>OY726521.1:104193917-105393917 GCA_963383655.1 Bathymodiolus septemdierum
ATGAGGGAACAAACTTACCATTCTAGGGAAGACATAATATAAGTATGAGGGAACAAACTACCATTCTAGGGAAGACATAATATAAGTATGAGGGAACAAACTTTACCATTCTAGGGAAGACATAATATAAGTATGAGGGAACAAACTTTACCATTCTAGGGAAGACATAATATAAGTATGAGGGAACAAACTTTACCATTCTAGGGAAGACATAATATAAGTATGAGAGAACAAACTTTACCATTCTAGGGAAGACATAATATAAGTATGAGGGAACAAACTTTACCATTCTAGGGAAGACATAATATAAGTATGAGAGAACAAACTTTACCATTCTAGGGAAGACATAATATAAGTATGAGGGAACAAACTTTACCATTCTAGGGAAGACATAATATAAGTATGAGAGAACAAACTTTACCATTCTAGGGAAGACATAATATAAGTATGAGGGAACAAACTTTACCATTCTAGGGAAGACATAATATAAGTATGAGGGAACAAACTTTACCATTCTAGGGAAGACATAATATAAGTATGAGGAAACAAACTTTACCATTCTAGGGAAGACATAATATAAGTATGAGGGAACAAACTTTACCATTCTAGGGAAGACATAATATAAGTATGAGGGAACAAACTTTACCATTCTAGGGAAGACATAATATAAGTATGAGGGAACAAACTTTACCATTCTAGGGAAGACATAATATAAGTATGAGGGAACAAACTTTACCATTCTAGGGAAGACATAATATAAGTATGAGAGAACAAACTTTACCATTCTAGGGAAGACATAATATAAGTATGAGGAAACAAACTTTACCATTCTAGGGAAGACATAATATAAGTATGAGGGAACAAACTTTACCATTCTAGGGAAGACATAATATAAGTATGAGGGAAACAAACTTTACCATTCTAGGGAAGACATAATATAAGTATGAGGGAACAAACTTTACCATTCTAGGGAGGACATAATATAAGTATGAGGGAACAAACTTTACCATTCTAGGGAAGACATAATATAAGTATGAGGGAACAAACTTGACCATTCTAGGGAAGACATAATATAAGTATGAGAGAACAAACTTTACCATTCTAGGGAAGACATAATATAAGTATGAGGGAACAAACTTTACCATTCTAGGGAAGACATAATATAAGTATGAGGGAACAAACTTTACCATTCTAGGGAAGACATAATATAAGTATGAGAGAACAAACTTGACCATTCTAGGGAAGACATAATATAAGTATGAGGGAACAAACTTTACCATTCTAGGGAAGACATAATATAAGTATGAGGGAACAAACTTTACCATTCTAGGGAAGACATAATATAAGTATGAGAGAACAAACTTGACCATTCTAGGGAAGACATAATATAAGTATGAGGGAACAAACTACCATTCTAGGGAAGACATAATATAAGTATGAGGGAACAAACTTTACCATTCTAGGGAAGACATAATATAAGTATGAGGGAACAAACTTTACCATTCTAGGGAAGACATAATATAAGTATGAGGGAACAAACTTTACCATTCTAGGGAAGACATAATATAAGTATGAGGGAACAAACTTTACCATTCTAGGGAAGACATAATATAAGTATGAGGGAACAAACTTTACCATTCTAGGGAAGACATAATATAAGTATGAGGGAACAAACTTTACCATTCTAGGGAAGACATAATATAAGTATGAGGGAAACAAACTTTACCATTCTAGGGAAGACATAATATAAGTATGAGGGAACAAACTTTACCATTCTAGGGAAGACATAATATAAGTATGAGGGAAACAAACTTTACCATTCTAGGGAAGACATAATATAAGTATGAGGGAACAAACTTTACCATTCTAGGGAAGACATAATATAAGTATGAGGGAACAAACTTTACCATTCTAGGGAAGACATAATATAAGTATGAGAGAACAAACTTTACCATTCTAGGGAAGACATAATATAAGTATGAGGGAACAAACTTTACCATTCTAGGGAAGACATAATATAAGTATGAGAGAACAAACTTGACCATTCTAGGGAAGACATAATATAAGTATGAGGGAACAAACTTACCATTCTAGGGAAGACATAATATAAGTATGAGGGAACAAACTTGACCATTCTAGGGAAGACATAATATAAGTATGAGGGAACAAACTTTACCATTCTAGGGAAGACATAATATAAGTATGAGAGAACAAACTTTACCATTCTAGGGAAGACATAATATAAGTATGAGGGAACAAACTTTACCATTCTAGGGAAGACATAATATAAGTATGAGGGAACAAACTTGACCATTCTAGGGAAGACATAATATAAGTATGAGGGAACAAACTTTACCATTCTAGGGAAGACATAATATAAGTATGAGAGAACAAACTTACCATTCTAGGGAAGACATAATATAAGTATGAGAGAACAAACTTTACCATTCTAGGGAAGACATAATATAAGTATGAGGGAACAAACTTTACCATTCTAGGGAAGACATAATATAAGTATGAGGGAACAAACTTTACCATTCTAGGGAAGACATAATATAAGTATGAGGGAACAAACTTTACCATTCTAGGGAAGACATAATATAAGTATGAGGGAACAAACTTTACCATTCTAGGGAAGACATAATATAAGTATGAGGGAACAAACTTTACCATTCTAGGGAAGACATAATATAAGTATGAGGGAACAAACTTTACCATTCTAGGGAAGACATAATATAAGTATGAGGGAACAAACTTTACCATTCTAGGGAAGACATAATATAAGTATGAGGGAACAAACTTTACCATTCTAGGGAAGACATAATATAAGTATGAGAGAACAAACTTGACCATTCTAGGGAAGACATAATATAAGTATGAGGGAACAAACTACCATTCTAGGGAAGACATAATATAAGTATGAGGGAACAAACTTTACCATTCTAGGGAAGACATAATATAAGTATGAGGGAACAAACTTTACCATTCTAGGGAAGACATAATATAAGTATGAGAGAACAAACTTTACCATTCTAGGGAAGACATAATATAAGTATGAGGGAACAAACTACCATTCTAGGGAAGACATAATATAAGTATGAGAGAACAAACTACCATTCTAGGGAAGACATAATATAAGTATGAGGGAACAAACTTTACCATTCTAGGGAAGACATAATATAAGTATGAGGGAACAAACTACCATTCTAGGGAAGACATAATATAAGTATGAGAGAACAAACTTTACCATTCTAGGGAAGACATAATATAAGTATGAGGGAACAAACTTTACCATTCTAGGGAAGACATAATATAAGTATGAGGGAACAAACTTTACCATTCTAGGGAAGACATAATATAAGTATGAGGGAACAAACTTTACCATTCTAGGGAAGACATAATATAAGTATGAGGGAACAAACTTTACCATTCTAGGGAAGACATAATATAAGTATGAGGGAACAAACTACCATTCTAGGGAAGACATAATATAAGTATGAGGGAACAAACTTGACCATTCTAGGGAAGACATAATATAAGTATGAGAGAACAAACTTTACCATTCTAGGGAAGACATAATATAAGTATGAGAGAACACACTTTACCATTCTAGGGAAGACATAATATAAGTATGAGGGAACAAACTTGACCATTCTAGGGAAGACATAATATAAGTATGAGGGAACAAACTTTACCATTCTAGGGAAGACATAATATAAGTATGAGAGAACAAACTTTACCATTCTAGGGAAGACATAATATAAGTATGAGGGAACAAACTTGACCATTCTAGGGAAGACATAATATAAGTATGAGGGAACAAACTTGACCATTCTAGGGAAGACATAATATAAGTATGAGAGAACACACTTTACCATTCTAGGGAAGACATAATATAAGTATGAGAGAACAAACTTTACCATTCTAGGGAAGACATAATATAAGTATGAGGGAACAAACTTGACCATTCTAGGGAAGACATAATATAAGTATGAGGGAACAAACTTTACCATTCTAGGGAAGACATAATATAAGTATGAGGGAACAAACTTTACCATTCTAGGGAAGACATAATATAAGTATGAGAGAACAAACTTTACCATTCTAGGGAAGACATAATATAAGTATGAGGAAACAAACTACCATTCTAGGGAAGATATAATATAAGTATGAGGGAACAAACTTTACCATTCTAGGGAAGACATAATATAAGTATGAGAGAACAAACTTTACCATTCTAGGGAAGACATAATATAAGTATGAGGGAACAAACTTTACCATTCTAGGGAAGACATAATATAAGTATGAGGGAACAAACTTTACCATTCTAGGGAAGACATAATATAAGTATGAGGGAACAAACTACCATTCTAGGGAAGACATAATATAAGTATGAGGGAACAAACTTGACCATTCTAGGGAAGATATAATATAAGTATGAGGGAACAAACTTTACCATTCTAGGGAAGACATAATATAAGTATGAGGGAACAAACTTGACCATTCTAGGGAAGACATAATATAAGTATGAGGAAACAAACTACCATTCTAGGGAAGATATAATATAAGTATGAGGGAACAAACTTTACCATTCTAGGGAAGACATAATATAAGTATGAGGGAACAAACTTGACCATTCTAGGGAAGATATAATATAAGTATGAGGGAACAAACTTGACCATTCTAGGGAAGATATAATATAAGTATGAGGGAACAAACTTTACCATTCTAGGGAAGACATAATATAAGTATGAGGGAACAAACTTTACCATTCTAGGGAAGACATAATATAAGTATGAGGGAACAAACTTGACCATTCTAGGGAAGATATAATATAAGTATGAGGGAACAAACTTTACCATTCTAGGGAAGATATAATATAAGTATGAGGAAACAAACTACCATTCTAGGGAAGATATAATATAAGTATGAGGGAACAAACTTTACCATTCTAGGGAAGACATAATATAAGTATGAGAGAACAAACTTGACCATTCTAGGGAAGACATAATATAAGTATGAGGGAACAAACTTTACCATTCTAGGGAAGACATAATATAAGTATGAGGGAACAAACTTGACCATTCTAGGGAAGACATAATATAAGTATGAGGGAACAAACTTGACCATTCTAGGGAAGACATAATATAAGTATGAGGGAACAAACTTGACCATTCTAGGGAAGACATAATATAAGTATGAGGGAACAAACTTTACCATTCTAGGGAAGACATAATATAAGTATGAGGGAACAAACTTTACCATTCTAGGGAAGACATAATATAAGTATGAGAGAACAAACTTTACCATTCTAGGGAAGACATAATATAAGTATGAGGGAACAAACTTTACCATTCTAGGGAAGACATAATATAAGTATGAGAGAACACACTTTACCATTCTAGGGAAGACATAATATAAGTATGAGGGAACAAACTTTACCATTCTAGGGAAGACATAATATAAGTATGAGAGAACAAACTTGACCATTCTAGGGAAGACATAATATAAGTATGAGGGAACAAACTTTACCATTCTAGGGAAGACATAATATAAGTATGAGAGAACACACTTTACCATTCTAGGGAAGACATAATATAAGTATGAGAGAACAAACTTGACCATTCTAGGGAAGACATAATATAAGTATGAGGGAACAAACTTGACCATTCTAGGGAAGACATAATATAAGTATGAGGGAACAAACTTTACCATTCTAGGGAAGACATAATATAAGTATGAGGGAACAAACTTTACCATTCTAGGGAAGACATAATATGAGTATGAGAGAACAAACTTTACCATTCTAGGGAAGACATAATACAAGTATGAGGGAACAAACTACCATTCTAGGGAAGACATAATATAAGTATGAGAGAACAAACTTTACCATTCTAGGGAAGACATAATATAAGTATGAGAGAACAAACTTTACCATTCTAGGGAAGACATAATATAAGTATGAGGGAACAAACTTGACGTTTCTAGGGAAGACATAATATAAGTATGAGGGAACAAACTTTACCATTCTAGGGAAGACATAATATAAGTATGAGAGAACACACTTTACCATTCTAGGGAAGACATAATATAAGTATGAGGGAACAAACTTTACCATTCTAGGGAAGACATAATATAAGTATGAGAGAACAAACTACCATTCTAGGGAAGACATAATATAAGTATGAGGGAACAAACTTGACCATTCTAGGGAAGATATAATATAAGTATGAGGGAACAAACTTTACCATTCTAGGGAAGACATAATATAAGTATGAGGGAACAAACTTTACCATTCTAGGGAAGACATAATATAAGTATGAGGAAACAAACTTGACCATTCTAGGGAAGATATAATATAAGTATGAGGGAACAAACTTTACCATTCTAGGGAAGATATTATATAAGTATGAGGGAACAAACTTTACCATTCTAGGGAAGACATAATATAAGTATGAGAGAACACACTTTACCATTCTAGGGAAGACATAATATAAGTATGAGAGAACAAACTTGACCATTCTAGGGAAGACATAATATAAGTATGAGGGAACAAACTACCATTCTAGGGAAGACATAATATAAGTATGAGAGAACAAACTTTACCATTCTAGGGAAGACATAATATAAGTATGAGAGAACAAACTTTACCATTCTAGGGAAGACATAATATAAGTATGAGGGAACAAACTTGACCATTCTAGGGAAGACATAATATAAGTATGAGGGAACAAACTTTACCATTCTAGGGAAGACATAATATAAGTATGAGAGAACACACTTTACCATTCTAGGGAAGACATAATATAAGTATGAGGGAACAAACTTTACCATTCTAGGGAAGATATAATATAAGTATGAGGGAACAAACTTTACCATTCTAGGGAAGACATAATATAAGTATGAGAGAACACACTTTACCATTCTAGGGAAGACATAATATAAGTATGAGAGAACAAACTTGACCATTTTAGGGAAGACATAATATAAGTATGAGGGAACAAACTTTACCATTCTAGGGAAGACATAATATAAGTATGAGGGAACAAACTTGACCATTCTAGGGAAGACATAATATAAGTATGAGGGAACAAACTTTACCATTCTAGGGAAGACATAATATAAGTATGAGGGAACAAACTTGACCATTCTAGGGAAGACATAATATAAGTATGAGGGAACAAACTTTACCATTCTAGGGAAGACATAATATAAGTATGAGAGAACAAACTTTACCATTCTAGGGAAGACATAATATAAGTATGAGAGAACAAACTACCATTCTAGGGAAGACATAATATAAGTATGAGGGAACAAACTTTACCATTCTAGGGAAGACATAATATAAGTATGAGGGAACAAACTTTACCATTCTAGGGAAGACATAATATAAGTATGAGGGAACAAACTACCATTCTAGGGAAGACATAATATAAGTATGAGAGAACACACTTGACCATTCTAGGGAAGACATAATATAAGTATGAGAGAACAAACTTTACCATTCAAGGGAAGACATAATATAAGTATGAGGGAACAAACTTTACCATTCTAGGGAAGACATAATATAAGTATGAGGGAACAAACTACCATTCTAGGGAAGACATAATATAAGTATGAGGGAACAAACTTTACCATTCTAGGGAAGACATAATATAAGTATGAGGGAACAAACTACCATTCTAGGGAAGACATAATATAAGTATGAGAGAACAAACTTTACCATTCTAGGGAAGACATAATATAAGTATGAGGGAACAAACTACCATTCTAGGGAAGACATAATATAAGTATGAGGGAACAAACTTTACCATTCTAGGGAAGACATAATATAAGTATGAGAGAACAAACTTGACCATTCTAGGGAAGACATAATATAAGTATGAGGGAACAAACTTTACCATTCTAGGGAAGACATAATATAAGTATGAGGGAACAAACTACCATTCTAGGGAAGACATAATATAAGTATGAGAGAACAAACTTTACCATTCTAGGGAAGACATAATATAAGTATGAGGGAACAAACTTTACCATTCTAGGGAAGATATTGTTTTTTGTCCTGGCCATCTGTTACAAATGTTTTTGCCTGCACATGCTCCTACATTTTAAATAAGAATTCCTCAAAACCTTGCCTGCAAATGCTCCTACATTTTAAATAAGAATTCCTCAAAACCTTGCCTGCAAATGCTCCTACATTTTAAATAAGAATTCCTCAAAACCTTGCCTGCAAATGCTCCTACATTTTAAATAAGAATTCCTCAAAACCTTGCCTGCAAATGCTCCTACATTTTAAATAAGAATTCCTCAAAACCTTGCCTGCAAATCCTCCTACATTTTAAATAGGAATTCCTCAAAACCTTGCCTACAAATCCTCCTACATTTTAAATAGGAATTCCTCAAAACCTTGCCTGTTTTCTTATTACCATGTGAAGAATCAGATCATTAAGATAGTTTGATCAGAATCAGATCATTAAGACAGTTTGATCAGAATCAGATCATTAAGACAGTTTGATCAGAATCAGATCATTAAGACAGTTTGATCAGATTTATTTTAAGGACTTATTGCCATTTTTAACTTAATAAGAAAAATTTGTGTATGCAACTCCTCCTACTTTTTAAATGGGAATTCCTTAAAGCTTTTAGATGGGAATTCCTCAAAGCTTTTAGATGGGAATTCCTTAAAGCTTTTAGATGGGAATTCCTTAAAGCTTTTAGATGAGAATTCCTCAAAGCTTTTAAATGGGAATTCCTCAAAGCTTTTAGATGGGAATTCCTCAAAGCTTTTAAATGGGAATTCCTCAAAGCTTTTAAATGGGAATTCTTCAAAGCTTTTAAATGGGAATTCCTTAAAGCTTTTAGATGGGAATTCCTCAAAGCTTTTAAATGGGAATTTCTCAAAGCTTTTAAATGGGAATTCTTCAAAGCTTTTAAATGGGAATTCCTTAAAGCTTTTAAATGGGAATTCCTCAAAGCTTTTAAATGGGAATTCCTCAAAGCTTTTAGATGGGAATTCCTCAAAGCTTTTAAATGGGAATTCCTCAAAGCTTTTAAATGGGAATTCCTCAAAGCTTTTAAATGGGAATTCCTTAAAGCTTTTAAATGGGAATTCCTCAAAGCTTTTAAATGGGAATTCCTTAAAGCTTTTAAATGGGAATTCCTCAAAGCTTTTAAATGGGAATTCCTTAAAGCTTTTAGATGGGAATTCCTCAAAGCTTTTAGATGGGAATTCCTCAAAGCTTTTAAATGGGAATTCCTCAAAGCTTTTAGATGAGAATTCCTCAAAGCTTTTAAATGGGAATTCCTCAAAGCTTTTAAATGGGAATTCTTCAAATCTTTTAATGGGAATTCCTCAAAGCTTTTAGATGGGAATTCCTCAAAGCTTTTAGATGGGAATTCCTCAAAGCTTTTAGATGAGAATTCCTCAAAGCCTTTAAATGGGAATTCCTCAAAGCTTTGCATGTTTGCTTAACACCATATGAAATTTTGTATATTGTTACCGCAGTTGGACCATTTTTGACGGAGTTATTTCCCCATTTCACATAGAATATTTCATCAAACATTTTCCATTTGCAATTCCTACATTTTGAATGCTCAAAACTATTCATGCTTACTTGTTACCATATTAAGATTTACATATCATTATGGTTGTTGGTTGGATTATTATTGAAGACCTTATTGGGGGGAAAGGCCATTTAATTTTTTAAGTAAAACAAAAACCTTTAATTATATATTATTGTAAATTAGAAGTTAAAACCAAAGAAGACAAAATACATGTGGTCTTTCTCATTTTCATTTTTAATTTGAGTTGTGTCTTTATTCAGGTTTTTACTCACAGAAAAATATCATTTTTGTTGCTTAACCTCTTAACCAAAATTCAGAAGATTTGTATCATCTTGTGTAAAGTATGTTTAATAGAACTGCTTCCTGTTGTAGGTTGTGCATTTTGGAATGAATGAAAAGGTGGGACAGTTGTCTTTTGATATGCCTCAACCAGGTGAGATGGCATTTGATAAACCATACAGTGAGAAAACAGCACAATTAATAGATGAGGAAGTCAGAATTATCATCAAAGATGCTTATGACAGAACATTGAATTTATTGACAACACATAGGGAGGAAGTTGAGAAGGTAATTTTTAATTATTCATCTTTTAATTTATTTTCCTCCTATTTAAATACAAAATTTATTAAAGCATTTTAAATAGTTTATAAGAAAGAATATAAATTTGACAGAATTATTTCCTTGTCTGGTGTGGTTAGTATTCTGTAACACATGAATGTGGTTAGTTTTCTGTAACACATGAATGTGGTTAGTTTTCTGTAACACATGAATGTGGTTAGTTTTCTGTAACACATGAATGTGGTTAGTATTCTGTAACACATGAATGTGGTTAGTATTCTGTAACACATGAATGTGGTTAGTATTCTGTAACACATGAATGTGGTTAGTTTTCTGTAACACATGAATGTGGTTAGTTTTCTGTAACACATCAATCCTGTATACAATGGTTTGTCTTTGCCCCATTGTTTTTATTGACTTTTACATCAAGTTGCATCTCTAAATCATCAACTTCATTAGCTTATCACTTTTCAATTGTTTAATGTGAATTCTTTTTATAACAACTGTCTTATGAAAAATCTTTTTTTTTTTAAAGAACATGAATGAACAAAAATGTTTTTGTCAGACAACACTACAACATGATAAAGTATAAGAATAACTGTTAATAAAAATATAACAGTATTCTATTTTTTTATATTTTGAATTGAACTAATTTTGGTCAAACAAAGCAAAAAATAGTATGTTGTTCCCATTACGGTTTTGAAATATAGCAAACATTACTTTTTGAGACTATTATTGTTGACATGTGTTCATTAATATTGTTGTTGCTGGTTCAAAAATTGTAGAATTCAAATTTTGCTAGATTTTAGATTATTCATCAGTAGCTATTTTATATTGTAATGTTTAATTATTGACTAATAAAGTTTGTTTATGCAAGACATGAATGTTATACACAACAGGATTTAATGCAAAAAAACCTGGGACATTGAACGAATTTGATCTTAAAGACACTTATCTTTATATTTATCAAATAAGATGAAAATAAAAATGCCATACCGTCAGAACTTCTCCAATACCACACCATTACTTCTAATCAAATCATAGAAATAGAAGCAAAACTAATACCCCTAACACACAGATGCCTCATGTGGGCCCTATGATTAGGCAATGTATTCATATAGCAGGTAGACAGCAGCATATACATGACTGCTTTCTCTCCCCTGGATTGGTACATACACTTCAATAAAAATGTGACGTGGTTAACAAGTTTTATGAACCCAATAGATCTCCCTTCTTAGTGAAATGATTTGGTCATGTAAGTGTTTTCTACTAAAGACAGAAATACAATGTGACTAGTAGAAGTACAGTCTTTGATTGTGTGTATACCTGTTGTGTGATAAAGTTGAACCTTGTTACCTTAATATCAGATATATCATTTACTGGATAACTTAAACTACATGTATTAATGTTGTCTGTTTGTCATAGGTTTTAGTTTTAATTTATCTATCATTTACTGGATAACTCAAAGTATTTATGTGGTCTGTTTGTCATAGGTTTTAGTTTTAATTTATTAATGATAATTCAAATGCTCTGCTATTTCGAAATAAAATCATCAATCACTGAGACGTTAAAACAAGCGGGTTGACTATTTGTGCAGTTAAACTTCGTTACATGGAAAATTGAAGAAACTGATCATTTTTATTTTTTTGGAAGTAGCAGATTTTTTTAGTTATCCAGGTTAAATTAAAACTAAAATTACAATGAACGGTCCAAATGTTTACCCCTACGAGTAATACAAGGGGAACAACTCATTCGAATTTGAGAGTAAAATACAGTATTAATTTTAATGTCAAAATTTGTATTGTTTACTCTGTTAAAATTTCAGGTTGCCTTAAGACTACTTGAGCAAGAGAAATTAGACAAAGATGATATGGTAGAATTATTAGGAAAGAGACCATTTGCTGAAAAATCTACATATGAAGAATTTGTAGAAGGAACCGGTAAGAATTCACACAGATTTGTGCTTTTTATAGATAATATTATAAATGTTATTTGCTTCCTTTGATATTTGTGTAAGTTTAAAATATATTATTGTTTGTCTGCACTAGACACGAGGAGGAATGCTCATTGCTAATCTTAGTAGATGCAATGCATTTCCTGAAGCACTGTCCCTTGGTGTCTGTTGCAGATAAACGATACATCTATTTATTCCCATTTTAGTTTATTACTTGAACTGCTTGCTTTGCTGGATCAGACACGGGGAAAATCAAAATACATTTCTTAAGCATCGTCCCCTGGTGTCTCCTCCAGCTAAGTAATCGCATACATGTAGTCCATTCTTCAACCATACGATACACTGCAACTATACATTACTCATTGCCTCTCCTCGGGTCGTGCTGCCGAACACAGCCTATTTATTTATATATTTTTTGTAACATATATCATTTAAATAGTTAGAATTGTCTTGTTTAAGAACATATGTCTCCATTCTGTATTGTTGTAACTTGATATAATTATGAATGTATATTTGTTATTGCCCCTTGAGGGACCTTAATTGGAATAAAATATATTGTATTGTATTGTATTGTATAACAAGCTCTGCTATAGTCCATGAATAAGTCACAGGAATTCACCCTGATAAGGATTTCCAGGTATATGAGGGGGGAGGGGGAGCGGATTATGTACTGCAATAGATCCTGAGAATTTTTTTTCAAAGATTTGGAGATGATAGCAATATTTTAAGCAAATATTGACCGACAGAAAATGGCCATCATTGCAGAACAAAGATGAACACAGAACCTTGCTCATGGTGAGGTGTACTTGATACAATATTATGTGATAAAGTTTGTCAGTAAGTTACGGCAGGTCAGTGGTTTTTTCCAGGTACTCTGGTTTCCTCCACCAATAAAACTGTCAGCCATAAAACAACTGAAATATTGTTGAAAGTGGCATTAAACATCATAACCCTAACTTTAATCCACATAAGACAGGTGGTCGCTAGCCACAGATTAAATAATATAAAATGCACTGTGAAGAGAAATTAAAATTAAGGTAAAAAAATACTACAAGTTTATTGTTAACTAGAGGTCACTAAAGCAGGTTTTAGTGTAGCTTGAAAATTGGTAAAGATGATGTTTATTAGTAGACTAATTTTTTTTCTATTTCCAGGTTCATTTGAAGAGGATACTGAGTTGCCTGCGGGCCTAAAAGACTGGAACAGAGAAAAGGAGCCAACAACTCCATCAACAACTCCCCCTGCAGAGCCAGTGTCATGATAAATAACTAGTCCTTATGACTATCGACAGTTCTCATGTGTGTGCTTTGTCATGTTCTTTCATACTACTTCACACCATATTACTTTCTAGCTGAGAGAGTGTCATCAAACATTTGTCAAGTCTTGTGTATGACTATCATTTATATTTAATATTGAAATCTTGATCTGCATGCATTACTGAGGTGTTTATTTCACCTGTTGTGTTATTTTTACCTTTTCAGGTAAAAAAGTTTAGTATAATTTATTTCAGTATGCTTGATGTACTTTAGTTGATGTATATAGATATATTGTGAATACTAAAAATTTATCTCAAATTTGAGGGGAAAAAAATTAAAAGACCTGGTGTTGATTGCATCAAACTTTCAAGAATGGTGTGTATATCTTCAGTTCAATTCTTCTCAAATTATCGGTTGTTGAACTTTATCCATTTTTTGTTTATTTATGTCTGTGTTTTGTCCATCTAACTCCTCTGACAAGTTTCTTGCTAGAACAAGATATTTGTATACCAACGGTGTGCACATTAACAGGGTTATTATTTTCTTCCAATTTTTGACAAAATTACAGGTCATGTACATTGTAGAACTAACAGAGGCATCATGTGCATCTTACTGACAGCAAATATATAAGTAACAAATCACTGTTTACCTTAAGCCTGTGGTGTCCCAATGCTGTGCAAGATTATGGTTAAGTCTAGTTTTTATCTTGTACTCCCAGAATGCTGTATTCTGTATATGATACACATATTCCAGACTCAATATAAAGGTTAAATTCCTTTTACAAAACTTGAAAATGTAACCTTAGTGCTATTTCTACTAAATACTGTGTTTTAATTGGATGATTTGAAATTTGAAAATCATTCTCGACAGTTTTATGAAAGTGAAGTCAAATCATCTACAGTTTACATTTACTATAACTCTGATCAGGTATTCTTATAGCATAGACTAAAACAAAAATCACATTTGTATAAAATTGATTTATTTTGTATACATTGTTCTGTCTTATAGCAAAAAATGTTGGCTTTCTTATATTCAGTTAACAAATGCAAAGATAATTCAATTTCAATATATTTTGCTTATGTATTTGTTGATTTTTAAGAAAATGATGTTAAATCTTTGAAGAAAAATAATTCCATATAAATAGGATCAGTATTTAACCTCCATTTTGAAGAAGATTTATATGTGTTTGGATTTGTTACATAATAAAATCTATTGTGATGCTTATGAGTAAGATTTGAGATACAAGGATGACTATTAATGTGTTGTCATCAACATCACTGTCATTGTCATACTATTGTTATTATTACACCTCCAGTCACCTGGCAACAACAGTTGAATTTAACCAAACTTTACATTTCTTTTAATAACATGATTTGAGGTGAAAGGTGATTGTTTGTTTTGTTGATGTGGATAGACTTTTTGACCATTGCTTTTTAAAGTAATATTACACCAGTTTTGGGTGAAGAAAATTTTCCCCTGAAAATTTATTTGGAATACGGTGGTACCTTTACTAAGCTATTTATGTATGTTTCAAGTCGAAATATGTTCCCAACAACTAGAAATCTGCAAATCTGTGTGCATGTTTTTCGTCCTCGCCATTATTGTGGAGACTAATTAACTTTAGTTGTTTTGTTCTGATGATTGCTGATCATTACCTCGTGAAGAAAAGTTTTTTGATCCAATGATTGCCGATCAAGAAAAGATAAACGGGTGTGTTCGATTTGCATTTCAATTATCTCCCTTTTTGAAACCTGGCTGTCAAAAGTAGACATTTATTTTTATGCTGATATATTTTATTGATATATTTTGTAATGATAAGGCTATTTGTAATATTTTTATCGTATTTAAACATTGACAACCTTCTTCAAATAAAATTTACTAAGAAATTTGCAGAATTAAAATAATAACCATACCATTGTCAAGGCGACGAATGTTTTATATAATGTTTAATATTTACATTTTCAACTTGCTCAAGGAACCATTGGATAATATAACAGTATGGCCTTGCTTTATTCCTACCCAGGGTGTTGAGTACAGGTACTCGAAACATCTTTATGTGATAAAGTCAGTGTATGAATTTCGGCAGATCTATGGTTTTCTCAGATGACTCTGATTTTCTCCTTCAATGAGGATAGACAACACATATCTTTTGCATACATGTAAATATATTGTCTGATTATTGGATACAGATATATAATACTGTGTTATTAGCATTTATCATTCTGGAAACTTTAACATTTGAGGAGGGTAACTGGTATTTTTTAGGGGGAGACATGACTGAAGAGGAAAATAAATTTGTATATGAATAGAAAATTGATGACTATTCTTTAAGTAATTTTAGAGAATTCAAAAAAGCTGCATTTTATCTTTATACATCAGTGAGTATGAATATAAAAATTGGAGAGGTAGGTATTTCCAAAATACAAACAGTTATGGATAAAATTATGGTATAAAATACCTTTATCAACATCTCCTTACATCCACATTCTAGTAGTCGGTCATTGTCAAGGACACTATATGTAATACATGTAACTCATTCTTACATTATATGTAAAGTTTACATTGACTTTTGAAATATAGTTTCCATCAATAAATGTTTTAAAAAATCATTTGATTTATATGTTCAAAAGAAAAATGAAGCCTTATTGTTGGTGTGTGTAATGGTTTGCCTGCTTGCCTCGAGTGTGGTACATTGTGGGTTCGATACCAAAGATTATGAAATTAATATTTGCTGCTTCTCCACAGCTTTAAAAATTAGGAACAAAGAAGTGTTGGCTTGGAATCAGGATAATATGTCTGAGTGGAGCGACATCTCTATTTGCAGACTGTTTCGGTGAGCTAGCACTATAAAAATCCAGCTAAGAGTGTTGGGCTAGTACAAACCGGACATCATCTCATTGAAAAGTGTGGTAGATTGTAGGTTTGACCACGGGTCTGGTCATACAAAAAATATAAAATTAGTATTTGCCGCTCATCCGCTAAGCATGCAGCATTAAAGAGCTAAGAGTAAAGATTGGTTGGCTCAGAATCTGCATAATGTAACAGAGTTGAGCTACATGTCTACCTACTTTCTGTATTCTCAGTGAGCTTGCACTAGAAGGATCCAACTAAGTATGTTTGTCTAGTACAAAGCAGACACCATCATCCTCTCATCGAATGTAACTTGATTTTGTCATGATATAGCCAGAAAATTGCTCATTTGGCATTAAACAAATATCACTCCCTCACTCAATGAGCTAGCACTATAAAAATCCAACTAAGTGTGTTGTAGTACAAGCAGACATCATCATCATCTCATTGAAATGTATCTGTTCTTCCCGTGATATAATTGAATTGTTCAAATGGCACTAAACTACAATCACTCATTCACTCAAAAGCAAAATGGTTGTTTAGCTCACCTTTGCAATGGGCCATGTGAGATTTTGTCCCTACTTGGTATCAAATAAAAACAATTCTATTCATCTTGAACACCACTGGATCACATCAATAAAACAAATGGCATAGATGATCATTGGAAAAATGCTTTCATTTTCTTCCAGTCTATAATCCAATATGGTTGCCATGGAACAATATATTATGATTGGCTGAAATGTGCAAGTTATCTTCCTCAGAAATCACTGCATCATCTGAAACATAATTTTGCAGAAATTATCTATTGATAGACATCAAAATTGTTACCTTGTTTGCACTGATCCAACATTTAATATATTCATTACTTGCTACTAATGCTTATCATTGATGATTTACTTAAAAATAAACAAAATATTTTCCTCAGAAATCAATTTGCCAATCGAATATAAAGTTTGCAGGAATGACCTATCAATGGTTGTGTCCTCAAAAGTATTTCTCATCACAATATATACATGTATAATTGTTAGACACGATCATTTGTATCCCGCTAATGACCACCCCCATTGTAAAGGGGCAGATTCTAAATTAGATTTCTATAAATCAAAAAACTATTAAAAAAAATTCCTGACAATAAACGTTATAGAAAATCGAAGGGGCAATCAAGAAAGGACAATCCAGAGACACAGGTAACATTGAGCACACAAGACACAGGACAAAGACAGAAAAAAAAGGGTGATCCCAAGTTAATGCTCGCAAAGGGTAAGCAATTCCTGCTTCTAATAAGACACCTGCCATGTTACTCATATAATCATAGGACATCACTCTATGCAATAAACCGAAATGACACAAATACATGTAAGACATGAACTCTTCAACAAACAACTTGGGATAACTATTCATAATTATCATTTCTTGCATGATCTTTATTAAAACAGATCAAAATATGACTTCAGTAGATTTTTTAAAAAGAAAAAATGTGATTTTATTTGAAATACAGGGAATTCAGAAATGACGAATACTTATAAATGACAAGCCAGAAAAGACAACTTTATTTAAACCAATCATGGTGTCCAAATAAAGAACATATCAATCAAATATAATCACAATAAAATAATAAAGAAAAACAAATATAATTATTCTATGATTGTTTGCTTAGGAAGTATAAAATAAAGAAAAAAAAGAGAAGTGCTTATAAATGTTACACTATCACCTGGAGAATGTGTTTATTAGAGTAACACGACGGGTGTCACTAGTGGAGCAGAAACTGCCCACCCTTCTGGAGCACCCGAGTTCATTCCTGGTTTTTAGTGGAGTTCATGTTACTGGATCATTAGTTTTATGTATAATGTTTTGAAGATCATTGTTTGTCCTTTTGTCCTTTTTCTTTTTACCATTGTGTTGTCTCTCCTTCGATTTATGGATTCTCAATTCTGAATACCCCTTTGGTTTTTAGTGGGATTAGTGTTACTCGATCTTTAGTTTTATGTGTAAGTTTTATAGATCGTTGTTTGTCCTTTTGTACTTTTTCTTTTGCCCATTGTGTTTGTCTGTTCTTTGATATACAGATTCTGATTTCCCTTTGGTAACTTCAAACTCTTCTTACAGTCAAAGAGAGACAACTCTAAATTTTATAAAATTACAAATCTCTTCAAGCCAGTAATCCATATAGTGGTGTGCTCCGCCCACACCAATAAAAAGTCAGGAGAAGATAAGATTTATAACAACAATACATTTTGTAATAACAATTTGATACATCTTTGTCACCGACGTTCACTCTCGTCTTGTATTTCAAAACTTTGGGATATCCAAACTTTAATAGGTTGGTAGGTATCATTAGAATATGTCATTAATGTCAAATTCCACGAGTAATATTTGTACAAACCTGTACATCGTATAAATCTGTTTTTAGCGTGAAACAACCAAAATATGTGGTGTGTCCACGGGGGCATGTACAAATTTATTTGATCAAAGCCAAGATTGAGGATGTCCAATATACATGTTATGTAGGGATCTCCTGTACTTGGCGATCGCTACTAGTATAACAATTTGTTCCAGTATTGTGAATTTTTGACGGACCCTGGCCTCGTCACAAGGCTTGTGACTTGTCTGGTTGTAAAAAATGAATTTCAATTTGTTGCATTGATGACAGAGACTTTCCCCCGGCCACTACATTTGCCCCAATGATTTTGTTACTGTCAATGTATTACCCACTTATAAATCATTTTTTAATTGGGCAATACATTGTCATTGACAGTAAAACAAAATTTAATGACTGGGGGCAAGTCCCTGTGGCTGTGCATTGATGTGTGGTTTCAGGTCGTTCCAGCCCAAGTCGATCTGGCCCCAATTTAAAAGTCGATTCGGCCCCATTTGAAATTAAATACTTTTGAACTGATGAAAGAGGAAAATGGAAGCATTGTTTGCGGAGACATTTCAACCCCTATGTCAAAAAGGTGTTTCTTCTTTTTTTTTATTATCAAAACCACAATTCAATTCTTTCATTGAAAAAAGATATAATCTTTTCATCTCCTCAGTGACAATATAAATATGAATTTGACTTCAGACCAAAGAAAAAAGATTGTTGGTTTCCCTTAACCCTGCCGGGTCAGTTTTATCCTTCCTGATCAATTAATTTTATTGGTATTTTTAGTAAAAAAAAAAATTTTTGAAGCCAGCCCATGTCACTTTTATCAACACGAATTAGAAATTTTTATTGTTTTCCCCTTCTTTCCATGAATACAAGAATAAAACTGAGTTATTTACCCTCCAAAGAGGAATAACAGAACAAGTATGATTATTAGGAGCATACATGTATTATTCTACGAAAGAAATGGGAAAAAAAAAAAAAAAAAAACCTGTCTGCCGGGCTATGAAAATTTTTCCATGTTAGGGGAAACCAACAATCAATTTTCCATGACCTTAACAAAAAATATACATTACAATACACCTTTTGCTCTCAAATCCTTTCAACAGTAGTCATACCTTGGTGACGATATGAATTACCAACATTCAACCAAGAACCTTATTCACAAAGCATCCGTAAAGTTACCGCATCCATAAACGTTGCGGAATAGTTCCGGAACGCAAAATTTCTTATTCACAAAAGATCCGAAAATTCCGCATCCATAAACTTTGTGGAATATCTCCGTAAAAGGTGGTGATTTTTACTGAACGTCATGACCACCGTAAGCGGAAACTATTATAATTAAAATAGATTCGATTAAAACATAAATTTCATGCAATAACAATGTCTACATCCATAATCATATGATGTTACCTTTTTTTTTTGCTTTTATTTTTCACTTTTCTAATGATTATTTAAATTAAGAAAAATAATAAATATAGATTCTTCTTCAGGTGAGTGGTTAACATTTTAAATTTAACTCTCGAGAGTGGAGAAATATCGTAACCCACATGTCATATTGCTACTTTACATGGCAAAGACACAAACTTGAAAGATTTGATTTGATTTGATTTTTGGTGTTTAATGCCATTTTCAGCAATATATCAGCTATATCATGGCGACCAGTTTTAGTGGTGGAGGAAGACGGAGAGAACCACCGACCATGGGCAACCAACTGGTAAACTTTATCACTTGTGGCTGTGAGTCGAGTGCACTCTTTTTTGTAATTTACAAAGTCAGGCACGAACCCACACCGTATTGGTGATAGGCTTGTATGAGTTGTTAGATCCAGCGACCTAACTCGTTGAGCCACCCGGGCCCCAAACAAACTTGAAAGATAGTAAAATCAAGGGAACTATGATTAGAACGGTAAACAAAAAGTCGACAATCGGGGAGCAAAGACCACGAAAAGAAAATAGACAAACACTACAAAGAACAGGAAATAACCAAAAGAACACACAAGAAAACAAAAAAATAAATGAGCTTCTCAGACTCCGCTAAAAACTGGGAGTACGGACCAGGTGCACCGGTAGGGTAAGCATCCTAGCAAGGCAGAAATAACATTTTTTAAGCACAAAACTTTCAAAAGCTATATTTTGCTTGTAGCAAACATTTCTAGAAACAATCTGAATACAATGCAACAAAGGCTTGAAACCGCATCAGAGGTTTAATGGTTAGCGTGCTTGCCTCAAGTGTGGTAGATCATGAGTTTGAGCCTTGGTCTGGTCAAACCAAAGACTATAAACTGCTAAGCATGCAGACTATAAACTGCTAAGCATGCAGACTATAAACTGCTAAGCATGCAGACTATAAACTGCTAAGCATGCAGACTATTAACTGCTAAGCATGCAGACTATTAACTGCTAAGCATGCAGACTATTAACTGCTAAGCATGCAGACTATTAACTGCTAAGCATGCAGACTATAAACTGCTAAGCATGCAGACTATTAACTGCTAAGCATGCAGACTATTAACTGCTAAGCATGCAGACTATTAACTGCTAAGCATGCAGACTATTAACTGCTAAGCATGTAGACTATTAACTGCTAAGCATGCAGACTATTAACTGCTAAGCATGCAGACTATTAACTGCTAAGCATGCAGACTATTAACTGCTAAGCATGCAGACTATTAACTGCTAAGCATGTAGACTATAAACTGCTAAGCATGCAGACTATTAACTGCTAAGCATGCAGACTATTAACTGCTAAGCATGCAGACTTAACTGCTAAGCATGCAGACTATTAACTGCTAAGCATGCAGACTTAACTGCTAAGCATGCAGACTATGCAGACTATTAACTGCTAAGCATGCAGACTATTAACTGCTAAGCATGCAGACTATAAACTGCTAAGCATGCAGCATTAAGTAGTAAGAGCAAAGACTGCATGGCTCGGAATCAGGATACTGTGTCTGAGTACAGCGACATGTCTACCCATGTCAGGATACTGTGTCTGAGTAGAGCGACATGTCTACCCGTGGACTATAGTTTCAGTGAACTAGCACTACAAAGATGTAATTAAATGTGTTGGTCTAGTACAAAGTGGACATCATCATCTCATCCAAAGTATCTTATTCTTGCCATGATATAGTTGAAGAATTGCTCATTGGCAGTAAACAACAATCACTTGTCAAAGGCATGAACCCTAGACATAATACAGTATGTCCTAATTGTTCAACTATCTTTTAGGAAATATTTTTAATAATATTTCTGTTAATTTTAATGAATTCTCATTTATTTTTTAGTATCATGAATTCCATTGTCAAAAGTGGTCATTTGAAAAGACACAGTAGTAAGTATTTTTATACAAACATTCCAACCAGTCACATATAAGATGAAGAATAATTCTACATCTGGTTTCATATCTTTTTAGATCAGTAGGTTGAAAAAACTTGATATATTGGAATTCCACGATGGGTACCTCATTGGTTCCTAAATGAATACAAGCTTTTTCTCAGAATCTACAAACCTGATTGAACCAAAACCTTACAGGAATAGCCATTGCATGATCACTTGCAAAGTATATATTTTGATTTGAATCATAAATTCAAACCACCATTACAGGACAAAGTTTAACATACTGGTAGGACCCTACATGAGCATGAGAAAAATGTTTGAAACGACTGAAAAATTGAAAGACAAATATGGCTAGAATGTTCATTTTAGGGTCTTCTACAAAGGTTTTGTTTTGTTTTATCTTGACCAGAAATTTAGAAATTTTTCCAAGTAAAATTTACCTTTATTAAATAAATACTTACCACTATAAATTCTGAGACGCTCCCACAAGCGACCTTCACCCACAGTAGTTGAAAACCACCATCAAAATAACATTGAGATACTCCCTCAACACCGGATATATCCCAACAATTCACCCATAAACCTCATTCCATTTCCCCAAGAGAAGCCTCAACAGGGGATGAAGGGGAGGAACGGGTGGGACCTATAATTTATAGTGGTAAGTATTTATTTAATAAAAGTAAATTTTACCTAGAAAAATTTCTAATTTTATAGCAATAAATAGCTTACCACTATAAATTCTGAGAAACTCAGAATCTAACAGAAAGCTGAATCCCCCGATCTCTCAGAAACCAAAGGAACACTGACATGTTGAGCAGCAACTATAGGGCCAAGTGAAAAAAGACTGTCTGCTTGTGCAGACATAGATCTAAGATAAAAGGAAGTAAAAGAATCTTGACATCTCCAAAACCCAACCGACAAAACCTCTGAAATAGAGGCTGAATTAAAAAGTGCCCAGGAAGAAGCAAGGGCACGAACTTCATGAGCTTTAACCGAGTGGCGGTTAAGAAATTTTTTCCCTGAAGACTCGTAAGCCAGAAGAATAGTACGACAAATCCAAAAGGAAATAATCTTGGCAGAGATGTCAGAAATTCCCTTTTTCAAAGGAAGAAAAAGCCTAGTATTCTTGACAGGACGAGAATTCCTAGTTCTATCTAGATATATGCTAAGGATTCTGATTGGGCAAGACAACCTAGAAGAAGCATCTTCTGGCAATGCTGGAATAATGACTGGTTCAGCACCCCTATCTGGAATCTGATTCTTTCCAAGGAAACAAGGATCTGTTAACAGGGTTACAGAAGATTTGTTTCTGTTGAAACGTAGACAAGAGTCAGAAACAGAAAAAGCATGAATCTCACTTCTCCTTCTGCCAGAAGCTAAGGCAAGCAAGAAACAGCACTTGTAGTAGAGAAAGCGTAAATCTACTTCCTCTGCTGGTTCAAAAGGGGGAGAGTTTACGGCAGCTAAGACTAACCCTAAATTCCACTGAGGAACCAACTTATTCTGTTTAGATCTCTCCAGACTAAAACTTCTAACCAGTAAAGAAATGTATTCATTTTGACCAAAATCAGGTCCACCAAGTATAGAAATAGTTCTGCCAATAGCTGATCTGTACCCCTTAATAGTAGAGGGTACTAACCGTTTAATCTCAAAAAGGTAAACTAGAAAATCAGCTAGCTGTTGAACAGTGACTCGGACTGGATCAATATCCCATCCACTACACCAATCACAGAAGATTGCCCACTTGGCTTCATACACAATCCCTGTAGACTGTCTGACAGACTTTGAAATGTGCGAGGTTGCTCCTTCAGAAAAGCCTTTCTGATGGAGTCCCTCCCTGAGAGTAGCCAAGCGTGAAGATGAAGAGACTCTGGCCTTGGATGTACCCCTTTTCCCTTGAACTGAGACAGAAGATCTCGTCTGAAAGGAAGTTTCAGAGGCCTGGCACAAGACAGAAGCCGAAGTTCTGGAAACCATGCTTGTCTTGGCCAGGCTGGTGCAATAAGAATGATCTTGCAATCTGATTGCTTAATCTTGAAAAGCACTTGAAGAAGAAAGCGGAATGGAGGAAAGGCATAAGCGAACATTCCGTCCCAAGAGAGAGACATAGCGTCTACTGCGAAGGACAGAGGGTCTGGAACTGGAGATACAAAGGTTTCCAGTTTGTGATTCAGACTGGTAGCAAGGAGATCTACATGAGGACGATCCCACCGCAGAACAACTGAGTCGAACACTACTTGCCGTAGTTCCCATTCTGTGTTGACTGGATTGTGGAAGCGAGACAGACAATCTGCCAGTACATTGAAGGCCCCTGGAATATGCCTGACTACCAGATGAATGTGTGATAGAAGACAAAGAAGAAGAATTTCTTTGCAAAGAAGAAAGAGAGCATGACAGCGAGTTCCTCCTTGATTCTGCAAGTAGGCCACTACTGTTGTATTGTCCGTCGCTAGCACTACTGCTTTCGAAACTAGAAGAGTCTTGAAATGTTGTAACGCTAATAGGACAGCTCTCATCTCTAGCAAATTGATGTGTTCTTGTTGCTGAACAAGAGACCACACTCCCGACACAGACTTTCCCTCTAGAAAAGCTCCCCATCCTTGAAGACTGGAATCTGTATACAGAGTTAAAGAAGGAACTGGGTGAAGCAAAGCTACACCTGTCAAAACATTTTCCCTGTGAGTCCACCAATCTAGGTGAGGTAGTAAGACAGGAAGAATTGGTACTAGAGCCTCCCAAACTTGAGAAGCGGAGTCCCAATGTTACTGAAGAAAGAACTGGAGAGGTCGAATGTGAAGGCGACCTAGAGGAACCACATCGGCTAGAGAATTCAGAAAGCCCAGTAGTTGAGAGAATTGTCGAGCCGTGACTGAAGGACTGTTGCTGAAAATAAGAATTTTCTGGCAAAGTGACTGAAATTTTTCCTCTGGGGGAAAAATCAGACCTAAATCTGTCCTGTAATGTTCCCCCAAAAACAGGAAGTCTTGGGAAGGAAGTATCTGAGACTTTTTCCAAGAAATAAGGAAGCCTAGGTCCAGAAGAAGTCTGATAAACAGGAAAGTATGACGAGAAAGAATTTCTGAATCGAATTCCTTCAGAAGAGAATCGTCCAGATAAGAATGAGCTTGAATCGACAGAGTATGCAGGTGAGCTATAACCGTCTGAAAAACCTGAGTAAAAACCTGTGGTGCAACCGCCAGGCCAAACGTGACCGCCAGAAATTGGTAAACCTTGTTGTTCCAGACAAATCGGAGAAATTTCCTGGAAGCCAAAGAAATTGGGATATGGAAATAAGCATCCGAAAGGTCCAGTTTGGTGGTCAACATACCTGGAAGAATACAAGCTCTGATAGATCTGTTGGTCTCTATTTTGAAATGGGGAAAAGAAAGGTAACTGTTCAGAATAGAGAGATCTATCACAGGTCTCATTCCCCCAGTTTTCTTGGGAACCAAGAAGAGACGAGAATAAAACCCTGGTGTAGACTGAGTCGGAGGAATTTCCTCTATTACTCTTTTCAGTAATAGAGATTGAACTTCCTCGGACAGAAGACGGAACTTGTCTGAGGTCTGAGACATAGGAATCGGACTGTCCGACAAAGGAGGGCGTTCCTGAAACACAAGATCCAATCCCCCTCGAATTACTGACAAAACCCACACATCTGTGGTGAACTTCTCCCAATGATGTAGAAACTGGGTAAATCTCCCTCCCACTGGAACAGAAGGAAGAGGAAGAGGAAACTGTTCCTCTCCTAAGGGAGGTGTCAGCAACATACAAGGGGGTAACAACCTATTTACGAGACCCAGGCTTCTTGGCCCCTTTAAAACCTCCTTTCTGATGGGGTTTCTTAGGACCAGAAGCCTTGGGAACAAACGTTTTCCTCCTCTTGTCAATACCCGTTGGGGCAGAAGATGAAACAGAAGCTGACCTCTTACCATTAGTCAATTGCACATTGACCCTAAGGCACCGAGAGGACCCAAGGGCCTGATCTACTTGCAGAAGAAGAGACTTTACCTCTGCTAGATCATCACCTTCCTTGCCCTGAAGCAAAGCACCGACTGCTGAAAGAAAGAACTCAGCAGTACCCAGAACATGTGAAGCACTACGGAGCAAGTTCTCCGATTTGGCCCACAAGGACTGAGAAAGGCGAAGCCCATCAACTGGTTTGGCCCCAAGAAGTTGTGAAAAAGACTTATCACAAACTGGGGCCGTTTTCCCGATAGAAGAGTCATGGATTTCAAAATCTTTACTCTTGAAATTACCGGGAAAAGAACTGGCACCAAACCCAGAAAAAGAAGAACCCTGAGAAGACTTGTCATTAGCCTTCACTGAAAGACAGTTATTCACAAACTGAAGTGCAGAAGAAGCATGATTAGATTCAGGAAAAGAGCCAAAAGTATTAGGTTTATCCTGAACCAAACCACAAGAAGTCTCAAAGAAAGAGCTAGTCTTCTTAAGTCTAGGAGGAGAAGACAGGGGCACATGAGCAACTTCTCGCAAGAGAGAGTAAACTCTAGACCTCAACTGGTCTTTAGAAGACACAGAAGAATCCTCTGCCTCCGATTCCCTAGGGGAACCAACATCCGTAGATGTAATAGACTTAGTCCGACCAGCCAAAGGAACCTTATCAGAAACTCTAGCCATTGAAGACTCACCTTCCTTGTGTTCATCTTCACTGAGGAAGGTAGCTTCTTGACTCCCTGGTGCCATAGAAATTAGATCGGATACTTCCTCACAAGGCGTGGGAAGAGAGACCCGATGGCCAGCATCCAAAGAAGAAATCCTGGAAGAAATGGTAGCCAAATCAACAGACATTGACTTCTTAAAGTCAGATAAAACCTTCTTAACAGAACTAACCAACTCTGAATTCTGTAAGACAGAAGAAGAGTTAGACTGACTACAAGTAACCGGAGTCCTAAAGATATCCTGACTGAAAGGAACTGGCTGAGGCCAGTAAGCACCCTGAGAGCCAGGATAAGACTGGGTGGGTACAGCCCATGGTGGACGAGCCCAAGTCTGCACAGGAGGTATGGAAGGACCCGGTAAGCAGTATCCATATGAAAAAACTGGTGGTCTAGAACCAGGAAGGTTCAAACCCATAGAAGAACCAGGTGCTGAAGAAAAAGACCCTGTAGTGTTTACTGGTCTGGAAACAGTATGGGTAACAGTGGACAAGGTTGGTATACCCACCCTTGGTCTTGACAGAACTGGGCACGCAAGACCGCCGACTCTCGCACCTGCTCCCGAAGGCTCAGGCATAATGGAAGAGACGGACATGGTTGGGCTACCAACCGACACTAAAGGATTAGGCACAGACCCATCCCAGAAACAATCTCTACCCGTTATACTAATTGCCTCGAAGGGCAAAGTATCACTTATACTACTAGTCACACTTTGTAAGTTATCAAAATCCATAACTCACCAGTTAAATACTCACTATTTTACCTCGGTAAAAGCAGTAATGATAAAATTAAATACTAATATATATATAGTATTAAGCAACAAATTAAAATTTAAGCAATGATAAAAATTATCTATGGTTTCTGTAAATCCGCTGCTGCACGAAATTAACGTGTGTGTTGTATCGCAGTAGGAAATGGAATAAGGTTTATGGGTGAATTGTTGGGATATATCCGGTGTTGAGGGAGTATCTCAATGTTATTTTGATGGTGGTTTTCAACTACTGTGGGTGAAGGTCGCTTGTGGGAGCGTCTCAGAATTTATAGTGGTAAGCTATTTATTGCTATAAAATTAAGATCAGCCACCACCACTGTTTAATGTTAAAATATCTTATCAGAATCAACAAACTTGATTGTACCCAATCTATACATAAATGATCGTTGAATAATAAATCTATGAATATACATGTGTAACTAAGAGAGCAATAAAGACTCAATTTAGCCTCTAGTTGTTTCATAAACCTTAACAATGTTTATTGATTATCTTTCCTTAGAGAGTTTCCTGTCTGGAGGTTGGAACAATGTATGGGTTGTATTGTATCAGGACAGCAGTCTCTGTGTATATAAAAGACAAGGAGATAATGAGATCAAAGCTAAAGCTTTTATGAAGGTAACACTTATATTTTGTATGATCATGTGGAGTGCATTCAGTAATAGATTAAGGAATGAGGGTTAAGAAAATGTACATTATGCATATAGAAGAATTCCTCACTGCTTAATTGTACAGTTCCCTACCTTTAAGACGAGTAAAAATTGAAAACGATCTGTTCTATTTAAAATTTACGTGATCTCCCCAATTAATTGAAAACTTCAATAATGAATTACACTGGTTTTTATGTGGGTATTTTTGTATTTGGTTCCATGTACAATATTTTTTATCTACTCATCTACTGTTCTGTAAAGTAAAGGAAGAGTACCAGGAAAAAGAACTTAAATGATTATGAAAAGAAAGTTTAAACAGTGATAGTCATCAATTCCACCAATATCAGCAAAACAAACAATCACCTCTTATCTTAACTGAAGTCACTGAGCACAAAAAAGACCACGACATGTGATGTTGGAAATCGAGGTCCTGACTTGGGACATGCACAAAAATGAGGCGGGATAAACCAGATAATGCGATCCTAACCCTCCCCTCTTGATAACTGGATCTCAATGGCAATACTCATATAACTAAACGATAAAAAACTTACACAGATTCGCTTCCATGCAAAAAGACCACATATATATACTATCACAAAAATGAATGACAACATAAACATGGACAGAACAATAGCTAGTAGAGTCAATGAATACTCGTAGTTAACTGACTACTAACTATTAATCTGTTGGTTAAAGACTCTTTAGACAATGTTTTAAGCTATTAATCTGTTGATTAAAGACAATAACTCTTTAGACAATGTTTCAAGTATAAGGTTTTACCTCTGTATGTCTGTCCCACATTTAATTATATTATATTTCAGTGATAACATCATTCACAGTCATATTGTTGTCACATTATACTCAGACACATGAAATTGCAGTTATCTCCCTCTTATAAAGCCACTCCCAATAAACGCCATCCATCTCCACAGGCCAGATATCAGATGCACTGAGATTGTAATAAATAATACTAAATTATCCCCATCAAGACCCCTCTTATAAGGTCACTATTTCATTGTATATCACTAGTGCCAGTAGTGGTTCAGAAAATTGTAAAAGTAATGTAAAAAAAAAATAATCTTCTAGAATTTCTCTTATTTTTCAGGAAGTAAGTAAACATTTTGCCTATGGTGATTTTACAGAAGGGATGTTAGACCGTCCAGACCTACCGGCAGGTCATACTTCTAAAGAACTACTAGCTATACCAGTCAAACCAAGTCATAAATCTAAAGTCTTATGGTTCTTATGTAGGGATGAAAGTGAATTACAGTAAGTAATGGTTGTATATTTTCCATTATTTGGTATTTACACATCATTATTGTTTCAATCAAGCAACAAGTGTGATATGAAAGATATTATTATTAATCCCTTGTGACAAGGCAAATAAAGCCTTGTCTTAGGGGGAAGAAGTAAGGTGACTTCATTGAAAACAGGGCAATAACATTGACTTTGCCTGTTTGGTAAATCTTGTATTAGTAGAGGATATGTAACTATTGGAAAAGTATATTATTAAGATGTACTACAAGGGTACAAGGGACAAAGCTTCAAGTATGAGTTACCGGTATTCAGGAAAAGGATATCGGTGCAATTTACTTTTTATGAAGTTATTTTTTAAAGTTCAACTTCAAAGCAAGCTAATAGTATTAGCTACACCAAAGATAGTTAAATAAATATTGTACAAGAAATCTTTCAAAAATTCTAGTAAGCAAACTGTCACACTAAATGTAGAAGGTTTTTTTTTTTTTTCTTGTATTGTTAGAGAATTTCTTGGTTAAATCTGAAGTTATAAGTCTATCTTAGGGCTATGATTATCATGTTAGAGTTCTATAAGAGAAAGATTTAATTCTTTATTGGTGTTTTTATTATTATTTTTTTTTGGATTTGCAGTGAATGGATGAATGCAATATGCAGCACAGTAAGTATATATAACATTTTCTTACAATATTCCTAAATAGATTTACTATTATTTTGTACAATTTCATTCATAATATTTTTTATAAGAGTTATTTCCCTTATGACAGACAAAATGGTTCCCATTCCGTGCAAGAGCAATGGAAAGGACAAAGAAACTGAGTAGAATTTTTTTTAAATAATTTGTAGATATTTGAACCTTGTGAAAAATCATAGATGAGTTTATAGCAAAAAGAAAATTCACAGGTTGTTGAATCTTTAAAGATGTATGCAGAATTTTAAATAAATAAATGTTATATTCATTGAAAAATTTATGAATAGTGACCTTTTTGTCTACATTAAAGGGAAATAACTCCAATAAAAATGTATGCAAACAATTTTAGAAAAGAGTCAGAAATGTGCAAAAAATCTATTAAGGTAAATTCTTCTGTTATTATTTGAGGATCGCTAATAGCCAATGACTGTGAGCATCTCTCCTCTACAAATATACCTAACACATCACAGTAATAATAGACAGACGAGACATAATTTACATAAAAAATCAAACAGATACAGATATGCTAACTCGCATACACTCGTATACGCACTGTCTTATTCCTCGTGAATCATAAAGTGGTACTGTGGAACCTGTCTAATCCGACACACCAAGGGACCAGGGAAATGTGTCGGATTGTACAGGATGTCAGAATACTCGGGTTTTATTTTAGTTAACAGAAATACTTTTGGACCATAAATTTTTGTCCGATGTCACAGGATGTCTGAAAACACAGGTGTCGGATTGCACAAGTTTCACTGTATTTGGAATCAATGAATTTTGCCTCAATAGTAACCAGGGTAACATTAAAAGATTTATGTAGATTAAAATGGAAAATAAAAATGCAAATCGTGACCAATACATTTGTGCATTGTTGTATACTACATATGACGTCATATACAAGAGATTTTCATTAATCTATATGGTACATTGTTTTTTGCATACCCTGTAAGATCCTTAAATAAAAATACAATTGCAGATTCAAGTGAAAGGCCATCGGTCTATGAGGTTCGAATCCTGGGCTTTAAAGCTTAATATATGTTGCAAAGGAATACTTGTTTTTATAAATCATCTTTTTAAGAATCTGAAATGGAAATACAATTGTATTTAGCCTGAAATGAGATTAAGATGTAAGAATTCAATTTTATACCAAGGAATGAGCCAAAGTCTATTGGATGAAGTCCCATGTGATCACAATTTAATATATTCTAAGATAGACAATGAGTGAGTGATACAAGCTTATGTGAGCCTAGTTATTAGCTATGCAATATTTTAGATTGTAAAATCTATGCATTTTTGTTAATTTTTTAGCTTCCAAAACCAAGTTCTGGTCAGCAACCTCCACAACAGCAACACATACCACAACAAACCAGTGCCCCGCCACCATATGCTGCACAGGTTGGACCATCTCCATACCCAGGAATCGGTCCAGCACCTGGTGGTCCAGCCCCATTAGGATTTGATAGTTTTTCAGGTAAAATCTAGGTGTTAATTACCTGTAAAGTTTTGAGCAATTAGTAGATCTAATCCATCAGAGTGTGTCCTTGTATTTTGTATGTATGTAGTAAGAGCAATAAGAAAATGTAAGCTATAAGGGAAATATCCAAACTATAAGAATTTAAGTGTCAACAAGTTCATATTTTGTGTCAGTCTTAACATTCGATACAAATTGATATTTATGATACTCATTTGTAACTTGTTATTACTCCAAGGAAAACCACATTGGTAGTGTAATGGTTAGAGTGCTCAGCTCTAGTGCAGTAGATCATGGGTGCAAGCCCCCGTCGAGTCGCACCAAAAACTATAAAATTGGTATTTGTTGCCTCTCTGCTAAGCACACAGCATTAAGGAGTAAGAGCAAAGACTAGTTGTCTCAGAATCAGAATAATGTGTCAGAGTGGAGCGACATGTCTACCCATGGACTGTTGTTTCAGTGAGCTAGCACTATAAAAATCCAACTCAGCGTGTTGGTCAAGTACACAACGGACATCATCATCATTTCATTGAATGTAACTTGTTCTTGCTATGATATAGCTGAAAAATTGCTCATTTGGCGTTAAACAACAATCACTCATAATCATTCACTTATTCCAACTTGTTTATCTCCCCTTAATGAAAATTATTTCTACTGGCTATTTGAATTCTCTGTAAAATATAATATTGTTATTTTCTGACGCTAAACTGTATGTAGATAAGGGTTTTTGCTGTCAGATTCTTAAAGATTTATACAAATGTATTCATAAACTGTTTGAGATTCATATCAATGTACTCTAAGAATAGCTTTCTCCACTATTGGTATACAACCCCTCTAAAAAAGGTGTGTGTTAGTTGTGTTGGACAAATCAAATACATAACTCACCCTTAGATGGCTTAGGGCACTTTATAAATGAGTAGACATGCCCAATATTTGGAGAATGTCAGGCCCCTAGCGCATAAGAGACAACTTGCATTAGCTCCTAATTAGTTACAGTTTAAGACTGGTTGGCATTGCTGGGCTGTTCAGAGGCAAAACATCTGTCCATAGGCCTAACCTGATTGTGGACTGTAGCTTCTGTGAGCTAGCACTATAAAAATCCATTTCAGCCTTTTTGCCTAGTACAAAGCAGGTATCGCAACCATCTCATAAAAAAGTAACTGGTCTTTGCCATGATATAGCTGAAAAATTGCTCAATTTATGTTAAACAACAGTCATTGACATATTAAGGTTATCCAAGCTCAGAATGCTACACTCGACCAACAATCTCTCAGTAGGAAGAGTTTGAAGATACTAAATGGGTATAATCATTCAGATGCTACTTATATAAATTGAAAAAGACAGACAATATAATGGGGGGAGAGGGGTTGTGGTGTTTAACGCCACTTTCAACAATATTGGTATATTGTGGCGATCAGTTTTATTGGTGGAGGAAAACGGAGTGCGTGGAGAAAACCACCAACCTGCCGTTTGTCACAGACAAGCTTTATCACATAATGTTGTATCAAGTACACCTCGCCTGAGCAGAATTCAAACTTACAACGTTAGTGATGATAGGCACTGATTGCATAGGTATTTATAAATCCAACTACCACGACGGTCCCTGACAATACAATGGAGAAAAGAAAACAGACGAAAAGACAAACAATGATCCACAAAACACTGCACAGAAAACTAAAGATTGGGCAACACATATACACTGAAAACAGGAGAACTTGGGTATTCTGGATAAACAAACATAGAATATTAGATGGTCCACCCTGAAGAGGTTACACATGCTTTACAGACTCTACCCCACATATATCCAGTTTATTATAGTGAACATGTTCTCTTATGCATAAGGTCCAACTCCAGGAGGGTATGCTGGGTATCCACAGCAACCAGCAGCACCTCAACAGAGATACAATATACCACAGCAGGCATTCCCTGCAGCACCTCAACAAGCATACCCACAGCAAGGAGGTTATCCCACACAAAGTTATGCTGCACCACCACCACCTCAAGCTGCATACCCACAAGCGTATGCTCAACCTCCACCCCAGGGATACAGTCAACCTCCTCCAGGTCAGTAGATGTAAAAAATATATATACCGGTATAAACTTTACAAATAAAAAAGAGTCCTTGGAAGTTTCGCAAGTTGTATTTTTAATGGCATTTGACCAGTTTTGTTAGTCTTTCTAGAGAGAGAGACAAAATAAAGCTTTTAGATTTTCTTCACATTTTTCTTTAAAAAAAAACTTGTTTTAATGGTAATTTTCCATTTTTAAAATGTTTTAGAAAAATAAAATCTACCAGATTTGAAGTCAGGCTTTCAAATTTTTATTTATTTTCTCTAAACAAATTTGTCAAATATTTGACAGTTCCTAGTTATTGTAATTATTATTAAAACTAAGATTCTCCTCCCTCTGTCATATGTCACCTTAGCAGATTTTTATTCTCCTCCCTCTGTCATATGTCACCTTAGCAGATTTTGATTCTCCTCCCTCTGTCATATGTCACCATAGCAGATTTTGACAATTCTGTTCAGGCTCTTTGGCTTTCTTGCTCACAAGAACTTTCACATTATTTTCACATTATTTGTTTTCCAATCTTTTGACTTTGAGTTTACCTGATGAAGGTTATTTTAGAAATGCACTATGCACACTAAATTAGATAACAATGTTTTTATTAGATGATCATTGTATTAAAATAACTGTTATCTCTAAGGGACAATAGATAAATGTTTTTATTAGATGAGCATTGTATTAAAATAACTGTTATCTCTAAGGGACAATAGATAAATGTTTTTATTAGATGATCATTGTATTAAAATAACTGTTATCTCTAAGGGACAATAGATAAATGTTTTTATTAGATGATCATTGTATTAAAATAACTGTTATCTCTAAGGGACAATAGATAAATGTTTTTATTAGATGATCATTGTATTAAAATAAATGTTATCTCTAAGGGACAATAGATAAATGTTTTTATTAGATGAGCATTGTATTAAAATAACTGTTATCTCTAAGGGACAATAGATAAATGTTTTTATTAGATGATCATTGTATTAAAATAACTGTTATCTCTAAGGGACAATAGATAAATGTTTTTTTTATTGAAGTATATAATAATACAGCAATAAGAGTTCAAAGTTCATATTTCTTGCCATCATGAGAGGTGATTGTTCGTTTTGTTGATATTGGTGGAATTGATGAACATCATCGTTTAAACTTTCTTTTCATAATGATCATTTACAGGGAAACTTCGCAAAAAAAATATTTTTGTATATGTTTTTCCTGATGTATAAATATGGATGTTTATATGTATATTAGCGTTTTATTATGTTGGATAAGGGAATGAAATCGATTTAAAAATTCTGTCAACGATACATGGAAGTCGCCATTTTGATAGCATCTCAATACCAAGTATCACGTGACGTCTAAATACCACCACAGGTTCGTCTTTAATGAGACACATTTGCAAAATATTTTTTCCCAAAATTGAAGAACTACGAAATTAAGTTAAAAAAAGAACGGACATCGGAACAATGTCCTGAATTCGTTAAAAAAAAAATCCAAAAAGGCCTATACTACGGGGCAAAATTGTTTTAATTACTAATGACATTATTCAGTATGATCGCACTTTGTAATTGATCGTGCATGCACTACAATAAAGATACACATAAGCTAAAAGCACAGAAGTTACAGGGTAGGAAGCCATACAATTGAGAGGATTATATAAACATATAATTTGTAATAGATTTCATTTGACAATTACAGACGATGAGTATTATAAATAAGTTTATTATACAAAAACAAAGCGTAGCATATAATATGTCACTGCGTAACATATTTTGTTTATTTTAATCACGTCTTTCGAACTGGTGGACCCTTCTGATTAATCTCAGAATAGTCATAAACAATTTGTTCTTCACAATTATTGATATTTCACTGCGAATATTTAGTTTGATGTATTGTTGTTGTGTATCAATCATAATTGTTATTTGTATATGACCTCCTGGGGCCCTGATTTGGTTAATAAACTTATTTTAATTTCTATTTCTATAAGGAAAAATTGCATACGAATGGTTTTTTGTCTATTTTGCAAGAAGAGTTTCTACCCTGCCCTGTTCACCCTGCTTTATTTCATAATTTTGGTTGTTGCTACATCATTCTGATGGGGCACAAAAAAATCAAGATAAAAATGAACAATTCAATATAGCTTACGATCAATGGTAATCTTAAGATTTTTTTGTGAAAATAGCCCATTAAGTGCGGATCCAGCAGTTTTGAAAATGGGGTGCCAGGCTCTTGTTTGCCAATTTTTACCAAATTTATACACGAATTTTACTAAATTGTCGAACACCCCCTTGATCCGGCAGTGTGCATTAATATGCACCCATTCCTAATGTATACTTCAACGTGATCAGGGTCATGTATTTTGATCACCTATTAGAACCTTTAAAATGTGTATTACATCTGCTATTCTAGTCACGGGTAGCGTAATTTGATTTTATTTTCTGTTCTTATTTTGTTTTTGTCTATTTGACTTGTGTACGTTGTTTGTATATATTCCTTGTAGATGCCTTCAACCCTTAGGGGTAAAATTTTAGTTAGTTAACGGGTCACAAAATGTGCATTGCGTTTCTGATTATTGCCAAATATTGTGACACATGTATTCAGGTATTCGGTCAAGGCCCGTCGACCGGATGTAAAATGACACTTGTATATTCTGCCTGGCGATTTCCTGTGTGGACCTAAACTATATTAGGTATCCTGCTGAGTGAACCGGTGTGAATGTACCTGTCGTTTTCAGAATGAAGGTAAAAATAAGTAAATCCCGCATTTCACTTCTTACTTCAGGAATTATTTGCCTTAATTTATTGAAGAATAAAATATTTAAAATTAAAATATGGTCTCTCGCTTCTGAAAATACATGAAAAATATAAGAAATATATTTTTCGCATAATATTTTACATTTCGCTCATCAAAAATGTCAAGCAAAGAAAAAAAAGGGAAAAGAAATTAACATATTTAAATCACTTGTTCACTCTGGACGTTTTTAGCAGAAAATCCGAAGAACAAGAAGTAAATCTGGTGTGGCCTAATCTCTTTTTAATTTTTGACTGCCCTTCATCTGTTTATATCGCTCATGATTATGATCTCTTCCGAACTTTGTCTAAATGAATATCAGTAGATATCAGATTTGTGTCGTTCTGACGTGGGTTGTTCTCTATTTCCCGACGTTGGGCACTCACTGCCTCTTACATTTGTCTGAGTTCTTCTTCCGTATATTCTGGTTCAAGTTGGTAACCGAACTCTCCATAGTCGTCGAAATCTACATCACTTGAGGCGCTAGAGTCACTTTCCGTACCTGAGCTCGACATATTTAAGCTATAACTAAAACGTTAATTTCTGTGCTTTATATAGAAATGTTCCCAAACAAACAACATGCGTTGAACAAAAGAAAAGTAAAGAAATATTAATCGAGTAAAATCATAATCATTTGATTAAATTAAATTAATTAAAACATCTTTTATGAACACCGACTGTTAAAATAATGATTGAGTAAAATCATAATCCTTTGATTAAAATTAAATTAATTAAAACATCTTTTATGAACACCGACTGTTAAAATAATGATTGAGTAAAATCATAATCATTTTTTTTTTATTGTTAAAAAGAAAAATTCATTTCTAAATGTTTAGGCCTAAATCGTTTTATTTAATATTAAAATTAAAACATCTTTTATGAACATCGATCGTTAAATTATTATGATGAGACAGCTATATATAGTTAGGCCAATTTGGCGCCTCTCATAATGAAAACTTATAATTTCAAGGATGGTGTATACTTTTTTATCATCTAAAGCATAAATTGTTCCTGTTATTTCAACATTATATTTATTCTAATGTTTTAAGAATATTTTATCTTTAATAGATAATAAACGATCTACCAACTCGTCTTGGAAAGCAAATAGTGTGTATTCAAATTCCCATTTTATTAATCCGGTCACCTTGAATTTTACACCTGTTTAATTTTACCCTCCGGCTAGAAAACACACAAGCGTACATCTACATGCGGAGATCAAAATAACAGTAAACAGTATGCCGAATAATGATTATAAAAAAGGGATGAAAACAGAATCTATAAATCAATACACAAGTTACGCGTTGTCAAAATTATCCATTATATTTTTCAGCACATTAGCAGTAAAACAAAATGAACATAATTTTAAAAGGGATCCGATATATAGCGAATATAGGTGACTGTTATAAAACACTCTTTCCGTTGTAAATATAAAGGAAATGAAACATTTTGTTCATTTAAAATAGTTGTTTGTCAAAATGGTACGTAGTTCTTCACTTCAGTATTTAATTTTCCAACGGTTATTAGATTTAAATTACAGTCCTCTGAGCGCTTTAAATGAAGCAAATTTAACATCAGCAACCCAGACTTTAAATTTCAATCCCACAATGCATTTTTAGTTTAAAACGTCACAAACTAGTTGAAAAATTAGAAATTAAAATTACAAATTTGCGATTTGCTTCCTTATTTGTGGAAATATGTCGATAAAACTTTGTGAATATGTATTTTATATCACCAGGAACACATTTAGCCAACATGTAAAAAATCGCGAAGTTTCCCTTTAAGGGGAAATGTATAAACATTCTTTTCTCAATAACTACAAATTTGATTGAATCTGCATGACTGACTATATATTGTATGGTCAATTACAATATTTACGTCTTTTGTGTGGATCTGTAATACAAAATGGCCACCATCGCAGGATATAATTGGTACTAAGAATAACTGAACTATATGAAAGGAAAATTGGCTACAATGTTCCTTGTATGGTTCTTTATAAAAATGATGGCCACCAAGTTGGTGACAATATCTACATTTATATGCAGAAAGCCAAATATATTTAGGTCTAATTGTTAATAAAAATGTAGATATCTAATTTAATGTGCACAAATTTGTGGAAATTGATTGATATATGATAAATTTATTATATTAAAAATATTATTGTTGATAGTGATTGTTAGTTTAAGTTGCCATAGTTACTCAGATACCAGGTTAACATACTAAGTTTCTTCAACTTTGACACATATTTTTATGTGAATTGTAGATAAATTGAAATTAAAATTTGTTTTATATCATTGTAAAAAGCAGAGGAGGTGTGTTTGAGTTGAAAGAGAAGGGAAAATAAACATTTGACAATCTGTAAATAAACCAAAATTTTGATTTTCCATACAAGACATTGGGATTAGCTATCTATTTTCTCACTATTTTCATTTTCAGGAGCATATGGTTACCAACAGCAACCAGTTTATTACCAACAACAACAACCTGTTGTTGTTCAACATCATAAAAAGAATAAAGGCCTTGGAGGAAACACTGGTAAAATGGCAGCAGGTAAAATATCAGAGATTAATCTTTGATGGGTTTTTTCACCTTGTTCTGTTAAAAAGGATAAAACATACATGTATATGACATTGTTGAGGCTCTAAATGAGTTGCACATTGAGATTACAGGTCACTTTAATGAAATGGGGAAGTGTTAAATTGAGGCTCTAAATGAGTTGCACATTGAGATTACAGGTCACTTTAATGAAGTGGGGAAGTGTTAAATACCATCTTAGTGGATTTTTAGCTTTTGCTTGATCAAGTGAGTTTTTTCCATCACTTTATGCTCATTTCCATAATTATCAAAGTGTATGCAAAAATTGCATGTATGACAAAACCTTCCTCAATTCAGAATTATGTCAATTAAATCTAATCATGAAATTCATGAAAAGTATTTCTTCAATTGTGTAATCTTATTTATTTGAACCCTATGATGAGCAAATTAATTTTTGTAATTTGTCATGAGACACCCCCCATATCAAGCCCTTCACATAGTAAGAATTACATATCCATCCATTATATTAACCTCTCTGTATTTAATAGGTTTAATAGGTGGAGCTGCCCTCGGATATGGAGCTAGTCGGATGATGGGTGGTGGATTTGGTGGACCGTTTGGTGGATTTGGATTAGGTCGGCATGGAAGTTGGAGTTCATTGAGCAGCTTCGGTAGTTGTGGTAGCTTTGGAAGTTTTGGGAGCTTTGATTAAAGAAAATATGTTGTGAAAATATTGACCTATTTATAATAACTATTTATTAAAAAAAATGCAATGCTTGATCTGTTTTATAATAAATCAATAACCTGGCAGTTATATGTGTGTTCATTAGTTCATATGGAAATTATGCTTGTTGAATATAAAATATATTTATTGTAGTAAGAAAAATAATTAATAACGGTTGTCCAGTATTATATTTACTCTGCTGAAGGTTCAAACAATATTTATTAAAAAAAAACATAAATGATACACAACATTGAATCAGTACAGAATGTGGATTTGGAAACAAGCATGCAAGCTTATGTTAATCTGCCTCCAAGAATACTCATATGATTATCACATTGTTCATTATAAGATTCTCAAAAATAATTTTAACAACTCGGTGATTAAAGCCTTCACAGGCATAGTAAGTTATCAGGCATAATATAGATTTTCTATGACAGAGAGAAGTAACTTTATCTAAAGTTAAAGCTACACATATTCTTCTCCTACGTTTTACTTTGAATTACTTTTTTTTATAAGTCGTGTTTGTTTGACAGGCATCACATGTCTTTCCCTCAAAAAAACATAACTACATGTAATATGTACTGTATTACTGTTTACTGTTATCAATTTACTGTTATACTGTTGTCATTGAAAAAGGAAAATTTTAATTTTTTGACACTGGCCTAAGACCCTACTCCATTTTTATTATATTTCACTGAAAACAACTATACCTCATGAAATAGACAGTCTTGATTTTAGAATTTGTTTATACAGGTCAAATGTTCATGGCTTTTTTATAGACATTTCAGAAAGAAATATTTGTGTAGAATGTCAGTGCATTTACTGTTTGTATTTTATTATTTCTCTGTGCATTTACTATTTGTATTTTATTATTTCTCTGTGCATTTACTATTTGTATTTTATTATTTCTCTGTTGAGGAGGCCTATAATGTGAATGTTTAATTAAAAAAATAATTAATATACATACAATGTATTAAGAAAAAATAAAGATGGGAAGTTTTAATGAATACCGGTGAACAGGTGACTGACTTTTCTACAAAGGAGTATTATAGTTTAGGTAAAAACAAATCTTTAATTTGTGTTAGAGTTATTAAACAACTCGACTTATTTAGAAAAAGAAAAAGAAATAAAAGAAGGAAAGCATTGAGATATGACCAGTATTATACAAGATAAACTTAAAAGAAAGTACTAAAGGAAAATTACTCTTATTTGTTCAAATATCTTGCACAAGACAAAGATTTAACTTGGAACCTTAAGGGAAATGAATAAATATTTTTTTTCGGAAACTAGATAAAATTACACATATTCCTCCTGGCCTACACATAGACTTAGATCAATTATATCTTCTTCTCTGTTTACTTGTAGCCTTAGAACAATTACATGTGTCCTTCCAGGCCTACTTATAGCCATGAATTCTACAACAAATGCAACTTTGCAAGCTATACAACCAAATATACCGTATCACATCAAATGATACACATACTGACATAGTATTCAGATATTCTGCACTTATCACTAGATTCGATTGAAACCAGACATGGGGTAATCGTAATCAGTTGTAATCGATTACATTTTTTCATGTAAATACATGTAATCTGTAATCAACCATTTTTTTTGGATTACATGTAATTGTAATGTAATCGATTACATTCATTTTGACCCTGTAATCATGATTACTTTCTGATTACATTTAGATTACATTTCTTCATTTTGACTTATTTTGTCTTAACTGAAACATATAGCTCCTTAGATATTTAATGTATGATTTATGTAAATGAATTTTCTTCATGAAATTTATTAAGCAAATAATGTAGAATGGCTTACTAAAAAAAATGTAGTAAAGTTTATTGACATCTAAATAAAAAAATATGTTATGAAATTCAATTGTTAAAAACTCCAAAAAATCTATTAAAATAAGTGGCAATCACAACATGATCAAAAGATATTATTCTGTTTAATTGCAATCAAAACTATAACAGCTACAAAAAATATTAAGTATTAATTATGGCTTCAAAGACTTGATATCAAAACAAATAATATCTCAATTTCAATTTCTTTAGGGTTTCAAAATTTCAGTGAAAACAGTTCGCCGGCTTGTGTAAAACACAACAAGCTCTAAAATGTTAAATTATCGGACACAACTTTCAAGATTTCATATATGAAATTGCTTCTATGAAAGACTATCACCATGTCCTCATGATTCCCATAAAATAAAGAAATATTTTATATGAACCAAACCATAGGTATCTCATGAAGATTTCTTATACAAGTTTAAAAAGAGATCTAAATTTCAATAAAGATATTATATAAAAAGCAATATGTAAATTATAATTTTCAGAAACATTTATTTATGATGCTGTACAAACATGTATATTACAAATTAACTGATAAATAGCAAGTTGTAATATTTGTAAAATTTTGGATTTGGGGCTTGTATCTGATATTCAGAGATATGTGATATTTCTGCTTCTTATTTTGGTGCGAATTTTCCTTTTAATATTGAATTATATGATAATATGTGAGTTATAGTAATACTAAGCAACTTGTAATGGATATTTTATTAAATCTATTTACATAAATTAAGGGTTTAGTTTTCATATTTAGACTGAGAAATTGTACATATTTTTAAGCAAGTTTTTAGAATCAGAATGACTTTTGTTTTTTTATCTTCTGAATTATATATCAAAGGACACACATTAAAATGGTGTGAAATTTAGTAATGGCGATTGTTACATAATTTGGTGTCATAAATAAGACCTTAATTAAAAAAATTTATCTGTGGCACAGGTTAACTGCTAGTTTTATTATTCACAATAAACTTTTGACAGGATGTTTGAAATTATTTGATATATATTATTAAAATGTGCAAAGGTATGTTATAATATTTACTAATAGTATAAGATGGAATGAATATTGGTCATAGTATAAATAAGACACAACATATTTATACCCCCGCAACAAAGTTGTAGGGGGTATACTGGTTTCACCATGTCCGTCCGTCCGTCTGTAGACAAATCCTATGTCATACGATAACTTGAGTTGTGTTTCTTAAAATTTTATCAGCTGTTTACTGGTGAAGAGAGGAGGATCCCTTTCTTTTTTGACGATTTTCACTTTTTCCGTTCCAGAGTTATTGGACTTGATATGATGGAAAATAGGATTTTTACCCTATGTCGTACGATAACTTGAGTAGTGTATCTCAGAATGTTTTGAAATTTTATCAGCAGCTTACCGGTGAAGAGAGGAGGGCCCCTTTCATTTTTGGTCGGAACAATCAGTAATGTTTTGGTTATGGAAATAGGTTGGACAGATGTGGGGAGCGGGGGGTATATCTTAGTGAGCTTTGCTCACAGTAATACTAGTTTATTCTATGAAAAAAGGAAAATGAGAATTGCTGTTTATAATTTACAATGTACTGTATGTTATTGCATCATGCAATGATCACATTAAACTGAATTGTAATTCATAGTTCCGAGTCAGAAATACATTAAATAAGAGATATTGGACATATGCACAAAATAACATAAAACACTAATATATTGATTGTCATGACATTAAATGTAATCAGTAAGGTAATCGATTACATTTACAAAGTTATTGTAATTTAATCGATTACATTTGAAAATTGATGTAATCGTAATGTAATGTAATCATGAAAATTGCAAAGTAATTGTAATGTAATCGATTACATTTGAATGTAATTGACTCCAAGTCTGATTGAAATGGGACAAATATCCGAGACATCTCTTTTAAAATATTAATAATACATGTATATAACAAATATTTAAAAATTGTCAAATGTCAGTGATGCAATATTTGTTTTGTTTTGTTTTTATCTTCCGTATAAAAATATTATTGTAATAATTAAACTTGATGGATTGTCTTTCTATCTTCAGTGAATATTGTGTAAAATTGTGTGAAGATAAATGTGTGCACGTTAGATTTTAGTGTTACACAACTTGTACACAGGACATAATTGTTATTTATTGTGATAAGTAGCAGTTAGTGTTTTATATCCTTTAACTAACAACAAGGTATAAACATGTATGTTAAAGTTGAGTTGTTTCTATGCAATTGAAATATTTGTGTGTGCTGTTGTGTGTTTGCCACTATGTTGTATTTTTAAAGTTTATTATTATATATACATTCTATATCAAAATCACTGGTGAGTAAATATTTCTATTAAAAGATCTGATTATTATTATTATTTAATAAATGTAATATTTATTAACTGTCAGTTTTCATCTTTATTATTATTAAAACTAGAGGATCAGTTGGCTGAGCCTGTATCTCTCACCTGTCATTTTGTTTTGAGGAAACTTTATACAGAACATTCCACAGGTGCTTCCTACCAAATTTCAATTAATTTCGCCAAATGGTTTTGAGAGAAAAAAAATTAAAATTGGCCAATCACAAACAAGAACTGAATATGGTGGCCATATATGTTGTATGATCGGCACGAAATATGGATATTTTGTACAGGATCTCCCATACACCATTCCTACAAAGTAACAATTCATTGTGCCTCCTAGTTTCAGAGGAGAAGACTTTAAAAATTTCAGCCAATCAGAAACAAAAATTGCCCATGGTGACCATTTTTTTGGGGTCCAATCTGGACGAAATGAGGAAATCTTATTGAGGACCTTCCATAGATGCTTCCTGTAAAATCTTGCTTTATTTGGCTAAATTGTTGAAGAGAAGATTTTTAGAAATTGACCAACCAGAAACAAGAATTGCCTATGGCGGTCATGCTCGTTAACAGATCAGGACAAAATGAGCAATCTTTATAGAGGACCTTCCATTGATGTTTACCTACCAAGTTTCGGTTCATTTGGCTAAGCGGTTTCAGAAGAGTAGATTAAAATGTGAAAAGTTAACAGACGACGGATGCCAAGTGATGGCAAAATCTCACATGGCCTTTCGGCCAGGTGAGCTAAATACCTTCCATAGAGCTTTATAGTAAAATAAAGATATAAAGGTGGTGCATCATGGTGCCTTCCTTTCATGAGACGGAAACAGCTATCCATCCGTGCCAAAATGACTGCTTGCCAGAACATACCAGCAGACTTAAAAGTTGGGTTTTATCAAGTTTATCATTTCCCAAAGGATCCTGTGTTAAAACATTGTCAGGTGGTGGTGGCCAAAGGTTCAGGAGAGCTTTTCCTATCACTTTTGATCTTGTTCTCATGAACCACTAGGCCAAATTGGACCAAACTTGGATCTGATACTCCTTGGATGGACCTCTATCAAAATTGTGTCCAATGTCTTATGGCCAACAAGGCTTCCGATAGGTTGAAAATGGGTAATCTTTTACCATCTTCTTCTTCCAAACCACTGCATCAAATGAAATGAAATTTGAATCAAGAAGTCCTTGGGTGGTTCATCCCCTTCCAAGCTTATGTTCTTTGAGCAGAACCAACTTTCCATCATGACTACTGTCAACAAATGATGTGTGTACATCTCTGGAGAGCGACTACAGGCTCTACTGAGCCTATTTTTTTTAACATATAGCAAAATTGATGACAATAGCAGAAAGTATAATTCTTAAGTCTTGCTTTCAGTGACTTTCTTTGAATATACAATAATATGCAAGATTTTCATTTTCAGGGGTTATTGTATTTAATACCACTTTCAACAATATTTCAGTTATATCGTGGCGGTCAGTTTTATTGGTGGAAGAAGCCGGAGTACCCAGAGAAAACCACCGATCTGTCGCATGTCACTGACAAACTTTATCACATATTGATTTTAATTTTCGAAAGATATTAACATAAAATGTGAGATCAGGGTGAAATAACAACACATTATTTGCAGATTATATTTTTATGAGACAAGATCGTAAGAGCCATAAGCTGAATACAACCAATAATTATCATCAGGAAATATAATAAATGTGTATAAATTATCTCCACTTGTCATAAAACCATGTTCTCTTTGTTTCCAGGAATAAGGTGAATCCACAAACCCATGAACCGTAACAGAACACCATGGTGTCTTTAATTCTTGTATTGTCTCCCTGAAAGTATAATACACAGATATTGTTCTGATGAAAGGCAATGTACTTCAATGTTTAACAAGGGCAATGCAAAGCGTGGCGTATCCCCTCGCCTAAAAATTTGACCCAGTGACTTTGACCTATGACCTTGAAAATCAATAGGGTTCCAGATTCTCTTAAGGACTAAGTATGTACCAAGTTTGATCAAAATCCATTGAAGGATGTTGATTCTAGAGTGTTCACAAGGATGTTATGCAGTAAAAATTTGACCTGGTGACCTTGACCTTGGAAATAAATAGGGTTCCAGATTCTCTTTAAGGACTAAGTATGTACCAAGTTTGGTCAAAATCCATTGAAGGATGTTGATTCTAGTGTTCACAAGGATGTTACGGAAGGACGGAGGGACAGTAGCGTTACTATATCCCTTCGTAACTTCATAATTAAAGGTAATTTTTGACACAAAAACAAATCCAACTACTATATTATCATGACCACAACAGCCCCTAATTCTTTTTGATTTAATAATCCAAGTAAAAAAGTGCAATAACTCCGTTGCAATGATACAATTGTATTTTGTGGTATAGGACCGTGATGATGTTTTTGCTTTGTCAATAATATAATTTACGAAGTATTGCATCATACAAATTCAGGAATCTTTATAAAATTATAATAAATTAATCACAAATGTCAAACAACATTTTTTTATTCACAATAAAATTCCATTTTGACATTGATTCAAGGATATGTAATTTTTCTGCTGTGACACTAGATACATGCATCATGTTAATATACTAAAATACAAGTAAACTTTATGTTTCCCCATATTAATATTTACTGCAGAGGTAAAGTTAATCTAGACTTTTTTTTATTGTATGCCCATTCTTTCTTCAAACAGAGAAGATGAGATTCCATTGAACAGTTGAAACCTTTGACATCACCTAGATTTTTTAAATCCTTTGTCATGACCTAGATTTTTTTAATCCTTTGACATGACCTAGATTTTTTTATCAGCATTGGCATTTGTTGATCTTAATGTCATTTACTCAATTTGCAGATATATCAGGACATAGTAATGAAATATTGAATTGATGTTCAAATCAATCTAATTAAATTAGATGTTTGTTGGATTTAGAAGCAAAATTTGGTGATACACTTACATCTAATGACATTTTGCTTGGGGTCATGTCAGGAACCATATTTTAAACTGACCAATCAGCAACAAGCCTTCCAAATCTTGAGATATATAAAGAAAGCACACACTGAGAGCTGTTGTCTGATTGGTCAATATACCTTTACTTTCATATTTTGATTGGACATTCAAAGACAAATTAAAGGTTACCTGACATGACCTAATATGAGATGTCGGTAGAAGTTAATATATCACTCAAAAATAAATAAAATAAAAAATAGATCCAAAATACATCTAAATTTAAATTAGATAATTAGATTGTGTTAATTTAAAAGTACACAAAAACCAAAAATGTTATGATACACATTTTAACAAGGGCAACACAAAGCGTGGTGTATCCCCTCGCCTAAAAATTTGACCTGATGACCTTGACCTTTGACCTTGAAAATCATTAGGGTTCCAGATTCTCTTAAGGACTAAATATGTACCAAGTTTGGTCAAAATACATTGAAGGATGTTGATTCTAGTGTGTTCACAAGGATGTTACATGGTAAATATTTGACCCGGTGACCTTGACCTTTGACCTAGAAAATCAATAGGGTTTCAGATTCTCTTAAGGACTAAGTATGTACCAAGTTTGGTTAAAATCCATTGAAGGATGTTGATTCTAGAGTGTTCACAAGGATGTTACATGGTAAAAATTTGACCCGGTAACCTTGACCTTTGACCTTGAAAATCAATATGGTTCCAGATTCTCTTAAGGACTAAGTATGTACCAAGTTTGGTCAAAATCCATTGAAGGATGTTAATTCTAGAGTGTTCACAAGGATGTTACGGAAGGACGCATTACTATATCCCTTCGCAACTTAGTTGGTGAGGGGATAAAAATTGAAGACCCTTTAAACATGTACATGTACCTGATTGTTTGCATAATAGTTTGTACTGTCTGACTACAGAAGAATCCTGTATACTGTACATGTACCTGATTGTTTGTATAATTGTTTGTGCAGTTTGACTACAGAAGAACCCTGTATACTGTACATGACTACATATGGTTGGAGGTTGTGTAGGGCCACTGAAGCTGTATGTTGATAAGTATCCATCAGGTTCACATAATCTGTTAAAATTTATAATATGAAATTTAATACAATCCATGTAACACAGGCAATAAAAGAAAACTAAAGGCTCACAGGAGCCTACATCTCTCAACTCATAAACAGGATTCATTGAACCATTGACTATCATAGCATATACATGTATTAAATTCCCCCCAGAACTTGAACTCTATGGAATATGGGGCATTCGTTGGTACAAAATTAAATCTTCACTTCATAATGCTGCATCATACACAATGCAACTGCATTTCCATTCCTGGTTCGTGAGGATTTTTTTTAATAATGTTCCAATTAATTGCAGCCTACTTTAAACTTGGACCACTATCTCTTGGAAACCAACCATAGACTTTGAGTGTGATGTTTTCATTTTGATAAATGAGATTTTCAATGTTATCCATTCTTAAATCAATGTTACATACATGTACAGTGCTGTATTCTGCATAAGTCTCACTTAACTTCTTCTCATGAAAATAAGTAAACAAAGTTGTATATTTGATGAGAATCATACTTAAATCTATGTAAAAGAATTAAAAACAAAAATAGTCCAGGCTACTTTGTACTGCCAATATGACACTAAATCAAAATTGGTTTACCCTCATGCACCATAATAACTTTCTAAAATCACACACTGAGCAAATAATTCAAAGACTTTTAAAAAGGTTCTGTGAATCTAAAACAAAAAAATATTATGCTAAAATATTTGTAAATTAAGATTTGGTAAGTGTTCTTACAAATCAATGCCATTAGATATCCCTCCCAGCCATTCATAGACGTCATGGTAACTGTAATCTAGGTCATCAAAATTTACTTTTGTAGGGTCAATATCTGGGACCAATACATCATTAAATTTTCTCATATTACATTTTACTTTTACTGGAGTACTGTTGAAACCTTTCATCAAGAAATATTTCTGTATTGAACTTGAGCACACTGCATCATCTGAAAATTAAATGAGAGCTTCACATAAATCTGCATAAAAGATTTTATTTAAATTATTTCCTGTAACAGCATATGTTAATTTTAATTTAGTAAGTAGTTTCAGAAAAGATCTGACTGCTTAAAAGTTTATAGATAGTCATATTACAATGAAAAACAAAAGTTGAAGACAATATATTACAAATAGTTGTGTAAAATACTATTCTTTTTCTTGTGAAATAATATGTAAACTAGTCTAGGTGAGTCTAACACAGTGTACCGACATTATACCATCCTTCTTTAATCAGCCATACTCACTTATTGCCATCAATTTCAAAGTCCAAATTCTCAAATATTATGTAGTTTATTTGTAAATTTCTCCCTAAATATATTGCCATCCTTGCTTAACACAAAATAATAGCTTTGTCCAAAAAGCAGCAGCATAACAAGCATGTACTGTACATATGAAATAAGAATGGTTATAAATTTATTTGTTACAATAGTATCTTATACATCACACAATACGACACTTAAGGTCAGATGAAATAATAAAAAAGTCAATATAGGTTTTCAAAACGACCATCTTTTTCTGCATCATCATCATAACATGTACCGGTAGTTTGATTTTGATAACATTTATTGATAAATTCATTAGTGGAAAAAATATTAAGATTAAATTTAAAATTAGCCTGTCTTTAACTTTTACCTATCGGTGTCCAGGTGACAAGAAAATTAAATTTTAAATTTAGCCTGTCTTAAACTTTTACCTGAAGGTGTCCAGATGACAAGAAAATTAAATTTTAAATTTAGCATGTCTTAAACTTTTACCTGAAGGTGTCCAGATGACAAGAAAATTAAATTTTAAATTTAACCTGTCTTAAACTTTTACCTGAAGGTGTTCAGATGACAAGAAAATTAAATTTTAAATTTAACCTGTCTTAAACTTTTACCTGAAGGTGTCCAGGTGACAAGAAAATTAAAATCTAAATTCAGTCTATCTTGTAAGCACCATTTTATTCTGTTGTAACCTTTCTTCCCTGGTTTGAATGAGGAACTATTCAAATCTATATCTACAACTACAACATAAGATATCAAATATATTTGGTGATTTCAGCAATATATTATTTGTACATGCTTAATAGGTTAAATCAAACTCATCATTTGAACAATTTATTATGAACCCATTCAATCTGCTGTTATGTAAAAACACAGAACCGTGTGTATTCAAAATATGTGTTTTAAGTTCTGTTACCTTATAAGAATAAGAATTTTTATTGTCCAATAGAGGGCCCACAAGGAGCAAAGTCATTACAGTGATTCATAAACAATAACATTAAAAAAAAAATATATATATAAATATTATACCTTACAATGAACAAAACTGCCCATAAAATATACTAAATACTTATACTAATAATAATTAAGTGCCGTCGACTATGACATTGTTGGCCACATCAGACATCAATGGTTAATTTACATGTAGTGTAGTGGTCAAATATATGTTTAATAATTTACCTATTTAATATTGAATTGATTCAATTAGTTCAACTCTTACAGAAAATATTTAAGGATTGATCGCAATTTTTGTTCGGTTCATGAAGAAATAACCTCAATCAGGTTGTACACACCGGGTTACGCAAGGGTGTGTACAACCTGATTGAATGAACCAAACAAATAATTTCAATCAATCCATTTCAATCAATTCTTATAAATTAATTCAAACTTTTTTTGTTATGATATTGAAAAATATATTAATTTTTTTCAAAATAAGGCAAATAATCGGAAATAAATTTAAATAACCCCAAACGTGCCTCATTTAAAGAAAATCACCTGATGACAACGGCATGCAACGCCTTGAGAACGACGTCTATTTTTAGATTCTGTACATTGACAAATAACCTCAACTTTTTAAACCAATCAAAACATGTATAAAATGACATGTGATTCTAAAATTTATTTATATACTGGTAATTGTGCTTGGATATTCCAACAGATGATTGTTCTAAAGTGAACATTTAAAAGCAAATCTACATTCACATAGACTGAAAAATTTCAAATTTGGTAAAGAACCACCTGTGGAACATTCCAGTCAAGTTCTTTTTACAAGTTTTAAGCAATCTTTGCTTTACAGAGGCTGTCATCTTGGATTTTCACTCTGCAACGTAAACTTTGTCAAGGATTATTCAAGTACAGTTTGTGTTCATTTAAATTTGCAGTTTGTAAACTATGTTTAATATGGAGTCCATCTTGGTTTTCAAATTGGATTCCACAACTCAAGTTTGTTGTAGAGGACATCACAATAAATTCTATATAAAAGCTCTGTTCCTTTGCTTGAATTAATGTCTAACTGTAATGTTTGGACAGTCTCACATGTCTATTTACATCCATATCTTATCTTACTTATTTATATACAATATTTTTCTGACTATAGGTCAAGACTTCTTCAGTCTAAGTAAAATTAGATATTTGTTTTATCTTCTTTTTTTTTTGGACGAAACACCATCATCTGACAAACCTTCTGTATGTGCTTGTTTTAATACCTAAAGATTTGGTAGGTTTCATTGTTAACAAATGGGTTGAAAATATGACCCCTGACATTACCATATATAGGATGTCATTAGATGTTGGTTTTTCAGTATATAGCTAAAAAATATCAAACTAGCATTTAATTTTAATTAACCTCAAAGAGAAGTTTGACCAATTAAATCTATGGATAATTTATGATTACCCCTTTGATATCTTCAAACTCTTTTTTTTACCAATGAGTAGTCTATATCCCATGTATATAGACTTATAGCCCAGATAATATGGTATCTAAAACAATGAATTAAAGATTTCGTTTACCATATTTATATTTCTTTCTCTTTGGGAATTGTGATGGTCTCCCCTCTATACCAAGTTGTTGATAAGTATCTTTACTAAGATGTAGAATTAGATGACCTTAAAATATAAATTTACAACAATCTGTGACATTCAATAGAACATTTGCACATTCAAAAGGGGAAAGGATAAAGAAGGTGAGGATAGTTTTCTTGTAATGGGTAGATATTTGAACATTGTTAAAAATAGGAGATTATTTTATAGCAAAAAGAAAATTTACAAGTTGTTACAACATAAAATTGTGTACAGATTATGAAAAAGTAATATGATAACAGGGGCTGCTCTGGCTCCCAAAAAGTAGGAGCCAGAAAAATCGCCAGGTGCCATTTTCAGGTGCCAGTTTTGAAAGTCAGGAGCCAGCTAAGATTTTTACAAGGAGCCAATTTTTTCGAACCGAAACAGTGGATGATTGCATGTACCACTACCAGTTTCATGTATAAATGAGCCGGATTTGTTTGTACAAATGTTAATGTCTGTATTGTACTTCTGTTTTTCATTTTGATTTCATCATCAAAAACAAAAAGATTTATATGATTTATTACAATATACTGTATTTTATGGATTATCAGGGATTCAGCCAGGACTTTGAGACCATTAGTCACTTTTGCTGAACAGATTTTTAATGTCAGAGCTTAATCTTATAATCAGTTACTTTGCCTTATTAGTTAGTAATGGAGATTGAAAAGCTATGAAAACCTCCTAGGATGGAAACATACTCTGCAAATTAGAAATCAACTGATAAAACATAACATTGCCATGATTTTGATCTAATACCACACAAATTGTAATAAGTTTATAACCCCTACCCTTTTTGAAATGTTACTGTGCTTTGGTCTAATACCACAACATTTGTGTAGTCTTCAGCAGAAAAAAATATGTCCAACTTCTAGATACTTTGTACAAAATGTAGGTAATGAATAGAACAAAGTCAAAAACTGAAGCAAGTTGTAAAATAAATAATTATTTCTTAGATCTCATAATCAAATTGCAACAATTGGAATAAAAATAACTGACTGGTTATTTTTTTTTTCACGTGTCTGTTTGTAAATAATTCTATAAATAGAACGCAATTGTTACTCGGATGCTGATGATAAAAAACTTATGCGTCCTCGTGCAGTGCATTTCAATGGCCAACCTTCGGATATAAAAAAAATGACCATATTAAATATGAGAACTAAGATTATATTTCACAGAAATGAGAATAAATATAGCAAAAGTTCGTTTGGTTAAAAGTATCGGTGGATTACATCGCGCCATTTTTATTTTTTAAGTTTCTTTATAAACCAAAGTTTATGACTTTTCGAGAAAGTCACTTTCAAAATACTTAATAAATACACGTGTACGATAGACAAAAGACTTCCTAACTCCGAACTCCAGTATAAACATGATATCGACATTTTCATAAATGAAAGTGGCAAAAATAGTTCGTTATGGCAAGGACGTATGTCCTTGGTAATGGTGGACATTATCGTGCAACGATTAACGAATGATGATTACAAAAATATGTCCACTTAAAATACATACTGTGACATTTTGAGTACATGTCAATCATAGCAATAAAAAAAAATATCATTATCATTGATTGAATTCTTTGTCGGAATCATTATCTTTAACCAGGTAAATCAAGCCAGGTGTGATCAAAGATTACGCAATAAAAACAAAAATTCTATAATCCGTTGATTGGCTTGTAACATGTAATAAAATTGTCATGTTGTGACTAATTAGTTTTAATCAGCAAATGAAGAAGAAGAATGGATTGTTACAAACATTTTTCTACGATTTTTCGAAAATTCAAGTGACGAATTGGGTACGGGAAATACTCGTCACTTGCGAAAATCAATTGTCAATAATTTATTGATTTTTGTTACGGTACACAGTGATTATCTATAAATTTACACAAGGAAATCTAGGCGCCAAAAAAATCGCCAGCAGTCGATTTCAGTCGCCAGTCAAGAAAAAAAATCGCAAATTGCGACATTGGCGACCGACAGCGCGATCCCTGGATAAATATTCATTGAACTTGAAATTGATCCTTTTGCCTGTATTAAAGGAAATAATATCTATAAAAATGCATAATTTTTTTTAATAAAATTGGAAATGTTCATGGAAACAATTTAGAAGAGTAACTTTGTTTAAATGTATCTATATACATGTGTATATATAGAAACTAGTCAACAATCAATCTTACAGGATGCTTGATCATCAATGAAAATGATGCACAAATACAAATATATATACGTTTTTTGCATAACAACACCAAAAGAAAGACCTAAAATAGTAATAAATAGTTACCGGTAATGCTTTAAAATGACAAAAATTTCTTGTCACCGAGAGTCTTTATCAATATTGTTTTTGTTGTGAAAAATATTTAACATTACTAGTATCTATTTATTAGTATCAGAATACAATTTTTTAGTTCTTTATACATTTTATTGACAACCATATTTCAAATTTGACAGAAAGTGTTATATTACACAAAATAATGCAAGATGTTACATGAAATAAATTATTCATAAAATAATATATCAAGAATAAAAATCAACAGGAAAAGGACAACAAATTAAAAACAAAGGACATTTTTGGTGTTAAATGTTGAAACTCATCTAGTAAGGTTATCTGTCTAAATACATTTTCTTAAAATCATATTAAAGCAAGTTACACAATTCTAAATAGCATAACTGACTGAAACAAGGAAATAAATGATTTACATGATTTTGTTTGTGTCTATCGGAAGCTCGTATTTGCAATGTTCTCATCTGGATACTTTCTTTTTCCTGTGTGGACCTCTCATCATACTTGGGATTGGCTTTCAATTATTTTGATTTTTAAGTTTCTGTAAAACTTCTGCGATACTGTGGCAGGTGGAAAGGTGATGTCGAATGAGGCAAACCAGACTTGCATTGATGTCACTCTTGCGACCATCCACTACAGTATAAGCATATAAGCTTACACAAAAATGTGAGTAGTCTAAATTGTTTTATGTTGCCACATATGGGAACCTTGAAAAAAAAATCACACAAGGAAAATGGTGACTAAATACAGGTCACCAGTAAATTAACACCATATATAAGATGACATATATGCTGTTGAATACAGAAGGTGGATTAGACAGGTTTAGCTTTTTTATATACATGTACTACTAATTACAATATATTTACCTGTTGGTAGAACACAAACACAATCGTCACTGTCTATACAGATGTTGTGTGATAGTAACCTCAGTTTACCTGTATTATACATGACTAATAACAATATGTATTTACCTGTTGGTAGAACACAAACACAATCGTCACTGTCTATACAGGTGTTGTGTGATAGTAACCTCAGTTTACCTGTATTATACATGACTAATAACAATATGTATTTACCTGTTGGTAGAACACAAACACAATCGTCAGAGTCTATACAGGTGTTGTGTGATAGTAATCTCAGTTTACCTGTATTATACATGACTAATAACAATATGTATTTACCTGTTGGTAGAACACAAACACAATCGTCAGAGTCTATACAGGTGTTGTGTGATAGTAACCTCAGTTTACCTGTATTATACATGACTAATAACAATATGTATTTACCTGTTGGTAGAACACAAACACAATCGTCACTGTCTATACAGGTGTTGTGTGATAGTAACCTCAGTTTACCTGTATTATACATGACTAATAACAATATGTATTTACCTGTTGGTAGAACACAAACACAATCGTCAGAGTCTATACAGGTGTTGTGTGATAGTAACCTCAGTTTACCTGAAAAATAATTCTATATATTAACAATTTATTATTCTTTAATATGTCTTGTTTATTGTTATTTAAAATTAAATGATCAGTATTTCAGTTGATTTTTATAATATACCTGCCATTTTCATCAATATAATTAATATTACAAGTTTGCTGGATTTTTTGGCAATACATTAATTAACATCTAATAACATCCTGTATGTAGTCATGTGCAGCAACACTTCATTCATCTTTGACCGTGAATCATATGACGTTAGATCGTGGGTTTGAACTCCCTGTAGGATAAAACCAAAGAACATCATTTTGCTATTTGCTACTTCTCTGTTATTAAGGAGTATGAGCAAAGACTGCTTAGTTTAAACATATTTTATTAATTAATTCAATATAACATTACAAAATTCAGCTATATACATTACATAATAAGAAGTAATTAATAGGATTGGGAAACAAGTTACAAGAACTTATATTAATCCCTATCCAAAGACTGCTTGCCTCAGGACCAGGATAATATGTCCAAGTGAAGCGACATGTTTTCCTGCAGATTATTGTTTCAGTGTGGTAGCACAATAAAAATCCAACTAAGTGTGTTGATCTATTACAAAGTGGATATCATCTTATTGAAATGTAACTGGTTCTCTATACATGTATAATATAGCAGAAAAAAATGCTGATTCAGCATCAAACAACAGTCACTCACCCATAGACTCCATAGTCATATGTTCAACTATATATGTAATGTCAGTCACTCACTCACCCATAGACTCCATAGTCATATGTTCAACTATATATGTAATGTCAGTCACTCACTCACCCATAGACTCCATAGTCATATGTTAAACTATATATGTAATGTCAGTCACTCATTCACCCATAGACTCCATAGTCATATGTTCAACTATATATGTAATGTCAGTCACTCACTCACCCATAGACTCCATAGTCATATGTTAAACTATATATGTAATGTCAGTCACTCACTCACCCATAGACTCCATAGTCATATGTTAAACTATATATGTAATGTCAGTCACTCACTCACCCATAGACTCCATAGTCATATGTTCAACTATATATGTAATGTCAGTCACTCATTCACTCATAGACTCCATAGTCATATGTTCAACTATATATGTAATGTCAGTCACTCATTCACCCATAGACTCCATAGTCATATGTTAAACTATATATGTAATGTCAGTCACTCACTCACCCATAGACTCCATAGTCATATGTTAAACTATATATGTAATGTCAGTCACTCACTCACCCATAGACTCCATAGTCATATGTTAAACTTTATATGTAATGTCAGTCACTCACTCACCCATAGAGTCCATAGTCATATGTTCAACTATATATGTAATGTCAGTCACTCACTCACCCATAGACTCCATAGTCATATGTTCAACTATATATGTAATGTCAGTCACTCACTCACCCATAGACTCCATAGTCATATGTTCAACTATATATGTAATGTCAGTCACTCACTCACCCATAGACTCCAGTCATATGTTAAACTATATATGTAATGTCAGTCACTCACTCACCCATAGACTCCATAGTCATATGTTAAACTATATATGTAATGTCAAGTCACTCACTCACCCATAGACTCCATAGTCATATGTTAAACTATATATGTAATGTCAGTCACTCACTCACCCATAGACTCCATAGTCATATGTTCAACTATATATGTAATGTCAGTCACTCACTCACCCATAGACTCCATAGTCATATGTTAAACTATATATGTAATGTCAAGTCACTCACTCACCCATAGACTCCATAGTCATATGTTAAACTATATATGTAATGTCAGTCACTCACTCACCCATAGACTCCATAGTCATATGTTCAACTATATATGTAATGTCAGTCACTCACTCACCCATAGATTCCATAGTCATATGTTAAACTATATATGTAATGTCAGTCACTCACTCACCCATAGATTCCATAGTCATATGTTAAACTATATATGTAATGTCAGTCACTCACTCACCCATAGACTCCATAGTCATATGTTAAACTATACATGTAATGTCAGTCACTCACTCACCCATAGACTCCATAGTCATATGTTAAACTATATATGTAATGTCAGTCACTCACTCACCCATAGACTCCATAGTCATATGTTAAACTATATATGTAATGTCAGTCACTCACTCACCCATAGACTCCATAGTCATATGTTCAACTATATATGTAATGTCAGTCACTCACTCACCCATAGACTCCATAGTCATATGTTCAACTATATATGTAATGTCAGTCACTCACTCACCCATAGACTCCATAGTCATATGTTCAACTATATATGTAATGTCAGTCACTCACTCACCCATAGACTCCATAGTCATATGTTAAACTATATATGTAATGTCAGTCACTCACTCACCCATAGACTCCATAGTCATATGTTAAACTATATATGTAATGTCAGTCACTCACTCACCCATAGACTCCATAGTCATATGTTAAACTATATATGTAATGTCAGTCACTCACTCACCCATAGACTCCAGTCATATGTTAAACTATATATGTAATGTCAGTCACTCACTCACCCATAGACTCCATAGTCATATGTTCAACTATATATGTAATGTCAGTCACTCACTCACCCATAGACTCCATAGTCATATGTTAAACTATATATGTAATGTCAGTCACTCACTCACCCATAGACTCCATAGTCATATGTTCAACTATATATGTAATGTCAGTCACTCACTCACCCATAGACTCCATAGTCATATGTTAAACTATATATGTAATGTCAGTCACTCACTCACCCATAGACTCCATAGTCATATGTTAAACTATATATGTAATGTCAGTCACTCACTCACCCATAGACTCCATAGTCATATGTTAAACTATATATGTAATGTCAGTCATTCACTCACCCATAGACTCCATAGTCATATGTTAAACTATATATGTAATGTCAGTCACTCACTCACCCATAGACTCCATAGTCATATGTTAAACTATATATGTAATGTCAGTCATTCACTCACCCATAGACTCCATAGTCATATGTTAAACTATATATGTAATGTCAGTCATTCACTCACCCATAGACTCCATAGTCATATGTTAAACTATATATGTAATGTCAGTCACTCACTCACCCATAGACTCCATAGTCATATGTTAAACTATATATGTAATGTCAGTCACTCACTCACCCATAGACTCCATAGTCATATGTTAAACTATATATGTAATGTCAGTCACTCACTCACCCATAGACTCCATAGTCATATGTTCAACTATATATGTAATGTCAGTCACTCACTCACCCATAGACTCCATAGTCATATGTTAAACTATATATGTAATGTCAGTCACTCACTCACCCATAGACTCCATAGTCATATGTTCAACTATATATGTAATGTCAGTCACTCACTCACTCATAGACTCCATAGTCATATGTTAAACTATATATGTAATGTCAGTCACTCACTCACCCATAGACTCCATAGTCATATGTTCAACTATATATGTAATGTCAGTCACTCACTCACCCATAGACTCCATAGTCATATGTTCAACTATATATGTAATGTCAGTCATTCACTCACCCATAGAGTCCATAGTCATATGTTCAACTATATATGTAATGTCAGTCATTCACTCACCCATAGACTCCATAGTCATATGTTAAACTATATATGTAATGTCAGTCACTCACTCACCCATAGACTCCATAGTCATATGTTCAACTATATATGTAATGTCAGTCACTCACTCACCCATAGACTCCATAGTCATATGTTAAACTATATATGTAATGTCAGTCACTCACTCACCCATAGACTCCATAGTCATATGTTAAACTATATATGTAATGTCAGTCACTCACTCACCCATAGACTCCATAGTCATATGTTAAACTATATATGTAATGTCAGTCACTCACTCACCCATAGACTCCATAGTCATATGTTCAACTATATATGTAATGTCAGTCACTCACTCACCCATAGACTCCATAGTCATATGTTAAACTATATATGTAATGTCAGTCACTCACTCACCCATAGACTCCATAGTCATATGTTCAACTATATATGTAATGTCAGTCACTCACTCACTCATAGACTCCATAGTCATATGTTAAACTATATATGTAATGTCAGTCACTCACTCACCCATAGACTCCATAGTCATATGTTCAACTATATATGTAATGTCAGTCACTCACTCACCCATAGACTCCATAGTCATATGTTCAACTATATATGTAATGTCAGTCATTCACTCACCCATAGAGTCCATAGTCATATGTTCAACTATATATGTAATGTCAGTCATTCACTCACCCATAGACTCCATAGTCATATGTTAAACTATATATGTAATGTCAGTCACTCACTCACCCATAGACTCCATAGTCATATGTTAAACTATATATGTAATGTCAGTCACTCACTCACTCATAGACTCCATAGTCATATGTTAAACTATATATGTAATGTCAGTCACTCACTCACCCATAGAGTCCATAGTCATATGTTCAACTATATATGTAATGTCAGTCACTCACTCACCCATAGACTCCATAGTCATATGTTCAACTATATATGTAATGTCAGTCACTCACTCACCCATAGACTCCATAGTCATATGTTCAACTATATATGTAATGTCAGTCACTCACTCACCCATAGACTCCATAGTCATATGTTAAACTATATATGTAATGTCAGTCACTCACTCACCCATAGACTCCATAGTCATATGTTAAACTATATATGTAATGTCAGTCACTCACTCACCCATAGACTCCATAGTCATATGTTCAACTATATATGTAATGTCAGTCACTCATTCACCCATAGACTCCATAGTCATATGTTCAACTATATATGTAATGTCAGTCACTCACTCACCCACAGACTCCATAGTCATATGTTCAACTATATATGTAATGTCAGTCACTCACTCACCCATAGACTCCATAGTCATATGTTAAACTATATATGTAATGTCAGTCACTCACTCACCCATAGACTCCAGTCATATGTTAAACTATATATGTAATGTCAGTCACTCACTCACCCATAGACTCCATAGTCATATGTTCAACTATATATGTAATGTCAGTCACTCACTCACCCATAGACTCCATAGTCATATGTTCAACTATATATGTAATGTCAGTCACTCACTCACCCATAGACTCCATAGTCATATGTTAAACTATATATGTAATGTCAGTCACTCACTCACCCATAGACTCCAGTCATATGTTAAACTATATATGTAATGTCAGTCACTCACTCACCCATAGACTCCATAGTCATATGTTCAACTATATATGTAATGTCAGTCACTCACTCACCCATAGACTCCATAGTCATATGTTCAACTATATATGTAATGTCAGTCACTCACTCACCCATAGACTCCATAGTCATATGTTAAACTATATATGTAATGTCAGTCACTCACTCACCCATAGACTCCAGTCATATGTTAAACTATATATGTAATGTCAGTCACTCACTCACCCATAGACTCCATAGTCATATGTTAAACTATATATGTAATGTCAGTCACTCACTCACCCATAGAGTCCATAGTCATATGTTAAACTATATATGTAATGTCAGTCACTCACTCACCCATAGACTCCAGTCATATGTTAAACTATATATGTAATGTCAGTCACTCACTCACCCATAGACTCCATAGTCATATGTTAAACTATATATGTAATGTCAGTCACTCACTCACCCATAGAGTCCATAGTCATATGTTAAACTATATATGTAATGTCAGTCACTCACTCACCCATAGACTCCATAGTCATATGTTAAACTATATATGTAATGTCAGTCACTCACTCACCCATAGACTCCATAGTCATATGTTAAACTATATATGTAATGTCAGTCACTCACTCACCCATAGACTCCAGTCATATGTTAAACTATATATGTAATGTCAGTCACTCACTCACCCATAGACTCCATAGTCATATGTTAAACTATATATGTAATGTCAGTCACTCACTCACCCATAGACTCCATAGTCATATGTTAAACTATATATGTAATGTCAGTCACTCACTCACCCATAGACTCCATAGTCATATGTTAAACTATATATGTAATGTCAGTCACTCACTCACCCATAGACTCCATAGTCATATGTTAAACTATACATGTAATGTCAGTCACTCACTCACCCATAGACTCCATAGTCATATGTTAAACTATATATGTAATGTCAGTCACTCACTCACCCATAGACTCCATAGTCATATGTTAAACTATATATGTAATGTCAGTCACTCACTCACCCATAGACTCCATAGTCATATGTTAAACTATATATGTAATGTCAGTCACTCACTCACCCATAGACTCCATAGTCATATGTTAAACTATATATGTAATGTCAGTCACTCATTCACCCATAGACTCCATAGTCATATGCTAAACTATATATGTAATGTCAGCAGTTATCTCAGATTAACTGTTGCCACCAAGACAATACACTACAGTGAAATCTGTCTATAACACCAAATAAAACAGAATCCTATATGAACTAAACTTGAAACAAATGTAGGAAATCTTTGTTATTTTAACTTGTATAAACTACACATATTTTTATTCCAAGCACAAGCACATAAGTTGGTCTCAAGGAGGTTTCAATTTAGACAGTATTACCAACACTGTCATGATAGTACTCTAAATAACAAGAAAGAATGTGGATACTGTATATATGTGTATATAAGATGATTTACCTCTTTTTATAAAGGCTTCAATAAGATCTGTACTGATAAGTTCAACAATAGGAAGATCATGTATTAGAAACGTTTTCTCTCCAATACAACCACAGTGAAGAGCTTCAGGAATTCTACTGCAATTAGGGAATACACAACTTATCTGAAAAATAGAAAGACATTCTTATAGATCTGGTACAAAAACAACTTATCTGAAAAATAGAAAGATATTATGATAGAGCTGGTACAAAAACAACTTATCTGAAAAATAGAAAGACATTATGATAGAGCTGGTACAAAAACTACTTATCTGAAAAATAGAAAGACATTCTTATAGATCTGGTACAAAAACAACTTATCTGAAAAATAGAAAGACATTCTTATAGATCTGGTACAAAAACAACTTATCTGAAAAATAGAAAGACATTATGATAGAGCTGGTACAAAAACAACTTATCTGAAAAATAGAAAGACATTCTTATAGATCTGGTACAAAAACTACTTATCTGAAAAATAGATAGACATTATGATAGAGCTGGTACAAAAACTACTTATCTGAAAAATAGAAAGACATTATGATAGATCTGGTACAAAAACGACTTATCTGAAAAATAGAAAGACATTCTTATAGATCTGGTACAAAAACTACTTATCTGAAAAATAGAAAGACATTATGATAGAGCTGGTACAAAAACGACTTATCTGAAAAATAGAAAGACATTCTTATAGATCTGGTACAAAAACTACTTATCTGAAAAATAGAAAGACATTATGATAGAGCTGGTACAAAAACTACTTATCTGAAAAATAGAAAGACATTATGATAGAGCTGGTACAAAAACTACTTATTTGAAAAATAGAAAGACATTATGATAGAGCTGGTACAAAACTGAAAAATAGAAAGACATTATGATAGAGCTGGTACAAAACTGAAAAATAGAAAGACATTATGATAGAGCTGGTACAAAAACTACTTATTTGAAAAATAGAAAGACATTATGATAGAGCTGGTACAAAACTGAAAAATAGAAAGACATTATGATAGAGCTGGTACAAAAACAAGGAAATCATACAACAGTAAATAATTGGTAAAAATATTTTTAGATTTGAACAATCAACAATCAGGCCGTTAGGGTTATGGTGTTTAATGTCATTTTCAACAATATTTCAGTTATATCGTGGCGGCCAGTTTTATTGGTGGAGGAAGCCATAGTACCCTGAGAAAACCACCAACCTGTCGCAAGTTACTGACAAACTTGATCACATAATGTTGTATCGAGTACACATCGCCCTCAGCAGGATTCTAACTCACAACCTATATGGTGACAGGCACTGATCAACCAATCAGAGTAGCTTCCTGACTTACATACTAGGAAGATACCTTTTCCTGTAGAAACAGTCAAGTCTTGTTGTGCGGAAGTTGAAGGAACGTGATGATTTTCTTTCTTCAAATCATTTGTTTTAGTCATCTTTGGTAGATAAAACTATTATACACCACAAAATGACCCTAGTTTTACTTTAAGTTATCAAAGAAATGACTGTGTCAAAGATGGCAATAGATATATTTTGTTTATCGTAGTCACCACACAACCTTCTTTTCTCATTCATTACTTTTGATCTTTAACCTCAGTAACACAACACTGAACAGGTTCATGTGACACAGCACATTGTTAGAAATTTAGAGTACATGTAGTATGGAATTGATACAATTAATGACGAAGTCTATACTGTCATCTTTAAATTGTATCACTGAAAATGTCATTTACCGAATTGAGTGTACTCTTTGTGGTCTTATAGTACGTACAGCGACTTTTAGTACGAAATCAGCTTGGTCTGTGTTTTTTTGCGGTGAAATGGCGGTGATATGTCATAAAATCTCTGTAAAATGTCGGTGAAACTTTCACCGCGAAAATATACAAATTAGGGCCTAAATGTCGTTGGAAATATTTTAATTGTTGGTGACAACACCGTGACGAAAATCATACGTGTACACATACATGTAACTGTATAGTTACATGTATTCTTTTGTTTTTTGTTTGTTTAGTTTTGTTTTTTTACTATTTCGTACTGTATATTTCAATTTGATCATTTGATACCGGTTTTTTTCAGGGATGGCATACATTTTATTTATAGGATATATGAGCACGCATCTTGTTTTGCGTATATTATCTAATCCCAACATTTCGATTGGTTTACATAGGTGTTATTTTTCTCTCTCTCACGAGTTGATAATCACCTGGTATTACAGGCTGTATTTGATCTATGTACGGGTGTGTCAATTTTTATGTAGTGCACACATTGATCTCGGTCACTAAAAGGTCAAATACACAGTTACCTGAGGCTGAGGGATTTATTTAAAAACAAACCGAGATCTTATTTCGTGGCAACTAATCGTTGATGTCGGTGTTTTGGCGGCGTTTTATAGTAAATCACTGTGTTCGATTTTTCTCAGACATTTCGCGGTGTCAACACCGACTTTTTTTTAAATTTCACCGACATTTTCTTGATTTCTCTGACGTCGGACCGGAGTGATTTCTTGTTAAATCGCGCTGTGCGTACTGTATATTTTATCTGTTTATGCTACAAGTTGGTGATGTCCGGAGTGAGTGAGTGATTGTTGTTTAATGTCAACTCAGCAATTTTTCAGCTATATCATAGTGAGAACAACTTAATTTTCAATGAGATGATGATGAGGAATGTTTTGTAGTAAACCAACATGCTTAGTTGGATTATTATAGTGCTAGCTCACTGAAACAACAGTCCGTGGATAGACATGTCGCCCCACTCGTACACAATATCCTGATTCCGAGCCAACCAGTCTTTGCTCTTTCTCCTTAATGACAGTAAAGATGCTTGGATAACAAAATAACAGCGACGAAGATCTGTTATTGATTACATTTTCAGATTTCTGTGGTTAAAACAACATGTTGACCGAGGGGTTAGCATTATGGTGTTTAAAGCCACTTTCAACAATATTTCAGTTTTATTGGTGGAGGAAACCGGAGTACCTGGAGAAAAACAACCACCTGTTGCAAGTCACTGACATATTTACCGTATAATGTTGTATCGAGTACATCTTGCCATCAGTGGGATTCGAACTCACAACTTTAGTGGTGATAGGCACTTATTGTACAGGTAGTTGTAAATCCAACCACCATACGATCACGACCACGACGCCCCCAGACTGGCCAGAGGCAGAGTTGAACGACGAGACCTGCAACATAATACGACAGAACCAATATGGAGTTGTTTTCTAGCTATCATTACAGAGTAATTAAAGTGATGATCGTTAATAAATTCTTTGTGCTTTGATTTGGCGTGCTTGAAGTTAGATTTTTCAAAAACAAGTTTTCCAAGAGCAGCAACATCTCCGTCAATGGGCGCTGCCATCTTTTATTGGGAAGTCCCTAGTCTGTGGAAGTGAGGATATTTGCAAAGGTAAAAACGATATTTTTACTCATAATTTGATAACGGTTTAACATATTTTAATAATCAACAAAACTGTTAAATATATCTGGATATATTGTATAACTGAAAATGTTAAACAAATGAAATAGTAATCATTGAAAATGACACTTCCAGTCAACCTTTCACCTTTTTCTCCCATTGATATGTAACATGTTTTATTTTTTGTCAAGTATTTTTCTCTATGGGACAATAAGATATGTTTGTCCAGATTATACATCAACTACATTTTGCATGAAAAAAAAAGAGTTCAAAATTGAAAATTTCTGTCATCAACAAAACTTTCAAAAGCAAAATTAAACCTTCCAATCAACTTTGAACTATTTTCTGATATTTTTTTATATCATCTCAGCATTTAAACATTTACTAGGTGGAATAATTAACATTTTGATAGTTAAAATATGTGAAACCATTATCAAGATATGTGTAAAGCATATCGTTTTTCCAGCAGCCTGTGTATTTTTCACACTTCCACATAATAGGTTATCCAAAAAAAGGGAGACAAGTCTTGCATAGAATATTTTGATTTAACCAAAGGTTATATTTATCGTGTCAAAATGGCAATGTGACCGTGGTCTCTTCTGTCATGTGACTTTTCAGATAGAGGCTACTTTCACTTTGATTAAAAGTTTGAAGCCGCCAATTTTGAAATTTTAGATAAATATTTGATTTGATTTGCTTGTTGAGGGTTTGTTTGCCAGTTCCAAAATTGAAAAGAGAATAATTTTCAACTGTTTAACTCACAGTTTATTTACTCGTAGGTAAGTAATATATATACTCTGTGTTTAGCCCGATTTTGTTCATTTTCATACATGCCAACCCTACAGTATAGAGATGAATAGCTGTAGGAGGTATATTTATCCCTTAAATTATTCTCTTTTCAATCTGTCTATACAACATCGTGGTCTCTTCTCACCAATTCCTTACATGAGACCAAGGACCACTCTATATGTCTACAACATCATGGTCTCTTAACAATTCCATACATGAGACCATGGACCACTATCTGTCTATACAACATCATGGTCTCTTCTCACTAATTCCATACATGAGACCAGGGACCACTCTATATGTCTATACAACATCACGGTCTCTTATCAACCATTTTATACATGAGACCAGGGACCACTCTATCTGTCTATACAACACCATGGTCTCTTATCAACAATTCCATACATGAGACCACGGACCACTTTATCTGTCTATAAAACACCATGATCTCTTGTCACTAATTCCATACATGAGGCCAGGGACCACTCTATCTGTTTATACAACATCATGGTCTCTTTCCACCTTGTCCACACATAAGACCATGGACCACTCTGTCTGTCTATACATCACCATGGTTTCTTCTCACCAATTCTATTCATGAGACCAGGGACCACTCTATCTGCCTATACAACACCATGGTCTCTTCTCACCAATCACATACATGAGAACAGGGACCACTCTATCTGTCTATACAACACCATGGTCTCTTCTCACCAATTCTATTCATGAGACCAGGGACCACTCTATCTGCCTATACAACACCATGGTCTCTTCTCACCAATCACATACATGAGAACAGGGACCACTCTATCTGTCTATACAACACCATGGTCTCTTCTCACCAATTCTATTCATGAGACCAGGGACCACTCTATCTGCCTATACAACACCATGGTCTCTTCTCACCAATCACATACATGAGAACAGGGACCACTCTATCTGTCTATACAACACCATGGTCTCTTCTCACCAATCCCATACATGAGAACAGGGACCACTCTATCTGTCTATACAACACCATGGTCTCTTCTCACCAATTCTATGCATGAGACCAGGAACCACTCTATCTCTCTATACAACATCATGGTCTCTTCTCACCAATTATATGCATGAGACCAGGAACCACTCTATCTATCTATACAACATCATGATCTCTTCTCACCAATTATATGCATGAGACCAGGAACCACTCTGTCTATACAACACCATGGTCTCTTCTCACCAATCCCATACATGAGAACAGGGGCCACTCTATCTGTCTATACAACACCATGGTCTCTTCTCACCAACTCTATTCATGAGACCATGGACCACTCTATCTGTCTATGCAACATCATGATCTCTTCTCACCAATCCCATACCATACATGAGACCAGGGACCACTCTATCTGTCTATGCAACACCATGGTCTTCTCACCAATCCCATACATGAGACCAGTGACCATTCTATCTGTCTATACAACATCATGGTCTCTTCTCACCAATCCCATACATGAGAACAGGGACCACTCTATCTGTCTATGCAACACCATGGTTTCTTCTCACCAACCCCATACATGAGAACAGAGACCACTCTATCTGTCTATACAACACCATGGTCTCTTCTCACCAATTATATTCATGAGACCAGGAACCATTCTATCTGTCTATACAACACCATGGTCTCTTCTCACCAATCCCATACATGAGAACAGGGACCACTCTATCTGTCTATACAACACCATGGTCTCTTCTCACAAATTCTATTCATGAAACCAGGGACCACTCTATCTGTCTATACAACACCATGGTCTCTTCTCACCAATCCCATACATGAGAACAGGGACCACTCTATCTGTCTATACAACACCGTGATCTCTTCTCACCAATCCCATACATGAGAACAGGGGCCACTCTATCTGTCTATACAACCCCATGGTCTCTTCTCACCAACTCTATTCATGAGACCATGGACCACTCTATCTGTCTATACAACATCATGATCTCTTCTCACCAATCCCATACATGAGACCAGGGACCACTCTATCTGTCTATGCAACACCATGGTCTCTTCTCACCAATCCCATACATGAGACCAGTGACCACTCTATCTGTCTATACAACATCGTCTCTTCTCACCAATCCCATACATGAGAACAGGAACCACTCTATCTGTCTATACAACACCATGGTCTCTTCTCACCAATCACATACATGAGAACAGGGGCCACTCTATCTGTCTATACAACATCGTCTCTTCTCACCAATCCCATACATGAGAACAGGGACCACTCTATCTGTCTATACAACACCATGGTCTCTTCTCACCAATTCTATTCATGAGACCAGGGACCACTCTATCTGCCTATACAACACCATGGTCTCTTCTCACCAATCCCATACATGAGAACAGGGGCCACTCTATCTGTCTATACAACACCATGGTCTCTTCTCACCAATTCTATGCATGAGACCAGGAACCACTCTATCTCTCTATACAACATCATGGTCTCTTCTCACCAATTATTTGCATGAGACCAGGAACCACTCTATCTCTCTATACAACACCATGGTCTCTTCTCACCAATTCTATTCATGAGACCAGGGACCACTCTATCTGCCTATACAACACCATGGTCTCTTCTCACCAATCACATACATGAGAACAGGGACCACTCTATCTGTCTATACAACACCATGGTCTCTTCTCACCAATCCCATACATGAGAACAGGGGCCACTCTATCTGTCTATACAACACCATGGTCTCTTCTCACCAATTCTATGCATGAGACCAGGAACCACTCTATCTCTCTATACAACATCATGGTCTCTTCTCACCAATTATTTGCATGAGACCAGGAATCACTCTATCTCTCTATACAACATCATGGTCTCTTCTCACCAATTATATGCATGAGACCAGGAACCACTCTATCTGTCTATACAACACCATGGTCTCTTCTCACCAATCCCATACATGAGAACAGGGGCCACTCTATCTGTCTATACAACACCATGGTCTCTTCTTACCAACTCTATTCATGAGACCATGGACCACTCTATCTGTCTATGCAACTTCATGATCTCTTCTCACCAATCTCATACCATACATGAGACCAGGGACCACTCTATCTGTCTATGCAACACCATGGTCTCTTCTCACCAATCCCATACATGAGACCAGTGACCATTCTATCTGTCTATACAACATCATGGTCTCTTCTCACCAATCCCATACATGAGAACAGGGACCACTCTATCTGTCTATGCAACACCATGGTTTCTTCTCACCAACCCCATACATGAGAACAGAGACCACTCTATCTGTCTATACAACACCATGGTCTCTTCTCACCAATTATATTCATGAGACCAGGAACCATTCTATCTGTCTATACAACACCATGGTCTCTTCTCACCAATCCCATACATGAGAACAGGGACCACTCTATCTGTCTATACAACACCATGGTCTCTTCTCACAAATTCTATTCATGAAACCAGGGACCACTCTATCTGTCTATACAACACCATGGTCTCTTCTCACCAATCCCATACATGAGAACAGGGACCACTCTATCTGTCTATACAACACCGTGATCTCTTCTCACCAATCCCATACATGAGAACAGGGGCCACTCTATCTGTCTATACAACCCCATGGTCTCTTCTCACCAACTCTATTCATGAGACCATGGACCACTCTATCTGTCTATACAACATCATGATCTCTTCTCACCAATCCCATACATGAGACCAGGGACCACTCTATCTGTCTATGCAACACCATGGTCTCTTCTCACCAATCCCATACATGAGACCAGTGACCACTCTATCTGTCTATACAACATCGTCTCTTCTCACCAATCCCATACATGAGAACAGGAACCACTCTATCTGTCTATACAACACCATGGTCTCTTCTCACCAATCACATACATGAGAACAGGGGCCACTCTATCTGTCTATACAACATCGTCTCTTCTCACCAATCCCATACATGAGAACAGGGACCACTCTATCTGTCTATACAACACCATGGTCTCTTCTCACCAATTCTATTCATGAGACCAGGGACCACTCTATCTGCCTATACAACACCATGGTCTCTTCTCACCAATCCCATACATGAGAACAGGGGCCACTCTATCTGTCTATACAACACCATGGTCTCTTCTCACCAATTCTATGCATGAGACCAGGAACCACTCTATCTCTCTATACAACATCATGGTCTCTTCTCACCAATTATTTGCATGAGACCATGAACCACTCTATCTCTCTATACAACATCATGGTCTCTTCTCACCAATTATATGCATGAGACCAGGAACCACTCTATCTGTCTATACAACACCATGGTCTCTTCTCACCAATTCTATTCATGAGACCAGGGACCACTCTATCTGCCTATACAACACCATGGTCTCTTCTCACCAATCACATACATGAGAACAGGGACCACTCTATCTGTCTATACAACACCATGGTCTCTTCTCACCAATCCCATACATGAGAACAGGGGCCACTCTATCTGTCTATACAACACCATGGTCTCTTCTCACCAATTCTATGCATGAGACCAGGAACCACTCTATCTCTCTATACAACATCATGGTCTCTTCTCACCAATTATTTGCATGAGACCAGGAATCACTCTATCTCTCTATACAACATCATGGTCTCTTCTCACCAATTATATGCATGAGACCAGGAACCACTCTATCTGTCTATACAACACCATGGTCTCTTCTCACCAATCCCATACATGAGAACAGGGGCCACTCTATCTGTCTATACAACACCATGGTCTCTTCTTACCAACTCTATTCATGAGACCATGGACCACTCTATCTGTCTATGCAACTTCATGATCTCTTCTCACCAATCTCATACCATACATGAGACCAGGGACCACTCTATCTGTCTATGCAACACCATGGTCTCTTCTCACCAATCCCATACATGAGACCAGTGACCATTCTATCTGTCTATACAACATCATGGTCTCTTCTCACCAATCCCATACATGAGAACAGGGACCACTCTATCTGTCTATGCAACACCATGGTTTCTTCTCACCAATCCCATACATGAGAACAGGGACCACTATCTGTCTATACAACAACATGGTCTCTTCTCACCAATCCCATACATGAGAACAGGGACCACTCTATCTGTCTATACAACACCATGGTCTCTTCTCACCAATCCCATACATGAGAACAGGGACCACTCTATTTGTCTATACAACACCATGGTCTCTTCTCACCAATTATATTCATGAGAACAGGGACCACTCTATCTGTCTATACAACACCATGGTCTCTTCTCACCAATCCCATACATGAGAACAGGGATTACTCTATCTGTCTATACAACACCGTGATCTCTTCTCACCAATCCCATACATGAGAACAGGGGCCACTCTATCTGTCTATACAACCCCATGGTCTCTTCTCACCAACTCTATTCATGAGACCATGGACCACTCTATCTGTCTATACAACATCATGATCTCTTCTCACCAATCCCATACATGAGACCAGGGACCACTCTATCTGTCTATACAACATCGTCTCTTCTCACCAATCCCATACATGAGAACAGGGACCACTCTATCTGTCTATACAACACCATGGTCTCTTCTCACCAATCACATACATGAGAACAAGGACCACTCTATCTGTCTATACAACATTGTCTCTTCTCACCAATCCCATACATGAGAACAGGGACCACTCTATCTGTCTATACAACACCATGGTCTCTTCTCACCAATTCTATTCATGAGACCAGGGACCACTCTATCTGCCTATACAACAACATGGTCTCTTCTCACCAATCACATACATGAGAACAGGGACCACTCTATCTGTCTATACAACACCATGGTCTCTTCTCACCAATCCCATACATGAGAACAGGGACCACTCTATCTCTCTATACAACACCATAGTCTCTTCTCACCAATCACATACATGAGAACAGGGACCACTCTATCTGTCTATACAACATGGTCTCTTCTCACCAATCCCATACATGAGAACAGGGACCACTCTATCTGTCTATACAACACCATGGTCTCTTCTCACCAATTCTATTCATGAGACCAGGGGCCACTCTATCTGCCTATACAACAACATGGTCTCTTCTCACCAATCACATACATGAGAACAGGGACCACTCTATCTGTCTATACAACACCATGGTCTCTTCTCACCAATCCCATACATGAGAACAGGGACCACTCTATCTATCTATACAACAGAATGTATCCGAGTTAAACATGTTTGCTGGCGAAATTGTATTTTTTGGTTTTACTTCTGCCTACAGAAACTGCATATATATGTAAATAATAAAATATTAACTGATCAGCAAGGTGAATGAAATAGCTATATTTTGATAATTTTGCTCCTTTTAAAGTGTTTAAATATGTGGCTAGTATAATGTGTGTCATATACTAGTAAAAGCACAAGTTTTTCTAGCTCTCTGGGTAAAACTAGCCAACTATACTAGTTTGAATTTTGATTAACTTATAACTAAGTTATCTGGCTTTATTTTACTTTCAGGTTGACTATGTGAATTGTTGCCTATACAAAATAGTAAAACCGACAGAACATGCCCTAGTTCCAGACATATATTTACCAGAAGTATGTATAATTTGATTTTTCCAACAACCAATATGATATAAATAGCATAATGATGAATAAAGGATTTAGCATATGACTTTTTAGACCCATAATTAAAGCAATCAAAGCAAACAATAAATTAAAATGTTATAACTTATACATATGTATTTAGTGTGCTGTTAAATGACATAACTCATTGAAGATGAACACAAATAAAGGTTGATCCTGGATTTTTTTTTTATACCAGTCAAATTTCCAAATTTTATATATTATTCAATTTCAAAATATTGGCTACTCGGGCCAATAAATATACATAACATTCTTTTTTGTTGGTACAACCATTTATATCTGGTGGAGACAATTGTGTACACGTATCACTATGAGATGTATTGTCGAGTAGAGATACTTGCGCCAGGTTTCATAAAACATCTAAGATTCAGAATTTCCACAACTCAAATATTGACCAATCAGATGGCTTGAAATGGGAGATTTGAGGAAATCTTCTGAGATTTTTTATGAAACCGGGCACCGTCGATTTGTATTGTTCAGGTTGTATTATATGACTAAAATTATGTATGTGTATGTATTTATGAGAAATACATACATAACAAATTTTATATAAATAAACTTACAGCAGAAAATTATTTATGTTGCTTCATTTTTCTACAGGTTCTGTTGAAGATCATTCAAGAGAAGGAGGAGGTAAACCGTTTACTGGCAGAGATCGTGTTAAAACAGAAAACTGATTGTTAAAAGGGACAAGATATAATGTTTTTATTTTTTGCCAAAAAATGAGATAGAATGGAAAATACAAGCATTAAAACTCACATCTTTGATGTTGATGCATGTACAGTTGTATTATTTCAAAGCATATTACGGAATTGCATTAATTGATCTCGCATTATCGTTGAAAGTTGGAGATTCACAATAATAAATGAAAGCATTAGTTTCCAAATTTACTGTTATATATTTAACTTCTGTACATCTGTATATTTTGGCATGAATTTGAAGTATATTTTGTAACATTTACGAAAAGTAGATGTGAGGTTTAATTCATCATTTGTAATTTTGTGGACTGAGCTGTCAATATTGAACTACTCATTTTTTGTATAAGTCATTGTTATAAAGATATTATTGTGGATTTAAGCATGTTTTATTTTCCTTTGAAGAAATTGATAAGAAAATATGCAATGGAAAATTTAATTCACCAAGGGACTGAGATGTTCAGAATCAATATTTTACTTGGAACAAATGTAAAAAAAAGTGCAGAATTATTTAAAAAATCAAATTTACATATCTTTGAGTGATACTTAGATTGTCAAATAAACCATTAGTAAAGTATCACTTTTTTGTTTCCTATCAGAATACTGTTACCTGTGTACAAACCCAATAGAGTTTTCATTATTGTATTCTCAAAAATTGACTCAATTACACTACCTGCAGATGTGCATGAAGGAATATGGTTGATGTCCAAAATTTAAAAGGGGAGATAATTCAACTTATACTTTCACGAAAAGGGGAGGGGGCATGTACCTTGTAAGCGCAACTCCTACTAAACTGCTTATTGAATTTTTACGAAACTTTACACAGTTGTAGTACACAACCTGCAGCCTGCAGATGTGTATGAAGGAATACCGTTGCTGTCTAAAATTTAGAAGGGGAGATAATTCAACTTATACTTTCACGAAAAGGGGGGTCATGTACTTGTGGTGACCCCTAGATGTATGTTCTTGGTTAGTTTAATTTGGAGATGGGATGTTGTCTCCTTGACACAAGTCCATATCCGTTCATTTTTCATAGGTAACTTGCTAATATACCTGTATTCCAAAGTTTGAACATCATAGTATTGCAAGCAGAGGTATCACTCAGTGAGGTCACTCACAGTTCTAGTTTTCACATTCACTGTTTTAAATTTAGAAAATCTGATTGGATTGGATAGCAGGCTAAGCCTATATTTATCCTCTCCACATTCACATTAAATATGTTCTTGTTTGACATTCCTCTGTGAACATTTTATGGCCATATCAACTTGCCTTCAACATAGGCCTTTATTGTGATTTAGTGCTTTGTTTATTTGTTATTATTCAGTGTATATATTTGAACATTAAAGAAACAAAAAGAAATATAATTTGTTTTTGATTTATTGAATCAACTATAACAAGAATTGCAGAGATGATACATAATTGATCATGTGAGCTATTGTTATTGCTTTGCATCTATCAACTTGATCACCTTCATTATACAACAAGGAGTTAGAGTAGAGAAGGAAAGGAATCTCTATTCTAACTCCTTTATTACAATAAATATTATAATCTTTTAATTTGTGTTGGTTTGTGCTCATTGATAGTTGTTGGGAATTATATCATCTGTATCAGATTGATATACTTTTTGGCAATTGTATAAACTTACCAAAACTTAACAATGGTCTGTAAGGGAGAACAATAAAGGACACACAAAAACGTCTTTCCTGCATAATCACATCAACAAAGAATAAACACAATATTATATCCAAAATTGTTGCAGCCTGTTGGAACATATTTGACATGTCACATTTCTATTTATTCACTCAAGCATGAGTATTAGAGGTGAAGGTCTTCTGACAGGTGTCAGACTGTGATAAACACACCAAAAAGTATCCAAAGACAAAACATAGAAGTATTGATTACAATAACTGAAAACTGAACTTGTATGCAAAAACATGAATAAAGTCACTGGAGTACTAATTGATGGCAAAATCGCACAATTTGTGCAGATTGCCATACATCCATTAATAAAAATATGATATGAAAAAGAACACTAAGGGGAAATGGCATGAAGACATGAAAAATCAACCAATGCAATACATAAAGTTAAGTCAAGAAAATACTCAAAAGAGTGGAAATCCAAAACAACTGATGAACTCCGGAGAACAATGTAGATAAGGCCAAAACAACACTTAATAAAAACATATGAACAACATGGACCCCACCAAAAACCGGGGGTAGACTCGGGTACTCCGTAAGAGTAGGCAACCTCTGCTTCCTGCAGGACACCCGCCATGTTGCCCATGTCAAATCCGGTATGAGGAAGGCACATCAAGAGCTCACCACATGATCTTCAATGCAGCAGGAACATTTTATTTTTTGGGTGGGTCTTAGGAACTCGCCGCACGGCGTCGTGGTCTCTTCTGTTCAATTCATTTTGACATTAGACATGTCGTGGTCTCTTCTGTCTGTTTAATAGGGAAGAGAACACTATTCATTCTGACATTAAATGTGTCATGGTCTCTTCTGTCTGTTAAATAGGGAAGAGACCATAGTCCATTTTGACATTAAACATGTCATGGTCTAATCAGATTGTTGAATAGGGAAGAGACCACAGTCCATTTTGACATTAGACATGTCATGGTCAGTGCAGATAAAACCAAAGCAATCAAATATCAAATTCTAGTGACCCTATTGTTTTAAAGGTTAATCATTACATCAAACATCAAAGGATGAATAAAATAAAAACAAATACCCCCTTTTTAAAGTATAGACAGTCCTCATTTTACTTCATTCTAATTTTCATATGGTGTCTTATGCATGATAAAATATCCCTTTAGTTTATATTTGTGTTATATACTTACTTCAATGTGTATCAGTTTTGTGAACATGTAATGAAATAAAAAACACAAGGTAAATGTGACATGATATTTAATATTTTGATAGATAAATGAAGAAGGTACAATATTGTTACAATACATATTTTATACAAAAAGCATAACCTTATAATTCATATAAATACTTGGATCATGTAATTTTGTTGCCTGAAGTTTCTGCTGTCAAATATTCCTGACAATCAGAAAAGATTCAACATACCTTCACAAACTGTAGATGTTGGAAAGTTTCCATCAATTAAGGTATGAGGGGTTACAAATTAACAAAAGTGTAACAATGTCACATGACACAAAAAATGGATAGTGTTATCCCTGTGTGAAGATGTTGCTGCTAGGCAACACTATTATACAAACTATCTTATTGATAAATAAAAGATCCATGTTGTGTTTATATTTCAACTACGAATAACAGATAGTTCCTGCACATCTTCATGTTTGTCTTAGCTATACACTTTTTTAAATACATAATGCATAAGTACTGACATTCAAATAAGCCAACATACTTATTCAAGTTACATTGACAAAACTTATTTTTCATCTTTAATAACACAGTAGCACGAAATAATATGCATTGATTTTTGGCATTGCTATAATTTCTTTATATGAATAAGTTAATTCATTTGATGCTTGGGAAAATTAGACTTTGAAATGAAAAGTGATAATTCTGATAGGTCAGATTTGCTGTCATTCTATTGGTCAACACCATGGCGACAGAAAAGTTTATACACAGATACTTCCTAATCCATGATGCCATAGGAAAGATTTATACATGATGCCATAGGAAAGATTTATACACCAGTAATACAGTCCTTGTCAATAATGATTAAAAAATGACATTTCCTCAAATAATACTAAAAATATTGGAATTATAAGTAATACAAACTTAACATAAAGTTCTTCAGACTTTATTCAGTTTGTGAGCGAGTTGGTCGAGTTTACACATCAATAAATTCCTTCTAAACAGCCTTTATTACTATAATGTTTAATTATCATAAAGTTCTTTCTTTAAAATATACACTTGTAACTTTTACAATTCATTCATAAAAATACAATCATTGCACCTCAAACTAATTTCCTTCATTAATTAAACATATGATATATCAAAATATCACAATGTTTTAATATTTATCTATTTAATCATGAATTAAATTTGTCAATTATTTTCATATTTTTGTTCCATAAGTATAAAGAACAATGAGTCATAAAGTTATTAGCTGTCATGTATGATAACTGGTCTTTAATTCTTTTATGGCCTGCATTTGCTTGTTCATTGCACTGGCTGTTTATGGCCTCATGTTGTGGATACAATGACAAATTGTAGGCAAAGCTGCAAGCTGAAATACATTGTGTAGAATTAGATATATGAATTAACAACAGAAATACACATATTGCGTTAACCTATCTTGAAAGACAAAAAAGTTATGGTTCAAACAAGTTTCGTTGAGTTGAAGGAGAAGCGGAAGAGGAAGCCGAAAAAAATCATATTAAAGCAATATGTCTCCCTTTGTCAAAAGGGAGAAATAAATATGCGATAAGTATATAAAAACTGTTCCAATCTATAAATTTATGATAGAATAAAAAATATTTGTAAATAATTACAATTCCTAATTATAGGCCTCAACTAGAACTGTGAGTGACCTCACTGAGTGATACCCCCTGCTTGCAATACTATGATGTTCAAACTTTGGAATACAGGTATATTAGCAAGTTACCTATGAAAAATGAACGGATATGGAGTTATGTCAAGGAGACAACATCCCATCTCTAAAATAAACTAGTATTACTGTGAGCAGAACTCACTAGGATGTACCCCCCCGCTCCCCACATCTGTCCAACCTATTTCCATAACCAAAACATTACTGATTGTTCCGACCAAAAATGAAAGGGACCCTCCTCTCTTCACCGGTAATCTGCTGATAAATTTTCAAAACATTCTGAGAAACACTACTCATGTTATCATACGACATAGCGTAAAAATCCTATTTTCCATCATATCAAGTCCAATAACTCTGGAATGGCAAAAGTGAAAATCGTCAAAAATGAAAGGGATCCTCCTCTCTTCACCGGTAAGCTGCTAATAAAATTTCAAAACATTCCGAGAAACACTACTCAAGTTATCATACGACATAGGGTAAAAATCCTATTTTCCGTCATATCAAGTCCAATAACTCTGGAACGGCAAAAGTGAAAATCGTCAAAAAAGAAAGGGATCCTCCTCTCTTCACCAGTAAGCTGCTGATAACATTTTAAAAGATTCTAAGAAACACAACTCAAGTTATCGTACGACATAGGATTTGTCTACAGACAGATGGACGGACATGGTGAAACTAGTATACCCCCTACAACTTCGTTGCGGGGTGTATAACTAACCAAGAACATACATCTAGGGGTCGTGTACTTGTGGTATAAGTTGAATTATATCCCCTTCTAAATTTTAGACAGCAACGGTATTCCTTCATGCACATTTGCAAGTTGTGTACTACAACTGTGTAAAGCTTCATAAAAATTCAATAAGCAGTTCAGTAGGAGTTGCGCTTACAAGGTACATGCCCCCCCCCCCCCCCCTTTTCGTGAAAGTACAAGTTGAATTATCTCCCCTTATAAATTTTGGACAGCAATCATATTCCTTCATGCACATCTGCAGGTAGTGTACTACAAATGTGTAAAGTTTCATAAAATTCCAATAAGCGGTTTAGGAGGAGTTGCGCTTACAAGGTACATGGACGGACGGACGGACAGGGTGATTCGTGGTGGGTATTATTACATTATTCAGTTCCAACCTCATTATTTCTCTTGAATATTTCAATACAATAAACAGTCAAATTGAAGATACATGTATTAATTAAGGTACATTGTTTGAACTAACCAGTATGATTGTCCCAATGAAGTCTATCAACATAAAACTCCGTATTTTGAGAAAAAAAAAAAGGGGATCTCTGCTGATACAGTACTCTTGCAACTTGCATGCATTGTCATAAATCACATACTTTGGTGCTGAAAAAGAAATCGTTTTGAAAAAGCATCAGCCATCAAGTAAATGGATGTTCTGATAATTGAACATAACACGAAAATACAAAAATAAAAGAATATTGGTGTAATACTAAACCGTTTACTAATTACAGTGAGTTCAACTCATATTTGTTCAAATGACAAAAATGAGAATTATTTGTTTTTGTGCCAAAAAGGAAAGAATGGAACGTTAATTAATTATCATGAAGATCAAAACACGTTCATAGAGGTCAACTTTAATTTCAACAACAACAATGGCACAGTTGGGAAACCAAGGATAATTTAAGTGTGAATTCGGTAGTTAAATGTAGCAGAACGAAGAATATTTAGTGGCAAATTCCTGGGGTAGGTCTGTGTATGCCTTCATATAGGAAGAGACAACCCTGTGAGACTTAAAGTATTTGAAGGACATCATATTAGAACACATTCTTATCTTTAAATTATTGTCATGATTTAACAATATTGCAAAAGCTTGCAATTGTAATAATTTAACTGCAAGGAATAATATTTATCACTGTTCATGCACCAACTCTTTCATTGGAAAGTAATGCTATGAATACATGTAACATGTTTACTGTTAAAATGATCTTTCACGAGTAGCATATTAAAAATACATGTGAGTTTAACTTCTACTAAATAGGAAATATCTAAATTATCATCAACAATATTATGGATGAATATAAAAGATGTACCTTTTCGAAATCTTGTCCTCATGATTGTAAATGGGATGTTTGGTGATTCATTTGATTCCATCACTTGGAAACCATAGCAGATGCCTGTTTAAGCAAAAGAATCAACTGTTAATTAATCATAATATACATACACACACATATATATATATATATATATATAATGTTTTTAGTAGGCTTAGCATTTAATATTAATAACTTACAGCTTGTAATCATTAAGTTTCCACTTGCTAATATTTCCATTGTTTTCTATATATTCTTACAACTAACAAAGCAAAGCATCAGTTCAGTAAGTTTACAATTTAGATGATAAAAGTTTCACACTAATTCACATATGCCTGGTTATTGAAGGGGTTTGTGTTCTGTATGTATTTTAGTCTTTTGTGTTCAATGTTATTTATCCTTTGTATGCCGTTATCTTGTTGCCTCGGTTTTGTCCTTGGATAATTGCCTACCATTGACACACACTGGTATTCCTACCCTTTCTCAAATCATATTACACAATACTCATATATCCGGTTTTTGAAGGTGTTTATGTTACTTGTGACAGTATGTATTTTTGATATTGTGTTCTACATTGCTTGTCTTTGGTACGTTGTTTTCTTGTTGTCTCGGTTCTGTCCTTTGTCAATGGATTTTGCCTATCATTGACACTCCGGTATTCCTACCCTTTCTCGTACAGTATCACACAAAACTAGACAGTTAAAGAACAACATGTGTATAATATTCTGGACAAGGGGAAAGATCACCTGCTAATAATATATTACAGGATGTATATCACACTTTAACAACCTTCAATCATTTTTCTCAATATATGGGACATACCTTCTCACATCAGAAAATAATTCCATTTTATATTATGTATTCTACTTACATGTATGCAATCAAACATTATAACAACAGTTTTCTATCATTTAAAATGGCCTCAGATTCAAGTAAAAATTATTTATTAATATATTTTTTTTTGTATGTAGATGTATGAAATCTTGATTAGCTAGTGCTTCATAAGCCTGATATAATAGATTATTATTGGTATATTGAGTTGTAATTGTGTTATCATCTATATGGCATCGGGCTGCACTTAAAAATAAAAACCTATCTATCTATGCTATTAACTACTTCTCTTTGCCTAATGAAGAAATGGCATTAATCTTGGATGTGTGCACAACCTGGTAATGTATTCATGTATTATGTATCAGTCAAAACATAAATAAAGAACACTTATGCTATGTTTAGGGGGCAAGTTCAATGCATTTCTTTAATTAATTCCTCCCTTAAGATGATAGAATATACAGTATTGCATATCTTTTGCTACAAAAAAAATGTTTTATCAAATTATACATGTACTTCGATTTCATACAGTAACTTCAGAATTAGTTTGTTTGTTAATGAAGCATCATATTTTTTTATCAACCTAAAAATCATATTTAATCCTACTTAAAAAAGTTTACTGCAATAAAAATGTCTAAATTAATATATATTTATCAACTTTACCATGGGGAAAAAACATTGTAAAGATTCCTGGCAATAAACTAGGATATCCTGGATATCTTTTCTGACAGCTATCTCCTTCGGTCCTTTTTTTCTGTTTCCTGTTTCCATCAATTTGAAATGTACCCCGATTTCGATATTTTTTTAAGGCAGGAAAAAAACTTAACTTATCCTCTTTCAAAGCAGTTTCTTCTGTACAATTATCTTTAGTAGCATTAACAAATAGACTGATAGAAATTTGCCACAATTCTAACAATAAATTTTTAAGATTATCACTAATAATATGGTGTTCAAAAATTTCAAAAATGATAGGAATTTTTTCATGTAATGCAGTAGCTAACACAGGATCATATTTATTTTGGACTTCAAAAACTGTTTCCAATATTGACTGCACTTCTGGCACAGGCTTTATCAAAGAACAAACTGATGATTGCATGATAAGCAGAACAGTAATTTCTGATAAACTTTCAGCAATGAGTTTTCCGTTTCAATTTCCTTCAATATTTCAAAAAGAGGTTCTGATACTTCTTTAATGTCTGTAAATAATTTCTTTCTTTCACTTTTATCTAACAGTTTATGTTTTACTCCATGGATGATCTCTCTATTACAAGCAAATCTTTTTAGATAGTTCCTGAGCAAAACATCTTCGATAAAAACTCTCTCAATGAATCTGAAACGAAAAAGAAATTAATATCAAATGACTATTTTTTTTCCAAATTTAAAACTTTCTAATAAAGTCTCTTAAAAACAACTTTCCACTTAAGATTTCCTATACAACCTCAAAAAAGATAAATGTCCTTAGCTTATTTTGGGTTTATTCTTTAGGCCCTTTAGATTATTTGTTCTCTATCAGCAATTCAACATCTTTTGGTTATTGGTCTTCCAAATATTTCGATTTTATCTGAACTGATGAGACATAATCTGTCGAAATGGCCATAAGCAGAACTTAAATTTTCTGCAAATTCGGTACTTTGTTGTTTTATTACCACTGGGTCGATGCCGCTGTCTGATGGACCATTAGTCCCCCAGGTTATTCACCAGCCCAGTTGTCCACTTCCGTGCTGGCCCGAAAACCGATAATATATTGAAAATTAACAATTTCTACAATTTGGAAACTGATTACAACTAAGGTTTTATCTCCCTCATGCAAAGCTTTGTCCTATGCTGTTTTTGGCATTACTTGTTAGACCCTTTAGATTATTTGTTCTCTATCAGCAATTCAACATCTTTTGATTATTGGTCTTCCAAATATTTCGATTTTATTTGCACTGATGAGACATAAATTGTCGAAATGGCCATATGCAGAACTTAAATTTCCTGTAGTTTCAGCACTAGGTTGTTTTACATACTACTGTATGAACAGTTTTTGAGTTAGAAGTTTACCTGTGTCCAAAAAGTCAATGTAATTGTGACAAGCTCTCTGGTAATGTACGAGCTGAGAGATGTAAACACCATACACAGGAGCTGCTTGAATGTTGCTATATAAGAATGGGAAGCAGACTATATATTGGAAAACTGAAATCACTGTGTTTGTCATACAGTTTTGATTTTTTTTTAAATAACTCCTAAATTTGGTCATCTGATTTTTTTTTTAATTTTGACAGTAAAGAGATTTAGTTCTTCTGTTATTTTTTTTGCAGCTAATTCCAGTATTGTCTTTGGGACAATTCCCAAAAAAAACTCAAAAATTGACATTGTGTTCTCCGATTCTCTTAGTTTTGGGAGGGGAGATATATTTTGTCCTGGTCATTTTTCCAAAAATTACTTTTCATCTAATTTCTATAGGTCTCAAGGTAATAGTCAAATTTCAAAATTTTACATTTCAGGGGCAATAACTCCTTGGCCTTGTTTGTTGGCTGGCAAACATAATTGACACAATTTTCAAAATAGATACCTTAATAATGACTTCAATTAAGTTAGGTTCCAATCAATTCAACAGTTTCAGAGCAGAAGATATTTTTAAAAGTTACGACGGACAACATGTGACAGCAAAAAGCTATGTCCCAAAAATAAAGATATCAAATTCACACATACTTGGACGAAGAAAGTGTCAACACATTTTCTGGTTCTGACTTCTCATTCCAATCCCACATCCGTCTTTGAAAAGAAAGAGAAGTACCATCACATACAATGGTTTCTGGCATTCCATCATCACCATCACAATGAGAACAAGAAAATCCATCATTGAAATCAATGTCCAACAACTTTAAATATGAGAGCCATGCCTGCCGTAGTCTTTGGTACGACAGGTCTACTTGTATGGTGAAGTTTTTGTAATCAAAGTGTACATCACACCATGTTTGGTAAAAGGTGTACAAAGGTCTCCTGAAATATTACAAAAAATGAGATATCTCGAGGAAAGTTAAATGCAATTTTTTTATAAAGCATTCTAATATAAACACTGCAGCAAAATAGAAGTGGAGCTTGAAATCAAAACCAATTAAACAACATTGTTGTCCTTGTTAAAATAACAGCATAATACCACTTTTTAAACAAAACTTTTTGGTGGTTCTACAAAAAACAAGGAAAACAATATTAAATCTGACTCTTATGAAAATATTTCTTTATGATGAGTGGATTTCTTAGGTTAACTTAGGTTAAGATAGAATAGTCAATGAAAACATATTAAACTAAATCCTGTTTTTTGATTGGATAAGATTTTTTTTATATCTCATTAAAACAATTTTGTTGAGAAACACCCACTTAAACCAGAACTACTTACTATTGCTATTACTATGCCATCCATTCAATGTTTGTTTGTCCAATAATTTCTTATCATTTATTATAGTTTTTCTACTATTTTGATAGAAAAAAATTATTCATAAGGAATGACTCCTATTTTTTAAAATAGTGTAATTGACTGTTCACACCATGTGGATTATACGCTTGTGAACAGCCAAAATTTCGTTTACACTTAATAAAATAATAAGAGTCATTCCCTATAAATAAAATTTTCTATTTACTAGTTAATATACAGAATAAAAATCATGTATGGAATTGGTGTGAAGAGACCATGGTGTTGTATAGACAGAGTGGTCTATGGTCTCATGTATTAAATTGGTGTGAAGAGACCATGATGTATATACAGAGTGGTCCATGGTCTCATGATGTATATAGAGTGGTCTATGGTCTCATGTATGGAATTGGCGTGAAGAGACCATGTTGTTGTATACAGATAGAGTGGTCCCTGGTCTCATGTATGAAACTGGTGAGAAGAGACCATGATGTATATACAGAGTGGTCTATGGTCTCATGTATGGAATTGGTGTGAAGAGACCATGGTGTTGTAGACAGAGTGGTCCATGGTCTCATATATGGAATTAGTGAGAAGAGACCATGATGTTGAACTGACAGTGGTCTATGGTCTCATGTATTAAATTGGTGTGAAGAAACCATGATGTATATACAGAGTGGTCCATGGTCTCATGTATGAATCTGGTGAGAAGAGACCATGATGTATATACAGAGTGGTCTATGGTCTCATGTATGAAACTGGTGAGAAGAGACCATGGTGTTGTATAGACAGAGTGGTCTATTGTCTCATGTATGGAAATGGTGTGAAGAGACCATGGTGTTGTATAGACAGATAGAATGGTCCCTGGTCTCATGTATGAAACTGGTGAGAAGAGACCATGGTGTTGTATAGACAGATAGAGTGGTCCCTGGTCTCATGTATGAAACTGGTGAAAAGAGACCATGGTGTTGTATAGACAGAGTGGTCCATGGTCTCATGTATGAAACTGGTGAGAAGAGACCATGGTGTTGTATAGACAGATAGAGTGGTCCCTGGTCTCATGTATGAAACTGGTGAGAAGAGACCATGGTGTTGTATAGACAGAGAGTGGTCCATGGTCTCATGTATGCAATTGGTGAGAAGAGATCATGGTGTTGTATAGACAGAGAGTGATCCCTGGTTTCATGTATGAAATTGGTGAGAAGAGACAATGGTGTTGTATAGACAGATAGAGTGGTCCATGATCTCATGACATGTATGTGATTGGTGAGAAGACCATGGTGTTGTGTATAAACAGTGCCTGAAATGGACGGTCGCCCAGTCGCCAAATGCGACTAATATCTTATTCGGGCGACCAAAATCTGTTCCAAATTAGGTAGTCACTGGCCCAACAAAAAACGTTTGTGCGATTGCCTAAAAGACCGGAAAAAAAATTTGTTTTACCGAAACCGGACATATTTTACTGTAACTTCAACGGTAGGTAACTCTTCTGTTCTAGCCGAAAACCGTTTGTTACGAGCACAGCGATTGGTCCAAATACATTTTTGTAGCCAATGAATACACAGCTAATGTAATTTACTGTTCTCCCCAATTATGTATTTTTATCGAGCCAATCAATACACGTTTCCTACACGTTTTCATGAAGTATTCACTAAATATTAGAAAAGAAATGTGTTTTTTTGTTTCTTTATGATTTAATTATTAAAATTGTTAAAAATCACAGACGAAGTGGAAGGTTGTGAACAATAAAGAGAATTCTGTCAACTTATAATGTTTGCGATCTGGTATCTTCCACGGTTCGGAAATTTATTCATTCAATCTGCTGCAAAATGTACATGTACGAATTTCATTTTACAGAAATCGGAAACCTTTTCGTGTCAATCCTTAGGTAATCATTGAAAAACTTTTCCCCAACAACGGAGAGAAAATCGTTGACAGTAATGTCTAAACTACGGAAACGATCTGGCCTGTCACTTCATTTAAACTTTTCATACATGTAGTTCATCTCTATATATACACGGCTACATTTTAATGACAATTGGGAGTGTTTTCTTTTTTGGAACCAGAACTTTTGTTTACAAACTAAAAAATAACAGGAAAAGTTAACAGTTATATAACAGAAAATGACAGCCCCGTTTGTTATTTCAACAAAGTGAGATACTTGTTTGGAATGAATAACCAACTGACATTACCCCGAACTGAGAGGTTATTTTACTTTAAAATCACTTCTTCATAGTGAATTGAAACAAGTGATGTCACTCTTCACTGGGGAGTGCAAGAGCGGTCCTTGTAGTGGCATTAGTCTACTCTTTTCCGGATGTCTTTAATGTGATCATGGCATTGATCTCCCCTTACACAAACTGACACAAACCAGCCTTTTATTGTCCCCATCCGATGGACTAGCATTGTTTCTTAAGACCACCCTAGCCAATGGCGTCAAGGTTGTCAAAAAGGTTATAACAAGTAAATTCAGGTTTCATTTGATAGCAATATATGCATTGGGGGTGTTTTCGCAATTTCAGCTGCACACCTGTACCTACCAAAATTACCTTGAAGAGCCCCCCCCCCCCCCCCCCCCAACCCTCGCGAGACTAGTGAAAGAATGAATTTTAATGTTATTGATAAAAAAAAACAATTAATCTGAAAACTGTTAATATATTGATATCTGATGTCTTTTTTTCATAAAAAAAAATGTCACAAAATGTTTGGTCCACCATTATGCCATTTGGACCAGTGACTCTAATTTTTTACTGGCCCAAAAAAAAAATTCGGGCCAGCCTAAGGCACTGTATAAAGATAGAGTAGTCCATGTTCTCATGTATATAATTGGTAAGAAGAGACCATGGTAATGTATAGGCAAATAGAGTGGTCCCTGGTCTCGTGTATGGAATCGATGAGAAGAGATCATGGTGTTGTATATAGATAGAGGGGTCCCTTTTTGCATGTAAGGAATTGGTGAGAAGAGAACGTGGAATCGTATAGACAGAAGGAGTGGTCCCTGTTCTCATGTATGGAATTGGTGAGAAAGAGACCATGATGCTGTATAGACAGATATAGTGGTCCATGGTCAGCATGTTTGGAATTGGTGCAAAAAGACCATGGTGTTGTATAGACAGATAGAGTGGTCTACAAAAACTGTATGGTCTCATGTATGGACTTGGTGAAAAAGAGACCATGGTGTTGTATATACAGATAGTGATCCCTGGTCTCATGCATGGAATTGATAAGAGGAGACCATGGTGTTGTATATACAGATAGAGTGGTCTCTGGTTTCATGTATGGAATTGGTGAAAAGAGACCATGGTTATCAGTGTTGTATAGATAGTGGTCCATGGTCTCATGTATGGAATTGGTAAGAGACCATGATGTTGTATAGAAAGACAGTGGTCCATGGTCTCATGATTTGAAGAGGCCAGGGACCATGGTGTTGTATATAGACAGATAGAGTGGTCTGTGGTCTCATGTATGGACTTGGTGTGAAGAAGACCATGTAGTTTTACAGACAGACAGAATGAACCATTGTCTCAAGAAAAGTATAGAATTTGTGAAAAAGAGACCATCATGTTTTAGAGAGATATAATGGTCTCTGTTCATTATCTCATGTCTTATTTCGACTGAATATGAAATAATAATTACTTTTATGAGGTAACAACTGGCTATGCTGGCATCTCAGCCTCGGGTAGGCTAACACTAGTTCTAATAATAAAACCCTAAATGCTCGCTTACTCGCAAGGGTTATAACGGGATGCCATTACACATAATGGAGCAGCCACCGAGATTTTTTGCGCTCGCTTATAGAGCTTCTGACGCCTGCATTTATCAATAATAAGACATAACCTTTCCTTTTGTCCATTATTATAACAAGTTTTTATCACCTACCAGTATTTTAGAATGTAATTCCCACAAAATAAAAATCTTCTATCTGAACATTTTGAATTTCGTCATTTCCGGCCTTTTAGCGTTTTTCCTTTTAAATTTGCATTGTCGTGGGATTTTAGCGTTTTCCTTTTAAATTTGCATTGTCGTGGGATTTTAGCGTTTTTCCTTTTATATTTGCGTTTTTCCTTTTAAATTTGCATTGTCGTGGGATTTTAGCGTTTTTCCTTTTAAATTTGCATTTTACCAGTTAAATCGCACGGTCATCTAAATCACCCGCTGAGTAGAGAGATTACGTAATACTGTAGTCGTCACTAGCTCATTGAATATGACGATCTATTGTATTATATTATCATGTATCTATACGTATTTATTTATTTATTTATTTATTATTATTATTTATGTCATACTAGTCTGGTCCTTAATAAATTTAGTGTATTCAATACACAATAATCCATCAATTGTTGGGTATTTGATTTTCATGTCGTATTTTAACTTAATGCGATGTTTATTAAGAAATGTGACTTTAAATGTATTAAAATATTAGCAAAGTGTGATACACGTACAGAATACGTATACTGTTGTCACTTCACTATTACTTGTTTTTGATTATCATGCGAGAAACACATTAACCTTGTATCACCTATGCTGAGACTATTTACTAAAACATGAATTAAGTATAAATTAAACTATCGGTCTCTATTAAGCTATTTATGTCTTGTTTTATAGCACAGGATTGCGTATGTACAGCCTCAAAGTTATTGTGCTTTAAAAGTTCTGATTATTGTAATGAGGCACCTTAATGAACAATAAATATTTTTGTTTATGATATAAAACAAATAATCATATCCCTATGTAAACGCCGTAAAGCGAGAGACCATATTTGAATTTGAAATATTTTATTCTTCAATAAATTAAGGCAAATAATTCCTGAAATAGGAAGTGAAAGGCGGGTTTACTTATTTTTATTTTCATTCTGAAAACGACAGGTACATTCACACCGGTTCACTCAGCAGGGTACCTAATATTACCAGGCAGAATATACAAGTGTCATCTTACATCCGGTCGACGGGACTCTGACCGAATACATGAATACATGTGTCACAATCTTTGGCAATAATCAGAAACGCAATACACATTTTGTGACCATTTAACGGTACCCGTGACTAGAATAGGAGATGCAATGCACATTTTAAAGGTTCTAATAGGTGATCAAGTATACATGAGGAATGGGTGCATATTAATGCACACTGGCGGATCAAGGGGGTGTTCGACAATTTAGTAAAATTCGTGTATAAATTGGGTAAAAATTGGCAAACAAGAGCCTGGGTCCCCGTTTTCAAAACTGTTGGATCTGCGCCCGATGCAGCAATGATTCTGGGGCTATTTTCACAAAAAAAATCTTAAGATTAACATTGATCGTAAGTTATATTGGATTGTTCATTTTTATCTTGATTTTTTTTTGTGCATCATCAGAATGATATAGCAACAACCAAAATTATGAAGTAAAGCAGGGTGAACAGAGCAGGGTAGAACATTCTTCTTGCAAACCCCAAAAAGCAAAATAGACAAAAAACATTCATATGCAATTTTTCCTTATAAAAACAACAATCATATTTTTTATGACTATTCTGAGATTAATCAGAAGGGTCCGCCAGTTCGAAAGACGTTATTAAAATAAACAAAAAATGTTTTCTTTACACAGACATATTATATGTTACGCTTTGTTCAAATCAGAAATAACCGTTATGAAAACAGATTAATCTTTTTACTGTTGGCAAGTAAGAATATTGTATTTCCATAAACAAATTATTATATTACGTCAGAGATGTACCCTGAAGTTTTGTATAATATACTTTAAAAGTATTTATAATACGCATCGTCTGTAATTGTCAAATGAAAACTATTACAAATTATATGTTTACATAATCCTCTCAATTTTATGGCTTCCTACCCTGTAACTTTCTGTGCTTTTAGCTAAGAAGCAGAGCTTATATGTAGCTTTATTGTAGTGTATGAACGATCGATTACAAAGTGCGATCTTATAAATAATAGCATTAAAACAATTTTGCTCCGTAGCATAGGCCCATTTTTATTTTTTTACGAATTCATGGCATTGTTCCGATGTCTGTTCTTTTTTTTTCACATAATTTCGTAGTTCTTCAATTTTCGAAAAAAAATCTTTTGTAAATGTGTCTCATTAAAGACGGATCGTTTTCTCCGATTCGTTTGTTTTGCCATAAGTATATAGAAACAAAATGTAAATCTGCAAAAAGTGATTGTGTAATAAATTCATAAAAGATGTTAAAGTTTGCTTTTAAAGACGCAAGTACCAAAAACAGTGAACCTACCTACTGAACCGTACTTTTTGTAATGCTATATAAAATTGAACTATGTCGTCTGCCTCTCAGGCACCGGCTCTTTCTGTCATGTAACTGTCATGGGGTCACTGATCGTACTTGTAAACAAAAGAGCTGACTGAAATGTGCCTGTTTCTTATATAAAATACATGTCACTTTGCAGTGCATTGTGGTTTCAGCACTAAGAAAAACATCAAAAGTAAACACAATTTTGAAAGTGGTCATTTTCAAACATTCTGTTATTTTATTTAGATGTAATATGATTTGGTAGATGGCCAGAACCATGAAATTTTAAAACCAGCCATTTCCGGATTTTATATTCGTTTCCATCCCGTATATCGGCCCTGTTTTTACTTCATACGAAAACAGATGACGCCATTTTACTGACAGCAAAAGTTGCCAGATAATCGAGTATATTAAAATACCAGAGGCTCTCAAGAGCCTGTATCGTTCACCTGGTAATAAAAAAAACCAATTGGTCCTATGTAAAAACTATGTCCTGCAGTGGTAGTCATCTTGGAATTACGATCAACATAAACAACACAAAGTTTGTAAAGGACATTCCAATGATTGATGCACAGTTTAGGTTCAATCAGTGCAATAGCTTCAGAGAAGAATATATTTCTGTATTTTCCCCATATGGTCCTGTGTTAATACTATGACCTGTGGTGGCAGCCATCTTAGATTTCCGATCGGCATAAAAAACAGAGGACCTTCCAATGATCATTCCTGGGCAGTTTGGTTTCAACTGTCCAAGTGGTTTCAGAGAAGAAGCATTTTGAAACATTTTTCCCATAGGATCCAATGTTAAACTAAGTCCTGCCGTAGCTGCCATTTTGAATTTCATATCAGAACAAAAAACGTACAGTTTGTAGAGGACCATCCAATGAACATTCTTGTACAGTTTGGCTTTAATCATATTTGTAGTTTCTGAGAAGAAGGCATTTGAACATTTTCCCATAGGGTCCAATGTTAATCTTCGTCCTGCGGTGGTGGCCATCTTGGATTTCCGATCGGCATAAAAAAAAACACACCTTGTAGAGAACCTTCCAATGATCATTCCTGGGCTGTTTGGTTTCAATTATCCAAGTGGTTTCAGAGAAGAAGCGTTTTGAAACATTTTTCCCATAGGGTTTAATGTTAAACTAAGTCCTGCCGTAGCCGCCATTTTGAATTTCATATCGAAACAAAAAACGTAAAGTTTGTAGAGGACCATCCAATGAACATTCATGTACAGTTTGGCTTTAATCATATTTGTAGTTTCTGAGAAGAAGGCATTTGAACATTTTCCCATAGGGTCCAATGTTAATCTATGTCCTGCGGTGGTGGCCATCTTGGATTTCCGATCGGCATAAAAAACACACACCTTGTAGAGGACCTTCCTATGATCATTCCTGGGCAGTTTGGTTTCAATTATCCTAGTGGTTTCAGAGAAGAAGCGTTTTGAAACATTTTTCCCATAGGGTCCAATGTTAAACTAAGTCCTGCCGTAGCCGCCATTTTGAATTTCATATCGGAACAAAAAACGTGCAGTTTGTAGAGGATCATCCAATGAACATTCATGTACAGTTTGGCTTTAATATTATTTGTAGTTTCTGAGAAGAAGGCATTTGAACATTTTCCCATAGGGTCCAATGTTAATCTATGTATTGCAGTGGCGGCCATCTTGGATTTCCGATCGGCATAAAAAACATAAAATTTGTAGAGGACCTTCCAATGATCATTCCTGGGCAGTTTGGTTTCAACTGTCCTAGTGGTTTCAGAGAAGAAGCGTTTTGAAACATTTCCCCCATAGGGTCCAATGTTAAACTAAGTCCTGCCGTAGCCGCCATTTTGAATTTCATATCGGAACAAAAAACGTACAGTTTGTAGAGGACCATCCAATGAACATTCATGTACAGTTTGGCTTTAATCATATTTGTAGTTTCTGAGAAGAAGGCATTTGAACATTTTCCCATAGGGTCCAATGTTAATCTATGTCCTGCGGTGGTGGCCATCTTGGATTTCCGATCGGCATAAAAAACACACACCTTGTAGAGGACCTTCCAATGATCATTCCTGGGCAGTTTGGTTTCAATTATCCAAGTGGTTTCAGAGAAGAAGCGTTTTGAAACATTTTTCCCATAGGGTCCAATGTTAAACTAAGTCCTGCCGTAGCCGCCATTTTGAATTTCATATCGGAACAAAAAACGTACAGTTTGTAGAGGACCATGCAATGAACATTCATGTACAGTTTGGCTTTAATCATATTTGTAGTTTCTGAGAAGAAGGCATTTGAGCATTTTCCCATAGGGTCCAATGTTAATCTATGTCCTGCGGTGGTGGCCATCTTGGATTTCCGATCGGCATAAAAAACACACACCTAGTAGAGGACCTTCCAATGATCATTCCTGGGCAGTTTGGTTTCAATTATCCAAGTGGTTTCAGAGAAGAAGCGTTTTGAAACATTTTTCCCATAGGGTCCAATGTTAAACTAAGTCCTGCCGTAGCCGCCATTTTGAATTTCATATCGGAACAAAAAACCTTAAGATTGTAGAGGACCATCCAATGAACATTCATGTACAGTTTGGCTTTAATCATATTTGTAGTTTCTGAGAAGAAGGCATTTGAACATTTTCCCATAGGGTCCAATGTTAATCTATGTCCTGCGATGGCGGCCATCTTGGATTTCCGATCGGCATAAAAAATAGTAACTTGGTAAAGGACATTCCAATGATCATTCATTTACAGTTTGATTTCAGTCAGTTCATTAGTTTCAGAGAAGAAGATCTTTGAAATTTCAGCCAATCAGAGCATATTATTGGCCCTGGCAGCCATATTGAATATCTGACTGAAATGAAAAACAGTAACTTTGTAGAGGACCATCCAAGTAACATTCCTGCTAAGTTCGGTTCCAATCGGCCAAGTGGTTTCGGAGAAGAAGCTTGAAATGTGAAAAGTTTACAGACAACAGACGACGGACGCCAAGTGATGGCAATAGTTCACCTGGACCTTTGGTCCAGGTGAACTAACAAGAATGGCTTTAAAAACAATCTTATGTACAAAGAAATATTTAACTTGGCATTCTTTGAAAATTCCAATCGTCATATGAATGAATGGTTAACACTGTTAATCGCTATATCTGAAAATCGATAATAGTACGAAAACCGACAACACGATGCTAATAATCGAATATTCTTCTACATATTTTTGGACAGGAAGAGCTCAGATCACATACTCCATTCATTATTGTATTTTTATTCAATAAAATATTTTAAAAAGTTGTACTTCAATTTTCTATTTCATTAGTTAACGACATTTTTTTTTTTTTTGATAGCGTCACGTGTTTTGTTGGTTATGCATGTTGTTTGATGACATCCTAGTTTTTGTAATATTTTGATCTCGGGGTGAAATTTAAATGTATAACAAGCTTGCTTGCTGTATTTATCCTTTCTTAAGAAAAGAATGTCATTATTCCTACAATGTAGCGTCAATTTATGTGTTTTCATCCGTATTTTTACATCCGACATTTTTTTTTATTGACATGGTCATGTACAAGGTTACATAATATAGTCTCTGATCCATTCATACACTTTGCTAATAAGTAACATTTTCTTTACAATAATTTATTTTTGTTAATAAAATAGACGAATTATTGAATAACGATTTATATAAATGAAACGATTAAAATTGATTGCTAAAAAAAAGTGTTATTATTAAATACCCGGATATGTTTGGATAAAAGAATAGCATTCGGGTCATCGAGGGTTCATGTAGTCTCGTGGTTATAAATGCGAAAACTTTTCTCAAATTTTGAACAACTACCTGTCAACCTCTCGTGTAAACTCTTTGACACGCTGATCCGTCCCATTTTAAGTTATAATTGTGAAATATGGTATATGGACGAATACCTCCCCTTATATAGAGCCATGCTTCGAGCAACCAGAAATAATACTTTTTGTGATACTTTAGCCCTACACTACAGGAAAAATCATCATATGAAAAAATACATACAAAATATTGTAAAACAGTTTTAGGCCTTAAAAAAACTGCATGTAACATTTCGACATTATCAGAGTTGGGGCGACTCCCTATTGCTTCCTTTATTAAAACTCAAGTTATGATGTATTTTGTAAGAATAAATACTAATAATATAAACCCATTAATTAAAGAATTCCTTAATGTTAATAAATCTTTACATGATGAAGGCTTCTACACATGGTATACTTTGGCATTAAATGTCTTTCAAGAATTTGATTTGGATGCTGAAGATTTTTCTAATATGGATAAGTGTTTCCATAAGATAAAAGTTCCATTTAAAAAAGAATTTAAAAAGGTTGTCCATAATAATTACATTCAGAAAACTAAAGACAAACTTTCAAAATTAACAGATAATTCACAACTTTATTTGTATAATAAAATAAAACATGATATTGTTTTGGAAGAGTATTTGATAAAGGAAAAAAACTTTATAAATAGACAACTCATAGCTAAATTTCGGACAAGTGACCATTGTTTGCAAATTGAAACTGGTCGATATATTAATATACCCCATCAACAAAGACTTTGCACTACTTGTAATATCTTAGAAGATGAATATCACTTTTTTTAAATTGTCATTTAAACCAGCAACCTAGAAATTTACTAATAAATACTATTGAAAATAAATGTCCTTCTTTTACTAATATGTCACCCATGAATAGACTTGATTACATACTCAATCCAACTTCAGATCTTTTATCGGTTGTTTGCACATTCATAAAACAATTGCTAGACTTGAGATGATAGGGTTCACGCTGGTCAAATATTTCTCCTACATTTACATATTTATTATGTTTGTGTTGTTTTTCTTTTATATGTTTGCATGCTTTTGTATTGTAATTGCTTGACCCATATGGGTGTAATATGCAATTTGAATAAAAAAAAAATATTTTCTTTTAAAAAGTTTATTTTTGTCAATGAAATGTTGAATTACAAGAATAAAACAAGTATATGTGGAATTATTTTTTTTAAAGATTGAACATGTGGTATATGCATCATCAAGTAGTTCAATAAAAATATTGATTCAAATCTAGTAAATTTATATTGATTTAAGAAGAAAAATTGAAATAAAGAAAAGTTATAAAATTAATGAGAAATGAAATAATATATTTTATCTAAGAGTAAAGTATGGTCATTTTTTTTTTTTTTTTTGTTAAAATAATCCAATAGGAAAATAAACCATTAATTAAAATTTTAACAGAAATAATACACCTTAAAACAGTAAAATATGTATACATTAAGGAAAGAAAATAGATCATATATATATATTCTTACAATGGAAATGAAGTTCTATTTTTAAGTTAATTTTTATAAGAAAATTATTTCTTTCATAACTTGACTTGTTAATTATAAAAAAAAGTGAAAAATCAAGCTTGGAGAGCATATTTCAGGTTTGCTTATATAGTATCAGAGTTCGGGAAATGTGTCAGTCCTGTCAGACATGACCAGCAAAATTTGGGCAGATTTTGCTAAGGACTGACACAAGATTGGTATTTTGCAATAGAAAATTAATGAGGACTGACATTTTTTTCACTAGGACCACCAAACCCATATGCAATTTCGCGAACTCTATAGTATTAATGTTTAATATAAATATTAATTACACTACAGCTAGGATGGATTACGCCATATCCGCGCGTCCATCACGGACACCGATTGCAATTCGCGGAAAGTCACGATGGACACAAAAGTCTGATCGCGGCAATTGGTTTGTAGTGTCATCGTATAAGCCGCGATGTCCAAGATGGACAGCGAAAAAAAAAAACAACATTACGTGTAGTTATATTCTTATATTCGTCTCGGTTTGTTACCTCAATGCATCTCTTTCCAGAACGTGCTGAGTGCTGAATGGGGGTATATTTTATTGTGAATTTTATATTTGTATTTATTTGTAATACATAACTTACGTGATTTTTTTTTAAAGCAGCATCTGCTTCATGACATAGTAGTGGGTTTTATTTTTAAAGTGATGGCACAGGAACTTCTGGTATTTTAATGATTTTGTACCTGCTGATGCCTTCGCAATGAACTGTCGGTACACAAAGATGGCACCTGTCAATCAATACCCATAGATCAAAGAACGAAAATAACATCGCTATGGTATTTAGAGGGGAGACAACACATTGAGATGAAATAATAAGAAATTTTATTGAAAATAAATTTGTATCCAGAAAGTTTATTAATTAATAAATTAAAATGATTTTTAATACAATTTATTAAGAAATACCAAACACAATATCGTTATTTAGGTAAATACTTATTGGAACAGATTTAAAAAAAAACAAAAAAAACCCTCAAAACATACAGATCCCTTCAAGTGTATCAACGATCATACTCTCAGGTCGGACACAGAGTTTCGTCGGACTTGAAGAGAGTGTCACTCTTAAAATTGTCCGACAAAATCCTCCCAGGTCGGAGTGAGAGTCTCCACTCTCAGATAGTCAGTAAACTGTAAACAGGAAACGTCCCCAAATTCTGCTAACCAATAAATTCGTGCATAAAGAAACATGCGTATCTTAGTAAAGCTGAAGTAAATGAGTGATATACAGTACGGAAAGTATATATATGTTAACGGCTGTCACGGGCGATATATACAATAATATCCATGAATAAAATGTATTAATATGCAGTACCCATGTTTTAAGTGAACTAGAAGTGAATATTAATATGTCCCTATGTACTCGCGACAATCGATGCCAAGAAGTCCCTTTCACTTGCTGCAGACAGTTGCCGGTTTACGATATCGGGTGCGTACGTTTGCTCTTTTACGTGTTCGCCAAATGTAGGGCGAACGAACCCGGGTAAATAATTATAATTTATACATTTATTTCTTTAAAGACAAATTTGGATTAAAATTAATTAGTAAAATTTAAATTTTATTTTGTTTATGGCGAATGGGTCATACATCCGTAAATCCCGTTTTTTTCTTTCTTGAAAATTGGCAGTCTGCGGAGTCCTGATATAGGTGAAATAATATTTTATTGGTGTATTCTACGTTTTTTTTTTACAGTTTACCTGTCAAAACATCACCCATCTCAGCATGTCGTCGCATAGTGCATTCATGATATACAAATACACCTATCACAGGTGTGAAAAAAAAACGTTGCTCAAGACTCCTTTTACTAAGACTTATATACATAGATAACTATTTTGCGTTTTCGATATTCAAGCCGTCTTCCAATTTATTTGTACTTAAAAAATAAATTTATAACTGACCCAAACTAAATAAATGAAATGTGACTTAATGTGTTAATTATATAAATCCTTGCCTTCTATAAATTTTAATTTCTTATCTAATTCTTATTCTTATTATGTAACAATATGGTCAGGTTGTTATTTTCATTGAATGACATCTCAAAATAGATGGCTTCACAGTAGGAGCTCTTCCTGTATATTGGTTACATCCTGTATATTACAACTGACAGCCAATGCAGGACAAACAATTTTAATCAGCCATCATTATCATAAAATACTTTATTTTGATGATGACACCTAATTCCCATCACCTAATCCAAATTAGTATAGTAGAGGAGTACCGTATTTTTCGGACAATAAATTTTGTTTACAGCATACCTTTATTTTGCTGTAGGTTTATTTCTGAATAAGAACACTCGTATCATCGATGTTCTTGGTGTTATTTTTTTTTAAATAAAGCAATAAAATTTATGCATACTAACAGGGGGTGCAATTCTGGTGAACACATATTCAACATCCGAAAAAAATCAATATTCAATGATTGAAGTGTTAGCGAAAATCAGTTCAATATTGTATTTAATAATAAAATATATACTATAACAAATGTATCTTGTTGAAAAAAATCACAGGGTGGATCGATTTACAATATAAAATTATTATCACAAAATATCTAAATATAGCTATAGCTTTTCTATCAAACACGAGCATGCACACGTGGTTGTAGTAAAAAATGGCGGTTGCCCCTTCTTAACCATTAAAATTTCACTTAATATACTCTAACTATAACTTGGCCTTGAGGGATACACGAAATCATAAAATTTTATTACTTTGGTATAAATTCATTACTTACAGCTCACTCCAATACAATATACACTTTAGCAGTAAACACAACCTGAGGAAAAGGCCTCTAGGCATGTAACTCTTGTGGGGACAACAAATGTGTTCTCTCTCTGAATTATAAAAAATTCAATTGTTTTACACTATTTCAACACATATTTTAATACAAGGCCTATAAAACAGATGTTTACAGAAGTGAATGTCATTTTTTTAAACGTTAAACTTAACGTAAAATATTCATATGAATAATTTCTTAGCTCCGAGCTTTGCTTTCAGATGCATACAAATCTATGTTTAACACTGTATTAGCGATTATTTAAAAAAAATATCCATATACATATTTTTTTGTTATCGAAAACAAGCCCGTAATAAATTACAGAGTTATCGAAGCGAATCATGATTAAGTTGGATATAATGTCGCACAATAGGCTACCCGATTGGTAAGGCTTGAAGTAATTTACCATATAACAATATGTTCGTAATGATGAACGGTAAGACCCCTAAAATGCATCAATCGCCTGTAAAATAAATAAACATAAATTATAATGTTGAATCTCCGTGAAAATATTAAACGTTTACATTTAAATCAACATCAAATTGAAATAAATATGAGTGCATAGTTCTAGATCCTGAAAAACAAAATCAAGAAATAAAATATACATAACTACTGTAAAATACACAACGATTGATGGATTATTGTGTATTGAATAGCTAAAGTTATTATCATCCAGAATGGTACAAATAAATAAACAATAATATAATACTATTATAGATTGTTCTTATATTTATCAGGGAATTATATAAACATTTGAAGAATTTGAAGAAAATCCTGTATTTATTGATCAATCTAATTAACTGACAAAATAGTGTTTACATGTAAATTGCATATTTCTGTGGGATCGGACAAGGGCGCGTACGTTACGTATACGGCGTTTACATAGGGTTATGATTATTTGTTTTATATCATAAACAAAAAGATTTATTGTTCATTAAGGTGCCTCATTACAATAATCAGAACTTTTAAAGCACAATAACTTTGACGCTGTACATACACAATCCTGTGCTATAAAACAAGACATAAATAGCTTAATAGAGACCGATAGTTTAATATATACTTAATTCATTTTTTAGTAAATAGTCTCAGCATAGGTATTGCAAGGTTAATGTATTTCTCGCATGATAAACAAGTAATAGTGAAGTGACAACAGTATAAGTATTCTGTACGTGTATCACACTTTGCTAATATTTTAATACATTTAAAGTCACATATCTTAATAAACATCGCATTAAGTTAAAATACCACATGAAAATCAAATACACAACAATTGATGGATTATTGTGTATTGAATACACTAAATTTATTAAGGGCCAGACTAGTATGACATAAATAATAATAATAAATAAATAAATAAATACGTATAGATACACGATAATATAATACTATAGATCGTCATATTTAATGAGCAAGTGACGACTACAGTATTACGTAATCTCTCTACTCAGCGGGTGATTTAGATGACCGTGCGATTTAACTGGTAAAATGCAAATTTAAAAGGAAAAACGCAAATATAAAAGGAAAAACGCTAAAATCCCACGACAATGCAAATTTAAAAGGAAAAACGCTAAAATCCCACGACAATGCAAATTTAAAAGGAAAAACGCTAAAATCCCACGACAATGCAAATTTAAAAGGAAAAACGCTCAAATCTCACGACAATGCAAATTTAAAAGGAAAAACGCTAAAATCCCACGACAATGCAAATTTAAAAGGAATAACGCTAAAATCCCACGACAATGCAAATTTAAAAGGAAAAACCCAAATATAAAAGGAAAAACGCTAAAATCCCACGACAATGCAAATTTAAAAGGAAAAACGCTAAAATCCCACGACAATGCAAATTTAAAAGGAAAAACGCAAATATAAAAGGAAAAACGCTAAAATCCCACGACAATGCAAATTTAAAAGGAAAAACGCTAAAATCCCACGACAATGCAAATTTAAAAGGAAAAACGCTAAAATGCCACGACAATGCAAATTTAAAAGGTAAAACGCAAATATAACAAGACAATTCGCTAATTTAACTGGTAAACGCTAATATAACTGGTAATCTCTAATTATTTGCATTTTACCGGGCATATTTGCATTTTCTATTTCCTAGTGGAAGTGAAAGTAGCCTCTATCTGAAAAGTCACATGACAGAAGAAACCACGGCCCCATAGCCATATTTAAGGGATACATATACCTCAAGGTAAACATGATTTTATGAATTTGATAATTTGCTTACTATTTTTCCAGTATTTACAATTTGTGTACACTATCGCAAAATACAAAAGCATACACTTCAGAACCAGTACTGATATTACCAAATTTAAGGCACCATAGAATAAAATATATGTTCCAAGGACAAGATTGTAATAATGTAAGACCAGACATATCCTGTTGAAGTATGAATTTACGAATCCGGGTGGTTTCGCCCCGATTACCTGTTCGCCCCGGGTCGATTCGCCCCACTTTATCGCTATTATTATAATAGATAGTCTTTTTCGACAATTTTTTGGTAATTATTTATTTATTAGTTGTATGCAAAAAAAAATAATAATTCATTCATTTTGGTTTACTTTAATTATTTATTTATTGGTTGTATACAAAAAAAAATAATAATTCATTCATTTTGGTCAGTGGAATTTTGTTGAACACAAAAGGGAGAATATTTTTCTCAAAAAAGAATCATCGTGAAGGGGTTTAGATTCACTTAATATGTGTACAGAATGGCAACAAAATATGACGAAATCGACTAACGAGACAGGATTCAGGGCGAAACGACCCGGTACCGAATTTACAGGAGCAACACATTTAGTGGCAATGTTATTTTCACAAAGTGTTATGCTTCTGTTAATAAAATTGTCAAACTGACAGACCCACAGGAACATGTGGACAGGATATTTTTGAGTGCCCCTCCCCCTTTTTTTGCTGATAATATTTATGTATTATAGCTCATTAGCTGCTAATATGAAACCGGCACGGCCATGAATGCTCGCGCATCTGAAAATTATCTGGCAATTTCACGCTCATCCAGTGCATCAAAAAGTGTCGAGATATATTGGGGACAACTTTTTTTAGGGCCGAATCTAGTCTCATTCAATCGAGTTGTCGTTCCTTTATTCGAGTTATCGTTCTTTACGAAATCTCAAAAGTTAACTTCCGCGTAGAAACAAAAATTCTTGTCAGCATGTCAGAAGAGATTTAATAAATTAAAAAATATCAATATAAGTAAAACAAGCTAACAAAATGACTTTTATTACACACGGGTTCCGGGTTTCGGGTTTCAGTGGTATCGGACGTACGAGAGAGGGTACGAGACTTCAGGATCACCTTTGCGCTTTATGTTAAGAAGATCTTCATTAGTTGAGTGTGTAAGTGTGTTACACGGAACCAGTGTTTACAAAGCGTCAATTTTTTTTTTATTCATCAGTATGTGCATCCATGTTTGTCAAAAACATTTTATACCATAAAGAGCTCGCATATAAAGTTTCATACATAATATGTTATACATGTATGTATCAGATTTTAAGGCTACTTTTTCAGACTGCCACAGTAAAATATCTTTTAAAATACTTGCACATTTTAAGCAGAAACAAAATAATTCTAATTTTAAAGATTTTCCATTAAGATATATCTGGAAAGCTGAAAGTGTACATTGTACTTAAATTTCAGGAATCATTTACACACGCTGCAATACAAAATGATATTAAACAATTTATGGATGAGGACATCAATTTTGATGAAACTAGCATAAATAATGCTACAAATAAACTACATTGTATTTTTGAAAAAGTATGCAAAGCTTCTTTAAAGAGAAAGAAAAGGGTTAAGGCTAAAGGTAACAAATGGTATGATAGTGATCTCTCTAGTTTGAAAAAATTAGTTGATGAGAAGGCTTTTTTAATGTCAAAATTTCCAAAGGATCCAGTGGTGTGTGGCTCATTTTATAAACTTAACAAAAGATATGCAAAAACGAGAAAAAAAAAGAGAAGAGAATTTAAACAAAATATTCTAAATCATCTAGATGAATTACAGTCAAATAATCCCAAAGAAATCTGGTCTCTGGTTAATCAACTGCGCAACGAGCAATCAGATAAGTCAGTGTTGAACATTGATGGTGATACTTGGTATAAATATTTCTCTATTCAGTTCCAAACAACTTCAAATCAAGATTACACAAGATAAAAAATAAATTGAAGTTGTTCACCTCTTGATTTTAAGATTACAAAAGTAGAGCTTCAAAAAGCCTATTCCAAATTAAAGTCTAACAAACATCCAGGATTAGATAATGTAAGCAATGAAATGTTGAAAGTCTCACAAAGTTATATTGACTCTTGTTTACTAAAACTTTATAATGCAGTTTTTACATTCGGTATTTATCCAGCTAAATGGTCAGAGAGTTTTATATACGTCCAATATTTAAATCAGAGGACCAAAATAATCCTGAAAATTACAGAGGAATAGCTATAAATAATAGTATTGGTAAACTTTTTGACTTAATACTTTATAATAGACTTGATAAATTTCTTCTAGATAATGATATTATACACAAAACCCAAATTGGTTTCTCAAAGGGAGCATGCACTTCTGATCATATTTTTGTTCTGAAATGTATGATAGATAAATATCTAAAATCTGGTGACAAAAGACTGTATGCATGCTTTGTTGATTTTCGCAAAGCATTTGATAAAGTCATTCATGTTGGTATAATGTACAAATTACAAATGTATAATGTCAATGGTCTTTTTTATAGAATTATAAAATCAATGTATACAAATGACAGATTATGTGTTAGGGTTGATGATAAAATGACAAAGTTTTTCATGTCTGGGGTAGGAGTTAGACAAAGTTTTTCATGTCTGGGGTAGGAGTTAGACAAAGTTTTTCATGTCTGGGGTAGGAGTTAGACAAAGTAACCAATCAAATAATTCATGGTATACCAATTTACTTTTTTCAGTGAAAAACTGAATATTAACCTATCTATTTGCAAAAAAATTGGTAAAAATAAATTTAAATTGTGTTTGAAGAAATATCTCCAGAAGTCCTTTCTTGAGACATGGCTAGACATAAGAAATAGTTATTTACTAGATACTGGAAAACTTAGCACATATTTTAAATTCAAATTTACTTTTAATTATGAAAGTTACTTAAATATGAACAATTTTAACAACAGAAGAATTTTAACTAAATTCAGGCTGAGTAACCAGTTTGAGAATAGAAACTGGGAGACATGAACGGAAACTAAATACAGTCTCAGGAAAACTTGAACTTCTGCCCAGATGTGAAAGGCTCTGTCAACATTGTTCACATTACTTAATAGAAAATGAACTGCATTTGTACTGGAGTGCCTTCTTTATAATTCACCAAGATTTGAATTCTTAGAAAATTTATTTCAAAAAGTTTCCAAACCTGAGAAACATTAATTTAGAAAAATCTTTTTATTTGGATCATGAGTAATGAAGATTTAGATTTAATGCAGTATTTAGTGTGTTTCTGAACAAAACTTTCCAAATAAGACAGGGAAAATAAGATATAAGTTATAATTAACAAATGGAGTTATCCCTCTTTGTACTGACTCTCTCCTATGTATTTGTTCTTAATCATTTTCAATTATATACAATCAGTGTGTATGGTAGATTGCATGTGATGTATGTTTGGATATTGTATGAACTTTGTCATGTTTGTGATTTGTATTGATTTATATGCTCTACATGGGCCCTTTAATTAGAAATAAATCTCCTAGCTTCTACTCTATTGGTTCTCGCAGCTTAAATATTTGGCATTGCCAACTTCGAAATGAAGCAAGCAGCTTAAATCACCACTTGTTTCAGTCTCGTCTGTCGGACAGCTCCCAGTGTGCCTGTGGGGATGCAATTGAAAATAATTTCCATTATTTTTATGTTTGTCCATTGTTCATAAGACACAGAATACAACTTTTTAATTCTCTAAGAAAGTTTCAAGATGTTTTAAATTTGGATATATTATTGAAAGGCTCACCAATCCTTACTGTAGATGAGAATACTGAGATATTCGATGCTGTTCACCATTTCATTACTGGTAGTAGAAGATTCACATGATTCAATAGATTTTCCTTTTCTTTGTATTTGGTCATATAACATTGAAAAGTCTTCCTATATATACATGTAGCTCCAAATCTTTAAATATTTCAGCTTAATTAATAGCTGTAAATCTTTCAATTATTCAGGTCTCCCTTCCCCCTCCCCCCTTTTACCCAATTTGTACTTGCTTATCTCAATCACAATCACTATCTTGTTTAGATATTTCCCCCCTTATTTACTTATTTGTCTCTTCTTCCTCCATCTCTCCCAAATTCCCTTTATTCAATCATAAATATATATACTGAAAAAGAGTTAATTCATATTGATATGGTGGACCTCACTTAATTAGTGATTTTGATATCATAATTTCAGTTTACATGTTGTATATATTGTGTGATTAAATGTAAGTTCAGTCTATCCATCATGCAATGCCAATTCATCATCATTAATATTATAAATAATAATAGCTTAAATGTAAAGCCATAATTTGGCTATTCCAAATTATATCATACATATTAAAAATGAAGGAAAAAAAGGAAAAAAAAACCAACTTTATTTTGTATGATCCTGCTATTAATATACATTTTATATCATACCTATTAACAAAAAAAAAGAAAAGAAAGGGAAAAATCTTTTTTGTTTTGTTTGTATTATTCTGCTATTAATATACATGTGTTTATGCTTGGTAATTAAGATGAATTGCATGTATACATGATGGGTAGATTGCTCTATGTCTTATGTAAATTGTGTTCAAATGGTTCCATCTTGTTGTTGGAGAGGATTTGTATAGGCATAGCCTGTTATCCAATCCTATTGATTTATCAATAAAATATTTGAAATGAAATAAAGAATTTATTATTATTATTATTATTATACATACAAGGTAATCTTTTTGATAGAAAGTACTGTTTGATCGTATTTATGGTATATAAGTCATTCAGTTATGCAAAATAAGAGGAAATGATGTATTTTCGATCTGTGAAAAAAATTTCTGAATTCAGCAAAAAAGGGGGAGGGGCACCAAAAGGTATCCTGTCCACACATACCTGTGGATTTATCATGCGGTTCTCTTGGGAAATCCTACATAAATTTTATAATAAGTTTGCTAATCCAAAAGTGATCATGAATCCTTCCTTTGATCATATATCTGTACAAATCTACTTGCTTTCCAGCCATCCAAGGTGTCTTTTAGTTCTCAAATTTAGCCATCAGTAGTACTAGTCTCATTTCGATCTCAGTCAATGGAAGTAGCGATTTTCATTGCCATTTATTTGGAACAATATCACACATTATCAGTACCTTGTGCTTAGAACCGCATCGGCAGTGTAAAAGTTAGCATGCCCATCTTGAGAGTGGTTGATCTTGGCTTCGAGCCCTGGTCGGGTGAAACCAAATTGGTATTTGTAGCTTCTGCACTAAGCATGCAGAATTAAGGAGTAAGAACAAATACTGGTTGTCTCGATGTCAGAATAATTTTTCTGAGTGGAGCAATATATGTCTACTTTTGTTTCAGTGAGCTAGTACTATAAAAATCAAAATAAGTATGTTGTTGATCTTGTACAATGCAGACATCATCATAATCTAATTGTAATGTAACTTGTTCTTGCCATGATATATCTGAAAAATTGTCCTCTTGGTGTTTTAACAATAATTACTTACTCACTGCAGTGTGTTTGGCCTTTTTCTGCATAGGTTCTGTTAGGCAGCTGAACATAATTATTTTCTTCAAATTTTTATTAAAATAATTTATCAAGCTCGTCTACAGATTAAAATTTATCTCCCAAATTTAGAGACATGTTGAACAGAGGGAAGTTTATTAGATGAAAAGTGTGCATTGCAGTCGATCATAAAGAACAAATTCCTGAAAACAATTAAGTCATATTGCCCATTACCATGGTAACTGATAATATAACAAAAGAGTTTTATTACCAAAATGTCAAGTTTCATCAAATCTATTAAAAATTTATAAAATATAATCTATTTTCCTGATTACAAATCCAAACTGTATTAATGCAATGTGGACAATTTCCTGGTCTGGTATGTTTTAGATAGTATTTCAAAGTTTTGTATAGAGCTAGATCAAGCCACTTCTTATACACAATTGAGATGGGTAATTAAGCTGATGTTTAAAACCGTATTTTCCAAGTAATTAAGTTTATGTCATGTATATCATAAACTCTTTGATAGTTATAGTGTAATGGTTAGCATGCTCGCCTCGAGTGCGGTAGATCGTTTGGTTGAGCCCCGATCGGGTCAAACCAAAGACTATGAAATTGGCATTTATTGCTTCTCCGCTAAACACGCAGCATTAAGGAGAAAGAGCAAAGACCGGTTGGCTCGGGATCAGGATAATATGTCCAAGTGGGGGCGACATGTCTATCCGCGAACTGTTGTTTCAGTGAGCTAGCACTATAAAAATCCAACTAAGCGTGTTGGTCTAGTGCAAAGCGGCCCTGACCTCATCATCATTTCATTGAAAATTAACTTGTTCTTGCCATGATATAGCTGAAAAATTGCTGAGTTGGGATTAAACAACAATCACTCACTCACTATATAGTTATAGTTTCCATCATTAAATCATGAATACTTCTTGACCATCAATTACCAATTAGTCAATATCCTCGAATTGTTGGTAAAATTTATGAAGTATATTTTATGACTTTATGTGCCTGTACATCAAATGAAAATTAGAATGGCAAGATGGATTGTCAATGAATTTGGAGAACAACCCTTTTGGCTTTTTTACATTGTATGTCAGTTTTACAAATGAAACTATTTACTGCCTCAAGGGAGAGGATTCCCCCATCCATTTTCCTGATGAATTTGATAGATTATTAGAAATAATTGAAAATGATTGATGAAAAAATGGCATGTAACCTTCCTTCACAGGACCGGAAGAACCACCCACACCCCCATTTAAAATAATCCTCAAATTGTTTGAAATTATAACAGATCATATTACAAAATAATATTCAGCAGTTTAAATTTGTAATTTTTCATAAAATGTATTTGTTGTTGCCATATTTTGTTTGGATTTCATTAAATGTGTTAAATATAAAATCATCTGACTTGTTTTCAGAACATTTTTTAAATTGCATCCTACAAATAAAATAGACACTTGTCCTGTTTAGCATATTTAGTCTAGTCCAAATGTTAGATTAGAAGGTAAATGAATACAGACATTATTTTAATTGTAGCCTGAATTCATCACATCTAGCAAGGCTTTCTTAAAAACATGCAAGTTTAGTAATAAATTAAAACCCCAAATTACCACTGTCGGAACAGTTTCAAAATCCAACATCAAAATCGTAGAAAGAGGAAAAATTGATACTCTAACACACGAATACATGACAGCTCACTTTCCTGGCTTGATACAGGCACCTCAATCAATAAAAAGTGGCAGGGTTAAACTAGATTTGTGGGCCCAAACCTCACCCCTTAGTGAAATGATGCAGTCATGTAAAGTACTTTCCACATATAAGGAAAACATTGATTTTTAGATTTATACTAGTAAACATCTACTTGAACAATGATTAAACTTGTTTTGATTTTTTTAATAAGAGTGTTTAACAGGTTAAAACTATGTGGGGGAAAAGAAAATGTAGAAAAAATGTCAAAGAAGCATGTTCTACTTTTTCAATACTTGACGAGAAACTTCATATGACTTTTTGTGGCCTTTAAGATATTTTAAAAGAAGCAGAAAATTATGCACAAAAGTATGTTTCTTTTTAGATCAGTTCTTCAAAGCTTCGTCTTTCATATTATTTTTATCAGGAGATCAGTAAGTTACACTCCTTACAAGAATAACAGTCAGTGGTAAAACATATAAAAGTTAGAATATCTACTGACTTATTTAAGGAAGGGCCTATTTCTGAGATGTCAGAAATCAAAGATAAAATAAAATTTGTTCAACTCTGACTTGTTGTATACATGTAATCACTATCTCAAGTTTAATGGTCCTTTAATAATTTTCCTATATTGTTTATTAGTTCATCTTCTCTCTTCTGATCACCACAATACAGCTGAAATATTGTTGAAAGTGGTGTTAAACAGCATAACACTGACCCTTTCTATTCCGAAAATTTGTTTTGAAGCAGGGTTTCTTAATTTGGTGTATGGCTCTTGCAAATAATTCCTAAGGGAATTTAATGCCAATATTGTTGAAAGTTGCATTAAATAACATAAACCATCCTGAGGGAATATCATATTGTCAACAGATATGATAATGGAATTATCTATTAATTAATTCTTCATCAAGTATTGACAGGACAAAACATGTTATAGTCTAACCTCACATTTTAAAATGACTTGATGGGTTTTTAACAGAGTATTTGATTTTTCACCTTTTGATTGTGCAATGTCAATAAAACTTCAGTATGTATAAGGTCATGTTCTGGGACAAGGACACCTAATGTAAATAAGTTGATAGCAATCTTTCCAGACGTAAATGTGTCATAATAAAAATTAAATGCGTTTTATTTTTATTTTTTTATTATCTAAAATGTGTCTTTATACTGATTATTATATGTCAATAAGAATTATGTATTTGAGTGAGGAGAAAATATGCTGACGCTAATTAAACATTGATAAAAGAAATATACATTTTGTATACACAAGATAAATACAAGCCATAATTGTTATTCAATGTTATTGTTGTTAAATCAATTTAATTTTATCACTTCTGCATATTCCCGTTTTAATGTCAATTTGCCATTGAATTAACATTTCGTGGACGTGATCGTACAACTAGCTGTGCAATCAGTGTCTATCATCACTAAAGTTGTGAGTTCAAATCCTGTTCATGGCGAGGTGTACTCGATACAATGAATATTTTGAGATAAAGTTTGCCAGTTACTTTTTGCGACAGGTCAGTGGTTTTTTCAGGGTACTCCAGTTTCTTCCACCAATAAAACTGACCACCACGATATGACCGAAATATTGTTGAAAGTGGTGTTAAATACCATAAACCAAACCAAACCAACCAATATTTCACCATTATTTCAAGTATTTACCTTTCTTACAATGACGGCCATCACTTGTAAAGGTTAATAGAATTAATTTATATTTGACAAATATTTCACTTATTTTACATTTTTTTACAATGGCCGTGACAATCGCTATAATTTAATCTCACATTTTTGGCAGTGGTTTTGCAATTTGCAAAGAAAAAAATCATGCAAAAATTTCAGAATTATAATAATTCTCTAGTTTTATCTGAATTATACAGATGATTGGATTTGTTCATGTTTATAACACATTTCCCCCTTGTTCAATTCTGTCTTATAAAAAACCGCTAATGCAATTGAACAAAGTTTCACACATTGATGACAGATATGCATGTTGTAATATTCTACATGACTGAAAATATATTTGAAGGACATTTGATGATAGCATTCACCATGTTCAGTATTGTTTGTGAGTATACAACATGTACATATAAAGGTAATCATCAGGTATTCAGTATGTAAACATGTTTATGTATACTCTGTATAGTTGATGTAACTGCATTTTATTTACTTTTAGATAAGTACCTGTATGTGTCCTAATTAACCAGATATAGGACACTCAAAGTCAGCATTATCAAACTCAGTCTGGATTCAACTGGATTTAATTGGGTTTTATCTGGAGATTAGACAGAGAGATAATAAATCACATCAACATGAAATAGATGAAAATAAATCATGTCTGTTAGCAGATTCATAAAAGCTCCATTGCACAAACGTTGGACAAATAATACATTTGGGAGAATTTTGCAGAGATCTTGTACAACAGTACACAGTGCTACGTCTAATGAACCAAAGCCATATGACCTCCCGTCTCATGCTCGTGTTGTCATTTGTGGAGGGGGTGTGACAGGAACATCTATTGCATATCATCTGGCTGAAAGAGGATGGAATGATGTGGTCTTGTTAGAACAAGGAAAGTAGGTTTATAAGACTTATACTAGATACAATGTTAGAACAAGGAAAGTAGGTTTATAAGACTTATACTAGATACAATGTTAGAACAAGGAAAATAGGTTTATAAGAGTTATACTAGATACAATGTTAGAACAAGGAAAGTAGGTTTATAAGATTTATACTAGATACAATGTTAGAACAAGGAAAGTAGGTTTATAAGACTTATACTAGATACAATGTTAGAACAAGGTAAGTAGGTTTATTAGACTTATACTAGATACAATGTTAGAACAAGGTAAGTAGGTTTATAAGACTTATACTAGATACAATGTTAGAACAAGGAAAGTAGGTTTATAAGACTTATACTAGATGCAATGTTAGAACAAGGTAAGTAGGTTTATAAGACTTATACTAGATACAATGTTAGAACAAGGTAAGTAGGTTTATAAGACTTATACTAGATACAATGTTAGAACAAGGTAAGTAGGTTTATTAGACTTATACTAGATACAATGTTAGAACAAGGTAAGTAGGTTTATAAGACTTATACTAGATACAATGTTAGAACAAGGAAAGTAGGTTTATAAGACATATACTAGATGCAATGTTAGAACAAGGTAAGTAGGTTTATAAGACTTATACTAGATACAATGTTAGAACAAGGTATGTAGGTTTATAAGACTTATACTAGATACAATGTTAGAACAAGGAAAGTAGGTTTATAAGAGTCATACTAGATACAATGTTAGAACAAGGAAAGTAGGTTTATAAGAGTTATACTAGATGCAATGTTAGAACAAGGAAAGTAGGTTTATAAGACTTATACTAGATACAATGTTAGAACAAGGAAAGTAGGTTTATAAGAGTTATACTAGATGCAATGTTAGAACAAGGTAAGTAGGTTTATAAGACTTATACTAGATACAATGTTAGAACAAGGTAAGTAAGTTTATAAGAGTCATACTAGATACAATGTTAGAACAAGGAAAGTAGGTTTATAAGAGTTATACTAGATACAATGTTAGAACAAGGAAAGTAGGTTTATAAGACTTATACTAGATACAATGTTAGAACAAGGAAAGTAGGTTTATAAGACTTATACTAGATACAATGTTAGAACAAGGAAAGTAGGTTTATAAGAGTTATACTAGATACAATGTTAGAACAAGGTAAGTAGGTTTATAAGAGTCATACTAGATACAATGTTAGAACAAGGTAAGTAGGTTTATAAGAGTTTATACTAGATACAATGTTAGAACAAGGAAAGTAGGTTTATAAGAGTTATACTAGATACAATGTTAGAACAAGGAAAGTAGGTTTATAAGAGTTATACTAGATACAATGTTAGAACAAGGTAAGTAGGTTTATAAAAGTTATACTAGATACAATGTTAGAACAAGGAAAGTAGGTTTATAAGAGTTATACTAGATACAATGTTAGAACAAGGAAAGTAGGTTTATAAGAGTTATACTAGATACAATGTTAGAACAAGGTAAGTAGGTTTATAAGAGTTATACTAGATACAAGTGAAACTACATCGGTGGTATAATGGTTAATGGTTAGCCTGGTCACGTGCTATAGATCATAAGATCAAGTCATGGTTAATGGTTAGCCTGGTCACGTGCTATAGATCATAAGATCAAGTCATGGTTAATGGTTAGCCTGGTCATGTGCTATAGATCGTAGGATCAAGTCATGGTTAATGGTTAGCCTGGTCACATGCTATAGATCGTAGGATCAAGTCATGGTTAATGGTTAGCCTGGTCACGTGCTATAGATCGTAGGATCAAGTCATGGTTAATGGTTAGCCTGGTCACGTGCTATAGATCGTAGGATCAAGTCATGGTTAATGATTAGCCTGGTCACATGCTATAGATTGTATGATCAAGTCATGGTTAATGGTTAGCCTGGTCACATGCTATAGATTGTAGGATCAAGTCATGGTTAATGGTTAGCCTGGTCACATGCTATAGATCGTAGGATCAAGTCATGGTTAATGGTTAGCCTGGTCACCTCACGTGCTATAGATCGTAGGATCAAGTCATGGTTAATGGTTAGCCTGATCACCTCACGTGCTATAGATCGTAGGATCAAGTCATGGTTAATGGTTAGCCTGATCACCTCACGTGCTATAGATCGTAGGATCAAGTCATGGTTAATGATTAGCCTGGTCACATGCTATAGATTGTATGATCAAGTCATGGTTAATGGTTAGCCTGGTCACATGCTATAGATTGTAGGATCAAGTCATGGTTAATGGTTAGCCTGGTCACATGCTATAGATCGTAGGATCAAGTCATGGTTAATGGTTAGCCTGGTCACTTCACGTGCTATAGATCGTAGGATCAAGTCATGGTTAATGGTTAGCCTGATCACCTCACGTGCTATAGATCGTAGGATCAAGTCATGGTTAATGGTTAGCCTGATCACCTCACGTGCTATAGATCGTAGGATCAAGTCATGGTTAATGGTTAGCCTGGTCACCTCACGTGCTATAGATCGTAGGATCAAGTCATGGTTAATGGTTAGCCTGATCACCTCACGTGCTATAGATCGTAGGATCAAGTCATGGTTAATGGTTAGCCTGATCACCTCACGTGCTATAGATCGTAGGATCAAGTCATGGTTAATGGTTAGCCTGATCACCTCACGTGCTATAGATCGTAGGATCAAGTCATGGTTAATGGTTAGCCTGGTCACATCACGTGCTATAGATCGTAGGATCAAGTCATGGTTAATGGTTAGCCTGGTCACCTCACGTGCCATAGATCGTATGATCAAGTCATGGTTAATGGTTAGCCTGATCACCTCACGTGCCATAGATCGTAGGATCAAGTCATGGTTAATGGTTAGCCTGATCACCTCACGTGCTATAGATCGTAGGATCAAGTCATGGTTAATGGTTAGCCTGATCACCCCACGTGCTATAGATCGTAGGATCAAGTCATGGTTAATGGTTAGCCTGATCACCTCACGTGCTATAGATCGTAGGATCAAGTCATGGTTAATGGTTAGCCTGGTCACCTCACGTGCTATAGATCGTAGGATCAAGTCATGGTTAATGGTTAGCCTGATCACCTCACGTGCTATAGATCGTAGGATCAAGTCATGGTTAAGGTTAGCCTGATCACCTCACGTGCTATAGATCGTAGGATCAAGTCATGGTTAATGGTTAGCCTGGTCACCTCACGTGCTATAGATCGTAGGATCAAGTCATGGTTAATGGTTAGCCTGATCACCTCACGTGCTATAGATCGTAGGATCAAGTCATGGTTAATGGTTAGCCTGGTCACCTCACGTGCTATAGATCGTAGGATCAAGTCATGGTTAATGGTTAGCCTGGTCACCTCACGTGCTATAGATCGTAGGATCAAGTCATGGTTAATGGTTAGCCTGGTCACCTCACGTGCTATAGATCGTAGGATCAAGTCATGGTTAATGGTTAGCCTGGTCACCTCACGTGCTATAGATCGTAGGATCAAGTCATGGTTAATGGTTAGCCTGGTCACCTCACGTGCTATAGATCGTAGGATCAAGTCATGGTTAATGGTTAACCAGATCACCTCACGTGCTATAGATCGTAGGATCAAGTCATGGTTAATGGTTAGCCTGGTCACCTCACATGCTATAGATTGTAGGATCAAGTCATGGTTAATGGTTAGCCTGGTCACATGCTATAGATTGTAGGATCAAGTCATGGTTAATGGTTAGCCTGGTCACATGCTATAGATTGTAGGATCAAGTCATGGTCAATGGTTAGCCTGGTCACATGCTATAGATTGTAGGATCAAGTCATGGTTAATGGTTAGCCTGATCACCTCACGTGCTATAGATCGTAGGATCAAGTCATGGTTAATGGTTAGCCTGGTCACATGCTATAGATTGTAGGATCAAGTCATGGTTAATGGTTAGCCTGGTCACATGCTATAGATTGTAGGATCAAGTCATGGTTAATAGTTAGCCTGATCACATGCTATAGATCGTAGGATCAAGTCATGGTTAATGGTTAGCCTGGTCACATGCTATAGATCGTAGGATCAAGTCATGGTTAATGGTTAGCCTGGTCACATGCTATAGATTGTAGGATCAAGTCATGGTTAATGGTTAGCCTGATCACCTCACGTGCTATAGATTGTAGGATCAAGTCATGGTTAATGGTTAGCCTGGTCACATGCTATAGATTGTAGGATCAAGTCATGGTTAATGGTTAGCCTGGTCACATGCTATAGATTGTAGGATCAAGTCATGGTTAATGGTTAGCCTGATCACATGCTATAGATTGTAGGATCAAGTCATGGTTAATGGTTAGCCTGATCACCTTACGTGCTATAGATTGTAGGATCAAGTCATGGTCGGGTCAAGCCAAAGACAAAATAAACTGGTATTTGCTGCTTCTCTGCTAAGCATGCAGTATTGAGGAGTAGGTAGTATGAGCTGTAATACTAGTGATAATGATCGTCAAGACTTTCAGTTTTTATCCTTAGCAACATCATGTATTGAACATCACAGTCCAATAATTTTCAGTAGGAGTCAGTTTGTTGATACTGAAAATATCACTCATCGAAATCAGAGGAAAAATGGACAAATTATCGATAATACAAAATATAGGTCAAATTGAATTTTGAACGTAGTGATGTTTAATAATCTACGGATATATGCACTTGAAAACTTTAAAAATAGTTTTTTCTAGATTATTAACACAAAATATATCTCGTTTGATTTTGATCATACAGGTTATAATGTGTTTTACCTGACGATATCTTGAATAAAATCGATTTAATAATTTCTGTGTATTTTTCATGGACGGTTTAATTTTTCCACTTTGGTAACACTGATAAGTAATGTACAGTCAAACCTGTATTAAGAGGTCACCTTTAGGACAAAGAAAAAGTGGCCTTATAAGACAGGTGACCTCTTACAAGAGGTTCAATACATATGAAAATTTCTATGAGTATGACAGTTCGTATAAAAAGATGCCCTTTTAATACAGGTGACTGTGATTTTTTTTTTTTATCGGAACTGACTTTGTATATTTAAATTTTTATATTTGAAAATTGATGGTAAAAATTTTTTTTTGGAAATAATTGTTTGCGAGACTTATTCACAGTAATTATCCATTATCAAATATTTTTGACGACAGATAACACAGCACAAAATGAAAGTTTTAAGAAAATCAGACAGAGCATTATCAATGTTTTTTTTCTTGATTTACATAAATCTCAGAGGTGTCGTAGATGTTCAAAAAGGTAATACACATGTCGAAGTACAGGAGATATTAGTTGTGAATTCAGGAATTACATTTTTGGTATAAAAAGCATTGTACAAATTATTTTTTAAATTTACAACATTCATGGAATGAGGGAGACCAAAGGCTTTCTGTCTCGCTGCAAATGAAGGACTAGTGTTTGGTGTTTTTTTACAACAAAACACAGGTCAAATTCAATTTTTGGCTATTATGCTTTTCCCAAGTAACTATGTAGCGATATTCTTATTTCTTAGTCTATGAAGCATAATGATTCTCTGTTTTACAGATATACTTGTGGTACTACGTGGCATTCTGTTGGATTGATAGGACAAAGTCGAGATGACGTACCATCAACTAATCTTGTACAGTATAGTGCCAATTTATATAGATCTCTTGAGAAAGCAGGACATAGTGTGGGTACGTCATGATATTAATTTTATCTTTAAAATCATAAAATTTTCTGACAAAAAAAAATCTTATTAAATTTACATTCCATATTTATGTACAAAACCTTTTATCCATATATTTGTATGCCTTTATTAGGGGCATTGAGTTTTACCCAGGTTGGTAAATCAGTCCGTCCGTACCAGTACTTCCCACTTTAGCTTCCCTTCAACAACTAAGGCTTCTCATTAACAAATTGGAGGTCAGAGATCATAATAGGCAGGCTAAGTTTGATTTTGAAATATGTTAAAAAACATAATTACAGTCCTCAAGATTAGCACTGGTCCTCTGGGCCCAAGGCCAGTAAAACTTTGTTTGAGCTAGTCAATTTTCCAGTTTTATTTAGAACTACAATGTATCTTGTAGGTTGGAAACAGTGTGGAAGTGTTAACGTAGCTCAAACTAAAGACAGAGTGAATTTGTTACAGAGAAAGCATGCTGTAGCTGTGTAAGTCTTGTACAAACAAGTTCTAGTTTTTATTATAAAGACAGAGTGAATTTGTTACAGAGAAAGCATGCTGTAGCTGTGTAAGTCTTGTACAAACAAGTTCTAGTTTTTATTATAAAGACAAGAGTGAATTTGTTACAGAGAAAGCATGCTGTAGCTGTGTAAGACTTGTACAAACAAGTTCTAGTTTTTATTATAAAGACAGAGTGAATTTGTTACAGAGAAAGCATGCTGTAGCTGTGTAAGTCTTGTACAAACAAGTTCTAGTTTTTATTATAAAGACAAGAGTGAATTTGTTACAGAGAAAGCATGCTGTAGCTGTGTAAGTCTTGTACAAACAAGTTCTAGTTTTTATTATAAAGACAAGAGTGAATTTGTTACAGAGAAAGCATGCTGTAGCTGTGTAAGTCTTGTACAAACAAGTTCTAGTTTTTATTATAAAGACAGAGTGAATTTGTTACAGAGAAAGCATGCTGTAGCTGTGTAAGTCTTGTACAAACAAGTTCTAGTTTTTATTATAAAGACAGAGTGAATTTGTTGCAGAGAAAGCATGCTGTAGCTGTGTAAGTCTTGTACAAACAAGTTCTAGTTTTTATTATAAAGACAGAGTGAATTTGTTACAGAGAAAGCATGCTGTAGCTGTGTAAGTCTTGTACAAACAAGTTCTAGTTTTTATTATAAAGACAGAGTGAATTTGTTACAGAGAAAGCATGCTGTAGCTGTGTAAGTCTTGTACAAACAAGTTCTAGTTTTTATTATAAAGACAAGAGTGAATTTGTTACAGAGAAAGCATGCTGTAGCTGTGTAAGTCTTGTACAAACAAGTTCTAGTTTTTATTATAAAGACAGAGTGAATTTGTTACAGAGAAAGCATGCTGTAGCTGTGTAAGTCTTGTACAAACAAGTTCTAGTTTTTATTATAAAGACAGAGTGAATTTGTTACAGAGAAAGCATGCTGTAGCTGTGTAAGTCTTGTACAAACAAGTTCTAGTTTTTATTATAAAGACAGTGAATTTATTACAGAGAAAGCATGCTGTAGCTGTGTAAGTCTTGTACAAACAAGTTCTAGTTTTTATTATAAAGACAGAGTGAATTTGTTACAGAGAAAGCATGCTGTAGCTGTGTAAGTCTTGTACAAGCAAGTTCTAGTTTTTATTATAAAGACAAGAGTGAATTTGTTACAGAGAAAGCATGCTGTAGCTGTGTAAGTCTTGTACAAACAAGTTCTAGTTTTTATTATAAAGACAGAGTGAATTTGTTACAGAGAAAGCATGCTGTAGCTGTGTAAGTCTTGTACAAACAAGTTCTAGTTTTTATTATAAAGACAGAGTGAATTTGTTACAGAGAAAGCATGCTGTAGCTGTGTAAGTCTTGTACAAACAAGTTCTAGTTTTTATTATAAAGACAAGAGTGAATTTGTTACAGAGAAAGCATGCTGTAGCTGTGTAAGTCTTGTACAAACAAATTCTAGTTTTTATTATAAAGACAGAGTGAATTTGTTACAGAGAAAGCATGCTGTAGCTGTGTAAGTCTTGTACAAACAAGTTCTAGTTTTTATTATAAAGACAAGAGTGAATTTGTTACAGAGAAAGCATGCTGTAGCTGTGTAAGTCTTGTACAAACAAGTTCTAGTTTTTATTATAAAGACAGAGTGAATTTGTTACAGAGAAAGCATGCTGTAGCTGTGTAAGTCTTGTACAAACAAGTTCTAGTTTTTATTATAAAGACAAGAGTGAATTTGTTACAGAGAAAGCATGCTGTAGCTGTGTAAGTCTTGTACAAACAAGTTCTAGTTTTTATTATAAAGACAGAGTGAATTTGTTACAGAGAAAGCATGCTGTAGCTGTGTAAGTCTTGTACAAACAAGTTCTAGTTTTTATTATAAAGACAGTGAATTTGTTACAGAGAAAGCATGCTGTAGCTGTGTAAGTCTTGTACAAACAAGTTCTAGTTTTTATTATAAAGACAGTGAATTTGTTACAGAGAAAGCATGCTGTAGCTGTGTAAGTCTTGTACAAACAAGTTCTAGTTTTTATTATAAAGACAGAGTGAATTTGCTACTGAGAAAGCATGCTGTAGCTGTGTAAGTCTTGTACAAACAAGTTCTAGTTTTTATTATAAAGACAGTGAATTTGTTACAGAGAAAGCATGCTGTAGCTGTGTAAGTCTTGTACAAACAAGTTCTAATTTTTATTATAAAGACAGAGTGAATTTGTTACAGAGAAAGCATGCTGTAGCTGTGTAAGTCTTGTACAAACAAGTTCTAGTTTTTATTATAAAGACAGAGTGAATTTGTTACAGAGAAAGCATGCTGTAGCTGTGTAAGTCTTGTACAAACAAGTTCTAGTTTTTATTATAAAGACAGAGTGAATTTGTTACAGAGAAAGTATGCTGTAGCTGTGTAAGTCTTGTACAAACAAGTTCTAGTTTTTATTATAAAGACAAAGTGAATTTGTTACAGAGAAAGCATGCTGTAGCTGTGTAAGTCTTGTACAAACAAGTTCTAGTTTTTATTATAAAGACAGAGTGAATTTGTTACAGAGAAAGCATGCTGTAGCTGTGTAAGTCTTGTACAAACAAGTTCTAGTTTTTATTATAAAGACAGAGTGAATTTGTTACAGAGAAAGCATGCTGTAGCTGTGTAAGTCTTGTACAAATAAGTTCTAGTTTTTATTATAAAGACAAGAGTGAATTTGTTACAGAGAAAGCATGCTGTAGCTGTTTAAGTCTTGTACAAACAAGTTCTAGTTTTTATTATAAAGACAGTGAATTTGTTACAGAGAAAGCATGCTGTAGCTGTGTAAGTCTTGTACAAACAAGTTCTAGTTTTTATTATAAAGACAAAGTGAATTTGTTACAGAGAAAGCATGCTGTAGCTGTGTAAGTCTTGTACAAACAAGTTCTAGTTTTTATTATAAAGACAGAATGAATTTGTTACAGAGAAAGCATGCTGTAGCTGTGTAAGTCTTGTACAAACAAGTTCTAGTTTTTATTATAAAGGCAGTGAATTTGTTACAGAGAAAGCATGCTGTAGCTGTGTAAGTCTTGTACAAACAAGTTCTAGTTTTTATTATAAAGACAAGAGTGAATTTGTTACAGAGAAAGCATGCTGTAGCTGTGTAAGTCTTGTACAAACAAGTTCTAGTTTTTATTATAAAGACAAGAGTGAATTTGTTACAGAGAAAGCATGCTGTAGCTGTGTAAGTCTTGTACAAACAAGTTCTAGTTTTTATTATAAAGACAGAGTGAATTTGTTACAGAGAAAGCATGCTGTAGCTGTGTAAGTCTTGTACAAACAAGTTCTAGTTTTTATTATAAAGACAGAGTGAATTTGTTACAGAGAAAGCATGCTGTAGCTGTGTAAGTCTTGTACAAACAAGTTCTAGTTTTTATTATAAAGACAGTGAATTTGTTACAGAGAAAGCATGCTGTAGCTGTGTAAGTCTTGTACAAACAAGTTCTAGTTTTTATTATAAAGACAGAGTGAATTTGTTACAGAGAAAGCATGCTGTAGCTGTGTAAGTCTTGTACAAACAAGTTCTAGTTTTTATTATAAAGACAGAGTGAATTTGTTACAGAGAAAGCATGCTGTAGCTGTGTAAGTCTTGTACAAACAAGTTCTAGTTTTTATTATAAAGACAGTGAATTTGTTACAGAGAAAGCATGCTGTAGCTGTGTAAGTCTTGTACAAACAAGTTCTAGTTTTTATTATAAAGACAGTGAATTTGTTACAGAGAAAGCATGCTGTAGCTGTGTAAGTCTTGTACAAACAAGTTCTAGTTTTTATTATAAAGACAGAGTGAATTTGTTACAGAGAAAGCATGCTGTAGCTGTGTAAGTCTTGTACAAACAAGTTCTAGTTTTTATTATAAAGACAGAGTGAATTTGTTACAGAGAAAGCATGCTGTAGCTGTGTAAGTCTTGTACAAACAAGTTCTAGTGTTTATTATAAAGACAAAGTGAATTTGTTACAGAGAAAGCATGCTGTAGCTGTGTAAGTCTTGTACAAACAAGTTCTAGTGTTTATTATAAAGACAGAGTGAATTTGTTACAGAGAAAACATGCTGTAGCTGTGTAAGTCTTGTACAAACAAGTTCTAGTTTTTATTATAAAGACAGTGAATTTGTTACAGAGAAAGCATGCTGTAGCTGTGTAAGTCTTGTACAAACAAGTTCTAGTTTTTATTATAAAGACAGAGTGAATTTGTTACAGAGAAAGCATGCTGTAGCTGTGTAAGTCTTGTACAAACAAGTTCTAGTTTTTATTATAAAGACAAGAGTGAATTTGTTACAGAGAAAGCATGCTGTAGCTGTGTAAGTCTTGTACAAACAAGTTCTAGTTTTTATTATAAAGACAGAGTGAATTTGTTACAGAGAAAGCATGCTGTAGCTGTTTAAGTCTTGTACAAACAAGTTCTAGTTTTTATTATAAAGACAGAGTGAATTGGTTACAGAGAAAGCATGCTGTAGCTGTGTAAGTCTTGTACAAACAAGTTCTAGTTTTTATTATAAAGACAGTGAATTTGTTACAGAGAAAGCATGCTGTAGCTGTGTAAGTCTTGTACAAACAAGTTCTAGTTTTTATTATAAAGACAAGAGTGAATTTGTTACAGAGAAAGCATGCTGTAGCTGTGTAAGTCTTGTACAAACAAATTCTAGTTTTTATTATAAAGACAGAGTGAATTTGTTACAGAGAAAGCATGCTGTAGCTGTGTAAGTCTTGTACAAACAAGTTCTAGTTTTTATTATAAAGACAAGAGTGAATTTGTTACAGAGAAAGCATGCTGTAGCTGTGTAAGTCTTGTACAAACAAGTTCTAGTTTTTATTATAAAGACAGAGTGAATTTGTTACAGAGAAAGCATGCTGTAGCTGTGTAAGTCTTGTACAAACAAGTTCTAGTTTTTATTATAAAGACAAGAGTGAATTTGTTACAGAGAAAGCATGCTGTAGCTGTGTAAGTCTTGTACAAACAAGTTCTAGTTTTTATTATAAAGACAGAGTGAATTTGTTACAGAGAAAGCATGCTGTAGCTGTGTAAGTCTTGTACAAACAAGTTCTAGTTTTTATTATAAAGACAGTGAATTTGTTACAGAGAAAGCATGCTGTAGCTGTGTAAGTCTTGTACAAACAAGTTCTAGTTTTTATTATAAAGACAGTGAATTTGTTACAGAGAAAGCATGCTGTAGCTGTGTAAGTCTTGTACAAACAAGTTCTAGTTTTTATTATAAAGACAGAGTGAATTTGCTACTGAGAAAGCATGCTGTAGCTGTGTAAGTCTTGTACAAACAAGTTCTAGTTTTTATTATAAAGACAGTGAATTTGTTACAGAGAAAGCATGCTGTAGCTGTGTAAGTCTTGTACAAACAAGTTCTAGTTTTTATTATAAAGACAGAGTGAATTTGTTACAGAGAAAGCATGCTGTAGCTGTGTAAGTCTTGTACAAACAAGTTCTAGTTTTATTATAAAGACAGAGTGAATTTGTTACAGAGAAAGCATGCTGTAGCTGTGTAAGTCTTGTACAAACAAGTTCTAGTTTTTATTATAAAGACAGAGTGAATTTGTTACAGAGAAAGTATGCTGTAGCTGTGTAAGTCTTGTACAAACAAGTTCTAGTTTTTATTATAAAGACAAAGTGAATTTGTTACAGAGAAAGCATGCTGTAGCTGTGTAAGTCTTGTACAAACAAGTTCTAGTTTTTATTATAAAGACAGAGTGAATTTGTTACAGAGAAAGCATGCTGTAGCTGTGTAAGTCTTGTACAAACAAGTTCTAGTTTTTATTATAAAGACAGAGTGAATTTGTTACAGAGAAAGCATGCTGTAGCTGTGTAAGTCTTGTACAAATAAGTTCTAGTTTTTATTATAAAGACAAGAGTGAATTTGTTACAGAGAAAGCATGCTGTAGCTGTTTAAGTCTTGTACAAACAAGTTCTAGTTTTTATTATAAAGACAGTGAATTTGTTACAGAGAAAGCATGCTGTAGCTGTGTAAGTCTTGTACAAACAAGTTCTAGTTTTTATTATAAAGACAAAGTGAATTTGTTACAGAGAAAGCATGCTGTAGCTGTGTAAGTCTTGTACAAACAAGTTCTAGTTTTTATTATAAAGACAGAGTGAATTTGGTACAGAGAAAGCATGCTGTAGCTGTGTAAGTCTTGTACAAACAAGTTCTAGTTTTTATTATAAAGACAAGAGTGAATTTGTTACAGAGAAAGCATGCTGTAGCTGTGTAAGTCTTGTACAAACAAGTTCTAGTTTTTATTATAAAGACAAGAGTGAATTTGTTACAGAGAAAGCATGCTGTAGCTGTGTAAGTCTTGTACAAACAAGTTCTAGTTTTTATTATAAAGACAGAGTGAATTTGTTACAGAGAAAGCATGCTGTAGCTGTGTAAGTCTTGTACAAACAAGTTCTAGTTTTTATTATAAAGACAGAGTGAATTTGTTACAGAGAAAGCATGCTGTAGCTGTGTAAGTCTTGTACAAACAAGTTCTAGTTTTTATTATAAAGACAGTGAATTTGTTACAGAGAAAGCATGCTGTAGCTGTGTAAGTCTTGTACAAACAAGTTCTAGTTTTTATTATAAAGACAGAGTGAATTTGTTACAGAGAAAGCATGCTGTAGCTGTGTAAGTCTTGTACAAACAAGTTCTAGTTTTTATTATAAAGACAGAGTGAATTTGTTACAGAGAAAGCATGCTGTAGCTGTGTAAGTCTTGTACAAACAAGTTCTAGTTTTTATTATAAAGACAGAGTGAATTTGTTACAGAGAAAGTATGCTGTAGCTGTGTAAGTCTTGTACAAACAAGTTCTAGTTTTTATTATAAAGACAAAGTGAATTTGTTACAGAGAAAGCATGCTGTAGCTGTGTAAGTCTTGTACAAACAAGTTCTAGTTTTTATTATAAAGACAGAGTGAATTTGTTACAGAGAAAGCATGCTGTAGCTGTGTAAGTCTTGTACAAACAAGTTCTAGTTTTTATTATAAAGACAGAGTGAATTTGTTACAGAGAAAGCATGCTGTAGCTGTGTAAGTCTTGTACAAATAAGTTCTAGTTTTTATTATAAAGACAAGAGTGAATTTGTTACAGAGAAAGCATGCTGTAGCTGTTTAAGTCTTGTACAAACAAGTTCTAGTTTTTATTATAAAGACAGTGAATTTGTTACAGAGAAAGCATGCTGTAGCTGTGTAAGTCTTGTACAAACAAGTTCTAGTTTTTATTATAAAGACAAAGTGAATTTGTTACAGAGAAAGCATGCTGTAGCTGTGTAAGTCTTGTACAAACAAGTTCTAGTTTTTATTATAAAGACAGAGTGAATTTGGTACAGAGAAAGCATGCTGTAGCTGTGTAAGTCTTGTACAAACAAGTTCTAGTTTTTATTATAAAGACAAGAGTGAATTTGTTACAGAGAAAGCATGCTGTAGCTGTGTAAGTCTTGTACAAACAAGTTCTAGTTTTTATTATAAAGACAAGAGTGAATTTGTTACAGAGAAAGCATGCTGTAGCTGTGTAAGTCTTGTACAAACAAGTTCTAGTTTTTATTATAAAGACGAGTGAATTTGTTACAGAGAAAGCATGCTGTAGCTGTGTAAGTCTTGTACAAACAAGTTCTAGTTTTTATTATAAAGACAGAGTGAATTTGTTACAGAGAAAGCATGCTGTAGCTGTGTAAGTCTTGTACAAACAAGTTCTAGTTTTTATTATAAAGACAGTGAATTTGTTACAGAGAAAGCATGCTGTAGCTGTGTAAGTCTTGTACAAACAAGTTCTAGTTTTTATTATAAAGACAGAGTGAATTTGTTACAGAGAAAGCATTGTAGCTGTGTAAGTCTTGTACAAACAAGTTCTAGTTTTTATTATAAAGACAGAGTGAATTTGTTACAGAGAAAGCATGCTGTAGCTGTGTAAGTCTTGTACAAACAAGTTCTAGTTTTTATTATAAAGACAGAGTGAATTTGTTACAGAGAAAGCATGCTGTAGCTGTGTAAGTCTTGTACAAACAAGTTCTAGTTTTTATTATAAAGACAGTGAATTTGTTACAGAGAAAGCATGCTGTAGCTGTGTAAGTCTTGTACAAACAAGTTCTAGTTTTTATTATAAAGACAGAGTGAATTTGTTACAGAGAAAGCATGCTGTAGCTGTGTAAGTCTTGTACAAACAAGTTCTAGTTTTTATTATAAAGACAGAGTGAATTTGTTACAGAGAAAGCATGCTGTAGCTGTGTAAGTCTTGTACAAACAAGTTCTAGTTTTTATTATAAAGACAGAGTGAATTTGTTACAGAGAAAGCATGCTGTAGCTGTGTAAGTCTTGTACAAACAAGTTCTAGTTTTTATTATAAAGACAGAGTGAATTTGTTACAGAGAAAGCATGCTGTAGCTGTGTAAGTCTTGTACAAACAAGTTCTAGTTTTTATTATAAAGACAGAGTGAATTTGTTACAGAGAAAGCATGCTGTAGCTGTGTAAGTCTTGTACAAACAAGTTCTAGTTTTTATTATAAAGACAGAGTGAATTTGTTACAGAGAAAGCATGCTGTAGCTGTGTAAGTCTTGTACAAACAAGTTCTAGTTTTTATTATAAAGACAGAGTGAATTTGTTACAGAGAAAGCATGCTGTAGCTGTGTAAGTCTTGTACAAACAAGTTCTAGTTTTTATTATAAAGACAGAGTGAATTTGTTACAGAGAAAGCATGCTGTAGCTGTGTAAGTCTTGTACAAACAAGTTCTAGTTTTTATTATAAAGACAGAGTGAATTTGTTACAGAGAAAGCATGCTGTAGCTGTGTAAGTCTTGTACAAACAAGTTCTAGTTTTTATTATAAAGACAGAGTGAATTTGTTACAGAGAAAGCATGCTGTAGCTGTGTAAGTCTTGTACAAACAAGTTCTAGTTTTTATTATAAAGACAGAGTGAATTTGTTACAGAGAAAGCATGCTGTAGCTGTGTAAGTCTTGTACAAACAAGTTCTAGTTTTTATTATAAAGACAGAGTGAATTTGTTACAGAGAAAGCATGCTGTAGCTGTGTAAGTCTTGTACAAACAAGTTCTAGTTTTTATTATAAAGACAGAGTGAATTTGTTACAGAGAAAGCATGCTGTAGCTGTGTAAGTCTTGTACAAACAAGTTCTAGTTTTTATTATAAAGACAGAGTGAATTTGTTACAGAGAAAGCATGCTGTAGCTGTGTAAGTCTTGTACAAACAAGTTCTAGTTTTTATTATAAAGACAGAGTGAATTTGTTACAGAGAAAGCATGCTGTAGCTGTGTAAGTCTTGTACAAACAAGTTCTAGTTTTTATTATAAAGACAGAGTGAATTTGTTACAGAGAAAGCATGCTGTAGCTGTGTAAGTCTTGTACAAACAAGTTCTAGTTTTTATTATAAAGACAGAGTGAATTTGTTACAGAGAAAGCATGCTGTAGCTGTGTAAGTCTTGTACAAACAAGTTCTAGTTTTTATTATAAAGACAGAGTGAATTTGTTACAGAGAAAGCATGCTGTAGCTGTGTAAGTCTTGTACAAACAAGTTCTAGTTTTTATTATAAAGACAGAGTGAATTTGTTACAGAGAAAGCATGCTGTAGCTGTGTAAGTCTTGTACAAACAAGTTCTAGTTTTTATTATAAAGACAGAGTGAATTTGTTACAGAGAAAGCATGCTGTAGCTGTGTAAGTCTTGTACAAACAAGTTCTAGTTTTTATTATAAAGACAGAGTGAATTTGTTACAGAGAAAGCATGCTGTAGCTGTGTAAGTCTTGTACAAACAAGTTCTAGTTTTTATTATAAAGACAGAGTGAATTTGTTACAGAGAAAGCATGCTGTAGCTGTGTAAGTCTTGTACAAACAAGTTCTAGTTTTTATTATAAAGACAGAGTGAATTTGTTACAGAGAAAGCATGCTGTAGCTGTGTAAGTCTTGTACAAACAAGTTCTAGTTTTTATTATAAAGACAGAGTGAATTTGTTACAGAGAAAGCATGCTGTAGCTGTGTAAGTCTTGTACAAACAAGTTCTAGTTTTTATTATAAAGACAGAGTAAATTTGTTACAGAGAAAGCATGCTGTAGCTGTGTAAGTCTTGTACAAACAAGTTCTAGTTTTTATTATAAAGACAAGAGTGAATTTGTTACAGAGAAAGCATGCTGTAGCTGTGTAAGTCTTGTACAAACAAGTTCTAGTTTTTATTATAAAGACAGAGTGAATTTGTTACAGAGAAAGCATGCTGTAGCTGTGTAAATCTTGTACAAACAAGTTCTAGTTTTTATTACTAGTATTATTAAGATACATGTACTATGTTTTCTTATCAATCATATGAAGTTATGAACTTCTATCAACATATGTTATATGAATAGATTGATTGATTGATTTATTGTTATTTAATGTCTATTGAGCTATCACGTATCAGCTGTATTCATGAAAAGTACCACTTAACAGGACATCAATTGAAGTGTTGAAAGAAATAGACAACTTCAGAATGTTGAAATGCAAGATGTTTACGTCCATTGAAAAATTTAATTTCAATATTTACCAATTTGCCTGTTTTAATATGTTGTTTACTCCCATACCATTTAATATGAATGAATACTTTTATGTGTAATATGTGGGTTTTCATTTGTCCAAACTGAAATTACGTCATCTGAATTCTTTTGCGAGTGCACTGTCTATGTGCATTGCCATGTTTAAGTAAAAGCCAAACACATGCTAAAAGCTGTTGTAAGATTGGTCAGTATATTTTTGTTGCCTAGTAACATATGATTGAACAGTCAAAGATGAACATAATGTTAGCTGACATGATCACATTTTGTATTTAGTGGATGGTCTGTCCCAAAAAGATCTCGACAAACATTCTTAATTAGATTGAATAGAGATAAGCTATAGGGTTAGAAAATTTTACATTATAACAGACCACCAACGTCTCCTAGCAACCAGTTTCTCACTAGAAGTAGCTACACATTTCCTGTAATGTGCTATTCCCCATACACAATGTAGGGCTTTCAATATTTTCCAAGTGTACCAGTACTTCAGTTCACTTTTTACAGGCAGTACTTCATCTTTAAATTTGAACATTTTACATGAATATCTTATGCAACATTCTTTGAAATTAAGAGGTAAGAATTAACATTTTAAGTGGGTAAAAGTACCTGGTACCGTCCCTTATTGAACGACCTGCACAATGTACTAATTTACTTTCCATCCTTATCAACCAAAGAGTTTGATTTGTCTCACAGAAGTAGCAGATGTAACTGTCAGTGAAGTTTTTATGGTACAATAAGGGTAATAACAAAATTACCGAACTCCGAACAATCTTACAAAGGGAAAGTCAAAACTCATAATTATATAAACAGACAAAATCAGTCAACAACCGCAAAACTGTGAAAACCGTAATGACCCTGACTTGGTACAGGCATTTTTAAAGAAATTGTGGGTTGAATCAGATTTTAAGGAGAACTGACAACATTGTTTTTTTTAATAAGGCAAATTTATTTTTAGAAGCACCATAACATAAGGGGAGATGTGATATAAGTGTTCAGGCTGTTTGTTCTATATCCTATCTCCCATCTCCTCCTGTTTCCTTGTCTCTGAAAATTATTTTCATTGAATTTCGAAATATCCTTCCCCATGTCTCCTAGCCATCTCCCAGTCTCCCAAAAAATCATCCAATCAGACCTTCTCTACCATACAAGCATAATTCCTCACGAAACAACCAGATGTTTAAACAGTAATTAATGAGATATTGGACAGTTATAATGAAGTCTCCTTTGATTTACAGGGCCACAGGACTGGAGGCCTATTTAATTGATCCCAAAGAAGTCCAGAAGTTAGCACCTATTTTGAAGACCAGTGATATTGAGGTAAAACTTCATTAACATGAAAATTATTGTCCTGTATTTGATGATAAAAAAGAGATAAAATCATATTTTTCACTAATAGTCTTATTTTTCACTAATAATATAATTTTTCACTGAGGATACTATTTCAAGTATGTGTTTAAAGATGTACGTTAGTCAGAACTATTTTTGTGACTCTTTCGATTTGCAATACAGGAAAAATAAAATGACGTCTTCTTAAGTAAATACAGAATCCCATTTGGAAATTCGTCAAAGTTTAAAGCGTGTGAGATTTTCATTAAAAAAAAAAGATTTAAGTAAAAAAAATCAATTACGTGTCGGTCAATAATTTCTTTCCCCAAAACATAGAACAATGGTCATGTATTCAAACAATGACAGCTATTGATGAAGGATCTGTTTGAATTAATGTTGTGACATGACATAGCACCATCGACAGCATATAGAATTATTTTGAATTTCAGAATACTACTGGTATTTGTTCAAATTATAAGCATATTAATTAAATCTATCAGTGTTGCCATCTTTTTTTTCCATTGAAAATGTTCCATAAACATATTATTTGCATAAATGTTTATATCATATCTCAACAATTGTGTAAACCACTTCATTACTCGATGCTAAGCATGCAGTTTGCACAACTGACTGAAAATAATGCAAATAGTTATACCAACACAATATGTATATCAATTTGATTTTGTTGACATTTTCAGGCAGCCCTATATATACCATCAGATGGAGTAGTAGCTCCTACAGATCTAGTGTCAACTTATGTCAGACTGGCAAAAGATAAAGGTACATGTGTACTATTGTATCAAACATTAACTTTGACACGTTGATATGACAGTCAACAGAAGTCAGTTAAAGAACTGATGATATACACCATGACTTTTAGTATTTTAAATCATAGATTGTAATATTACTACATAAGTAGTGTTATTTCATTTAGAGAAGGATCATTCTGGGTTTTTGGGTTCTGAGCCTTGGAGGTCCTATATTTTATATAAGCTTTAGCTTAATCATGTTTTGAAAACCTTTTTGTTCAAATATTTGTGCATTGTATGAAAATTCATTTATATCAGTGATAGGGCATGTTTTTGCTATACATAATTAGATTTAAGCTTTTGAAATTAATTTTAGGTTAGGGTTATGGCGTTTGACGCTACTTTCAACAATCTTTCAGTTATATTTGTGGCGGTCAGTTTTATTGGTGGAGGAGACCGGAGAAAACCACAGACCTGCCGCAAGTCACTGGCAAACTTTATTACATAATGTTATGTCGAATACACCTTGCCATGAGCGGGTTCAAACTCACAATGTTAGCTGTGATAGGTACTGATTGCTATAGATAGATCACGACCATGACAGCCTCTTGAAATGAATTTTAGAGTTAAAAAGTTACTATAATAAAGAATTAATTATGGTACTTTTAATTTAAAACTTTATGTCTTGATTAAAATAATGAATTATATTTAATTTAAGGTGTAAAATGTTGGGTTTTTTATTATTAAAATATATAATTTTTTATATTTAATTTAAGGTGTAAAATGTTGGGTTTTTTATTATTAAAATATAGAATTTTTTATATTTAATTTAAGGGGTAAAATGTTTTTTTTTTTTTTATTATTAAAATATAGAATTTTTTATATTTAATTAAAGGTGTAAAATGTTGGGTTTTTTATTATTAAAATACAGAATTTTTTATATTTAATTTAAGGTGTAAAATGTTGGGTTTTTTATTATTAAAATATAGAATTTTTTATATTTAATTTAAGGGGTAAAATGTTGGGTTTTTTATTATTAAAATATAGAATTTTTTTTATTTAATTTAAGGTGTAAAATGTTTTTTTTTTTTTATTATTAAAATATAGAATTTTTTATATTTAATTTAAGGTGTAAAATGTTGGTTTTTTTTATTATTAAAATATAGAATTTTTTATTTTTAATTTAAGGTGTAAAATGTTGGTTTTTTTATTATTAAAATATAGAATTTTTTATTTTTAATTTAAGGTGTAAAAATGTATGAAGGAATAGAAGTAAAGAAGATATTTACACAAAGTGGTAATGTACATGGTGTAGAAACAACCAGAGGCACCATTAACTGTGAATATTTTATCAACTGTGGAGGCCTGGTAAATGTTACTGCAATAGCATCAGATGGCATTGTGCTAAAAATAGGGATTTTTTCCTTTTGGACGATATTAAATAATGGATGTTTTTTTTGGCTACTGACTTTCAACATTATTTTGTTTATGTCATTGTGGTCAGTTTTAATGGTGATGGAAGCTAAAGTACATGAAGAAGTCTTAACTGTAGAGTATATGTTCCACAATATTTTTTAGCGAGATAAACAGATAGAATAGAAATCTAATCCTAGGTTGCATGTTCTACATAAATATTTTAGTGGAGTAGACAAATGGGAAAGATATCTAATTTAAAACTATTATGCCTTAAAATATGTCGATAAATTGGCACATAAAATTAATAGAAAGTCATGACATCATATGAAAGTTTCAGTGTTAAATGTAAAGCTGGATGATATTTCACAACATGTACACCTAAGTTTTAGATAAAATCGAACAAAGAAATTATTTTAAAGGTAGGCAATGTCTTGATATTCTATCATATTGTATTAATTGACATATTTGACTTCAAGAATTCAATATGGTGGCTCATTCACACTAAAACCCTTAGTTATGACAGCAAACATAAGCCATTGAGAAAAAGGTTTTATATAATAATTGCATTGGAATTCTATGTTATAATTTTTAGTTGAGTAGACAGATAGGAAAGAAGCATAATCCTAGGTTACATGTTCCACTTCAATATCTGTCGTCATCTTGATAGTCGTTGATGTTCTACTTTATTATCTATACTTTGTAGTGGAGTAGACAGATAGGACAGAAGTCTATTGCTAGAGTACATGTTCCACTTTATTATCTATACTTTGTAGTGGAGTAGACAGATAGGACAGAAGTCTATTGCTAGAGTACATGTTCCACTTTATTATCTATACTTTGTAGTGGAGTAGACAGATAGGACAGAAGTCTATTGCTAGAGTACATGTTCCACTTTATTATCTATACTTTGTCGTGAAGTAGACAGATAGGACAGAAGTCTATTGCTAGAGTACATGTTCCACTTTATTATCTATACTTTGTAGTGTAGTAGACAGATAGGACAGAAGTCTATTGCTAGAGTACATGTTCCACTTTATTATCTATACTTTGTAGTGGAGTAGACAGATAGGACAGAAGTCTATTGCTAGAGTACGTGTTCCACTTTATTATCTATACTTTGTAGTGGAGTAGACAGATAGGACAGAAGTATATTGCTAGAGTACATGTTCCACTTTATTATCTATACTTTGTAGTGGAGTAGACAGATAGGACAGAAGTCTATTACTAGAGTACATGTTCCACTTTATTATCTATACTTTGTAGTGGAGTAGACAGATAGGACAGAAGTCTATTGCTAGAGTACATGTTCCACTTTATTATCTATATTTTGTAGTGGAGTAGACAGATAGGACAGAAGTCTATTGCTAGAGTACATGTTCCACTTTATTATCTATACTTTGTAGTGGAGTAGACAGATAGGACAGAAGTCTATTGCTAGAGTACATGTTCCACTTTATTATCTATACTTTGTAGTGGAGTAGACAGATAGGACAGAAGTCTATTGCTAGAGTACATGTTCCACTTTATTATCTATACTTTGTAGTGGAGTAGACAGATAGGACAGAAGTCTATTGCTAGAGTACATGTTCCACTTTATTATCTATACTTTGTAGTGGAGTAGACAGATAGGACAGAAATCTATTGCTAGAGTACATGTTCCACTTTATTATCTATACTTTGTAGTGGAGTAGACAGATAGGACAAGTCTATTGCTAGAGTACATGTTCCACTTTATTATCTATACTTTGTAGTGGAGTAGACAGATAGGACAGAAGTCTATTGCTAGAGTACATGTTCCACTTTATTATTTATACTTTGTAGTGGAGTAGACAGATAGGACAGAAGTCTATTACTAGAGTACATGTTCCACTTTATTATCTATACTTTGTAGTGGAGTAGACAGATAGGACAGAAGTCTATTGCTAGAGTACATGTTCCACTTTATTATCTATACTTTGTAGTGGAGTAGACAGATAGGACAGAAGTCTATTGCTAGAGTACATGTTCCACTTTATTATCTATACTTTGTAGTGGAGTAGACAGATAGGACAGAAGTCTATTGCTAGAGTACATGTTCCACTTTATTATCTATACTTTGTAGTGGAGTAGACAGATAGGACAGAAGTTTATTGCTAGAGTACATGTTCCACTTTATTATCTATACTTTGTAGTGGAGTAGACAGATAGGATAGCAGTCTATTGCTAGAGTACATGTTCCACTTTATTATCTATACTTTGTAGTGAAGTAGACAGATAGGACAGAAGTCTATTGCTAGAGTACATGCTCCACTTTATTATCTATACTTTGTAGTGGAGTAGACAGATAGGAAAGAAGTCTATTGCTAGAGTATATGTTCCACTTTATTATCTATACTTTGTAGTGGAGTAGACAGATAGGACAGAAGTCTATTGCTAGAGTACATGTTCCACTTTATTATCTATACTTTGTAGTGGAGTAGACAGATAGGACAGAAGTTTATTGCTAGAGTACATGCTCCACTTTATTATCTATACTTTGTAGTGGAGTAGACAGATAGGATAGAAGTCTATTGCTAGAGTACATGTTCCACTTTATTATCTATACTTTGTAGTGGAGTAGACAGATAGGAAAGAAGTCTATTGCTAGAGTACATGTTCCACTTTATTATTTATACTTTGTAGTGGAGTAGACAGATAGGAAAGAAGTCTATTGCTAGAGTACATGTTCCACTTTATTATCTATACTTTGTAGTGGAGTAGACAGATAGGATAGAAGTCTATTGCTAGAGTACATGTTCCACTTTATTATCTATACTTTGTAGTGGAGTAGACAGATAGGAAAGAAGTCTATTGCTAGAGTACATGTTCCACTTTATTATTTATACTTTGTAGTGGAGTAGACAGATAGGACAGAAGTCTATTGCTAGAGTACATGTTCCACTTTATTATCTATACTTTGTAGTGGAGTAGACAGATAGGACAGAAGTCTATTGCTAGAGTACATGTTCCACTTTATTATCTATTCTTTGTAGTGGAGTAGACAGATAGGACAGAAGTCTATTGCTAGAGTACATGCTCCACTTTATTATTTATACTTTGTAGTGGAGTAGACAGATAGGACAGAAGTCTATTGCTAGAGTACATGTTCCACTTTATTATTTATACATTGTAGTGGAGTAGACAGATAGGACAGAAGTCTATTGCTAGAGTACATGTTCCACTTTATTATCTATACTTGGTAGTGGAGTAGACAGATAGGACAGAAGTCTATTGCTAGAGTATATGTTCCACTTTATTATTTCTACTTTGTAGTGGAGTAGACAGATAGGACAGAAGTCTATTGCTAGAGTACATGTTCCACTTTATTATCTATACTTTGTAGTGGAGTAGACAGATAGGACAGAAGTCTATTGCTAGAGTACATGTTCCACTTTATTATCTATACTTTGTAGTGGAGTAGACAGATAGGACAGAAGTCTATTGCTAGAGTACATGTTCCACTTTATTATCTATACTTTGTAGTGGAGTAGAGAGATAGGACAGAAGTCTATTGCTAGAGTACATGTTCCACTTTATTATCTATACTTTGTAGTGGAGTAGACAGATAGGACAGAAATCTATTGCTAGAGTACATGTTCCACTTTATTATCTATTCTTTGTAGTGGAGTAGACAGATAGGACAGAAGTCTATTGCTAGAGTACATGTTCCACTTTATTATTTATACTTTGTAGTGGAGTAGACAGATAGGACAGAAGTCTATTGCTAGAGTACATGTTCCACTTTATTATCTATACTTTGTAGTGGAGTAGACAGATAGGAAAGAAGTCTATTGCTAGAGTACATGTTCCACTTTATTATCTATACTTTGTAGTGGAGTAGACAGATAGGACAGAAGTCTATTGCTAGAGTACATGTTCCACTTTATTATCTATACTTTGTAGTGGAGTAGACAGATAGGACAGAAGTCTATTGCTAGAGTACATGCTCCACTTTAATAGTTATGCAAAGGTAAAAATTTGCGGTCGTATTATGCTATGGGTCTGTTGTTTTTGTTGATGTTAAACTTCAGTATTTTATACTTTGTAGTGGAGTAGACAGATAGGAAAGAAGTCTAACCCTAGAGGCCATGTTTCACTTCAATTTTTATGCAAATGTAAATATTTGTGGTCGTATTATGCTATGGGTCTGTTGTTTTTGTTGATGTTAAACTTCAGTATTTTATATGTTGTAGTGGAGTAGACAGATAGGAAAGAAGTCTAACCCTAGAGTCCATGTTCCACTTCATGCTGCAGAACATTTTTATATTGTAACAAAGGATGTAGATGGCGTGGATTCTAATTTACCAGGTTAGCATTATAATTACATGATAAATGTTGTGATATTTTTAGTGGATTCTAATTTACCAGGTTAGCATTATGATTTCCTGATAAATGTTGTGATATTTTTATTGGATTCTAATTTACCAGGTTAGCATTATGATTACATGATAAATGTTGTGATATTTTTAGTGGATTCTAATTTACCAGGTTAGCATTATGATTACATGATAAATGTTGTGATATTTTTATTGGATTCTAATTTACCAGGCTAGCATTATAGTTACATGATAAATGTTGTGATATTTTTAGTGGATTCTAATTTACCAGGTTGGCATTATGATTACCTGATAAATGTTGTGATATTTTTAGTGGATTCTAATTTACCAGGTTAGCATTATGATTACCTGATAAATGTTGTGATATTTTTAGTGGATTCTAATTTACCAGGTTAGCATTATCATTACATGATAAATGTTGTGATATTTTTAGTGGATTCTAATTTACCAGGCTAGCATTATGATTACCTGATAAATGTTGTGATATTTTTATTGGATTCTAATTTATCAGGTTAGCATTATGATTACCTGATAAATGTTGTGATATTTTTATTGGATTCTAATTTATCAGGTTAGCATTATGATTACCTGATAAATGTTGTGATATTTTTATTGGATTCTAATTTACCAGGCTAGCATTATGATTACCTGATAAATGTTGTGATATTTTTATTGGATTCTAATTTACCAGGTTAGCATTATGATTACATGATAAATGTTGTGATATTTTTAGTGGATTCTAATTTACCAGGTTAGCATTATGATTACATGATAAATGTTGTGATATTTTTATTGGATTCTAATTTACCAGGTTAGCATTATGATTACCTGATAAATGTTGTGATATTTTTAGTGGATTCAAATTTACCAGGTTAGCATTATAATTACATGATAAATGTTGTGATATTTTTATTGGATTCTAATTTACCAGGTTAGCATTATGATTACATGATAAATGTTGTGATATTTTTAGTGGATTCTAATTTACCAGGTTAGCATTATAGTTACATGATAAATGTTGTGATATTTTTAGTGGATTCTAATTTACCAGGTTAGCATTATAGTTACATGATAAATGTTGTGATATTTTTAGTGGATTCTAATTTATCAGGTTAGCATTATAATTACATGATAAATGTTGTGATATTTTTATTGGATTCTAATTTACCAGGTTAGCATTATGATCACATGATAAATGTTGTGATATTTTTAGTGGTTTCTAATTTACCAGGTTAGCATTATGATTACCTGATAAATGTTGTGATATTTTTAGTGGATTCAAATTTACCAGGTTAGCATTATAATTACATGATAAATGTTGTGATATTTTTATTGGATTCTAATTTACCAGGTTAGCATTATGATTACATGATAAATGTTGTGATATTTTTAGTGGATTCTAATTTACCAGGTTAGCATTATAGTTACATGATAAATGTTGTGATATTTTTAGTGGATTCTAATTTACCAGGTTAGCATTATAGTTACATGATAAATGTTGTGATATTTTTAGTGGATTCTAATTTATCAGGTTAGCATTATAATTACATGATAAATGTTGTGATATTTTTATTGGATTCTAATTTACCAGGTTAGCATTATGATCACATGATAAATGTTGTGATATTTTTAGTGGTTTCTAATTTACCAGGTTAGCATTATGATTACCTGATAAATGTTGTGATATTTTTAGTGGATTCAAATTTACCAGGTTAGCATTATAATTACATGATAAATGTTGTGATATTTTTATTGGATTCTAATTTACCAGGTTAGCATTATGATTACATGATAAATGTTGTGATATTTTTAGTGGATTCTAATTTACCAGGTTAGCATTATAATTACATGATAAATGTTGTGATATTTTTATTGGATTCTAATTTACCAGGTTAGCATTATGATTACATGATAAATGTTGTGATATTTTTAGTGGATTCTAATTTACCAGGTTAGCATTATAATTACATGATAAATGTTGTGATATTTTTATTGGATTCTAATTTATCAGGTTAGCATTATGATCACATGATAAATGTTGTGATATTTTTAGTGGTTTCTAATTTACCAGGTTAGCATTATGATTACCTGATAAATGTTGTGATATTTTTAGTGGATTCAAATTTACCAGGTTAGCATTATAATTACATGATAAATGTTGTGATATTTTTAGTGGATTCTAATTTACCAGGTTAGCATTATAATTACATGATAAATGTTGTGATATTTTTAGTGGATTCTAATTTACCAGGTTAGCATTATAATTACATGATAAATGTTGTGATATTTTTATTGGATTCTAATTTACCAGGTTAGCATTATAGTTACATGATAAATGTTGTGATATTTTTATTGGATTCTAATTTACCAGGTTAGCATTATGATTACATGATAAATGTTGTGATATTTTTAGTGGATTCTAATTTACCAGGTTAGCATTATGATTACATGATAAATGTTGTGATATTTTTATTGGATTCTAATTTACCAGGCTAGCATTATAATTACATGATAAATGTTGTGATATTTTTATTGGATTCTAATTTACCAGGTTAGCATTATGATTACATGATAAATGTTGTGATATTTTTAGTGGATTCTAATTTACCAGGTTAGCATTATAATTACATGATAAATGTTGTGATATTTTTAGTGGATTCTAATTTACCAGGTTAGCATTATAGTTACATGATAAATGTTGTGATATTTTTAGTGGATTCTAATTTACCAGGTTAGCATTATGATTACATGATAAATGTTGTGATATTTTTATTTACAGAAAACTATCTCGTACATATATTGGTGTTAAAAGAACAAAATAGAGATATACATTTATTGAAGAGACTCCTTCAAATAGATATTAGTTTTGTTTTGATTCATATCCATTCAGTTAAAGTTCCTGTAATTTTCTGGACTTGATGTAAAAAAAATAATCTTTTAAAAATCTACTTCTGTGAAACCACTGAACCATTTGAAAATAACAAGGATGGAATGTTCCTTGTATGGTTTTCTACAAAGTTTACTTATTTTGTGTTGATCAGAAATTCAAGATGGCCACCAACACAGTACAAAGTTTAGCATATTTAGGACCATACATGAGTAAATGTATAAAAAGTTTTTTTTTTCTTCAGACGAACTGCAAATATGATTAAACTAAAACTATAAATAAAGTTAAATTTGATGGCACCTTACAAAACTTTACAATATATTTTTCAAAAGGACTGGAAGTCAAACATTACTGCTACCACAGAGTAGAATTAGCTTGGAGCACTAGGGGGAAATGTTTGAAAAATCTAGTTCTCTGAAGCTTCTAAATATTTGTTAAGAGATCTTGTGTTGATTGTTAATCCAAGATGGATGGTTCCCCAGTAGAACCAAATGGGAATGTATGTAAAAAGCTTTTTTTGACAAAAAAACCCACTTTTTTGTGTCCGTTAGAGTGAAGGTATCCAGATTTATACTGAGAACAAACTATTTACATGGTCAAATTGGAATGGAAAGATCAGAAATGTATTTATCGTGAATATAGATTATTTCAAATAAACCAAACATGAAACTGATCAATTTGTATTGCTAGAATTGGTACCATAGTAAAAAAAAAAATGTTCAATTGATAGCACAAAAGTAATTTAGTTGTTATTTGTCTGAATTTACAATCTAAGCATCATCAGAAATTTTATTTATAGAGATGACTGGAAGTTATAATGAGGCTTGCATGTTCATTACACTCAAAATGACAAGACTTTTTTTCGACACAATATTATAATGACTGAACTTTTACGGTACATTACAAAATTAACGAGAGAAAGTGTCATTATCGTTTTTCAAATTGTTTGTGTTTTATTCTGCTGGCAATGTATTAATTAATTTTTCTAATAAAAGTATGCAATGAATCAGTTAGACATTTTTATTATTTTAGTGATCAGAGATTATGATGGCGGAGTGTACTTCAGGGAATGGAGCGGAGGGTTAATGGCAGGAGGATTTGAACCTGAAGCTAAACCAGCTTTTCATGCACAAATTCCTGATAAGTTTGAATTCCAACTTCTTCCAGATGATTGGGATCATTTTCGTAATTATCTTCAAAATATTTGACACCTTGTACACTTAGTCAGTCTTTATCGAGAAAAAAAATATACAACAAACATCTAATTTTGATTAGATTGAGCAATAATCAACAATGATATTGCATGAAATGTTATAAAAAACAGATAAACAGGGCTCTACAATTCATACCAGCTCCCACTAGCCTTTGGCTAATAAGGAAACATGTTGCCAAAAAAAATATGTTACTTACCTGCCAATTGGTACTATATAACTCCAATAATGTTATTAATTCCCTGAATGTGACAGAATCTCTTGAACTTGAACTTGACCCCACTTTTTCGGATATATAAACTCGCCGTCTGGCTATCAATACAGAATTTTTACTCACATTTTACAAAATGAACCGCAAATGTGAGTGTTTTGGTCGCATTGTAGAGCCCTGATGAACTGTGATTAAAAAAAAATTTACAGTTGAAATAAATGAAATTATAGAGTTATCTCCCTTTAATATGTATGTTTTTTTTTTTTTCCAATTTGACATATTGAACACTATTTAAAATATATTTCAGATTTTCTGATTATCAGACTACTTAGTGTAGGCAAACTATAACATTATAAACAGGGTTACTAATAAAATATTATTATATAGAAAAATAATTGCAAATTTAAATATGCTTTAAAAGTTTTAATGAATTGTATTTGATAAGTATACAGTTAACCTCAGACGACTTGTTCAGCCAGTTGAGACACGGAAATTCTGTAATATAGATATTTAGAACTCGCTTCCATTAAGAATGGTTGTAATATATTAAAATTAACAAAATTGCATAGTTGAAGGAAAGCAAAGTGCATATTTAATGTCGAGAAATGGGTACAGTGTATATATTTAACACAATTTAAATTAGTAGTTAAGTATCAGTGGAATTTTTTGATTCATGCTAAACATTGATGTCTAACAATTGAAGACTGGTCTTGGTGTCTGACATTTGAAGACTGGTCTTGGTGTCTGACATTTGAAGACTGGTCTTCATGTCTGACATTTGAAGACTGGTCTTGATGTCTAACATTTGAAGACTGGTCTTGGTGTCTGACATTTGAAGACTGGTCTTGGTGTCTGACATTTGAAGACTAGTCTTGATGTCTAACATTTGAAGACTGATCTTGGTGTCTGACATTTGAAGACTGGTCTTGGTATCTGACATTTGAAAACTGGTCTTGATGTCTAACATTTGAAGACTGGTCTTGGTGTCTAACATTTGAAGAATGGTCTTGATGTCTGACATTTGAAGACTGGTCTTGATGTCTGACATTTGAAGACTGGTCTTGGTGTCTGACATTTGAAGACTGGTCTTGATGTCTAACATTTGAAGACTGGTCTTGATTCTGACATTTGAAGACTGGTCTTGGTGTCTAACATTTGAAGACTGGTCTTGATGTCTGACATTTGAAGACTGGTCTTGATGTCTGACATTTGAAGACTGGTCTTGATGTCTGACATTTGAAGACTGGTCTTGGTGTCTGACATTTGAAGACTGGTCTTGGTGTCTGACATTTGAAGACTGGTCTTGGTGTCTGACATTTGAAGACTGGTCTTGATGTCTGACATTTGAAGACTGGTCTTGATGTCTAACATTTGAAGACTGGTCTTGATGTCTGACATTTGAAGACTGGTCTTGGTGTCTGACATTTGAAGACTGGTCTTGGTGTCTGACATTTGAAGACTGGTCTTGATGTCTAACATTTGAAGACTGGTCTCGGTGTCTAACATTTGAAGACTGGTCTTCATGTCTGACATTTGAAGACTGGTCTTGATGTCTGACATTTGAAGACTGGTCTTGATGTCTGACATTTGAAGACTGGTCTTGATGTCTGACATTTGAAGACTGGTCTTGATGTCTGACATTTGAAGACTGGTCTTGATGTCTGACATTTGAAGACTGGTCTTGGTGTCTGACATTTGAAGACTGGTCTTGGTGTCTGACATTTGAAGACTGGTCTTGGTGTCTGACATTTGAAGACTGGTCTTGATGTCTAACATTTGATGACTGGTCTTGGTGTCTGACATTTGAAGACTGGTCTTGGTGTCTGACATTTGAAGACTGGTCTTGATGTCTAACATTTGAAGACTGGTCTCGGTGTCTAACATTTGAAGACTGGTCTTCATGTCTGACATTTGAAGACTGGTCTTGATGTCTGACATTTGAAGACTGGTCTTGATGTCCAACATTTGAAGACTGGTCTTGATGTCTGACATTTGAAGACTGGTCTTGATGTCTGACATTTGAAGACTGGTCTTGATATCTGACATTTGAAGACTGGTCTTGGTGTCTGACATTTGAAGACTGGTCTTGGTGTCTGACATTTGAAGACTGGTCTTGATGTCTAACATTTGAAGACTGGTCTTGATGTCTAACATTTGATGACTGGTCTTGGTGTCTGACATTTGAAGACTGGTCTTGGTGTCTGACATTTGAAGACTGGTCTTGATGTCTAACATTTGAAGACTGGTCTTGGTGTCTAACATTTGAAGACTGGTCTTCATGTCTGACATTTGAAGACTGGTCTTGATGTCTGACATTTGAAGACTGGTCTTCATGTCTAACATTTGAAGACTGGTCTTGGTGTCTAACATTTGAAGACTGGTCTTGGTGTCTGACATTTAAAGACTGGTTTTGATGTCTGACATTTGAAGAATGGTCTTGATGTCTGACATTTGAAAACGGATCTTGATGTCTAACATTTGAAGACTGGTCTTGGTGTCTGACATTTGAAGACTGGTCTTGGTGCCTGACATTTGAAGACTGGTCTTGATGTCTGACATTTGAAGACTGGTCTTGATGTCTTACATTTGAAGACTGGTCTTGATGTCTAACATTTGAAGACTGGTCTTGGTATCTAACATTTGAAGACTGGTCTTGATGTCTAACATTTGAAGACTGGTCTTGGTGTCTAACATTTGAAGACTGGTCTTGATGTCTGACATTTGAAGACTGGTCTTGATGTCTAACATTTGAAGACTGGTCTTGATGTCTAACATTTGAAGACTGGTCTTGATGTCTAACATTTGAAGACTGGTCTTGGTGTCTGACATTTGAAGACTGGTCTTGGTGTCTAACATTTGAAGACTGGTCTTGGTATCTAACATTTGAAGACTGGTCTTGGTATCTAACATTTTAAGATTGGTCTTGATGTCTGACATTTGAAGACTGGTCTTGGTGTCTGACATTTGAAGACTGGTCTTGGTGTCTAACATTTGAAGACTGGTCTTGGTATCTAACATTTGAAGACTGGTCTTGGTATCTAACATTTTAAGACTGGTCTTGATGTCTGACATTTGAAGACTGGTCTTGATGTCTAACATTTGAAGACTGGTCTTGGTATCTAACATTTGAAGACTGGTTTTGGTATCTAACATTTTAAGACTGGTCTTGGTATCGATTTTGGCTTTTTCTACAATTTTTCTATTGTTTTATGAAACTGTTCTGACATTGTGGTGTTTTGACATTTTTTTTTCAGAGATTTTACTAGATGCTATTTTGAATCGTATACCAGCAATAGAAACAGCTGAAGTGCGACAGTTCGTCAATGGACCAGAAAGTTTTACGCCTGATGAAGGTTGGATATTAGGAGAATCTGCCGAGGTTAAAAAAATTATATATAATAAAACAGTTTACTAGATTTCTAAATCTTGATCTAAATCGATAATAAATTTTAATAAATCTCCATAAAACCAAAACATTCAGCCATATTTGATAATAGAGTAAATTATCTTTAGTAAAATAGGTAACAGAACTTTTGACATAATGTGACTTCTGTCATCTTGAACTTTTTCACATTCCAATTTCTCTTGCAGAACTGCTTAACCAAATGTAAGCAAACTTACTTGTATAATCCTTTGGAAGAGGACATTCAGACTTCTACAAATGAATTTGATCTCCAATTGTAATGAAATGAATCATTCTTAGGATCACACATATTAAAGCTCATGCAAATGAAGCATTTAGGATCTATGGGAATCTGAGCCATGTTGGAGAGGGGGGTGGGCTGGTTTAGGTTCAAAAGTCTTGCATAGGTTGCAATGATAAAAAGATTAGAATAATGTCCCATGTTCCAGCATTGAAATGTAATTATTAGATGGTGTGAAATATCCTTGTAAAATGGGGATAGAGAAGGAATGGATTGTAATAACCGGGGGATTACCGATGTTGTCTAATCATGTGCCAACATTTTTTGTTATTAGGTCGTATATATCATCTCTCAGCAGCTTGTGATTCCATTCACAAAGTTTTGTGTTTTAAAGGTATATTACTTTTATTAAAATTGCAGAATATTGAATTTTAAAAATGACATGAATCATATTTTAAAATTTAATTTTGTTTATTTTAGATCGGGAAATATTTTGTGGCTGCAGGAATGGCATCAAGAGGGATTGTTGCTTCAGGAGGAGTTGGTAAACAGATCTCAGAATGGATAATTGACGGAGAACCCAGCATCAATCTAGAAGCTCATGATATATTACGATTTGTACCCTTCCACAACAATAGGAGGTTCCTAAGGGAAAGAGTCAAGGAATCCTTAGGTCTGTTTTAAAACTTATCACTGATGCATTGTAGAGCATGAATTAAATGAAATAGAATGTCAGAAGAATATATAGCAAGCTGCAAAATTACATTTTAAATATTGATAGTTTTAATACTAAACTGGTTTTTGCTTGTGAAGATTAAATTTAAATGTTCACTTACTAGATCTAAATGCACAAATTCATCCAACAGTATAATGTATATAGTATATAATATTTATGAACTTGAAGTGATCCACCCTGACAGTGTACACTATACATGTAATGAATAATGACCCCACTGACAGTGTACACTATACATGTAATGAGTAATGACCCCACTGACAGTGTACACTATACATGTAATGAGTAATGACCCCACTGACAGTGTACACTATACATGTAATGAGTAATGACCCCACTGACAGTGTACACTATACATGTAATGAGTAATGACCCCACTGACAGTGTACACTATACATGTAATGAGTAATGACCCCACTGACAGTGGTGCTACATGCTACACAGGTAGACAGATCTCCTTCCTGTAATAGCAACAAAAACTAATTTTTAGAAAGTAAACTAAAAAAAAAACAACTAATGAATAAAATTTACATTAATTTTCAAAATTCTTCGAAATAGTTGAGTTGTATAACTTTGTGTTATGTAGAGCCTGTTGTTCATATAATATCACAAAAACATATTAATTGAGTTACAATTCTTACAAAGATTTTTACAATCACAACTTACATAAATTATAACTTGTGTCTGATCCTTTCTGTTAATGATGAACAAAGAATATTATTATAAAGTACAAATATTATTATAATAACATCTGTGCATATGATGCATTTATTTAACAATTAAGCTCAAATCTGCTTTTAACGCCAATCAATCGATCAATCAAGTAACATTTTATGAAACCACCTAAGTTATTTTTAATTTACTTATCAGAAAGAATTTGAGTTATTTTGCAACAGAAACTATATTCTTTTGTAACTTCATTCATTATACTTCATTATAACATGAATGCATTCTTTTCCTTTGATCTTTTCATGGTTTATATACCAGAATGTAAGCAACAGCTAAGAACTATGAAATAACACATGCAGATATGAAATATTGCAAACTTTAAATCTGGGCTGTAATTTTATTACTCTCAGAGATCCGTGCAATAATCAACGACCTAGATGTGATATTACATGGCTTTATATTACAAATTATTTATACCACAGTTTTCCGAGTTAAGCAATCTCACGCTTTATATTCGATTGTTTAACCATTTAACTCGGAAAACCATGGTATAAATATTATGTAGACATGAATTCTGTGTTGTGACATCAGACACAAATTCTCATAAGTTGTGTTACATGAGATATCTACAGTAACGGATCAAAAGTCTTTCTGCACTAAGCAATTTTCCCTATATATTCATATAAAACCATGATTTTTTTTAAATTCTTGTCATGTCATTTCTTACTCGATTTTCATGAAATTTTCAGCATTAAAAGCAGAAATAAATATAGTTTTTTTCTTCTTATAATTCACATATAAGTTAATATCTCCACTTCCTGAATATGTGATTTAAACACAAAGTTAATTGTCTTTTCACCAAAAATACTATACAATCATAGAACATTGTGACATTGATCATTTACATTTGTGTTTAAATCATAAATGCTTGTAAATATAAGTTCAATACAATTATAAGAAAATATTGAAATAAACTCTTATTAGTTCTGTATAAGGTGAAAAAAATCCAGAAAACTGGATAAGAAATGACCTCAGGAGAATATGTTTGAAAATAAGTGATTTTATATGAAATTATAGGGAAATATGTTAATGCTGAAAGACTTTTGACCAGTGAATGTGATGTTTTTAGCTCTGTATATTGATAAATATTATAATTAAGCCGTGCAATGTTGTTTTTGTATTATTAACCTGTCTATTCTGAACAACAAAAATAGTTCTAGTCATGTTTCTCTTGTGCATTTGTTTAATTTAAGCATAAAATGTATACATTGAATGGTGATGATTTTGAAATGAACCATCCATAGAGGTTTTCATTAGCTTGAAAATCTTGCTTTAGAATAATTTAACAGACCATCCCTACTAAGAGTGTTTTAACGTGCCTTCAAGTGGATTAAAATACACTTACTTTCATTGTATATCATAGTTTGTCCTATTCTTAGCATGATTAACTATCAAGCGGAGAAATATGTGGTCCACTGGTAGTAGAAGGAGAATCTATATATACATATTTCTGTTTTTAGCCGAGTTGCGACAAAGTCGAACTCGGCTTATAATATGATGAATGGCGTCGGGACGGTGCAAACGTTTCCGCACAATATCTTAAGAATGAAATGTCTGATCTAAATGAAACTTGGTACACATATGCCAGGTGGTGAGAGGAGGAAGCCTATTGATATTGAGGATCGTAGGACAAAGGGCAAGGTCACAACTTCTAAAAATAGAACAAAAATTCGAAACTTTTTTCGTTTCCGCACCATATCTTAAGAACGAAATGTCGGATCTAAATGAAACTTGGTACACACATGCCTGATGGTGAGAGGAGGAAATTTGGTTCGTTACTGATTTTATTTTTAATTGTAATTAAAACACTTTTTTAAACAGATGAAAGTAAAGGTAAAACTTCTAAAAGTGACATATTACCATGCTATATAATTTAAAATTGATACGATTTGAAGTTTTACTAATTTTTACATCTTAATTTGATGCTGACATTTTTCTGAATTATTTTACTGGTAACTAATTGATGAACTTTATAGCTCAGTAACAAATCTATTGTGTTTATTTTTGATGCATAATAATCTTGTGTGTTACTAACAAATACATGTATCATATTCTCTCAGTCATACATACATGTATGTAGAATAGTACAAATTTAAGAGGTAAAAAATATGCTTCGTCAAAATTGATTGTCAATAGTAAAAAAATTTCAGCCAAATGTTAAGAAAAAATTATATAAATCTGATTGAAGTGATCTGAAATACAGTAAATACCTGTAAGATATATTTTTATTTTTTATTTGTTTATTTTATTTTTGTTCATATAAAAACAAATTCTTTTCAACAATTGGGGAACAAACACATAATTTCAATGGTTCAGCTATGAAATATGCCATTTTTGTTTCGTTTTCGTGAAGTGTGTTTGGGAGTTGGACATGTTGTTTAATGAACCATACATATGATCAAATATTTGTCTTCTTCATTGAAAGTGAAAACTTGAGTAAATAAATGTTAGAGAATACCGAAGGGGCAATCAAAAATGGACAATCCAGAGAAACTGGCAACTACTTTGGCTAACTCACCGAAACCAAACAAAGGCCCATGTGACATATTGCCATAAATTTATGTTTGTTGTTCATCTATAAACATGTTGCATTTCAATTTTCTTCTATGAAACCATTTTACCAATTTTAATTTATTCATGAATATTACATGTATAGTAACTGTTTTTTTTCTTTCCATCTTGTATTTATTTTTGCTTTTTATCTTATTTAGTCGTACAATAATTGCACATTTCTAAAGTCAGTGATGAAATATTCATCGGTAAAAGACCCTACCTTGAAATATGGTTAAAACAATAAATATTTGTCCCCTTTTTCAAAATTTAGTGGTGACTGTGTGTTCTATTAACGAACGTGGGAATATGTTATACAAATCAGACTTAATAGTAATCAAGATATGATAGTGTTTATTTGGACATGTGTTAAAAAATCTGGAAAAGAATTGATAATGATTACATTCGGCATTTACTGGTACAACAGAACCAATCTAATCTGACACACCAAGGGACCAGGGAAATGTGTCCGATTGTACAGGGTGTCGGAACCTGTCTAATCTGACACACCAAGGGACCAGGGAAATGTGTCCAATTGTACAGGGTGTCTGAACCTGTCTAATCTGACACACCAAGGGACCAGGGAAATGTGTCCAATTGTACAGGGTGTTGGAACCTGTCTAATCTGACACACCAAGGGACCAGGGAAATGTGTCTGATTGTACAGGATGTCAGAACCTGTCTAATCTGACACACGAAGGGACCAGGGAAATGCGTCTGATTGTACAGGATGTCAGAACCTGTCTAATCTGACACACCAAGGGACCAGGGAAATGTGTCCAATTGTACAGGGTGTTGGAACCTGTCTAATCTGACACACCAAGGGACCAGGGAAATGTGTCTGATTGTACAGGATGTCAGAACCTGTCTAATCTGACACACGAAGGGACCAGGGAAATGCGTCTGATTGTACAGGATGTCAGAACCTGTCTAATCTGACACACCAAGGGACCAGGGAAATGTGTCCGATTGTACAGGGTGTCGGAACCTGTCTAATCTGACACACCAAGGGACCAGGGAAATGTGTTTGATTGTACAGGATGTCAGAACCTGTCTAATCTGACACACCAAGGGACCAGGGAAATGTGTCTGATTGTACACGGTGTCGGAACCTGTCTAATCTGACACACCAAGGGACCAGGGAAATGTGTCCGATTGTACAGGGTGTCGGAACCTGTCTAATCTGACATACCAAGGGACCAGGGAAATGTGTCCGATTGTACAGGGTGTCGGAACCTGTCTAATCTGACACACCAAGGGACCAGGGAAATGTGTCCGATTGTACAGGGTGTCAGAACCTGTCTAATCTGACATACCAAGGGACCAGGGAAATGTGTCTGATTGTACAGGATGTCAGAACCTGTCTACTCTGACATACCAAGGGACCAGGGAAATGTATCTGATTGTACAGGATGTCAGAACCTGTCTAATCTGACACACCAAGGAACCAGGGAAATGTGTCTGATTGTACAGGATGTCAGAACCTGTCTAATCTGACATACCAAGAGACCAGGGAAATGTGTCTGATTGTACAGGATGTCAGAACCTGTCTAATCTGACACACCAAGGGACCAGGAAAATGTGTCTGATTGTACAGGATGTCAGAACCTGTCTAATCTGACATACCAAGGGACCAGGGAAATGTGTCTGATTGTACAGGATGTCAGAACCTGTCTATCTGACACACCAAGGGATCAGGAAAATGTGTCCGATTGTACAGGATGTCAGAACCTGTCTAATCTGACATACCAAGGGACCAGGGAAATGTGTCTGATTGTACAGGATGTCAGAACCTGTCTATCTGACACACCAAGGGACCAGGGAAATGTGTCTGATTGTACAGGATGTCAGAACCTGTCTAATCTGACACACCAAGGGACCAGGGAAATGTGTCTGATTGTACAGGATGTCGAAATACTCAGGTTTTGTTTTTAGTTAACAGAAATACTTTGGGACCATGATTTTTTGTTGGATGTTACAGGATATCAGAAAAACTTAGGTGAGGGATTGTACAAGTTCCACTCAATTAACAATTTAATGGCTTAATATAATATGGACAGATTTCAGGTTTTTATTTTAAACTTTGCATTTTGGAATAAAATTCTATTGAAATATAGAATAATATATATACCTTTCTTACTATTTTCAACAAAAGATGTGCATTATAAAATGAAATTAAACTTGAGAAATCCACGATTATATTTTGTAAGAAAATGCATTTTCTCACAAGTAAGGAAACAATATAGTTTAGAGACATTTTTTTGGTGTATTCTGCTTTTTATATTGATTGTGTGTGATGTTTAATGCTTGTGAATCCTTTCTAATTTATTCATTAGTAGTTTTAGTATTTCTTGTTCCTTTGTGGAAAAGATTTTGTGAATAAGAATACATTTACACATTATTTATTACACAAATTGATCACGTAATTTACGAAGCATGTGTTTTTGAAAAACTTTAATTATTTACATAACAGTACAATTGAGAAAAGTAAAGAAATATGTAATGAGGTGTACTTGATACAACCCTAAGGGATAAAGTTTTTCAGTGACTAACAGAATATCTGTGATTTTCTCCAGATACTTTGGTTTCTTCCACCAATAAAACTGATAGTCACAATATAACTGAAATATTGTTAGTTAAGGAATATATTCAATTTTTGTACATGTTATACGATATAACCTGGTTTGGGGCACTTTACGCTTAATAAACCGCGAAACGGTTTATGAAAAGTGTAAACTTTTCCAAACCAGGTTATACAAGTATAACCTGTTCAAAAATTGAACATATTCCTTATAATTTAATTTATCCAGCAAAATTTAATGATTCCTCGATTTTAATTACTATTATTTCATGGGACTATGTTAATTTGTCATTGACGAATGATTATTGAATATGTTGGCGACGTCACAATACCAACCCAGATTATCAAGTATAACCAATGTAGTTCCAGGCGAACCAGCCAATCAGATTGCAGTATTCACATCAAATTAAAGTATATTAGATTAAGCATATTTTTATTTCTAAATATCTTAACAATTGGATTAGACATAAGTTATATCAACTTACAAGGGTCCTCTCCACATAATAAATAATAACTATAATATATATATTGTTTAGAATCAATACAGATTCAGGTGAGGATCTAGTTACCAGGGGAGACTCTAGGTACCAGGGGAGACTAGTTACCAGGGGAGACTCTAGTTACCAGGGGAGACTCTAAGTACCAGGGGAGACTAGTTACCAGGGGAGACTCTAATTACCAGGAGAAACTCTAGTTACCAGGAGAGACTCGAGTTACCAGGGGAGACTTTAGTTACCAGGAGAGACTAGGTACCAGGGGAGACTCTAGTTACCAGGGGAGACTCTAGTTACCAGGAGAGACTAGTTACCAAGGGAGACTAGGTATCAGGGGAGACTAGTTACCAGGAGAGACTCTAGTTACCAGGAGAGACTCTAGTTACCAGGGGAGACTCTAGGTACCAGGGGAGACTAGTTACCAGGGGAGACTAGTTACCAGGGGAGACTCTAGGTACCAAGGGAGACTCTAGTTACCAGGGGAGACTAGGTACCAGGGGAGACTAGTTACCAGGGGAGACTCTAGTTACCAGGAGAGACTCTAGGTACCAGGGGAGACTCTAAGTACCAGGGGAGATTCTAGTTACCAGGGGAGACTTTAGGTACCAGGGGAGACTCTAGTTACCAGGGGAGACTATGTACCAGGGGAGACTAGTTACCAGGGGATACTCTAGTTACCAGGGGAGACTTTAGTTACCAGGGGAGACTTTAGGTACCAGGGGAGACTCTAGGTACCAGGGGAGACTCTAGTTACCAGGGGAGACTTTAGGTACCAGGAGAGACTAGTTACCAGGGGAGACTCTAGTTACTTATGTATCTAATTAATTAGTGTTATTGCTGAAAATAATACAGTAAAACCTGTTTAAACCAAACCTCCTTGGGACCAACTTTTGTGTTTGGAATAGACAGGTGTTCTGTTTATACAGGTTAAATATACAAAGATGTCCAGCATTGGGACTTTATTTAAAGTTTGTTTTATTCAGGATTCTGGTTTATTTAGGATTCTGGTTTATACAAGATTCTGGTTTATTCAGGATTCTGGTTTATACAGGATTCTGGTTTATACAGGATTCTAGTTTATACAGGATTCTGGTTTATTCAGGATTCTGGTTTATACAGGATTCTGGTTTATTCAGGATTCTGGTTTATACAGGATTCTGGTTTATTCAGGATTCTTGTTTATACAGGATTCTGGTTTATACAGGATTCTGGTTTATACAGGATTCTGGTTTATTCAGGATTCTGGTTTATACAGGGTTCTGGTTTATACAGGATTCTGGTTTATACAGGATTCTGGTTTATTCAGGGTTCTGGTTTATACAGGTTTCTGGTTTAGACAGGATTCTGGTTTATACAGGATTCTAGTTTATACAGGATTCTGGTTTATTCAGGATTCTGGTTTATTCAGGATTCTGGTTTATACAGGATTCTGGTTTATACAGGATTCTAATTTATACAGGATTCTGGTTTATTAAGGATTCTGGTTTATTCAGGATTCTGGTTTATACAGGATTCTGGTTTATTCAGGATTCTGGTTTATTCAGGGTTCTGGTTTATACAGGATTCTGGTTTATTCAAGATTCTGGTTTATTTAGGATTCTGGTTTATACAGATTCTGGTTTATTCAGGATTCTGATTTATTCAGGATTCTGGTTTATACAGGATTCTGGTTTATACAGGATTTTGTTTTATACAGGGTTCTGGTTTATACAGGGTTCTGGTTTATTCAGGATTCTGGTTTATTCAGGGTTCTGGTTTATACAGGTTTCTGGTTTAGACAGGATTCTGGTTTATACAGGATTCTAGTTTATACAGGATTCTGGTTTATACAGGATTCTAGTTTATACAGGATTCTGGTTTATTCAGGATTCTGGTTTATACAGGATTCTGGTTTATTCAGGATTCTGGTTTATTCAGGATTCTGGTTTATACAGGATTCTGGTTTATACAGGATTCTGGTTTATTCAGGATTCTGGTTTATACAGGATTCTGGTTTATTCAAGATTCTGGTTTATTCAGGGTTCTGGTTTATACAGGATTCTGGTTTATTCAGGATTCTGGTTTATACAGGATTCTGGTTTATACAGGATTCTGGTTTATACAGGATTCTGGTTTATTCAGGATTCTGGTTTATTCAGGATTCTGGTTTATACAGGATTCTGGTTTATTCAGGATTCTGGTTTATTTAGGATTCTGGTTTATTCAGGATTCTGGTTTATACAGGATTCTAGTTTATACAGGATTCTGGTTTATTCAGGATTCTGGTTTATTCAGGATTCTGGTTTATACAGGATTCTGGTTTATTCAGGATTCTGGTTTATTCAGGATTCTGGTTTATACAGGATTCTAGTTTATACAGGATTCTGGTTTATTCAGGATTCTGGTTTTATACAGGATTCTGGTTTATTCAGGATTCTAGTTTATTCAGGGTTCTGGGTTATACAGGATTCTGGTTTATTCAGGATTCTGGTTTATTTAGGATTCTGATTTATACAGATTCTGGTTTATACAGGATTCTGGTTTATACAGGATTCTGGTTTATTCAGGATTCTGGTTTATTCAGGATTCTGGTTTATACAGGATTCTGGTTTATTCAGGATTCAGGATTCTGGTTTATTCAGGGTTCTAGTTTATACAGGATTCTGGTTTATTCAGGATTCTGATTTATACAGGATTCTAGTTTATACAGGATTCTGGTTTATACAGGATTCTGGTTTATTCAGGATTCTGGTTTATACAGGATTCTGGTTTATTCAGGATTGAGTTGAGACAGGTTTCACTGTAGATAAATTTTTATGAAAGTTGAGTTCTAACTGTTTTATAGGAATGTACAGAATGAAGTATCCAGGACAACAATGGAAGAATGGACGTAACATACGTACATCTCCCCTGTATACACGACTGTCAGCAGAGGGGGCATGCTTTGCTGAGACTAATGCCTACGAGAGACCAATGTATTTCTCAGATTCTGCTGATAGTAAGATAATTAATTAATCAGCTGAATTTCTATTAATCATTAATTGTGACATTTGACCTTTGATCTCACTGAATGATATTGTCAGTATTAATAAGCTGAATTTCTATTAATCATTAATTGTGAATTTGACCTTTGATCTCACTGAATGATATTGTCAGTATTAATCAGCTGAATTTCTATTAATCATTAATTGTGACATTTGACCTTTGATCTCACTGAATGATATTGTCAGTATTAATCAGCTGAATTTCTATTAATCATTAATTGTGACATTTTGACCTTTGATCTCACTGAATGATATTGTCAGTATCAACAAACCCACTGATACTGACATTTTTCTGTCAATGTGGTGTCAAACACATGATAATTACTGATAAAAATGATTACATCAGTTTTGAAGATTTTAACATTCAAAACTGATGTTATTCTGTATAGATGGGTATAAAATTTACTTGTTAATGAATAGAATACTATCATGAGCTATTGCCCTGACTTTGAATCTGTCATTATCGTCATTCTTTGAATAGCCCTACAGAAAGTTTTATGTGTCTATGAGAACTCCTAAGATTGCATTCGTTGCCATTATGGCTCACAGAATTGATTGAAGCTTAAATGTACATGTACAGTCAAATATGTTTTATGTGACCTTTCAAGGGAACATTGAAATAAGGTCACATAAGACAGATGGTTGCTAAATATACCGGTAGGTCAGATTAATATGAAAGGAAATTAAGCTTAAGGTCACATTAATACAAGTTATTGCTTAATAGATGTGGTCACCAAAGCAGGTCTGACTTAATTTGAATCATTATTAAATGATCCTGTATAATGTTTATGTTTTTTCTTGTATTGATCATAAATCCAAAATGTCGGCTACTGCCGATATAGTTTAAAATGCTATTAGGAAAAATGTTTTAAGCTACATTGCTTTAAAACCAGTGATTGATTGATTGATTTATTGTGTTTAACGTCACTTTCAGCAATATTTATGCTATAATCATGGTGACCAGTTTTAGTGCTGGAAGAAACCGGAGTACCCGGAGGAACTACCGACCATGGGCAAGCAACTGGTAAACTTTATCACTTGCAGCTGCAAGTCGAGTGCACCCCTTTTTGTAATTTACAAAGCTGGGCGCGAACCCACACCGTATTGGTGATAGGCTTGTATGAGTTGTTAGGTAATTCAACTACCTAATACATTGAACCACCCGGGCCCTTCTGAAACCAGTGAACCCTTGGATAGCTAGCACTAATTTGGCAGGAATGTTCATTTAATGTCACCATGGCAGGAATGTTCATTTAATGTCACCACAGGATAAGTTTAAATATAGAGCCTTATTGGAAAAATATATAAGATTATTGTTCTCTTAAACCACAGCCCCATTTGAAAGCAAACTTGAGTAGAATGCTCCTGATTCTGAGTTGGATTGTATAAATGCATCAGTTTTTAGCTCACCTGACCCAAAGGGTCATGTGAGCTATTGCCATCACTTGGCGTCCGTCGTCGTCGTCCGTCGTACGTCGTAAACCTTTTCAAAAATCTTCTCCTCTGAAAGTACTAAACCAATGGAAACCAAATTTGGACTGAATCATCACTAGGGTGTCTAGTTTCAAAATTGTGTCCGGTGATGCCGTGCACCAACCAACATGGCCGCTGTTACTAAAAATAGAACATATGGTAAAATTGCAGATTTTGGGTAATAACTCAAAAACCGTTAATAATATCAAAAATCTGACATGGGATAAAAATGATCAGCACATCAAGATCTACCTACCCTGCAATTTTGAAGTAAATCTGATTGCCCATCTTGGAGTTATTGCCCTTTTTTCATCAAATTTGTAAAATTTTAATACTTTTCGTCTTATATTTCAAAAACTATAACAGATAAAATCTGACATGGGATAAAAATGATCAGCACATCAAGATCTACCCACCCTGCAATTTTGAAGTAAATCCCAATACCCATTTTGGAGTTATTTCCCTTTTTTCATCAAATTTTCAAAATTTTAATACTTTTCGTCCTTTATTTCAAAAACTATAAGAGACAGGTGGTAAGTTGAAACTGCAAACATGTTCAGTATGTCAAGATCTACCTACCCTGCAATTTTGAAGTAAATTTGATTACCGGTCTTGGAGTTATTGCCCTTTTTTCATCAATTTTTTTTTTAATTTTAATACTTTTCGTCTTATATTTCAAAAACTATTTAGAGATAGATGTTAAGTTTAAATTGCAAAAATGTGCAGCATGTCAAGATCTACCTACCCTGCAATTTTGAAGTAAATCCCATTACCCATTTTGACCGATTATGCAAATTAGAAAAAAGGGGAGATGAAAATTTAAAAAAATCTTCTCCTCTCAACCAAACTTAGCTGAAATGATCCTTAGGTGGTCCCCTTTCAAAATTTCAAATTTGAGCTGTATAAGCATAATGATGAGCTTTTTAACATATATTACGGGATTTTTATGAACTATGAACTTTTGTCTATTTTGACCGATTATGCAAATTAGAAAAAAGGGGGGATGAAAATTAAAAAAATCTTCTCCTCTGAAACTACTGTGCCAATCTCAACCGAACTTTGCTGAAATGATCCTTGGGTGGTCCCCTTTCAAAATTGTGTCCGTCAGCGCCGTCCTGTATCCAAGGTGGCCGCCATTACTAAAAATAGAAATTTCTTCAAATGGCCAAAACTGCTCTATTTTAAGCCAGAAAGTGCCCAAATTTGAACTGTATAAGCATAATGATGAGCTTTTTTAACATATATTACGGGATTTTTTATGAACTTTGAACTTTTGCCTATTTTGACCGATTATGCAAATTAGAAAAAAGGGGGGATGAAATTAAAAAAAAATCTTCTCCTCTGAAACTACTGTGCCAATCTCAACCAAACTTTGCTGAAATGATCCTTGGGTGGTCCCCTTTCAAAATTGTGTCCATCAGCACCGTCCTGTATCCAAGATGGCCGCCATTACTAAAAATAGAAATTTCTTCAAATGGCCAAAACTGCTCTATTTTAAGCCAGAAAGTGCCCAAATTTGAACTGTATAAGCATAATGATGAGCTTTTTAACATATATTATGGGATTTTTTATGAACTTTGAACTTTTGCCTATTTTGACCGATTATGCAAATTAGAAAAAAGGGGGGATGAAATTAAAAAAAATCTTCTCCTCTGAAACTACTGTGCCAATCTCAACCAAACTTTGCTGAAATGATCCTTAAGTGATCCCCTTTCAAAATTGTGTCCATCAGCGCCGTCCTGTATCCAAGATGGCCGCCATGACTAAAAATAGAAATTTCTTCAAATGGCCAAAACTGCTCTATTTTAAGCCAGAAAGTGCCCAAATTTGAACTGTATAAGCATAATGATGAGCTTTTTAACATATATTATGGGATTTTTATGAACTTTGAACTTTTGTCTATTTTGACCGATTATGCAAATTAGAAAAAAGGGGGGATGAAATTAAAAAAAAATCTTCTCCTCTGAAACTACTGTGCCAATCTCAACCAAACTTTGCTGAAATGATCCTTGGGTGGTCCCCTTTCAAAATTGTGTCCGTCAATGCGGTCCTGTATCCAAGATGGCCGCCATGACTAAAAATATAAATTTCTTCAAATGGCCAAAACTGCTCTATTTTAAGCCAGAAAGTGCCCAAATTTGAACTGTTTAAGCATAATGATGAGCTTTTTAACATATATTACAGGAATTTTTATGAACTTTGAACTTTTGCCTGTTTTGACCGATTATGCAAATTAGAAAAAAGGGGGGATGAAATTAAAATAAAATCTTCTCCTCTTAAACTACTGTGCCAATCTCAACCAAACTTTACTGAAATGATCCTTGGGAGGTCCCCTTTCAAAATTGTGTCCGTCAGCGCCGTCCTGTATCCAAGATGGCCGCCATTACTAAAAATAGAAATTTCTTCAAATGGCCAAAACTCCTCTATTTTAACCCAGAAAGTGCCCAAATTTGAACTGTATAAGCATAATGATGAGCTTTTTAATATTTATTACGGGATTTTTTATGAACTTTGAACTTTTGCCTATTTTGACCGACTATGCAAATTAGAAAAAAGGGGGGATGAAATTAAAAAAAAATCTTCTCCTCTGAAACTACTGTGCCAATCTCAACCGAACTTTGCTGAAATGATCCTTGGGTGGTCCCCTTTCAAAATTGTGTCCGTCAGCGCTGTCCTGTATCCAAGATGGCCGCCATGACTAAAAATATAAATTTCTTCAAATGGCCAAAACTGCTCTATTTTAAGCCAGAAAGTGCCCAAATTTGAACTGTATAAGCATAATGAGCTTTTTAGCATATATTACGGGATTTTTTATGAACTTTGAACTTTTGCCTATTTTGACCGATTATGCAAATTAGAAAAAAGGGGGGATGAAATTAAAATAAAATCTTCTCCTCTTAAACTACTGTGCCAATCTCAACCAAACTTTACTGTAATGATCCTTGGGAGGTCCCCTTTCAAAATTGTGTCCGTCAGCACCGTCCTGTATCCAAGATGGCTGCCATGACTAAAAATAGAAATTTCTTCAAATGGCCAAGACTGCTCTATTTTAAGCCAGAAAGTGCCCAAATTTGAACTGTATAAGCATAATGATGAGCTTTTTAATATATATTATGGGATTTTTTATGAACTTTGAACTTTTGCCTATTTTGACCGACTATGCAAATTAGAAAAAAGGGGGGATGAAATTAAAAAAAAATCTTCTCCTCTGAAACTACTGTGCCAATCTCAACCAAACTTTGCTGAAATGATCCTTGGGTGGTCCCTTTTCAAAATTGTGTCCGTCAGCGCTGTCCTGTATCCAAGATGGCCGCCATGACTAAAAATAGAAATTTCTTCAAATGGCCAAAACTCCTCTATTTTAAGCCAGAAAGTGCCCAAATTTGAGCTGTATAAGCATAATGATGAGCTTTTTAACATATATTACGGGATTTTTATGAACTATGAACTTTTGTCTATTTTGACCAATTATGCAAATTAGAAAAAAGGGGGGGGATGAAATTAAAAAAAATCTTCTCCTCTGAAACTACTGTGCCAATCTCAACCGAACTTTGCTGAAATGATCCTTGGGTGGTCCTCTTTCAAAATTGTGTCCATCAGTGCCGTTCTGTATCCAAGATGGCCACCATTACTAAAAATAGAAATGTCTTCAAATGGCCAAAACTGCTCTATTTTAAGCCAGAAAGTGCCCAAATTTGAACTGTATAAGCATAATGATGAGCTTTTTAACATATATTATGGGATTTTTTATGAACTTTGAACTTTTGCCTATTTTGACTGATTATGCAAATTAGAAAAAAGGGGGGATGAAATTAAAAAAAAGTCTTCTCCTCTGAAACTACTGTGCCAATCTCAACCGAACTTTGCTGAAATGATCCTTGGGTGGTCCCCTTTCAAAATTGTGTCCGTCAGCGCCGTCCTGTATCCAAGATGGCCGCCATTACTAAAAATAGAAATTTCTTCAAATGGCCAAAACTCCTCTATTTTAAGTCAGAAAGTGCCCAAATTTGAACTGTATAAGCATAATGATGAGCTTTTTAACATATATTACGGGATTTTTATGAACTATGAACTTTTGTCTATTTTGACCGATTATGCAAATTAGAAAAAAGGGGGGATGTAATTTAAAAAAATCTTCTCCTCTGAAACTACTGTGCCAATCTCAACCGAACTTTGCTGAAATGATCCTTGGGTGGTCCCCTTTCAAAATTGTGTCCATCAGTGCCGTCCTGTATCCAAGATGGCCGCCATTACTAAAAATAGAAATTTCTTCAAATGGCCAAAACTGCTCTATTTTAAGCCAGAAAGTGCCCAAATTTGAACTGTATAAGCATAATGAGGAGCTTTTTAACATATATTATGGGATTTTTTATGAATTTTGAACTTTTGCCTATTTTGACCGATTATGCAAATTAGAAAAAAGGGGGGATGAAATTTAAAAAAATCTTCTCCTCTGAAACTACTGTGCCAATCTCAACCGAACTTTGCTGAAATGATCCTTGGGTGGCCCCCTTTCAAAATTGTGTCCGTCAGCGCCGTCCTGTATCCAAGATGGCCACCATGACTAAAAATAGAAATTTCTTCAAATGGCCAAAACTGCTCTATTTTAAGCCAGAAAGTGCCCAAATTTGAACTGTATAGGCATAATGATGAGCTTTTTAACATATATTACAGGATTTTTTATGAACTATGAACTTTTGTCTATTTTGACCGATTATGCAAATTAAAAAAAAGGGGGGATGAAATTTAAAAAAAATCTTCTCCTCTGAAACTACTGTGCCAATCTCAACCAAACTTTGCTGAAATGATCCTTGGATGGTCCTCTTCCAAAATTGTGTCCGGCATTTCAGAACACCGACCAAGATGGCCACCACAGTCGAACTTAATTTAACATAGGACCCTATGGGAAATTCCCATAAAAATCTTTTTGTCTGAAACCATTTGCTCAATAAGAGCAAAATTTTGATGAAATAGTCATTGGATGGTTCTCTTCCAAAAATGTGTCTGGTGGTTCGGCCCTTCGATCAATTTTTTTTTATCTGCAATTTTGAAGTAAATCTGGAGTTCTTGCCCTTTTTTCATCAAATTTATAAAAAAAAAATAATACTTTTCATCTTGTATTTCAAAAACTATAAGAGATAAAGGTTAAGTTTAATTTGCAGCATGTCAAGATCTTCCTACCCTGCAATTTTGAAGTAAATCCCATTATCCATTTTGGAGTTATTGCCCTTTTTTCATCAAAATGTTCTCAATTTTAATACTATCATCTTGTATCTCAAAAACTATTAGAGATAGAGGGAAAGTTTACACTGCAAAAATGTTCAGCATGTCAAGATCTACAAAAACTTTCCCACAGTTAAAAATATGCGACAACTGTGAAGAGTTATTCCTCTTGAAATGCATTTTTTTGTTGACTCACTGCTTTTGGTTACTCAAATAATCAAAGGGAAGCAACTCTATTACAAAATGTGAAGTAGGAAAAGCTAAATTTTGAGAATCATTGACATATATGTTTTTTTACAGCAATTTTGATAACTTACATTAAAGGGGGAACCCCTGCCCACATTTTTTTGTAGAAGGGGTCTGCAATGACGAAGGCTACATTTGTTAATTTTTTTTACCGAAGTTATCAAGTTTTATTGACTGATGTTGTTATTATACCCAGGTGAGCTATACAGGCTCCTGGGAGCCTCTAGTTTGTCTTGTACAGAGGAAACAAGTTAGACAAGTAAATTGTTCTATTTTTAGGTGAAGAGCAATTAGGTATTAAGAAAGGAACATTTGGGAAACCAATTTGGCATGAGAATGTCAAAGATGAGTATTGGTCGTGTAAGGAACGTGTTAGTTTGATTGACATGTCATCGTTTTCCAAGTTTGAAATATCGGTATGTTTATTTCAATACATTTTCTTTATTTCTTAGATTAGTGACAGGATGATTTTAATATATAGCAAATCACATGAGTTTTAAAGTGATATTGTCTGTATCAACAAACTGATTCTAATTACTGAACATTATCATGTGATATCAGACACATTATTATATTACTGATAAAACTATATTGGACTTTCTGCAATACTAATGATAATGACTGTCTTGACCTTCAAAACTGACGTTATTTTATATATATTCATGACGAGGAAAAGTTTAAAAAAAAAACCCACCTCTTGTTGTTAAAAAGGAAGCAGTCCATAAAATTGATACTGATGAAATTGAATGAATCCACTGCAAGTTGATCAGTTTTTAAAATACCCACCATGGAGAAAAGAAGGAAACAAATGTGAATAAGTAAAAAATCTGAAATTTCATATTTGACAACCAGTAATAGAGTTCATAAACATAAACATCTGATATTAAATTAAATACTGGTAACACCTTCATTTTTTGTGGTATTTAAAAAATATGAGAACCAATTATTGCCCTTTTTTTCTTGTTTTTGTCAGATTATTTCTATGTAGTCCAATACACCCCTTCAAGCGCCTCATATTTTTGAATGTTATCAATCGACTTACCTTGGATGGAAATATAAATAATTTTCATGCGCATGCTCGTATCAGGGACCTTTTGTAAAGTTGTTGATTTTTGTCACTGAATCGGGAGGGAAGAGTACCAATTATCGCCATCTTGTTAGATGTGGGAAAAAATATATAAATCAACAGTTAAAAAGAAATGGCCTTACCACAAAAAATGAAGGTGTTACCAGTATTTTGCAATCGTTAGAACACCAATCTGCTATATTTTTCTGTTAATAATACAATAGCGATTGGAATCTCCACTCCGTTTACGTGACCCCCGTGAGGTTTATATAAAGAGGCATATCATTGTCATCTGCAAAAAAATGACTCGAAAAATTGCGTGCGCCCGCGAGTAACGTGCAAGTTGGCGATAATTGGTCCTTGACCAGTATAACTAAATTAATAAAATGATAAAGAAATCATTACAATATGGTCTGAAATTAACACCCTTTTTTTTCTTTTTTTTTTTCACTAGAATTATGTTGTTTACATTTAATGGCAGAAAACATTTTATCAAAGGAAGGTGATTTTGTTTTCAGTCTAAGGGACCAGAAGCATTAAACTTGTTACAGTATTTGAGTTCTAATGACATCAATCAACCTATAGGTATAGTCATACATACAGGGATGCAGAATAGCAGAGGAGGATATGAGAATGACTGTTCTGTTGTTCCTCTTCCTAACAACAAGTATATATAATGTTGGGGTGAATCCAGGGAATGTTTTGTTGTTTCCTAACAACAGGTACATTAAATGTTGAGGAGGGAGGAACCTGAAGAAATTTTTGTTTCTCTTCCAAACAACAGGAACATAAAATGTTGGGGTGAATCTCAGCCATTTTTGTTTTCACTTCCCAACAACAGATACGTTGAATGTTGGGGAGGGGAGAATCTAATGAAATTTTGGTTTCTCTTTCCAACAACAGGTACATAAAATGTTGGGGTGAAGCTTGGAATTTGTTTGTGTTTCTCTTCCCAACAACAGATACATTGAATTTTGGGGAGGGGGAGAAAATGGAGAATTGTTTTTATTTCTCTTCACAACAACAGGTACATAAACTGTTGGGGGGGGGGGGGGGGGGGGGGGAGTGAGAATCTAGGGAATTTTTAGTTTCTTTCTCCAACAACAGACATAGAATGTTGGGGTAAATTTTTACTTTTTTTTTATTTTTTTTTATTTCTCTTCCTAAGAACAGATATGTAAAATGTTGGAGAGGGGGAGAATCTAAGGAATTTTCTTGTTTCTCTACATAGAAACAAAAATCAGTTGTCAAAAGCAGATATCCTGGTAGGACATTGAGAGCTTTCATTTATAAAATCATTGTTCTTTTAATCAGATAATAAGCATATTCCATTTTTATTGGATACTTTATGAGACACAAATTTATAAACAAACAAAAAATGCATTTGTAAAGATGAAAACTGATGACTTATGGAAATCGAGAATTGTTACTCACACTGACTTAAAATATTTTGATATTGAATCCGATGTTATTAAAAATGAGTAGTAATTTATAAATATATCAATTTATGTAAAGAAAATTTAAACAATTCCACTAATATCAACAAAGCGAAAAATCACCTCTCACCTCAACTCATTGAACATAATAAAGACCAGGACATCAGGTCCGGTACCAGTGAAAACTGACGTCGGACAAGTAGATCTTGTATTACGGTTGTCCGACGGGACAAGTGAAAAAATCAGATTCCCAAACGTGCCGGTATGACGGACAAGTCTATTTCCACTGATATAAAATACTGGGTTTGTTGTATAAAAGAGCCCTGTTTGATCTCCAATTTATTTTGATTAAAACTAAAGTGAAACGCCAGATCAAAACTCTTTTATTGTATCATTTATCATTCCTCCATACGAAGTTCAAGGACATTGACAAAATTAAAGTCGCAATCTCAGAAACGGTTAAATGAACGGAAATATCAATATTTGAAATATAAGAACAAGAATCACTCCGGAACGGACACGTAAAAATTATCGGATATCAATTTGGTGCCAACTTTAAACTTGTCTTTTGTGCAAAATACGATAGAGGACTTGATTTATGCTTTTGGGAAATATTGAAACCTTTGAAATGGACAAATATTACAAGCTTTTTCCTGATCTGGTTGAAAAGATCCACTAAAATTTTTATTTCTCTGTGAATTTAAATAAAATACTTTGCTTTATTTATATCACTTGTTTCTGGTAAAAAAAATATACCTAGATACTGGTATATATAGTATCTAGGTACATTTTTTTTTACCAGAAACAAGGATTTATATAACACAAATATGAGTTATTACAATTTGTGTGGTATTGGATCACAACACAGTAATATTTCCAAAAGAAAAGGGGGGGGGGGGGGGGGGTGTACATATAAAAATCACTGGTATGCAAGACTCCAATCAAGGTAGACAGAAATAAAAATGTGACATTGAATGTATATTCCTGAAGATAGTTACAAAATGTATGAATAAAAAAAACCCAGAACAAATCACTTCAGGCAGCTTTAACTATTTACTAAATTTGGGCAGGGTAACGTCAGAAGGGTCGCGAAACAATGTTTCGATTAATCGCAATTGACTTTTCCCAGAAGTCTCCCCACTTCTCTCTGTTGTCTCCTATTTCTCCCTGTGAGCTCTCTGAAAGAGAAGTCACTTCTCCCTCTAATTTGACAGTAGTGGGAGCCCTGGATAATTATTCTCTAGTTTTTGTAATTTTTATTAATTTTTTCGGACAACTAAAAGATTGAGTCGGACTAGTACTTTTTTTAGTTAGTTGTCCAAAGGGACAAGTTGAAAAATATGTTAATGTAGTGGCCTGGACATATGACATTGGAAGTCCAGGCTTGGGAGAGGCACAGAAGTGTGATGGTAGTCTTTAGATAAACTTTCATGAATATATGTTTATTTTGATAGATTCTTCATGATTGCACCAACATCTCAACAGACACGTTCGTTTGCGTGGTTGAGAAAGCATTGTCCATTAGATGGATCAGTACAGATCACTGATGTCACCTCAGCCTACTCAGGATTAAATGTGATTGGTCCACATGCTCAGCAGTTGTTAGCAGACGTATCAGATACATCTACTACACTGACAGACTTCAAACCTATGACTTGTCAGGTATAGTAGTCCCTCCCTCTCACATGACAGACTTCAAATCTATGACTTGTCAGGTATAGTAGTACCTCCCTCTCACATGACAGACTTCAAACCTATGACTTGTCAGGTTTAGTAGCCCCTCCCTCTCACATGACAGACTTCAAACCTATGACTTGTCAGGTTTAGTAGCCCCTCCCTCTCACATGACAGACTTCAAACCTATGACTTGTCAGGTATAGTAGCCCCTCCCTCTCACATGACAGACTTCAAACCTATGACTTGTCAGGTATAGTAACCCCTCCCTCTCACATGACAGACTTCAAACCTATGACTTGTCAGGTATAGTAGTCCCTCCCTCTCACATGACAGACTTCAAACCTATGACTTGTCAGGTATAGTAGTCCCTCCCTCTCACATGACAGACTTCAAGCCTATGACTTGTCAGGTATAGTAGTCCCTCCCTCTCACATGACAGACTTCAAACCTATGACTTGTCAGGTATATTAGTCCCTCCCTCTCACATGACAGACTTCAAACCTATGACTTGTCAGGTATCGTAGCCCCTCCCCCCCCTCTCACATGACAGACTTCAAACCTATGACTTATCAGGTATAGTAGTCCCTCCCTCTCACATAAGGCCACTCCTTATAAGAGGAGTGACCTATTTTGAGGGGGACAAATTTTTCTCAGTGCATCTGAAATCTGCCATGATAAAGGGAGTGGGCTTTCATGGGAGTGGCCTTATAAGAGGGATGACCTTGGTGGGTGTGGCCTTATAAGAGGGGGGCTACTCTACTAGATGTTCCTTTTATTATGTAAAAAAATATAATTTATTATTCTTTGTAACTGCCACGATATAACTGAAATATTGTTGAAAGTGGTGTTTAAGCACCATAAGCTTAATCTTTGTATACAATGGATGTTGTTGTTTTGTGAAATTCTTATTGTTGATACAGTAAAACTTGCTTATAATGAATTTGTGGGGGCAGCCAAATTTATTTCGTTATAACCGTAATTCGCTATATTGATATAGCGAACTTCGTTATAACATATAACGAATTCGTTATATAATCATATGCAAATCAAGTCATTTTATTTCAATCAAATGCAAACATAGATACATGGACTATACACAATGATTCATCACTTATCTTTAGCAAAGAAATCTTGAATGGTAGACTGTTTTTGATTTTTGGTAAATATATTTTCGATCTTTGTCAAGTATTTAAAAAGAAATTCATCAACATTGTCATATGTTTCTAACGTATGGCGAACAGTGTCAAGTGCAAGTAAACCATCTGCATTTGTCGGAACGTCATTTAGTACAGGATCGTCATCACTTTCTGAATTTTCACCATCCGTGTCCTTATTTAATAGAGAGTTTACAATATCATCATCAGACCTCGTTTCAGTTACGACTACATTGTTGTCAACAGCAACAACTTCCTCCAATGTGACCCCGATTTCACCTAGTGTATTACAAATGTTTACGAGGTGCGATAAGGGTAGCTCGTCATCGTCACTACCAGACTCACCATCATCGATATTTGTCAGTTCGTTTTTAAATCCAGCCTTTTGAAAACATCGTAAAATGCACAACTGTGATACTTGTCACCAAGAAAATTGCTTTTATTTGTGAAATAAAGTTTTTTTTTTTTTTTTTATCAAACATAATTGTACTTAATCTCCTGTAAAAACAAGTGTATTTTGGTTTTCCAATTTTTAGGCCCCTACCACAACTGATGAGAGATTATTTCTCGAAATGTGCATCTTGTGCACCAGACCCGGTGTCATATGGTATTTTGAACCCCATGGTATCATATGATTTTATTATTAAGACATTAATTAGTGTTGGGTAGATCGTAGGGGTGACGACAGTTTGTCTGTAATTAGTGTTAAATTGATTAATGAATGTCCCATTGTTTATTTACTCGGATAAGCCATGACTTTTAAATAACTTATAAATTCTTAAAATGTGATCACTAATTAAGAGAATAAACAGTACTCACCTTTAATTGAATTTTATTTGTCAAAAAAGTACGACAGGTAATATTTAAGCCAGTGGCAAATACAAATCAATATAAAAATACTGATTATTAATAGTAACAAAACATTTAGATTTTAACTTCGTTTTATCCATGGAAAAAATATATAGATTTGACTTTTGAGCGACAAAAAAAATGTTCGTACTAACCGAATTTGCTATAAACACACATTTTAATATAGATTTAGGAAGCAGTTGGTCGGGGAATAGAAATTAGTTTGTTGTAACCATAAATTCTCTCTAAACGTGTTCGTTATATTCAAGTTTTACTGTAGTGTGTAATTTAACACCTCTGTGGCATTATTGTTACTGTACTTACATGTGTGATATGTCTACCCACAGACTGTTGTTTAAGTCAACAAGCATTATAAAGATCCAATTAAGCATGTTGGTCTAGTACAAAGCGGACGTAATCATCATCTCATTTAAATGTAACTTGTCCTCGCCATGATATAGCTGAAAAATTGTTCACTTGGTGTTAAACAACAATTACTGACTCATTTTCTGTTTATTTTGTAGATTATTGATGTAGGGTTTGGTGGTGATATAATAGCCATGAGATTGACTCATGCTGGTGAAGATGGTTTTGTTCTGTATATACCTTCAGAAGTATGTATGAAAAAACATTGTCAAGTTGACAGTCATTTTTGTCATTTATTTATATTGAGCTTAAATCCATAAATATTCAATTATCTAACGAAATGGTGTTAAGGCTACAAAAGCAAGTATGAAATGTAGTTAAACTGAATAAAAGTAGTTATCATGATGTAAGTCAATTATAAATTGTCGTCAAAAATTTAGGGCTGTCTTTGTGTTGATTGTATGGTAGTTGGATTTACAACTACCTATGCAATCAGTGCCTATCACCACTGAAGAGTTTGAATCTGGCTCATGGGGATGTGTACTCAATACAACATTATGTGATACAGTTTATTAGTCACTTGCGGCAGGTCTGTGGTTTTCTCTGGGTACACCGGTCTCATCCACCAATAAAACTTACTGCCACGATATAACTGAAATATTGTTGAAAGTGGCGTGAAACACCACAAACCAAAAAAAAAACAAATCTTACGAAAAATTAGAAAAGGAAGGAGTTCATTTCATAGTCTAAGGGATTGAAGATTTTACTTGAAATTAAGTGAGTATTTAAATTATAATCATAGCCCCCCCCCCCCCCCCCCCCCCCCCCGCAACGAAGTTGTAGGGGGGTATACTGGTTTCACCATGTCTGTCCGTCCGTCTGTAGACAAATCCTATGTCGTACGATAACTTGAGTTGTGTTTCTTAGAATCTTTTAAAATTTTATCAGCTGTTTATTGGGGAAGAGAGGAGGATCCCTTTCATTTTTGACGATTTTCACTTTTGTCATTCCAGAGTTATTGGACTTGATATGACGTAAAATAGGATTTTTACCCTATGTTGTATGATAACTTGAGTAGTGTTTCTCAGAATGTTTTGAAATTTTATCAGCAGCTTACCGGTGAAGAGAGGAGGATCCCTTTCATTTTTGACAATTTTCACTTTTGTCGTTCCAGAGTTATTGGACTTGATATGACGGAAAATAGGATTTTTACCCTATGTCGTATGATAACTTGAGTAGTGTTTTTCAGAATGTTTTGAAATTTTATCAGCAGCTTACCGGTGAAGAGAGGAGGGTCCCTTTCATTTTTGGTAGGAACAATCAGTAATGTTTTGGTTATGGAAATAGGTTGGACAGATGTGGGGAGCGGGGGATATATCTTAGTGAGCTGTGCTTACAGTAATACTAGTTATGATTTAAATTGATTACAAACAGGCAAATATTTGCATAAGGATATCCAAGTAGTCTGAGCACACTCCACTTCACTTTTATATTTTATATGCAATTTGTCACAAATTCCTTCCTTGTAGATCAGGGCAGGGTAACCATTTGGTGTGGTTAAAAATTGAACCCCAAAGCCACTTTCAATACACAGTGAAACCTGTCTATTTAGAATCTTGTATAAACTGAACTTTAAATAAAGTCCCAATGTAGGAAATCTTTGCTAATCTAACCAGTATAAATTGAAGACCTGTTTATTCCGAACACAAAAGTTGGTTCCAAGAAGGTCTGATTTAAACAGGTTTCAATGTGTACATATAAAAAAATAAATAAATGAAGTAATCTGTTATCTTTATTTTATTTTTAGTATTCACTGCATGTATACCACACGTTGATGAAGGCAGGAAAGAGTTATGGTATAAGGAATGCTGGGTATTATGCAATGAGAAAGTTGAGGGTTGAAAAATTATTTGCATTCTGGGGCCAGGATCTCACCACTGATGATACACCATTTGAATGTGGCAGAGAGTTCAGAGTGAAGTTTGATGTAGGTATTAATAATACAGTCAAACCTGCCCATGTGGTCAACTGTATTACAGGGTCACCTTTTTCTTGTCCTGTCATAGAAAATTTCATATTAACTGAACCTCTTTTCAGAGGTCACCTGTCTTATAAGGCCACTTTTTAGCTCACCTTGACAAAGGCAAAGTAAGCTTTTGCCATCACTTGGCATCCGTCATCTGTCATCCGTTAACTTTTCACATTTTAATCTTCTCCTCTGAAACCCCTCAGCCAAATGAACTGAAACTTGGTAGGAATCATTTATGGAAGGTCCTCTATAAAGATTGTTCATTTCGTCCCGATCCGTTAACAAACATGGCCACCACAGGCGACTCTTGTTTCTGATTGGCTGATTTTAAAAATTCTTCTCCTCTGAAACCGTATGGCCAAATGAACCGAAACTTGGTAGGAAGCATCTATGGGGGTTCTCTATAAAGATTGCTCATTTCGTCCCGATCCATTAACAAACATGGCCACCAGAGTCAATTCTTGTTTCTGATTGGTCGATTTCTAAAAATCTTTTCCTCTGTAACCGCTTTGCCAAATGATCCGAAACTTGGTAGGAAGCATCTATGGAAGGTCCTCTATAAAGATTGCTCATTCCATCCTGATCCGTCAACAGACATGGCCGTCACAGTCGATTCTTCTTTCTGATTGGCTGATTTTTTAAATTCTTCTCCTCTGAATCCGTTTGGTCAAATGAACCAAAACTTGATAGGAAGCATCTATAGAAGGTCCTCTATAAAGATTGCTCATTCCGTCCCGATCTGTTAGCAAACATGGCCACCACAGGTGACTCTTGTTTCTGATTGGCTGATTTTTTAAATTCTTCTCCTCTGAAACCGTTTGGCCAAATGAACCGAAACTTGGTAGGAAGCATCGATGGGCGGTCCTCTATGAAGATTGCTCATTTTGTCCCAATCCATTAGCAAACATAGCCGCCACAGGCAATTCTTGTTTCTGATTGGTCGATTTCTAAAAATCTTCTACTCTGAAACAGCTTGGCCAAATGGACCGAAACGTGGTAGGAAGCATCTATGGAAGGTCATCTATAGGAATTTTTCATTCTGTTTTGATCCGTTAACAAACATGGCCACCATAGGCAATTCTTGTTTCTTATTGGTCGATTTCTAAAGCAGCTTTTCCTTTGAAACTGCTTGGCCAAATGATATGAAACTTGGTAGGAAGCATCTATGGAATGTCCTCTATAGAGATTGCTCATTTCGTTTTGATCCATTAACAAACATGGCCACCACAGGCAATTCTTGTTTCAGATTGGTCCATTTCTAAAAATCTTCTTCTCTGAAACTGCTTTGCCAAAATGAAGTGAAATTTGGTGGGAAGCACCTATGGAAGGTTCTGTATTAAGTTTCCTAAAGCAGAATGAATGGTGAGCGATATAGGCTCAGCCCACTGAGCCTCTAGTTCTTTGTCCCAAATGTAACCTCCTAATACAGGTTTGACTAATTACTCTTCTCATTATCATTTCCTCTTGTTAGGATTTCTCTACGTTCGTTTGTTTCCATGTATATTATGAACCGTTGTAAAAATTAGCAGCCATTTGATTGGCTAGACAGCAATATGTTTGATTGGTTGCTACTCCATATAAGCAGAACCAATCAAAATGTATATTAGCATGTACATACATAAATATGTAGAAATGAACAAATTTATGAAAATAATAATTTTAATAATTTGAATAGAGAGTTTTCAATGTTATCACTATCACTGGGTTGATACCTCTGCTGGTGGACTATTAGTCCCTGGGTGTATCATCTGCCCAGTAGGCAATGCTTCGTCACTGAAATGGTTTATTAGATATATTGGTTATTGAAATTGACAGTTCCTAAATATGTAATTATTATAAAAACTAAGGTTCTTCTCTCTCAGACAAAGGTGACCTTAGCCATTATTGGTGATCATGTTTAGGCCTTTTGATTTACTTTTTAAATAATTTGGCTTTCCAACCTTTTGATTTTGAGCGTACCTGATAAAGGTTATTCCAGAAACATGTCGTACACACTAAATTTGATATCTACGTTTTATTTTATTTTCTGACCTATTCCACCTTCTAGTTGTTCTCAATTTTCAAGTAATTTGATTGTTCAATGTTTTTTACCGTGATAATACAACTGAAATATTTTTGAGAGTAGCAATAAACACCATAATGCATGTATGTTTAATATCAATTTTCACCACAAGTCTGCTGTATGGTGAACTGGTTAAGTTATTGAGGCCAGAGGAATACTATAAAGTGTTTTCAATACCTATTAAACAAGATTGATTAATCTAGGTATTTGTTTCTTCTTTTTTTCAGAAGGGGAATTTTATAGGAAGAGATGCTTTATTGCAACAGAAAGAAGAAGGAATCGGACAAAAATTTGTTCAATTTTTACTTCAAGACTTTGATATTGATAATGACGTTTGGCCTTGGGGTGGAGAACCAATCTATCGTAATGGCAAGTTCACTGGCACGACAACCTCCAGTGAATATGGATTTACCTTGGAGAAAATGATTTGTTTAGGATTTGTAAGAGATTATGATGAACATGACCAGCGTATCATTCACAAAAATATAAATGATTTTATTATGGACAAAAATGCAAAATATGAAATTGCTATTGCTGGTCGTAGATACCCAGCAGAGGTTAGACTTTACACTCCAAAGACAGCATATACTACCTCAGATCCTGTCTTCATTCCAGTTCCTAAGTAGATTTAGATATTACTTACTACAACAGCAAGTTCTTCTATGTTTTAAGCCTATATTTGAAACGAACAGAGAATAAGCATTTCTTTTGTTAACAAGATTTTTGGTATATTGGGTGTAAATTTGGATGGTTTGTTAAAACAAATGAAATTTTTGATATTTGTAAAATAGTGATTTACAATGATTGGGAAATTCACAGTATTTAAAAGAAAGATACATGTACAATTAAACCTGCTCATGCGGTCACCTCTAATAAGCAGTCACCTCTATTTAAAAAGGTCATCTTTTTTTTTGTCCTATAATAGAAAATTTCCTATGAATCTAACCTCTTTTAAGAGGTCATCTCTCTTATAAGGCCACTTTATCTTTGTTGCAAAGGTCATGACCTCTTAATACAGGTTTGACTGTATATTGTTACATAAGTGGTCATTTTCTTCTTTAAATAACATGAAGTTAAAAAATAACATTGTAGTTTGTGACAGATGTGTTCAACTTGATCTTAATTCCTTTATGTATTGAGGTGTCATCTTGGTCGTGATCGTATGGTAGTTGTATTTACAACTACCTATGCAATCAGTGCCTAACACCACTAAAGTTGTGAGTTTGTACCCCGTTCATGGCGAGGCGTACTCGATACAACATGTCAGTGACTTGCGACAAGTCGGTGGTTTTATCCGGGTACTCCGGTTTCCTCCTCCAATAAAGACAGCCACGATATAACTGAAATATTGTTGAAAGTGGCGTTAAACACTATAAATCAAACTAAACCATTAATTCCTTGATACATTTAGATCTTGACAAGAAACAATCGAGTCTTTATATTGGTTTTAAATTACTAGAATTCTTTGGTATATTTTTTTGTTGTAGCTTTTTTATGGAAAACCTTTTAGAGTAATATTATATTTTGAATAAATTGTATCAGGTTAAAACTTATATATTGTACAATATTCAATCTCTTGTATCAGTTTGCCTACATTTTGTTTGTTATGTTAATTATTAAACAGAGTGTTGAGTGTCATTAATTTGCATCATTAGTTTGTTAATCTGTCCATCCATCAGTCTTTTCTCTGAAATATTGCATGTAAAATCATGTACTAAGTTTTTTGTGTGTCATTCAGATTTGCAGAACAAAGTTTAAGATAGGATCTTAATAGATGTTTTTAATATCTTCTCTGAAACCTCTGTAACATTTGAAAGAAGGATTGGAATGTTTATTGGATGGACCTATTCATACTTTTTTGTGTTTATGTATCTTTTTTTATGCTACACCACTGAACAAATTTAAAGGACACTTGGCTTAAATGTTAAAGGAATTATTCTCTTCAAAGCTTTAAAACAAAATTTGTTTTAAGATAAGTTGACCCTAATTGAAAATGTCTAAAAGTCTTCTTCTCAGAAACTATAATTATAATTGAACACAAACTATACATGAATGACCATTAGATGGTGCATTACATAGTTTTTTTTATATGGATCAGAATCCAAGATGGCCATCATGTAGTACTAAGTATAACATAGGACCCTGTGGACCCTTGAGTGAAAATGTTTTAATCATAGTTTTATTTGAAACCTTTTAGAGATTTCAAAAGCAAACTAGGCTGGCATTTTCCTTATGTACAATGTAACACTCGTCATAATATATCAAAGATGGCTATCTTAGCAGAAAAAAAGGTTTGACAATGGGAATATGATTAGCAATTTAGTTTTCTTTCTTAAAATCATGCGTAAATGAGAAATTTAATAGATTTTTTTATTAGTTATTATTTATTAGTGAGAAATGGTGGTACATGTGCTATAGAGTGACACTTTGTATTAAATACAATTGTACACCAATAAAACTGACTGCCACGATATAACTGAAATATTGTTGAAAGAGGCATTAAACACCATAACACTGTATCATTGTGGTAGTAATACTTACTATTAAATTATTGTATACATCAATTGTAGTTTGTAGTTATATGATGACATAAATAAATACATACTACTACTACAACGATATAAAGTTAGACTTGTATAATTAATACATGTTACCACTAAAAGATGTGTTACAACAAGGGATTACAAGTAACTAAAAGATGTGTTACAACAAGGGATTACAAGTAACTAAAAGATGTGTTACAACAAGGGATTACAAGTAACTAAAAGATGTGTTACAACAAGGGATTACAAGTAACTAAAAGATGTGTTACAACAAGGGATTACAACTAACTAAAAGATGTGTTACAAGGGATTACAAGTAACTAAAAGATGTGTTACAACAAGGGATTACAAGTAGCTAAAAGATGTGTTACAACAAGGGATTACAACTAACTAAAAGATGTGTTACAACAAGGGATTACAAGTAACTAAAAGATGTGTTACAACAAGGGATTACAAGTAACTAAAAGATGTGTTACAACAAGGGATTACAACTAACTAAAAGATGTGTTACAAGGGATTACAAGTAACTAAAAGATGTGTTACAACAAGGGATTACAAGTAGCTAAAAGATGTGTTACAACAAGGGATTACAACTAACTAAAAGATGTGTTACAACAAGGGATTACAACTAACTAAAAGATGTGTTACAAGGGATTACAAGTAACTAAAAGATGTGTTACAACAAGGGACTACAAGTAACTAAAAGATGTGTTACAACAAGGGATTACAAGTAACTAAAAAATGTGTTACAACAAGGGATTACAAGTAACTAAAAGATGTGTTACAACAAGGGACTACAAGTAACTAAAAGATGTGTTACAAGGGATTACAAGTAACTAAAAGATGTGTTACAACAAGGGATTACAAGTAGCTAAAAGATGTGTTACAACAAGGGATTACAACTAACTAAAAGATGTGTTACAACAAGGGATTACAAGTAACTAAAAGATGTGTTACAAGGGATTACAAGTAACTAAAAGATGTGTTACAACAAGGGACTACAAGTAACTAAAAGATGTGTTACAACAAGGGATTACAAGTAACTAAAAGATGTGTTACAACAAGGGATTACAAGTAACTAAAAGATGTGTTACAACAAGGGATTACAAGTAACAGTCCACTATCCTCAGTTCAAGTCACATTTAAAGGAAACAATTTCTGTTTTTAGCTCAGTTGAGCATTTCTGATTGAAAAGTGTCTGGAGTCTGTCTGTTTGTACTTCCATCTGTACCTCCCTCATTTGGTTTCTGCTCAATGATTTCAAATCATTTGATATTTAAACACAAGGTCAAGGACCGTTAACGTAAGGTCAAGTTCCATTTCTGACTTTTTCCATTCTGGAGTTATGCCCTTGTTAACTACTTTAGCTAGAAGTGGTGGTATCCGAGTCCTATGGGTTATAAATTTATAAAGCTAAACAATTGATGGTGCAGTGTATCAATGATGTGAGTCAAATACCGTTGAAGGAGAACAAAAAATTGTCGGCTCAAAATTTTAATTGTAACACTGTTGGATTAGATTTTCAGATGTACAGGTATATGTAAATATAAAAAGGGAATCTACCAACCAGAGAACTTAATGAGTAACGGATCGTGGAGACATGACGATGCAGCACAATCAAAATAAGATTTTTAATACGTCACACTTTATCACCCGACTATTTAGCGAGTTGTAATTATACCATCTAATCTTTACAAACTCAGTCTAACTTTGATAGACATTGAGGAAGGTCATTTGTTGATCGAAAATTTTGTCAATATATTTTTTGTAACATCTTCATCGGTATTGTTGCACAATCTTCTAGACTTCTATATATATACCCGGTATATATATTTTAATTTGATAGCAATCTAACTCAGACATTTTAATATATTGTATAGGATGACGAAGGATTCATCATAAGGTTACAGGAAATAAAGTATATTGTATAAATGTCTAAGCAAGTTACAATCATACAATGTATCTACCCCACTGAATCCTGAGATGTACTGAATATTTTTTTATGTAGCCATCTGCACATTTAATCAAGCAGTGTTCGAGACAGATTTTTAACTGACAATTTTTTTTTTTTTAGCAGTGGTATTAAAACCCACAATGTTGGTACACTGCATTGATTAGCATAATGATAAACCATTTAGCCCTCACGGCCAAATCCACTAAATACCAGATATATATCTTCCAAGAGTATGACCACTATTATTTTTTCAGATTACATCTAACTATTGATTGTGTTGCATGGTTTACTGTGAAAGTACTTTAATTTGTTGGCACCAATTTACATTGTTTCTACAGAATGCAGTGATCTATGGGTTCTTGAATTCGTGGTTTCAAACACTACAGGCAACAATCAATGAGAAAATTGTATTTCGTTGGATTTTAATTTTAGTGGTTTAAAGTGAACCAAGAAATCCAAGAAAAATAGAACCCCACAATTAATCATTATTTCACAGTATTGGAAAACTATTTAATTTTATTTAATTTTCCAATGGTTGGCAAATAAAACTGCTATCAGTGTTAAGAATAAATAAGTGGTTAGAATTGAATGTATTACACAGCCTTAGTTAGCTGACACGTGATTGTTATGATATTCACACATTGTTCCGCAGCAAGTTGAGACACACTGGTATGTTTGTCCATTTAATTGACACTCATTATCGCTGTGACAGTGGAGTTCAAATGCACATCGACATCCATGTCCAAAGAGATCACCATCCCACCGTTTCCCAGGTTTAATCAGTTTCCTTGACAACAAGTTTACATTGTTGTTATCGTTCAGTGGTTTTGAAAGCACTGTAAATATAGAACAATAGAATATTTTAGTCTAACTTGTCATAAAAGATGAAATTACAGAACAGAAATCTGAGTGAGTGATTGTTGTTGGAGTTGGAACAATTTATTTTTCTATGAGATAATGATATGTTTTATACTAGACCAACATGCTAGGTTAAATTTGTATAGTGATACCTCTCTGAAACAACAGTCCAGAGGTAGACTCTCCACTTGAGCACATTATCCTGTTTCTGAGCCAAACGGGCATTGTGGTTAAATGTGAATTACGTACTCGTACTCCAATATCATCCAATCAGACAACTACATATAGGATACTGTGTTATAATTGGCTGATTTAATTATCGAGTAAGAGCAGGAAGCACAATTGCACCGTAAATGTTCAATTACAATAAAGCATTGCAGAACTTTAAAGTTGAGGAATACTTGCAGCATTTGGTAAAATGTTATTGTTCCCATTCTCCTTTTTACTATAACCCATCTGGACATGTCTTAATGGTAGATCTGAACATAATCAACCATGATAATCTGAAATATCATCTCTTATGGAATTACAACATAATAACTGGAACCACAATTATAAAATAATGATGAATTTCCTTACAGCATACGTTTGATCATGGGTTAAGAGAGAAGAGACGAACTAGTCACAATGTCATATTGAGTAAAATAAATTGGCCCCTTAATGCTCCATCTATTTCAAAAGCTAAATACTCAACCCAAATCAGTATTCAATGATAAAAAGAGATACAAATGTCAGTCTTCTCTTCATGACATGTGTCGTTGTACCTGCAGGCAAGGCTTCGAACAGCATTGTTTTTGTTATAAAAAATATCCATTGCATCTACAAGAACTCTGGTACTTGCAAAAATATAAGTTTTGACAAATAAGAAATGTTGGCTCAGCTACTTGTTATTAGATACAAAATATCAAAATAATCCACAAAGAAAAAGGTGTGTTGCCAGTTCTTCTATTTGTTCCACAAAATGACTATTTTGTCACGGTGCTATAGGTAATGGCTTATCCTTGGGTTTAGTCACGGTGCTATAGGTAATGGCTTATCCTGAGGTTTAAAACAGTACATCTGAGATGTTTACCTACCAATAGTAAATATCACCAGGAAACACAACACAATCATCCATGTAGATGCCAATACCATTTTGTTTTTCATTTCTGATAACTGTATTACATTTCTTACTATCTTTAACGCTTTATAGATAATGCAGTAAGTACCACCTTATTAAAATGTACTTCATGACTTGATTGTACATACTGAATAAGATACACTTTAATCTTTAAATGATAAGATAAACTACATGTGTATTATGTAATTTATTTAGAGAAGTCAGTGGCGACCATTTGGTTTTTATTAGTGTGGTGCGAGAGAAAGTTGTTTCAGATCCTGGATTTTTTCCCACGAGATTTGCAAGACAGAATGACAAATAGACATTATATTTCTTGCAAATTGTGTCACACATTTATTTTTATTCCTTCATGATTTCAGCCAAATTCTCCAAATTTTATTTCAAGTAGTCAACCCCCAACACTTTGTAACCGTAAGCCCTGGATTACATGAATGACACTTTTATATAATTAATGCACTAGATGTACATTTCTGTCTGTAAGCTCTTCACCCCCACACAATTGGAACATAAAAAGTAAACATGGAAAACATTATTGTGGAAGTAAAGGGGCTATTGTGGCTGTGATCGTATGGTAATTGGATTTACAACTACCTATGCAATCAGTGCTAATCACCACTAAAGTTGTGAGTTTGAATCCCGCTCATGGTGAGTTGTACAACATTATATGATAAAGTTCGTCATTGACTGGTTTTCTCCATCAATAAAACTAACTGCCATGATATAACTGAAATAAGTGGCATTAAACACCATAACCCTAAGTGGCTAACCCTATTGTGGAAGTAATATTCACTTTTTATGCAATGAACACAAATACACGAAATCCCCCAAAATAAAATTGTATTACTGGTGTCATGGTTAGTGTGCTTGCCTCAATTGTGGTAGATTGTGTTTTTGAGCATCAGTCGGGGTCAACCCAAAGACTATGCTGCTTCTCCCATATTACCACCATATTTTTTATTAGCTCAAACAACCTTAATAAGGGTTGGAGTTAAGACTATCACCATTTGACAAGAAAATAAATCAATTATTTCTGTTAAAATATTCTTTATTTCTCTCAGTCTTAAAATTTCTTTACAAATCAATCAAATCTAACTCTTTGAAAAATATCATTACAATCTGCATTGCTTTTTATCTCTAAGACACTTACAATATTTCTTAATGGTTTTTATTACCAATTATATAAATTTTGTTTTTACCAATTACATAAATTTTGTAACGCTCACTTTTCATTCTGCTTTGAAGAAACTTAATACAGAACCTTCCATACATGTAGATGCTTCCTACCAAGTGTTGGTTCATATGGCTAAGCAGTTTCAGAGGAGAAGATTTAAAAAAATTGGCCAATCAGAAACAAGAATTGCCTGTGGCGGCCATGCTTGGTAATGGATCAAAACAAAATGTAAACGGATGACAGACGACGGACACCAAGTGATGGCAAAAGCTCATATTGCCTTTGGCAAGGTTTGCTAAAAAGAATATTAAAATGTGAATACCTACTTGTAATGCATAGAATAAACATGTTACACTATATCAGCATTAGTTAATTTCTAAGGGAGATAATGGCAAGAGTTATCTTTCTTTAAACAGTTTAGGCAAGAGTTATCTTTCTTTTAACAGAGGAGAAGATTTTTTAGAAATCAACCAATCAGAAACAAGAATTGCCTGTGGTGGCCATGTTTGTAAACGGATCGGGACGAAATAACAATCTTTAAAGAGGACCTTCCATAGATGCTTCCTACCCAGTTTCAGGTCATTTGGCCAAGCGGTTTCAGAAAAGAAGATTTAAAAAAATCGGCCAATCAGAAACAAGAATTGCCTGTGACGGCCATATTTGTTAATGGATTGGGACGACGTGAGCAATCTTTATAGAGGACCTTCCATAGATGCTTCCTACCAAGTTTCGGTTCATTTGGCCAAGCGGTTTCAGAGCAGAATATTTTTTAAAATCAGCCAATCAGAAACAAGAATTGCCTATGGTGGCCATGTTTATTAATGGATCGGGACGAAATGAGCAATATTTATAAAGGATCTTCCATAAATGTTTCCTACCAAGTTTCAGATCAATTGGCTTTGCAGTTTCAGAGGAGAAGATTAAAATGTGAAAAGTTAACGGACGACGGACGCTAAGTATGGCAAAAACTCACGTTGCCTTTGGCATGGTGAGCTAAAAACAAACAGAAAGTTAATTTACCAGAATTAGGTGTACAATACCCACATTTTCATGTTTTGATAATGTTTTAACCAGAATGGGTGAGTATTATACACTAGAATTCATTAAGCTAAATAAATACATATACAGTCAAACCTGGCCATGAGGTCACCTCTATTAAGTAGTCACCTGTATTTAAAGGTCACCTTTTTCTTGCCTTGTCAGACAATTTCATATGAATTAAACCTCTTTTAAGAGGTCACCTGTCTTACAAGGCAACATTTTCTTTGTCCCAAATGTGACCTCTTGATACAGGTTTGACTGTTCCTGTATTATAATTGAATCGGAGATGAAAAAATATAATAAGAAGTGGTACACATACAGTCGAAGCTTGTTATGTTGAAGTCGTACGAACCTACTATTTTACTTTTAATTAACCAAGCATTCAAGATATCTGTGCAATTTACAATTACTATGAACAGACTATATTCTTACAACTTAACCGAATTCAAGATAACCAGGTTTGACTGTAATTGTGCAAAGCCATTTACAGAAGCTAATGCAGTGAGATCGAAAAAAAAAAAAGCAAAAACAAATTACAAATAAAAATCATCGAACATATAAAAAAATATCTAAATATTGATATAAATATCCTGAATTTAATTTAACATTATCAATATGCTAAAATAATTGCACAAAAATGAATTTTTATTGTTTACATAATGAAAATAATACAAAGTACAAAAATTTATTATTAAGCTATATATAACATTCCTTAGGCCAGATCGTATTGAGATCTATTTCTTTGGAATTTTGGAAGATGAAAACAGAGGTAGAAAATCAATTAATTATTTCCCCAATTTTCAAGGAGCAAAGAAAAAGAAATTTGGTTTTTGGTCAATTGTAGGAGTGAAAGAACTTTTAACAAATTAAAAAAAAACAGACTGGAAGGTGGGAAGGCACTTTCATTCCCAATCCCTTCATTTAAATCTAAAACAATAAAAAAATTTTTTTTTTACAAAATTTAAATTGTTAATTACCTTATTATCTATGAAATATTACTTAAAAAAAATGCCTTTTACTATCCTTGGGAATATATTTAAAAATAAAAGTTTTGCAAACTGATAAGATAATATACCTTGTAGAGTTATTGCATGAATATTATTGAAAACTAGTATTGTCCCAATGTAGAATAATATTTCTCAATATCGGTGTACTAACTCCTTTATTGTATAACAGAACTTTTAAAAATGATGAGATCTCCATTTTAACCTGTCAATGAAGTGATATTGCACTAGTGCAAATATCAGGAACTATTGCACTCTCATGTCTGTGGTTACATTCTATATGAAATAGTATTCTATTATACAATAAAGGTATTTTTTTCAAATCTTGTATTGTCCAAATTTGCTGTTTTAATATCCAAAGAACTAGATATCAACCTGATGCCACACTAAACAGATTCAGAACATTCCTCTATATTATAATACAATGTCACCCTTAACAGATTTAGAACATTTCTTTATATTATAATACAATGTCACCCTTAACAGATTTAGAACATTCCTCTATATTATAATACAATGACACCCTTAACAGATTTAGAACATTTCTTTATATTATAATACAATGTCACCCTTAACAGATTTAGAACATTCCTCTATATTATAATACAATGTCACCCTTAACAGATTTAGAACATTCCTCTATATTATAATACAATGTCACCCTTAACAGATTTAGAACATTCCTCTATATTATAATACAATGTCACCCTTAACAGATTTAGAACATTCCTCTATATATAGTAAATACAATGTCACCCTTAACAGATTTAGAACATTCCTCTATATTATAATACAATGTCACCCTTAACAGATTCAGAACATTCCTCTATATTATAATACAATGTCACCCTTAACAGATTTAGAACATTCCTCTATATTATAATACAATGTCACCCTTAACAGATTTAGAACATTCCTCTATATTATAATACAATGTCACCCTTAACAGATTTAGAACATTCCTCTGTATTATAATACAATGTCACCCTTAACAGATTCAGAACATTCCTCTATATTATAATACAATGTCACCCTTAACAGATTCAGAACATTCCTCTATATTATAATACAATGTCACCCTTAACAGATTCAGAACATTCCTCTATATTATAATACAATGTCACCCTTAACAGATTTAGAACATTCCTCTATATTATAATACAATGTCACCCTTAACAGATTCAGAACATTCCTCTATATTATAATACAATGTCACCCTTAACAGATTCAGAACATTCCTCTATATTATAATACAATGTCACCCTTAACAGATTCAGAACATTCCTCTATATTATAATACAATGTCACCCTTAACAGATTTAGAACATTCCTCTATATTATAATACAATGTCACCCTTAACAGATTTAGAACATTCCTCTATATTATAATACAATGTCACCCTTAACAGATTTAGAACATTCCTCTATATTATAATACAATGTCACCCTTAACAGATTTAGAACATTCCTCTATATATAGTAAATACAATGTCACCCTTAACAGATTTAGAACATTCCTCTATATTATAATACAATGTCACCCTTAACAGATTTAGAACATTCCTCTATATTATAATACAATGTCACCCTTAACAGATTTAGAACATTCCTCTATATTATAATACAATGTCACCCTTAACAGATTCAGAACATTCCTCTATATTATAATACAATGTCACCCTTAACAGATTCAGAACATTCCTCTATATTATAATACAATGTCACCCTTAACAGATTTAGAACATTCCTCTATATTATAATACAATGTCACCCTTAACAGATTTAGAACATTCCTCTATATTATAATACAATGTCACCCTTAACAGATTTAGAACATTCCTCTATATTATAATACAATGTCACCCTTAACAGATTCAGAACATTCCTCTATATTATAATACAATGTCACCCTTAACAGATTCAGAACATTCCTCTATATTATAATACAATGTCACCCTTAACAGATTCAGAACATTCCTCTATATTATAATACAATGTCACCCTTAACAGATTTAGAACATTCCTCTATATTATAATACAATGTCACCCTTAACAGATTTAGAACATTCCTCTATATTATAATACAATGTCACCCTTAACAGATTCAGAACATTCCTCTATATTATAATACAATGTCACCCTTAACAGATTCAGAACATTCCTCTATATTATAATACAATGTCACCCTTAACAGATTCAGAACATTCCTCTATATTATAATACAATGTCACCCTTAACAGATTTAGAACATTCCTCTATATTATAATACAATGTCACCCTTAACAGATTTAGAACATTCCTCTATATTATAATACAATGTCACCCTTAACAGATTTAGAACATTCCTCTATATTATAATACAATGTCACCCTTAACAGATTTAGAACATTCCTCTATATATAGTAAATACAATGTCACCCTTAACAGATTTAGAACATTCCTCTATATTATAATACAATGTCACCCTTAACAGATTTAGAACATTCCTCTATATTATAATACAATGTCACCCTTAACAGATTTAGAACATTCCTCTATATTATAATACAATGTCACCCTTAACAGATTCAGAACATTCCTCTATATTATAATACAATGTCACCCTTAACAGATTCAGAACATTCCTCTATATTATAATACAATGTCACCCTTAACAGATTTAGAACATTCCTCTATATTATAATACAATGTCACCCTTAACAGATTTAGAACATTCCTCTATATTATAATACAATGTCACCCTTAACAGATTCAGAACATTCCTCTATATTATAATACAATGTCACCCTTAACAGATTCAGAACATTCCTCTATATTATAATACAATGTCACCCTTAACAGATTCAGAACATTCCTCTATATTATAATACAATGTCACCCTTAACAGATTCAGAACATTCCTCTATATTATAATACAATGTAACCCTTAACAGATTTAGAACATTCCTCTATATTATAATACAATGTCACCCTTAACAGATTTAGAACATTCCTCTATATTATAATACAATGTCACCCTTAACAGATTCAGAACATTCCTCTATATTATAATACAATGTCACCCTTAACAGATTCAGAACATTCCTCTATATTATAATACAATGTCACCCTTAACAGATTCAGAACATTCCTCTATATTATAATACAATGTCACCCTTAACAGATTTAGAACATTCCTCTATATTATAATACAATGTCACCCTTAACAGATTTAGAACATTCCTCTATATTATAATACAATGTCACCCTTAACAGATTTAGAACATTCCTCTATATTATAATACAATGTCACCCTTAACAGATTTAGAACATTTCTTTATATTATAATACAATGTCACCCTTAACAGATTTAGAACATTCCTCTATATTATAATACAATGTCACCCTTAACAGATTCAGAACATTCCTCTATATTATAATACAATGTCACCCTTAACAGATTTAGAACATTCCTCTATATTATAATACAATGTCACCCTTAACAGATTTAGAACATTCCTCTATATATAGTAAATACAATGTCACCCTTAACAGATTTAGAACATTCCTCTATATTATAATACAATGTCACCCTTAACAGATTTAGAACATTCCTCTATATTATAATACAATGTCACCCTTAACAGATTTAGAACATTCCTCTATATTATAATACAATGTCACCCTTAACAGATTCAGAACATTCCTCTATATTATAATACAATGTCACCCTTAACAGATTCAGAACATTCCTCTATATTATAATACAATGTCACCCTTAACAGATTTAGAACATTCCTCTATATTATAATACAATGTCACCCTTAACAGATTTAGAACATTCCTCTATATTATAATACAATGTCACCCTTAACAGATTCAGAACATTCCTCTATATTATAATACAATGTCACCCTTAACAGATTCAGAACATTCCTCTATATTATAATACAATGTCACCCTTAACAGATTCAGAACATTCCTCTATATTATAATACAATGTCACCCTTAACAGATTCAGAACATTCCTCTATATTATAATACAATGTCACCCTTAACAGATTTAGAACATTCCTCTATATTATAATACAATGTCACCCTTAACAGATTTAGAACATTCCTCTATATTATAATACAATGTCACCCTTAACAGATTCAGAACATTCCTCTATATTATAATACAATGTCACCCTTAACAGATTCAGAACATTCCTCTATATTATAATACAATGTCACCCTTAACAGATTCAGAACATTCCTCTATATTATAATACAATGTCACCCTTAACAGATTTAGAACATTCCTCTATATTATAATACAATGTCACCCTTAACAGATTTAGAACATTCCTCTATATTATAATACAATGTCACCCTTAACAGATTTAGAACATTCCTCTATATTATAATACAATGTCACCCTTAACAGATTTAGAACATTTCTTTATATTATAATACAATGTCACCCTTAACAGATTTAGAACATTCCTCTATATTATAATACAATGTCACCCTTAACAGATTCAGAACATTCCTCTATATTATAATACAATGTTACCCTTAACAGATTTAGAACATTCCTCTATATTATAATACAATGTCACCCTTAACAGATTTAGAACATTCCTCTATATTATAATACAATGTCACCCTTAACAGATTTAGAACATTCCTCTATATTATAATACAATGTCACCCTTAACAGATTTAGAACATTCCTCTATATATAGTAAATACAATGTCACCCTTAACAGATTTAGAACATTCCTCTATATTATAATACAATGTCACCCTTAACAGATTTAGAACATTCCTCTATATTATAATACAATGTCACCCTTAACAGATTCAGAACATTCCTCTATATTATAATACAATGTCACCCTTAACAGATTTAGAACATTCCTCTATATTATAATACAATGTCGCCCTCCTCAGATTTTGAACATTCCTCTATAAGATTATATATAGTAAATACAATGTCACTCTCCTCAGATTTTGAACATTTCTCAATATTATAATACAGTTAATCAATTTCTTTTCTGTGACTAATATTTCCTTCGACCATACAAAATAATACTTGGACCACTTGAGTCTTCACTTGAGCTATCCAAAGTCTGCATATTACAATGATATGTTATGCCAAATATATCTAGGCTTTTAAATCTAATCCTAAAGATTTTTTTTTTTTAATTTTGCTCCATTGCAGAAAATGTTAAATTCCAGTTCCTGTAGATCATGGAATATTCATTTGTATATATTTGTACATACATTTGGTGGACCAGTTACTTCTACAGGACAGGATTTACAATTTGGAAAAATAAAAATTGTTGGGAGACAGGATACCAAATGAAGACAAAAAGTCAGATTTGCTAAAATGTCTGGTTTATGGTGTTTAATGCCACTTTCAACAATATTTCAGCTATATGGTGGCAGTCTAAAATGGCAGTATATAGGAATTGTAAATAGATCTTTAGACACAAACATTATTTTGTATGGCAGGATTGACTTCTTTTTTAACCATAACTACATTTGAAAGAAAACACAAAATATTACCAATAAGATTTACATACATTTTATACCATAAACATACATAAAGTCACCGGTATATCTTGTTGATAAGATATGAAGAAGTTATCTTGTTGTAAAAATTAGCTAATGTATATATTGCAAACATTAAAAGAGGGCATCAAAATAATATCTCTAATTATGAACTGATACTGGGCTACGAGTCTCATAAAGTGAAGAAATAATAACCTTACAATGACCTCTAAATTTCACTAAATTTAGATATTAAACATATAATGGTCATAAATAATTTGTAAACATGTATTTTTCATCTGCCAAATCGACCACTTTTTAAGTCTAGCTGGCCCTCTTTTAAAGCACCATTCAATGCATGAGCTGTGTATATATTATAAAAAAAAATAATGTGAGGAATTGCAGCTTTAAATAAATAAAACAATTTCACAGAAAATAGAATTAGAACACACATAATAAAGTGGTTGAATGAAATGTAGTGATGCTAATATCATATGAATAACTATAAACATCAGCTGTCGACCAATGTATGTAAACATTATACATTTCATGATATGTTCATTTTAATCACTTTTATATATATGAGACAGGTTGTTTTGAAAATAATATATTATAATTCAGGGAAATAAAATTTGTTTTCAAATCAAAAAGAGAAAATGTTTCATGTATATCTATCTGCCATGATTTCAATTTTTATAATTTACAATTTATGGGACGTTATTCATTTTATTTCTAAATACTGCTTTACTGACATATAATATATAAATAGTTACCAAAAAATAGATAAAAAACATATCTGTACAAATCTTGATAACTTAAAACTTTAGAAACAATGACATCACTCCTGGTCCAAAAATATAGGTCAAAACTTACAAAATCAATATATGTATGAGGGTTGTTACTATGTAAAATAAGATATACGAACATTCAACAAGTATTACTATACAACATGGAATGTATATAAAATAAATCTTCTTTTATTAACAATTAATTCTTACATACCAATATCTATGAAGATTCATAGGTTATGAGTTAAAACAAGAAACTGTGGCAGTTCAAAAATCCAAATGCTCACCCGAGTCTGTATTCTTTACTTTTTATATACAAATTATAAATTTATTATTCAGTAATCATTAGTGTAAAGTTTGTGTTCTATCAGATTTGTGTTTTCAATTTTCAATTTTTACCATTTCTTCATTAGGTCCTTTTAAAATATTTCTTGCATTCGTGACTATTTTCTAATTTTTTATCTTCATTACATGCCATATAAAATGTTCAACCACTGAGTACTTTTTTTTTAACTATAGAACTTTTATGGTAAGCCAATCAAATTGCATAATTGGATCTGGCAGCCATTTTGAATATTGATCACAAATTGTGCCATTTTGAATATTGATCACAAATTGTGCCATTTTGAATATTCATTACAAATTGTGCCATTTTGAATATTGATCACAAATTGTGCCATTTTGAATATTCATTACAAATTGTGCCATTTTGAATATTGATCACAAATTGTGCCATTTTGAATATTCATTACAAATTGTGCCATTTTGAATATTGTTCACAAATTGTGTCATTTTGAATATTCATCACAACCTCTGCCATTTTGAATATTCATCACAAATCCTGACAAGGTTCACAAATAATACAAACAATCTGGCAAAGTTTGTTTCCATATGACCAAGAAGTTTCAAAAAAGGACATACGATTTAAGACATGGCCAATTGAACCAACGTCATGACAAATGATTACATGATCCTTTGAACTATGAGAGCTAATAAGAGAATGTTGTCTTTAGTGACTAATGGAAGGTAACTCTAATCCTAGAAAAGGGAGTTAATTCACTCAAGGTTATTTAATATAGAAAACAAAACAGTATTGTATATTTTGGCCAATTCACAACTATAAATTAATTGAACTGGCAAATATCATAACATACAATAAATAAAAAATTACTATGTACAGAAAAATTATCATAACAATTAAAACTTAAAAAAAAATGTTAAACACAAACAAATTCTCTCATAGTTGAAATTATTTCAACAATATCTACATTATAAATATTAAAATTTGCAAATATTGTCAAAGTTACCCTATATTTTAAGACAGATTTATTTAAAGAAATACCAGACTAATCTTTTCACCAAATCAAATAATTACCAGAACAGCTTTTTTCTAATCCACTATATCATACCATAAAGTTTGCTTTCATTCTTCAGTTTTTAGTGTATAAACTCTTACATGTTATACATGACTTTAAACAAAATGACTTTCATGAAGCAGCCTCAGTCTTACTGGCAATACTGCCTCCTCATTCCTGAGAATTCACACAGAAGAGGTAAGGGAACTAGTCAGAAAGATTAAACTTCCCGTCCTTTCATTGCTATAGCCCCCTCCCCCCTCTTTTCGAAGCAAACTTTTTGGTTTGGTTTATGCTTATAAGTTATAGGTTGGGCAGTAGTAATGTAAACAAATTAAACACCTGAACAATTCAACTTTTCAGATTTGATCAATGAAATTGTTGTTTTTATACTTTTAATATTTCCAAAACACATAATTGTATGTATGGGGATGGTCTAGTATCAATTGTTTATAATAATTTTGACCAATTATAGATATATCATAGGTGAATGAAATCCAATAGTTCTAAAATGTATCTTTATTGCTGTTGGAGAACCAATTATCAACAGGGGGAGGGTTGTGATCCCATTAACAGAATTCACCCTACCACATTCTTGCGCTCGTCCCAAGCCAGGACCTGGATTTCCAATGTACTATGTCATGGTCTTTTCTATACATGATGAGAGGTTAGAGGCATTTGTTCTGTTGATATTGGTGGAATGGCTGACCATTATTGTTTAAACTTTCTTTTCATTATAGATAGATTTTATCAGCGTTAGTTTTTGTGGTCTTCTTTAATTTACCTGAACATCTTGACATTCATGGTTTTTAGGTACTATGTTACTTTCACTACCGTCCTCCATGGCTTCTTCTTCTCGACAAAGATTTGTATTGGCTTCTTTCATTAGTTTTCGTCTTGTACCATCATAAACTTATCTCCACGTTCTTTGCACATCAAAAACATAGTTTTGACCTGAAATCATAAACAAGTTTATGATAGTTTTAAAGTCAATCTTGGGTTTTAATATTAAATTACAGTATTCAATGTGTAACATGCATGTTTTTTGCTAAGAAAATTATTTCACCAACATGTACTACTATGATACGCCAGAATTTATCGGGTCAAACCAAAGACTGTAAAATTGGTATTTGTTGTTCTCCAATAAGCATGTAGCTTTAAGGAGAAAAAGTAAGGACTAGTTGGCTTGGAATCAGGATAATGTGTCCAAGGCAAGCGTGTTGGTCTAGTACAAAGCAGATATCATTATGTAACTTGTTCTTATGATATAGCTGAACTATTGATTTTTTGGCATTCAACAAAAATCACTCGCTCACTTTATAGAATGGGTATGTGTTGCTAATAATAGAATGGGTATGTGTTACTAATAATAGAAATAATCATTTAAAATACAATGTGGACATTAAACGATTCATCATTAAAACAGGACATAAAGCGTGCTTTCGGGGATCTAGAAACTTTTGTAACAGGTGAACTTTAGTCACGTGCCAAGTCGACAATAATTGAACATCCGAAGGCTCGGGATACCAGGCATGCATTCAAAAGATCAAGTTTATTTTAATTAAAAATAATACAATACAAGCTTATAAATGGTAATGATCACATACTAAACGTTTGTACTGGCATTGTTTTCTTAACATAATAGATTAAAACAAAAGCAAATATCAGAATTAAAGAACGAAAATATGATGACAGCTTACACACCTGAAAAAGGGGTAAATAATTATTTGTTATGAATCATTCATATTATCAAAAATGACAGTTTTACATACAAATCCCAAGAACATACAAATGTACAAATAAAGGTTAATATCCCATTTCTTTATTTGATCTTATTTCGCGGCAACTAATCGTTGATGTCGGTGTTTTGGCGGCGTTTTATAGTAAATCACTGTGTTCGATTTTTCTCCGACATTTCGCGGTGTCAACACCGACTTTTTTTTAAATTTCACCGACATTTTCTTGATTTCTCCGACGTCGGACCCGAGTGATTTCTCGCTATATCGCGCTGTGCGTACTGTATATTTTATCTGTTTATGCTACAAGTTGGTGATGTCCGGAGTGAGTGAGTGATTGTTGTTTAATGCCAACTCAGCAATTTTTCAGCTATATCATAGTGAGAACAACTTAATTTTTTCAATGAGATGATGAGGAGGAATGCTTTGTAGCATACCTGTTAACCTCTGGGAACTTCTAGGGGGGAGATCTCCCCTCTACCAACTCTTCAATGGTGGAGATTTTGTGTGTCGCCTTTAAACGCACAAAATTGTACCTTGTAGTTGTATACATGTGATAGAGTTGCTATGCTACAACTGGAGATTTGTAAATTTTTGGCTGGAGATTTGGTCTCATAACTGGAGATTTTTTATCGACGTATTTGATGCATGTTTTTATTGTTAATTGATGTTTTCTTTTTGTTTGTTTCAGTATTGAACCAACTGCATCACATTTCAATATATATTGTTTACATTTCTGTCTTATTAGTAGTGTTTCATATGATGAATGAAAGATGAAAACTGTATTTATAATTTATTCATAATCATTCATAATCATAAGGTTATAACAAAGCAATAACAATGAAGACAGAATGCTCTGAACAATAAAGTCATAGAGCACTAAAATTAAAAAGTCACTTTGCTGCTGGTGCGTTGGGTGATAGTATACGTTTTGTCATTTTTGTGGTTTATCAATTCCATCCTGGAACTTAGTCCTTAAATAATACTTTGATCGGCTTTGGTCCCAAACAAGCCATAACAACTCAATCCGAGATGAATTCATTGCACGCTTGATCGAAATAAGAAGTTTTCCTCGGCATCAAAGGTTGTCCGACTCCTGTTTGCACAACGGTTTATAACTATTTTTAATTGCCGCTATCACACTTCTAATCATCTAAGCGTGTGCCACAAACCCACTTCCTTATCCCCAATTAACTGTCAATCAGTGGATAATTGTTGTATAATCATGATAACACCTTAATTAATCTCCATGACCCAATTTACCTGTAAGGTGTCAAACAGATCAATAACCGGATATCATTTAAACACCTTTACCATTCGTATCCCTCCGCGTTTTTCATCAGCGCGGGAGTTCCAAATGGGGAATTTCTAGAAATATTGATCGCAAAATGTAGGTCAAGATTTTATTGTACTTGATTTTTTTGTTGGGGGGAGGTCGTGCGGGAGGAAAAGGTGTGTGCGGGAGATTAATGTCTCCCGCGCATGAGACCCAGTCCATGCGGGAGATCAGGCTCTTACGCGGGAGATTCCCGCGAAAAGGGGGAGGGTTAACAGGTATGTTGTAGTAAACCAACATGCTTAGTTGGATACTTATAGTGCTAGCTAGACATGTCGACCCACTCGTACACAATATCCTGATTCCGAGCCAACCAGTCTTTGCTCTTTCTCCTTAATGCTGAGTGCTCAGCGGAGAAGCAACAAAAACCAATTTAATAGTCTTTGGTTTGACTCGAAACTGAGATCTACCATACTTGAAGCTGATGCAGGCATGCTAACCATTACACCACCGATGTGGTTGGTTGGTGATATCTGTTTTAGTGCTGGAATATAAATTTTTGTGTTGCATTCATGTTGGACTTTTATATACATTGACAGTAAAGATGCTTGGATAACAAAATAACAGCGACGAAGATCTGTTATTGATTACATTTTCAGATTTCTGTCTCCCGCGCATGAGATCCAGTCCATGCGGGAGATCAGGCTCTTAGTTGGATTCTTATAGTGCTAGCTTACTGAAACAACAGTCTGCGGATAGACATGTCGCCCCACTCGTACACAATATCTTGATTCCGAGCCAACCAGTCTTTGCTCTTTCTCCTTAATGCTGAGTGCTCAGCGGAGAAGCAACAAAAACCAATTTGATAGTCTTTGGTTTGACTCGAAACTGAGATCTACCATACTTGAAGCTGATGATTACATGTTGACCGAGGGGTTAGCATTATGGTGTTTAAAGCCACTTTCAACAATATTTCAGTTTTATTGGTGGAGGAAACCGGAGTACCTGGAGAAAAACAACCACCTGTTGCAAGTCACTGACATATTTACCGTATAATGTTGTATCGAGTACATCTTGCCATCAGTGTGATTCGAACTCACAACTTTAGTGGTGATAGGCACTTATTGTACAGGTAGTTGTAAATCCAACCACCATACGATCACGACCACGACGCCCCCAGACTGGCCAGAGGCAGAGTTGAACGACGAGACCTGCAACATAAATTCATAATACGATAGAACCAATATGGAGTTGCTTTCTAGCTATCATTACAGAGTAATTAAAGTGATGATCGTCTATAAACTCTTTGTGCTTTGATTTGGCGTGCTTGAAGTTAGAGTTTTCAAAAACAAGTTTTCCAAGAGCAGCAACATCTCCATCAATGGGCGCTGCCATCTTTTATTGGGAAAACCCTAGTCTGTGGAAGTGAGGATATTTGCAAAGGTAAAAACGATATTTTTACTCATAATTTGATAACGGTTTAACATATTTTAATAATCAACAAAACTGTTAAATATATCTGGATATATTGTATAACTGAAAATGTTAAACAAATGAAATAGTAATCATTGAAAATGACACTTCCAGTCAACCTTTCACCTTTTTCTCCCATTGATATGTAACATGTTTTATTTTTTGTCAAGTATTTTTCTCTATGGGACAATAAGATATGTTTGTCCAGATTATACATCAACTACATTTTGCATGAAAAAAGAGTTCAAAATTGAAAATTTCTGTCAACAAAATTTTCAAAAGCAAAATTAAACCTTCCAATCAACTTTGAACTATTTTCTGATATTTTTTTGTATCATCTCAGCATTTAAACATTTACTAGATGGAATAATTAACATTTTGATATTTAAAATATGTGAAACCATTATCAAGATATGTGTAAAACATATCGTTTTTCCAGCAGTCTGTGTATTTTTCACACTTCCACATAATAGGTTATCCAAAAAAAAAGGGAGACAAGTCTTGCATAGAATATTTTGATTTAACCAAGGTAAACATGATTTTATGAATTTGATAATTTGCTTACTATTTTTCCAGTATTTACAATTTGTGTACACTATCGCAAAATACAAAAACACACACTTCAGAACCAGTACTGATATTACCAAATTTAAGGCACCATAGAATAAAATATATGTTCCAAGGACAAGATTGTAATAATGTAAGACCAGACATATCCTGTTGAAGTATGAATTTACGAATCCGGGTCGTTTCGCCCCGATTACCTGTTCGCCCCACTTTATCGCTATTATTATAATAGATAAAGTCTTTTTCGACAATTTTTTGGTAATTATTTATTTATTAGTTGTATGCAAAAAAAAATAATAATTCATTCATTCATTTTGGTCTACTTTAATTATTTATTTATTGGTTGTATGCAAAAAAAAAAAAAATAATTCATTCGTTTTGGTCAGTGGAGTTTTGTTGAACACAAAAGGGAGAATATTTTTCTCAAAAAAGAATCATCGTGAAGAGGTTTAGATTCACTTAATATGTGTACAGAATGGCAACAAAATATGACGAAATCGACTAACGAAGACATCAAACTCTCCTTCATATGCTAATTTCTCGGATATTTATAACAATAATAAGTATCAGATTTCGTATCAGGTGTCAAACAAAGAGTAAAGCAATACATAATATTAAACACGTCAAGAAAGCATGTTACCGTGTAATTATGAGGAAGAAATTACGAGGAAGACATCAATAAAGTACCCATGAACAAGCCTTACAACATCCAAAATATGAATATTTGCAATGGTATTTTCCATATTTCATTTTTTAAAGCAATAATAAATGAGGGTGAAACGACCCGGGGAGAGAAGGGAATCGGGGGCGAAACGACCCGAGGCGAACGGGAATAGGGGCGAAACGACTCGGGCGAACAGGATTCAGGGCGAAACGACCCAGTACCGAATTTACATGAGCATCACATTTAGTGGCAATGTTATTTTCACAAAGTGTTATGCTTCTGTTAATAAAATTGTCAAACTGACAGACCCACAGGAACGTGTGGACAGGATACTTTTGGGTGCCCCTCCCCCTTTTTTTGCTGATAATATTTATGTATTATAGCTCATTAGCTGCTAATATGAAACCATATGAAATATGAAACCATGAATGCTCGCGCATCTGAAAATTATCTGGCAATTTCACGCTCATCCAGTGCATCAAAAAGTGTCGAGATTTTTTGGGCCGAGATATATTGGGGACAACTTTTTTTTAGGGCCGAATCTAGTCTCATTCAATCGAGCTGTCATTCCTTTATTCGAGTTATCGTTCCTTACGAAATCTCAAAAGTTAACTTCTGCGTAGAAACAAAAATTCTTGTCTGCATGTCAGAAGAGATTTAATAAATTAAAAAATATCAATATAAGTAAAACAAGCTAACAAAATGACTTTTATTACACACAGGTTCCGGGTTTCAGTGGTATCGGACGTACGAGAGAGGGTATGAGACTTCAGGATCATCTTTGCGCTTTATGTTAAGATCTTCATTAGTTGAGTGTGTAAGTGTGTTACACGGAACCGGTGTTTACAAAGCGTCAAATTTTTTTTTTATTCATCAGTATGTGCATCCATGTTTGTCAAAAAATCCTAAGTACACATTTTATACCATAAAGAGCTCACATATAAAGTTTCATGCATAATATGTTATACATGAATGTATCAGATTTTAAAGCTACTTTTTCAGACTGCCACAGAAAAATATCTTTTAAAATGCTTGCACATTTTAAGGAGAAACAAAATAATTCTCATTTTAAAGATTTTCCATTAAGATATATCTGGAAAGCTGAAAGTGTACATTGTACTTAAATTTCAGGAATCATTTACACACCCTGCAATACAAAATGATATTAAACAATTTATGGATGAGGACATCAATTTTGATGAAACTAGCATAAACAAATAAACTACATTGTATTTTTGAAAAAGTATGCAAAGCTTCTTTAAAGAGAAAGAAAAGGGTTAAGGCTAAAGGTAACAAATGGTATGATAGTGATCTCTCTAGTTTGAAAAAATTAGTTGATGAGAAGGCTTTTTTAATGTCAAAATTTCCAAAGGATCCAGTGGTGTGTGGCTCATTTTATAAACTTAACAAAAGATGTGCAAAAACGAGAAAAAAAAAGAAGAGAATTTAAGCAAAATATTCTAAATCATCTAGATGAATTACAGTCAAATAATCCCAAAGAAATCTGGTCTCTGGTTAATCAACTGTGCAACGAGCAATCAGATAAGTCAGTGTCGAACATTGATGGTGATACTTGGTATAAATATTTCTCTATTCTCGCTTCAGTTCCAAACAACTTCAAATCAAGATTACACAAGATAAAAAATAAATTGAAGTTGTTGGAAGAGGGAAACATAAACTTTTCACCTCTTGATTTTAAGATTACAAAAGTAGAGCTTCAAAAAGCCTATTCCAAATTAAAGTCTAACAAAAATCTAGGATTAGATAATGTAAGCAATGAAATGTTGAAAGTCTCACAAAGTTATATTGACTCTTGTTTACTAAAACTTTATAATGCAGTTTTTGCATCCGGTATTTATCCAGCTAAATGGTCAGAGAGTTTTATATACGTCCAATATTTAAATCAGAGGACCAAAATAATCCTGAAAATTACAGAAGAATAGCTATAAATAATAGTATTGGTAAACTTTTTGACTTAATACTTTATTATAGACTTGATAAATTTCTTCTATTATACACAAAACCCAAATTGGTTTCTCAAAGGGAGCATGCACTTCTGATCATATTTTTGTTCTGAAATGTATGATAGATAAATATCTAAAATCTGGTGACAAAAGACTGTATGCATGCTTTGTTGATTTTCGCAAAGCATTTGATAAAGTCATTCATGTTGGTATAATGTACAAATTACAAATGTATAATATCAATGGTCTTTTTTATAGAATTATAAAATCAATGTATACAAATGACAGATTATGTGTTAGGGTTGATGATAAAATGATGGAGTTTTTCATGTCTGGGGTAGGAGTTAGACAAAGCGTCGTTTTAAGCCCTAGTCTTTTTAAAATATTCATAAATGATCTTCCCAGCATCATTGACGATAAAACAGATTCAATTACTCTAGATGGTGAGAAAATTCCTTGCCTTCTATATGCAGATAATCTAGTATTATTTTCAGATACCAAAAACGGTCTTCAACAAAAGCTTAATATTCTAAATAACTATTGCACTGCATGGTGTATAGAAGTTAATATGAAAAAGACAAAGGTAATAATTTTTAGCAAAACAGGAAGACTAATGAACGACAGGTTTAATATTGGAACCGATACTATAGAATGTGTCAAACATTATAAGTACCTAGGCCTTATAATTGAAAACACTGGGACGTTTAATGAAGCCAGAAAGCAACTGTTTCAAAAAGGAATGAAAGCAAGTTTCAAATTATATAGAGATATGAAATCTGCAGATCCATATATTAAAACTTTTTTACACATTTTTGATCACTGCATTAAACCCATAGTACTATACGGTTGTGAGAACTGGGGAGTTTTTAACATCACGCAAAAGAGAAAAACTCTTCCTATGTTTGATATTTTCAAAGAATGGGAAATGGAAAAGCTTAATTTAAAATATTGTAAGTACATTCTAGGTGTTGCTAATCTCTGTACAAACATAGCAGTCCTTTCAGAACTTGGGCGATACCCATTATATATAGACTTGTTAAAACAATTATTTATGTACTGGTATAGACTTGAGCACTCCCCATCTGACATATTGAGCAGAGCTTACAATGAGTATAAATCTAGAAATAACCAATCAAATAATTCATGGTATACCAATTTACTTTTTTCAGTGAAAAACTGAATATTAACCTATCTATTTTCAAAAAAATTAGTAAAAATAAATTTAAATTGTGTTTGAAGAAATATCTCCAGAATTCCTTTCTTGAGACATGGCTAGACATAAGAAATAGTTATTTACTAGATACTGGAAAACTTAGCACATATTTTAAATTCAAATTTACTTTTAATTATGAAAGTTACTTAAATATGAACAATTTTAACAACAGAAGAATTTTAACTAAATTCAGGCTGAGTAACCAGTTTGAGAATAGAAACTGGGAGACATGAACGGAAACTAAATACAGTCTCTAGAAAACTTGAACTTCTGCCCAGATGTGAAAGGCTCTGTCAACATTGTTCACATTACTTAATAGAAAATGAACTGCATTTTGTACTGGAGTGCCTTCTTTATAATTCACCAAGATTTGAATTCTTAGAAAATTTATTTCAAAAAGTTTCCAAACCTGAGAAACATTAATTTAGAAAAATCTTTTTATTTGGATCATGAGTAATGAAGATTTAGATTTAATGCAGTATTTAGTGTGTTTCTGAACAAAACTTTCCAAATAAGACAGGGAAAATAAGATATAAGTTATAATTAACAAATGGAGTTATCCCTCTTTGTACTGACTCTCTCCTATGTATTTGTTCTTAATCATTTTCAATTATATACAATCAGTGTGTATGGTAGATTGCATGTGAAATATGTTTGGATATTGTATGAACTTTGTCATGTTTGTGATTTGTATTGATTTATATGCTCTACATGGGCCCTTTAATTAGAAATAAAGAATTTATTATTATTATTATTATTATACATACAAGGTAACCTTTTTGATAGAAAGTACTGTTTGATCGTATTTATGGTATATAAGTCATTCAGTTATGCAAAATAAGAGGAAATGATGTATTTTCGATCTGTGAAAACAATTTCTGAATTCGGAAAAAAAGGGGGAGGAGCACCAAAAGGTATCCTGTCCACACATACCTGTGGATTTATCATGCAGTTCTCTTGGGAAATCCCACATAAATTTTATAATAAGTTTGCTAATCCAAAAGTGATCATGAATCCTTCCTTTGATCATATATCTGTACAAATCTACTTGCTTTCCAGCCATCCAAGGTGTCTTTTAGTTCTCAAATTTAGCCACCAGTGGTACTAGTCTCATTTCGATCTCAGTCAATGGAAGTAGCGATTTTCATTGCCATTTATTTGGAACAATATCACACATTATCAGTACCTTGTGCTTAGAACCGCATCGGCAGTGTAAAAGTTAGCATGCCCATCTTGAGAGTGGTTGATCTTGGCTTCAAGCCCTGGTCGGGTGAAACCAAATTGGTATTTGTAGCTTCTGCACTAAGCATGCAGAATTAAGGAGTAAGAACAAATACTGGTTGTCTCGATGTCAGAATAATTTTTCTGAGTGGAGCAATATATGTCTACTTTTGTTTCAGTGAGCTAGTACTATAAAAATCAAAATAAGCATGTTGTTGATCTTGTACAATGCAGACATCATCATAATCTAATTGTAATGTAACTTGTTCTTGCCATGATATATCTGAAAAATTGCCCTCTTGGTGTTTTAACAATAATTACTTACTCACTGCAGTGTGTTTGGCCTTTTTCTGCATAGGTTCTGTTAGGCAGCTGAACATAATTATTTTCTTCAAATTTTATTAAAATAATTTATCAAGCTCGTCTACAGATTAAAATTTATCTCCCAATTTAGAGACATGTTGAACAGAGGGAAGTTTATTAGATGAAAAGTGTGCATTGCAGTCAATCATAAAGAACAAATTCCTGAAAACAATTAAGTCATATTGCCCATTACCATGGTAACTGATAATATAACAAAAGAGTTTTATTACCAAAATGTCAAGTATCATCAAATCTATTAAAAATTTATAAAATATAATCTATTTTCCTGATTACAAATCCAAACTGTATTAATGCAATGTGGACAATTTCCTGGTCTGGTATGTTTTAGATAGTATTTCAAAGTTTTGTATACAGAGCTAGATCAAGCCACTTCTTATACACAATTGAGATGGGTAATTAAGCTGATGTTTAAAACCGTATTTTCCAAGTAATTAAGTTTATGTCATGTATATCATAAACTCTTTGATAGTTATAGTGTAATGGTTAGCATGCTCGCCTCGAGTGCGGTAGATCGTTTGGTTGAGCCCCGATCGGGTCAAACCAAAGACTATGAAATTGGCATTTGTTGCTTCTCCGCTAAACACGCAGCATTAAGGAGAAAGAGCAAAGACCTGTTGGCTCGGAATCAGGATAATATGTCCAAGTGGGGGCGACATGTCTATCCGCGAACTGTTGTTTCAGTGAGCTAGCACTATAAAAATCCAACTAAGCGTGTTGGTCTAGTGCAAAGCGGCCCTGACCTCATCATCATTTCATTGAAAATTAACTTGTTCTTGCCATGATATAGCTGAAAAATTGCTGAGTTGGTGTTAAACAACAATCACTCACTCACTATATAGTTATAGTTTCCATCATTAAATCATGAATACTTCTTGACCGTCAATTACCAATTAGTCAATATCCTCGAATTGTTGGTAAAATTTATGAAGTATATTTTATGACTTTATGTGCCTGTACATCAAATGAAAATTAGAATGGCAAGATGGATTGTCAATGAATTTGGAGAACAACCCTTTTGGCTTTTTTACATTGTATGTCAGTTTTACAAATGAAACTATTTACTGCCTCAAGGGAGAGGTTTTCCCCATCCATTTTCCTGATGAATTTGATAGATTATTAGAAATAATTGAAAATGATTGATGAAAAAATGGCATGTAACCTTCCTTCACAGGACCGGAAGAACCACCCGCACCCCCATTTAAAATAATCCTCAAATTGTTTGAAATTATAACAGATCATATTATAAAATAATATTCAGCAGTTTAAATTTGTAATTTTTCATAAAATGTATTTGTTGTTGCCATATTTTGTTTGGATTTCATTAAATGTGTTAAATATAAAATCATCTGACTTGTTTTCAGAACATTTTTTAAATTGCATCCTACAAATAAAATAGACACTTGTCCTGTTTAGCATATTTAGTCTAGTCCAAATGTTAGATTAGAAGGTAAATGAATACAGACATTATTTTAATTGTAGCCTGAATTCATCACATCTAGCAAGGCTTTCTTAAAAACATGCAAGTTTAGTAATAAATTAAAACCCCAAATTACCACACTGTCGGAACAGTTTCAAAATCCAACATCAAAATCGTAGAAAGAGGAAAAATTGATACCCTAGCACACGAATACATGACAGCTCACTTTCCTGGCTTGATACAGGCACTTCAATCAATAAAAAGTGGCAGGGTTAAACTAGTTTTGTGGGCCCAAACCTCACCCCTTAGTGAAATGATGCAGTCATGTAAAGTACTTTCCACATATAAGTAAAACATTGATTTTTAGATTTATACTAGTAAACATCTACTTGAACAATGATTAAACTTGTTTTGATTTTTTTAATAAGAGTGTTTAACAGGTTAAAACTATGTGGGGGAAAAGATAATGTAGAAAAAATGTCAAAGAAGCATGTTCTACTTTTTCAATACTTGACGAGAAACTTCATATGACTTTTTGTGGCCTTTAAGATATTTTAAATGAAGCAGAAAATTATGCACAAAAGTATGTTTCTTTTTAAATCAGTTCTTCAAAGCTTCGTCTTTCATATTATTTTTATCAGGAGATCAGTAAGTTACACTCTTTACAAGAATAACAGTCAGTGGTAAAACATATAAAAGTTAGAATATCTACTGACTTATTTAAGGAAGGGCCTATTTCTGAGATGTCAGAAATCAAAGATCAAATAAAATTTGTTCAACTCTGACTTGTTGTATACATGTAATCACTATCTCAAGTTTAATGGTCCTTTAATAATTTTCCTATATTGTTTATTAGTTCATCTTCTCTCTTCTGACCACCACAATACAGCTGAAATATTGTTGAAAGTGGTGTTTAACAGCATAACACTGACCCTCTCTATTCTGAAAATTTGTTTTGAAGCAGGGTCTCTTAGTTTGGTGTATGGCTCTTGCAAATAATTCCTAAGGGAATTTAATGCCAATATTGTTGAAAGTTGCATTAAATAACATAAACCATCCTGAGGGAATATCATATTGTCAACAGGTATGATAAGGTTATAGTCTAACCTCACATTTTAAAATGACTTGATGGGTTTTTAACAGAGTATTTGATTTTTCACCTTTTGATTGTGCAATGTCAATAAAACTTCAGTATGTATAAGGTCATGTTCTGGGACAAGGACACCTAATGTAAATAAGTTGATAGCAATCTTTCCAGACCTAAATGTGTCATAAGGTGTCAAACCACCAATTAATTTCTTTAAGGTTTTCTACTAAATTTGTGTTTTTTCGAGCCTACCTGGTCATTTTATCTTAAGTTTAACCTTTTGAAGACCATATATTTTCTGAAACGTACATGATTCCTCTACGTTCTGTCAAAATATCAGGGCATGTTTAAAATCTTGCAGTGAAATGCCATGCTACGGAAAGCACCTACTCTAAAAATAGCTCGGTCATCCCCAAGAAATTCACTATTTAATGGTCATGCATCAAATCCTCCATAGAGGTATTAAAATACAACTAAATCCATCAAATTTGGGCTCAAGATAATCACTATTTATTTAACTTTAATTATCAATTTTAATTAGTCCATTCCATTCAGTAGTTTTCACAATACTACAAAGTGAAAGGAACTTTTTTCTTGAAAAGGGACTACTTTCGTATATGTTCCAAGCTCTGATTGGGGAATTAGTGGTTTGACACCTAAAGAGCATAAAAACTTGTTTCTTTCACCATTTGTTGGCCTAATTTCTATTCCTTAGCCAATATCAACCCAAGAAAACCTCATAAGGTATGTGGCTGTCTGATATTTGCAAGTATAAGTGTTCAAATGCAAAGGTACCCCCTTGAAGATTTTTAATGAAAATATCTCCATTTACAGCTGTTGAGTTCAGATTGTGTAATATACCAAAACTTACCTATTCTCTTATATATTACAGTTATTAAGCTAGTTTCTAACATAATAAGAAATCTTATCACATATATATGCCTCAGTTGTATATTTAATAGCTAAATACTATGAAATGTTTGCATTTAGCCCCCCCTTTTTTCGTCCCATAAAATGAGCTCATATCATTCTTAATTTTGTTAATTCATGCTTTTATCCCATAAATTATGTGGTTTAAGACATAAAATATGTTTTTGTATATACATCTTTAGTTGAAATTCCTTCTAATTCCATAAAATTTGCAAAAATATGATTTACTGATATTCAAGTCTTGGAATTTCTGACGGTGCACAACTATAATTTCCCCCAAAACTCAATAAATATATGCTTCCACATCATTTTTTTCCACTGTTTAAGTAAGCTGGATGTTCAAATGTACTGTTACAGCCAAATAATACTCTAAAACATGAAATTCAAATTGACAATTTGAAAAATTAACAGAAAATGCAAAGCAGTCAAAATAATTTTTCTGGGATCACTTAAATTACCAGGTTTTTACTACATAATTTTCAATTAAAACTGCTTTCTATAGCCTTATATTATTTTGTAAGTACATTGTACATGTATTCTAACTGAAACTATCAAAATTTACCAGGAAAAATGTGTAGGATTGAAAAGAATCCAATCATGATATCACCATATCCTATATTTGAAGTCAACAAACTGCCGCATGATGAAATTTTTTAAATTCTTAATATCAACCATATTTTCAATATTATATGCCCTTCTACTGCAAAAACACATTCAATAACATATTCCCAATAATTATAAAGTCATAAAGAAAAAGAAAATGAGTTGCAATACCTGGTGTCCATGTATATCCAGTGTTTGGGAGCAATATTCCAAAATATTACATAACATGCATTTTGACCATGTAATCTGACACCACAATGCATTTTGTAACATTTTTGTATGAAAAATGTCACTCTGGGTCTGTTGTGACATGCTTAGGCTAATTTGAACATGATAGCAACAAAAGAAAATTTTGACGTTTTTGTCTTAAGGTGTCAAACCACCAATTAATTTCTTTAAGGTTTTCTACTAAATTTGTGTTTTTTCGAGCCTACCTGGTCATTTTATCTTAAGTTTAACCTTTTGAAGACCATATATTTTCTGAAACGTACATGATTCCTCTACGTTCTGTCAAAATATCAGGGCATGTTTAAAATCTTGCAGTGAAATGCCATGCTACGGAAAGCACCTACTCTAAAAATAGCTCGGTCATCCCCAAGAAATTCACTATTTAATGGTCATGCATCAAATCCTCCATAGAGGTATTAAAATACAACTAAATCCATCAAATTTGGGCTCAAGATAATCACTATTTATTTAACTTTAATTATCAATTTTAATTAGTCCATTCCATTCAGTAGTTTTCACAATACTACAAAGTGAAAGGAACTTTTTTCTTGAAAAGGGACTACTTTCGTATATGTTCCAAGCTCTGATTGGGGAATTAGTGGTTTGACACCTAAAGAGCATAAAAACTTGTTTCTTTCACCATTTGTTGGCCTAATTTCTATTCCTTAGCCAATATCAACCCAAGAAAACCTCATAAGGTATGTGGCTGTCTGATATTTGCAAGTATAAGTGTTCAAATGCAAAGGTACCCCCTTGAAGATTTTTAATGAAAATATCTCCATTTACAGCTGTTGAGTTCAGATTGTGTAATATACCAAAACTTACCTATTCTCTTATATATTACAGTTATTAAGCTAGTTTCTAACATAATAAGAAATCTTATCACATATATATGCCTCAGTTGTATATTTAATAGCTAAATACTATGAAATGTTTGCATTTAGCCCCCCCTTTTTTCGTCCCATAAAATGAGCTCATATCATTCTTAATTTTGTTAATTCATGCTTTTATCCCATAAATTATGTGGTTTAAGACATAAAATATGTTTTTGTATATACATCTTTAGTTGAAATTCCTTCTAATTCCATAAAATTTGCAAAAATATGATTTACTGATATTCAAGTCTTGGAATTTCTGACGGTGCACAACTATAATTTCCCCCAAAACTCAATAAATATATGCTTCCACATCATTTTTTTCCACTGTTTAAGTAAGCTGGATGTTCAAATGTACTGTTACAGCCAAATAATACTCTAAAACATGAAATTCAAATTGACAATTTGAAAAATTAACAGAAAATGCAAAGCAGTCAAAATAATTTTTCTGGGATCACTTAAATTACCAGGTTTTTACTACATAATTTTCAATTAAAACTGCTTTCTATAGCCTTATATTATTTTGTAAGTACATTGTACATGTATTCTAACTGAAACTATCAAAATTTACCAGGAAAAATGTGTAGGATTGAAAAGAATCCAATCATGATATCACCATATCCTATATTTGAAGTCAACAAACTGCCGCATGATGAAATTTTTTAAATTCTTAATATCAACCATATTTTCAATATTATATGCCCTTCTACTGCAAAAACACATTCAATAACATATTCCCAATAATTATAAAGTCATAAAGAAAAAGAAAATGAGTTGCAATACCTGGTGTCCATGTATATCCAGTGTTTGGGAGCAATATTCCAAAATATTACATAACATGCATTTTGACCATGTAATCTGACACCACAATGCATTTTGTAACATTTTTGTATGAAAAATGTCACTCTGGGTCTGTTGTGACATGCTTAGGCTAATTTGAACATGATAGCAACAAAAGAAAATTTTGACGTTTTTGTCTTAAGGTGTCAAACCACCAATTAATTTCTTTAAGGTTTTCTACTAAATTTGTGTTTTTTCGAGCCTACCTGGTCATTTTATCTTAAGTTTAACCTTTTGAAGACCATATATTTTCTGAAACGTACATGATTCCTCTACGTTCTGTCAAAATATCAGGGCATGTTTAAAATCTTGCAGTGAAATGCCATGCTACGGAAAGCACCTACTCTAAAAATAGCTCGGTCATCCCCAAGAAATTCACTATTTAATGGTCATGCATCAAATCCTCCATAGAGGTATTAAAATACAACTAAATCCATCAAATTTGGGCTCAAGATAATCACTATTTATTTAACTTTAATTATCAATTTTAATTAGTCCATTCCATTCAGTAGTTTTCACAATACTACAAAGTGAAAGGAACTTTTTTCTTGAAAAGGGACTACTTTCGTATATGTTCCAAGCTCTGATTGGGGAATTAGTGGTTTGACACCTAAAGAGCATAAAAACTTGTTTCTTTCACCATTTGTTGGCCTAATTTCTATTCCTTAGCCAATATCAACCCAAGAAAACCTCATAAGGTATGTGGCTGTCTGATATTTGCAAGTATAAGTGTTCAAATGCAAAGGTACCCCCTTGAAGATTTTTAATGAAAATATCTCCATTTACAGCTGTTGAGTTCAGATTGTGTAATATACCAAAACTTACCTATTCTCTTATATATTACAGTTATTAAGCTAGTTTCTAACATAATAAGAAATCTTATCACATATATATGCCTCAGTTGTATATTTAATAGCTAAATACTATGAAATGTTTGCATTTAGCCCCCCCTTTTTTCGTCCCATAAAATGAGCTCATATCATTCTTAATTTTGTTAATTCATGCTTTTATCCCATAAATTATGTGGTTTAAGACATAAAATATGTTTTTGTATATACATCTTTAGTTGAAATTCCTTCTAATTCCATAAAATTTGCAAAAATATGATTTACTGATATTCAAGTCTTGGAATTTCTGACGGTGCACAACTATAATTTCCCCCAAAACTCAATAAATATATGCTTCCACATCATTTTTTTCCACTGTTTAAGTAAGCTGGATGTTCAAATGTACTGTTACAGCCAAATAATACTCTAAAACATGAAATTCAAATTGACAATTTGAAAAATTAACAGAAAATGCAAAGCAGTCAAAATAATTTTTCTGGGATCACTTAAATTACCAGGTTTTTACTACATAATTTTCAATTAAAACTGCTTTCTATAGCCTTATATTATTTTGTAAGTACATTGTACATGTATTCTAACTGAAACTATCAAAATTTACCAGGAAAAATGTGTAGGATTGAAAAGAATCCAATCATGATATCACCATATCCTATATTTGAAGTCAACAAACTGCCGCATGATGAAATTTTTTAAATTCTTAATATCAACCATATTTTCAATATTATATGCCCTTCTACTGCAAAAACACATTCAATAACATATTCCCAATAATTATAAAGTCATAAAGAAAAAGAAAATGAGTTGCAATACCTGGTGTCCATGTATATCCAGTGTTTGGGAGCAATATTCCAAAATATTACATAACATGCATTTTGACCATGTAATCTGACACCACAATGCATTTTGTAACATTTTTGTATGAAAAATGTCACTCTGGGTCTGTTGTGACATGCTTAGGCTAATTTGAACATGATAGCAACAAAAGAAAATTTTGACGTTTTTGTCTTAAGGTGTCAAACCACCAATTAATTTCTTTAAGGTTTTCTACTAAATTTGTGTTTTTTCGAGCCTACCTGGTCATTTTATCTTAAGTTTAACCTTTTGAAGACCATATATTTTCTGAAACGTACATGATTCCTCTACGTTCTGTCAAAATATCAGGGCATGTTTAAAATCTTGCAGTGAAATGCCATGCTACGGAAAGCACCTACTCTAAAAATAGCTCGGTCATCCCCAAGAAATTCACTATTTAATGGTCATGCATCAAATCCTCCATAGAGGTATTAAAATACAACTAAATCCATCAAATTTGGGCTCAAGATAATCACTATTTATTTAACTTTAATTATCAATTTTAATTAGTCCATTCCATTCAGTAGTTTTCACAATACTACAAAGTGAAAGGAACTTTTTTCTTGAAAAGGGACTACTTTCGTATATGTTCCAAGCTCTGATTGGGGAATTAGTGGTTTGACACCTAAAGAGCATAAAAACTTGTTTCTTTCACCATTTGTTGGCCTAATTTCTATTCCTTAGCCAATATCAACCCAAGAAAACCTCATAAGGTATGTGGCTGTCTGATATTTGCAAGTATAAGTGTTCAAATGCAAAGGTACCCCCTTGAAGATTTTTAATGAAAATATCTCCATTTACAGCTGTTGAGTTCAGATTGTGTAATATACCAAAACTTACCTATTCTCTTATATATTACAGTTATTAAGCTAGTTTCTAACATAATAAGAAATCTTATCACATATATATGCCTCAGTTGTATATTTAATAGCTAAATACTATGAAATGTTTGCATTTAGCCCCCCCTTTTTTCGTCCCATAAAATGAGCTCATATCATTCTTAATTTTGTTAATTCATGCTTTTATCCCATAAATTATGTGGTTTAAGACATAAAATATGTTTTTGTATATACATCTTTAGTTGAAATTCCTTCTAATTCCATAAAATTTGCAAAAATATGATTTACTGATATTCAAGTCTTGGAATTTCTGACGGTGCACAACTATAATTTCCCCCAAAACTCAATAAATATATGCTTCCACATCATTTTTTTCCACTGTTTAAGTAAGCTGGATGTTCAAATGTACTGTTACAGCCAAATAATACTCTAAAACATGAAATTCAAATTGACAATTTGAAAAATTAACAGAAAATGCAAAGCAGTCAAAATAATTTTTCTGGGATCACTTAAATTACCAGGTTTTTACTACATAATTTTCAATTAAAACTGCTTTCTATAGCCTTATATTATTTTGTAAGTACATTGTACATGTATTCTAACTGAAACTATCAAAATTTACCAGGAAAAATGTGTAGGATTGAAAAGAATCCAATCATGATATCACCATATCCTATATTTGAAGTCAACAAACTGCCGCATGATGAAATTTTTTAAATTCTTAATATCAACCATATTTTCAATATTATATGCCCTTCTACTGCAAAAACACATTCAATAACATATTCCCAATAATTATAAAGTCATAAAGAAAAAGAAAATGAGTTGCAATACCTGGTGTCCATGTATATCCAGTGTTTGGGAGCAATATTCCAAAATATTACATAACATGCATTTTGACCATGTAATCTGACACCACAATGCATTTTGTAACATTTTTGTATGAAAAATGTCACTCTGGGTCTGTTGTGACATGCTTAGGCTAATTTGAACATGATAGCAACAAAAGAAAATTTTGACGTTTTTGTCTTAAGGTGTCAAACCACCAATTAATTTCTTTAAGGTTTTCTACTAAATTTGTGTTTTTTCGAGCCTACCTGGTCATTTTATCTTAAGTTTAACCTTTTGAAGACCATATATTTTCTGAAACGTACATGATTCCTCTACGTTCTGTCAAAATATCAGGGCATGTTTAAAATCTTGCAGTGAAATGCCATGCTACGGAAAGCACCTACTCTAAAAATAGCTCGGTCATCCCCAAGAAATTCACTATTTAATGGTCATGCATCAAATCCTCCATAGAGGTATTAAAATACAACTAAATCCATCAAATTTGGGCTCAAGATAATCACTATTTATTTAACTTTAATTATCAATTTTAATTAGTCCATTCCATTCAGTAGTTTTCACAATACTACAAAGTGAAAGGAACTTTTTTCTTGAAAAGGGACTACTTTCGTATATGTTCCAAGCTCTGATTGGGGAATTAGTGGTTTGACACCTAAAGAGCATAAAAACTTGTTTCTTTCACCATTTGTTGGCCTAATTTCTATTCCTTAGCCAATATCAACCCAAGAAAACCTCATAAGGTATGTGGCTGTCTGATATTTGCAAGTATAAGTGTTCAAATGCAAAGGTACCCCCTTGAAGATTTTTAATGAAAATATCTCCATTTACAGCTGTTGAGTTCAGATTGTGTAATATACCAAAACTTACCTATTCTCTTATATATTACAGTTATTAAGCTAGTTTCTAACATAATAAGAAATCTTATCACATATATATGCCTCAGTTGTATATTTAATAGCTAAATACTATGAAATGTTTGCATTTAGCCCCCCCTTTTTTCGTCCCATAAAATGAGCTCATATCATTCTTAATTTTGTTAATTCATGCTTTTATCCCATAAATTATGTGGTTTAAGACATAAAATATGTTTTTGTATATACATCTTTAGTTGAAATTCCTTCTAATTCCATAAAATTTGCAAAAATATGATTTACTGATATTCAAGTCTTGGAATTTCTGACGGTGCACAACTATAATTTCCCCCAAAACTCAATAAATATATGCTTCCACATCATTTTTTTCCACTGTTTAAGTAAGCTGGATGTTCAAATGTACTGTTACAGCCAAATAATACTCTAAAACATGAAATTCAAATTGACAATTTGAAAAATTAACAGAAAATGCAAAGCAGTCAAAATAATTTTTCTGGGATCACTTAAATTACCAGGTTTTTACTACATAATTTTCAATTAAAACTGCTTTCTATAGCCTTATATTATTTTGTAAGTACATTGTACATGTATTCTAACTGAAACTATCAAAATTTACCAGGAAAAATGTGTAGGATTGAAAAGAATCCAATCATGATATCTCCATATCCTATATTTGAAGTCAACAAACTGCCGCATGATGAAATTTTTTAAATTCTTAATATCAACCATATTTTCAATATTATATGCCCTTCTACTGCAAAAACACATTCAATAACATATTCCCAATAATTATAAAGTCATAAAGAAAAAGAAAATGAGTTGCAATACCTGGTGTCCATGTATATCCAGTGTTTGGGAGCAATATTCCAAAATATTACATAACATGCATTTTGACCATGTAATCTGACACCACAATGCATTTTGTAACATTTTTGTATGAAAAATGTCACTCTGGGTCTGTTGTGACATGCTTAGGCTAATTTGAACATGATAGCAACAAAAGAAAATTTTGACGTTTTTGTCTTAAGGTGTCAAACCACCAATTAATTTCTTTAAGGTTTTCTACTAAATTTGTGTTTTTTCGAGCCTACCTGGTCATTTTATCTTAAGTTTAACCTTTTGAAGACCATATATTTTCTGAAACGTACATGATTCCTCTACGTTCTGTCAAAATATCAGGGCATGTTTAAAATCTTGCAGTGAAATGCCATGCTACGGAAAGCACCTACTCTAAAAATAGCTCGGTCATCCCCAAGAAATTCACTATTTAATGGTCATGCATCAAATCCTCCATAGAGGTATTAAAATACAACTAAATCCATCAAATTTGGGCTCAAGATAATCACTATTTATTTAACTTTAATTATCAATTTTAATTAGTCCATTCCATTCAGTAGTTTTCACAATACTACAAAGTGAAAGGAACTTTTTTCTTGAAAAGGGACTACTTTCGTATATGTTCCAAGCTCTGATTGGGGAATTAGTGGTTTGACACCTAAAGAGCATAAAAACTTGTTTCTTTCACCATTTGTTGGCCTAATTTCTATTCCTTAGCCAATATCAACCCAAGAAAACCTCATAAGGTATGTGGCTGTCTGATATTTGCAAGTATAAGTGTTCAAATGCAAAGGTACCCCCTTGAAGATTTTTAATGAAAATATCTCCATTTACAGCTGTTGAGTTCAGATTGTGTAATATACCAAAACTTACCTATTCTCTTATATATTACAGTTATTAAGCTAGTTTCTAACATAATAAGAAATCTTATCACATATATATGCCTCAGTTGTATATTTAATAGCTAAATACTATGAAATGTTTGCATTTAGCCCCCCCTTTTTTCGTCCCATAAAATGAGCTCATATCATTCTTAATTTTGTTAATTCATGCTTTTATCCCATAAATTATGTGGTTTAAGACATAAAATATGTTTTTGTATATACATCTTTAGTTGAAATTCCTTCTAATTCCATAAAATTTGCAAAAATATGATTTACTGATATTCAAGTCTTGGAATTTCTGACGGTGCACAACTATAATTTCCCCCAAAACTCAATAAATATATGCTTCCACATCATTTTTTTCCACTGTTTAAGTAAGCTGGATGTTCAAATGTACTGTTACAGCCAAATAATACTCTAAAACATGAAATTCAAATTGACAATTTGAAAAATTAACAGAAAATGCAAAGCAGTCAAAATAATTTTTCTGGGATCACTTAAATTACCAGGTTTTTACTACATAATTTTCAATTAAAACTGCTTTCTATAGCCTTATATTATTTTGTAAGTACATTGTACATGTATTCTAACTGAAACTATCAAAATTTACCAGGAAAAATGTGTAGGATTGAAAAGAATCCAATCATGATATCACCATATCCTATATTTGAAGTCAACAAACTGCCGCATGATGAAATTTTTTAAATTCTTAATATCAACCATATTTTCAATATTATATGCCCTTCTACTGCAAAAACACATTCAATAACATATTCCCAATAATTATAAAGTCATAAAGAAAAAGAAAATGAGTTGCAATACCTGGTGTCCATGTATATCCAGTGTTTGGGAGCAATATTCCAAAATATTACATAACATGCATTTTGACCATGTAATCTGACACCACAATGCATTTTGTAACATTTTTGTATGAAAAATGTCACTCTGGGTCTGTTGTGACATGCTTAGGCTAATTTGAACATGATAGCAACAAAAGAAAATTTTGACGTTTTTGTCTTAAGGTGTCAAACCACCAATTAATTTCTTTAAGGTTTTCTACTAAATTTGTGTTTTTTCGAGCCTACCTGGTCATTTTATCTTAAGTTTAACCTTTTGAAGACCATATATTTTCTGAAACGTACATGATTCCTCTACGTTCTGTCAAAATATCAGGGCATGTTTAAAATCTTGCAGTGAAATGCCATGCTACGGAAAGCACCTACTCTAAAAATAGCTCGGTCATCCCCAAGAAATTCACTATTTAATGGTCATGCATCAAATCCTCCATAGAGGTATTAAAATACAACTAAATCCATCAAATTTGGGCTCAAGATAATCACTATTTATTTAACTTTAATTATCAATTTTAATTAGTCCATTCCATTCAGTAGTTTTCACAATACTACAAAGTGAAAGGAACTTTTTTCTTGAAAAGGGACTACTTTCGTATATGTTCCAAGCTCTGATTGGGGAATTAGTGGTTTGACACCTAAAGAGCATAAAAACTTGTTTCTTTCACCATTTGTTGGCCTAATTTCTATTCCTTAGCCAATATCAACCCAAGAAAACCTCATAAGGTATGTGGCTGTCTGATATTTGCAAGTATAAGTGTTCAAATGCAAAGGTACCCCCTTGAAGATTTTTAATGAAAATATCTCCATTTACAGCTGTTGAGTTCAGATTGTGTAATATACCAAAACTTACCTATTCTCTTATATATTACAGTTATTAAGCTAGTTTCTAACATAATAAGAAATCTTATCACATATATATGCCTCAGTTGTATATTTAATAGCTAAATACTATGAAATGTTTGCATTTAGCCCCCCCTTTTTTCGTCCCATAAAATGAGCTCATATCATTCTTAATTTTGTTAATTCATGCTTTTATCCCATAAATTATGTGGTTTAAGACATAAAATATGTTTTTGTATATACATCTTTAGTTGAAATTCCTTCTAATTCCATAAAATTTGCAAAAATATGATTTACTGATATTCAAGTCTTGGAATTTCTGACGGTGCACAACTATAATTTCCCCCAAAACTCAATAAATATATGCTTCCACATCATTTTTTTCCACTGTTTAAGTAAGCTGGATGTTCAAATGTACTGTTACAGCCAAATAATACTCTAAAACATGAAATTCAAATTGACAATTTGAAAAATTAACAGAAAATGCAAAGCAGTCAAAATAATTTTTCTGGGATCACTTAAATTACCAGGTTTTTACTACATAATTTTCAATTAAAACTGCTTTCTATAGCCTTATATTATTTTGTAAGTACATTGTACATGTATTCTAACTGAAACTATCAAAATTTACCAGGAAAAATGTGTAGGATTGAAAAGAATCCAATCATGATATCACCATATCCTATATTTGAAGTCAACAAACTGCCGCATGATGAAATTTTTTAAATTCTTAATATCAACCATATTTTCAATATTATATGCCCTTCTACTGCAAAAACACATTCAATAACATATTCCCAATAATTATAAAGTCATAAAGAAAAAGAAAATGAGTTGCAATACCTGGTGTCCATGTATATCCAGTGTTTGGGAGCAATATTCCAAAATATTACATAACATGCATTTTGACCATGTAATCTGACACCACAATGCATTTTGTAACATTTTTGTATGAAAAATGTCACTCTGGGTCTGTTGTGACATGCTTAGGCTAATTTGAACATGATAGCAACAAAAGAAAATTTTGACGTTTTTGTCTTAAGGTGTCAAACCACCAATTAATTTCTTTAAGGTTTTCTACTAAATTTGTGTTTTTTCGAGCCTACCTGGTCATTTTATCTTAAGTTTAACCTTTTGAAGACCATATATTTTCTGAAACGTACATGATTCCTCTACGTTCTGTCAAAATATCAGGGCATGTTTAAAATCTTGCAGTGAAATGCCATGCTACGGAAAGCACCTACTCTAAAAATAGCTCGGTCATCCCCAAGAAATTCACTATTTAATGGTCATGCATCAAATCCTCCATAGAGGTATTAAAATACAACTAAATCCATCAAATTTGGGCTCAAGATAATCACTATTTATTTAACTTTAATTATCAATTTTAATTAGTCCATTCCATTCAGTAGTTTTCACAATACTACAAAGTGAAAGGAACTTTTTTCTTGAAAAGGGACTACTTTCGTATATGTTCCAAGCTCTGATTGGGGAATTAGTGGTTTGACACCTAAAGAGCATAAAAACTTGTTTCTTTCACCATTTGTTGGCCTAATTTCTATTCCTTAGCCAATATCAACCCAAGAAAACCTCATAAGGTATGTGGCTGTCTGATATTTGCAAGTATAAGTGTTCAAATGCAAAGGTACCCCCTTGAAGATTTTTAATGAAAATATCTCCATTTACAGCTGTTGAGTTCAGATTGTGTAATATACCAAAACTTACCTATTCTCTTATATATTACAGTTATTAAGCTAGTTTCTAACATAATAAGAAATCTTATCACATATATATGCCTCAGTTGTATATTTAATAGCTAAATACTATGAAATGTTTGCATTTAGCCCCCCCTTTTTTCGTCCCATAAAATGAGCTCATATCATTCTTAATTTTGTTAATTCATGCTTTTATCCCATAAATTATGTGGTTTAAGACATAAAATATGTTTTTGTATATACATCTTTAGTTGAAATTCCTTCTAATTCCATAAAATTTGCAAAAATATGATTTACTGATATTCAAGTCTTGGAATTTCTGACGGTGCACAACTATAATTTCCCCCAAAACTCAATAAATATATGCTTCCACATCATTTTTTTCCACTGTTTAAGTAAGCTGGATGTTCAAATGTACTGTTACAGCCAAATAATACTCTAAAACATGAAATTCAAATTGACAATTTGAAAAATTAACAGAAAATGCAAAGCAGTCAAAATAATTTTTCTGGGATCACTTAAATTACCAGGTTTTTACTACATAATTTTCAATTAAAACTGCTTTCTATAGCCTTATATTATTTTGTAAGTACATTGTACATGTATTCTAACTGAAACTATCAAAATTTACCAGGAAAAATGTGTAGGATTGAAAAGAATCCAATCATGATATCACCATATCCTATATTTGAAGTCAACAAACTGCCGCATGATGAAATTTTTTAAATTCTTAATATCAACCATATTTTCAATATTATATGCCCTTCTACTGCAAAAACACATTCAATAACATATTCCCAATAATTATAAAGTCATAAAGAAAAAGAAAATGAGTTGCAATACCTGGTGTCCATGTATATCCAGTGTTTGGGAGCAATATTCCAAAATATTACATAACATGCATTTTGACCATGTAATCTGACACCACAATGCATTTTGTAACATTTTTGTATGAAAAATGTCACTCTGGGTCTGTTGTGACATGCTTAGGCTAATTTGAACATGATAGCAACAAAAGAAAATTTTGACGTTTTTGTCTTAAGGTGTCAAACCACCAATTAATTTCTTTAAGGTTTTCTACTAAATTTGTGTTTTTTCGAGCCTACCTGGTCATTTTATCTTAAGTTTAACCTTTTGAAGACCATATATTTTCTGAAACGTACATGATTCCTCTACGTTCTGTCAAAATATCAGGGCATGTTTAAAATCTTGCAGTGAAATGCCATGCTACGGAAAGCACCTACTCTAAAAATAGCTCGGTCATCCCCAAGAAATTCACTATTTAATGGTCATGCATCAAATCCTCCATAGAGGTATTAAAATACAACTAAATCCATCAAATTTGGGCTCAAGATAATCACTATTTATTTAACTTTAATTATCAATTTTAATTAGTCCATTCCATTCAGTAGTTTTCACAATACTACAAAGTGAAAGGAACTTTTTTCTTGAAAAGGGACTACTTTCGTATATGTTCCAAGCTCTGATTGGGGAATTAGTGGTTTGACACCTAAAGAGCATAAAAACTTGTTTCTTTCACCATTTGTTGGCCTAATTTCTATTCCTTAGCCAATATCAACCCAAGAAAACCTCATAAGGTATGTGGCTGTCTGATATTTGCAAGTATAAGTGTTCAAATGCAAAGGTACCCCCTTGAAGATTTTTAATGAAAATATCTCCATTTACAGCTGTTGAGTTCAGATTGTGTAATATACCAAAACTTACCTATTCTCTTATATATTACAGTTATTAAGCTAGTTTCTAACATAATAAGAAATCTTATCACATATATATGCCTCAGTTGTATATTTAATAGCTAAATACTATGAAATGTTTGCATTTAGCCCCCCCTTTTTTCGTCCCATAAAATGAGCTCATATCATTCTTAATTTTGTTAATTCATGCTTTTATCCCATAAATTATGTGGTTTAAGACATAAAATATGTTTTTGTATATACATCTTTAGTTGAAATTCCTTCTAATTCCATAAAATTTGCAAAAATATGATTTACTGATATTCAAGTCTTGGAATTTCTGACGGTGCACAACTATAATTTCCCCCAAAACTCAATAAATATATGCTTCCACATCATTTTTTTCCACTGTTTAAGTAAGCTGGATGTTCAAATGTACTGTTACAGCCAAATAATACTCTAAAACATGAAATTCAAATTGACAATTTGAAAAATTAACAGAAAATGCAAAGCAGTCAAAATAATTTTTCTGGGATCACTTAAATTACCAGGTTTTTACTACATAATTTTCAATTAAAACTGCTTTCTATAGCCTTATATTATTTTGTAAGTACATTGTACATGTATTCTAACTGAAACTATCAAAATTTACCAGGAAAAATGTGTAGGATTGAAAAGAATCCAATCATGATATCACCATATCCTATATTTGAAGTCAACAAACTGCCGCATGATGAAATTTTTTAAATTCTTAATATCAACCATATTTTCAATATTATATGCCCTTCTACTGCAAAAACACATTCAATAACATATTCCCAATAATTATAAAGTCATAAAGAAAAAGAAAATGAGTTGCAATACCTGGTGTCCATGTATATCCAGTGTTTGGGAGCAATATTCCAAAATATTACATAACATGCATTTTGACCATGTAATCTGACACCACAATGCATTTTGTAACATTTTTGTATGAAAAATGTCACTCTGGGTCTGTTGTGACATGCTTAGGCTAATTTGAACATGATAGCAACAAAAGAAAATTTTGACGTTTTTGTCTTAAGGTGTCAAACCACCAATTAATTTCTTTAAGGTTTTCTACTAAATTTGTGTTTTTTCGAGCCTACCTGGTCATTTTATCTTAAGTTTAACCTTTTGAAGACCATATATTTTCTGAAACGTACATGATTCCTCTACGTTCTGTCAAAATATCAGGGCATGTTTAAAATCTTGCAGTGAAATGCCATGCTACGGAAAGCACCTACTCTAAAAATAGCTCGGTCATCCCCAAGAAATTCACTATTTAATGGTCATGTATCAAATCCTCCATAGAGGTATTAAAATACAACTAAATCCATCAAATTTGGGCTCAAGATAATCACTATTTATTTAACTTTAATTATCAATTTTAATTAGTCCATTCCATTCAGTAGTTTTCACAATACTACAAAGTGAAAGGAACTTTTTTCTTGAAAAGGGACTACTTTCGTATATGTTCCAAGCTCTGATTGGGGAATTAGTGGTTTGACACCTAAAGAGCATAAAAACTTGTTTCTTTCACCATTTGTTGGCCTAATTTCTATTCCTTAGCCAATATCAACCCAAGAAAACCTCATAAGGTATGTGGCTGTCTGATATTTGCAAGTATAAGTGTTCAAATGCAAAGGTACCCCCTTGAAGATTTTTAATGAAAATATCTCCATTTACAGCTGTTGAGTTCAGATTGTGTAATATACCAAAACTTACCTATTCTCTTATATATTACAGTTATTAAGCTAGTTTCTAACATAATAAGAAATCTTATCACATATATATGCCTCAGTTGTATATTTAATAGCTAAATACTATGAAATGTTTGCATTTAGCCCCCCCTTTTTTCGTCCCATAAAATGAGCTCATATCATTCTTAATTTTGTTAATTCATGCTTTTATCCCATAAATTATGTGGTTTAAGACATAAAATATGTTTTTGTATATACATCTTTAGTTGAAATTCCTTCTAATTCCATAAAATTTGCAAAAATATGATTTACTGATATTCAAGTCTTGGAATTTCTGACGGTGCACAACTATAATTTCCCCCAAAACTCAATAAATATATGCTTCCACATCATTTTTTTCCACTGTTTAAGTAAGCTGGATGTTCAAATGTACTGTTACAGCCAAATAATACTCTAAAACATGAAATTCAAATTGACAATTTGAAAAATTAACAGAAAATGCAAAGCAGTCAAAATAATTTTTCTGGGATCACTTAAATTACCAGGTTTTTACTACATAATTTTCAATTAAAACTGCTTTCTATAGCCTTATATTATTTTGTAAGTACATTGTACATGTATTCTAACTGAAACTATCAAAATTTACCAGGAAAAATGTGTAGGATTGAAAAGAATCCAATCATGATATCACCATATCCTATATTTGAAGTCAACAAACTGCCGCATGATGAAATTTTTTAAATTCTTAATATCAACCATATTTTCAATATTATATGCCCTTCTACTGCAAAAACACATTCAATAACATATTCCCAATAATTATAAAGTCATAAAGAAAAAGAAAATGAGTTGCAATACCTGGTGTCCATGTATATCCAGTGTTTGGGAGCAATATTCCAAAATATTACATAACATGCATTTTGACCATGTAATCTGACACCACAATGCATTTTGTAACATTTTTGTATGAAAAATGTCACTCTGGGTCTGTTGTGACATGCTTAGGCTAATTTGAACATGATAGCAACAAAAGAAAATTTTGACGTTTTTGTCTTAAGGTGTCAAACCACCAATTAATTTCTTTAAGGTTTTCTACTAAATTTGTGTTTTTTCGAGCCTACCTGGTCATTTTATCTTAAGTTTAACCTTTTGAAGACCATATATTTTCTGAAACGTACATGATTCCTCTACGTTCTGTCAAAATATCAGGGCATGTTTAAAATCTTGCAGTGAAATGCCATGCTACGGAAAGCACCTACTCTAAAAATAGCTCGGTCATCCCCAAGAAATTCACTATTTAATGGTCATGCATCAAATCCTCCATAGAGGTATTAAAATACAACTAAATCCATCAAATTTGGGCTCAAGATAATCACTATTTATTTAACTTTAATTATCAATTTTAATTAGTCCATTCCATTCAGTAGTTTTCACAATACTACAAAGTGAAAGGAACTTTTTTCTTGAAAAGGGACTACTTTCGTATATGTTCCAAGCTCTGATTGGGGAATTAGTGGTTTGACACCTAAAGAGCATAAAAACTTGTTTCTTTCACCATTTGTTGGCCTAATTTCTATTCCTTAGCCAATATCAACCCAAGAAAACCTCATAAGGTATGTGGCTGTCTGATATTTGCAAGTATAAGTGTTCAAATGCAAAGGTACCCCCTTGAAGATTTTTAATGAAAATATCTCCATTTACAGCTGTTGAGTTCAGATTGTGTAATATACCAAAACTTACCTATTCTCTTATATATTACAGTTATTAAGCTAGTTTCTAACATAATAAGAAATCTTATCACATATATATGCCTCAGTTGTATATTTAATAGCTAAATACTATGAAATGTTTGCATTTAGCCCCCCCTTTTTTCGTCCCATAAAATGAGCTCATATCATTCTTAATTTTGTTAATTCATGCTTTTATCCCATAAATTATGTGGTTTAAGACATAAAATATGTTTTTGTATATACATCTTTAGTTGAAATTCCTTCTAATTCCATAAAATTTGCAAAAATATGATTTACTGATATTCAAGTCTTGGAATTTCTGACGGTGCACAACTATAATTTCCCCCAAAACTCAATAAATATATGCTTCCACATCATTTTTTTCCACTGTTTAAGTAAGCTGGATGTTCAAATGTACTGTTACAGCCAAATAATACTCTAAAACATGAAATTCAAATTGACAATTTGAAAAATTAACAGAAAATGCAAAGCAGTCAAAATAATTTTTCTGGGATCACTTAAATTACCAGGTTTTTACTACATAATTTTCAATTAAAACTGCTTTCTATAGCCTTATATTATTTTGTAAGTACATTGTACATGTATTCTAACTGAAACTATCAAAATTTACCAGGAAAAATGTGTAGGATTGAAAAGAATCCAATCATGATATCTCCATATCCTATATTTGAAGTCAACAAACTGCCGCATGATGAAATTTTTTAAATTCTTAATATCAACCATATTTTCAATATTATATGCCCTTCTACTGCAAAAACACATTCAATAACATATTCCCAATAATTATAAAGTCATAAAGAAAAAGAAAATGAGTTGCAATACCTGGTGTCCATGTATATCCAGTGTTTGGGAGCAATATTCCAAAATATTACATAACATGCATTTTGACCATGTAATCTGACACCACAATGCATTTTGTAACATTTTTGTATGAAAAATGTCACTCTGGGTCTGTTGTGACATGCTTAGGCTAATTTGAACATGATAGCAACAAAAGAAAATTTTGACGTTTTTGTCTTAAGGTGTCAAACCACCAATTAATTTCTTTAAGGTTTTCTACTAAATTTGTGTTTTTTCGAGCCTACCTGGTCATTTTATCTTAAGTTTAACCTTTTGAAGACCATATATTTTCTGAAACGTACATGATTCCTCTACGTTCTGTCAAAATATCAGGGCATGTTTAAAATCTTGCAGTGAAATGCCATGCTACGGAAAACACCTACTCTAAAAATAGCTTGGTCATCCCCAAGAAATTCACTATTTATAGGTCATGCATCAAATCCTCCATAGAGGTATTAAAATACAACTAAATCCATCAAATTTGGGCTCAAAATAATCCCTATTTATTTAACTTCAATTATCAATTTTAATTAGTCCATTCCATTCAGTAGTTTTCACAATACTACAAAGTGAAAGGAACTTTTTTCTTGAAAAGGGACTACTTTCGTATATGTTCCAAGCTCTGATTGGGGAATTAGTGGTTTGACACCTAAAGAGCATAAAAACTTGTTTCTTTCACCATTTGTTGGCCTAATTTCTATTCCTTAGCCAATATCAACCCAAGAAAACCTCATAAGGTATGTGGCTGTCTGATATTTGCAAGTATAAGTGTTCAAATGCAAAGGTACCCCCTTGAAGATTTTTAATGAAAATATCTCCATTTACAGCTGTTGAGTTCAGATTGTGTAATATACCAAAACTTACCTATTCTCTTATATATTACAGTTATTAAGCTAGTTTCTAACATAATAAGAAATCTTATCACATATATATGCCTCAGTTGTATATTTAATAGCTAAATACTATGAAATGTTTGCATTTAGCCCCCCCTTTTTTCGTCCCATAAAATGAGCTCATATCATTCTTAATTTTGTTAATTCATGCTTTTATCCCATAAATTATGTGGTTTAAGACATAAAATATGTTTTTGTATATACATCTTTAGTTGAAATTCCTTCTAATTCCATAAAATTTGCAAAAATATGATTTACTGATATTCAAGTCTTGGAATTTCTGACGGTGCACAACTATAATTTCCCCCAAAACTCAATAAATATATGCTTCCACATCATTTTTTTCCACTGTTTAAGTAAGCTGGATGTTCAAATGTACTGTTACAGCCAAATAATACTCTAAAACATGAAATTCAAATTGACAATTTGAAAAATTAACAGAAAATGCAAAGCAGTCAAAATAATTTTTCTGGGATCACTTAAATTACCAGGTTTTTACTACATAATTTTCAATTAAAACTGCTTTCTATAGCCTTATATTATTTTGTAAGTACATTGTACATGTATTCTAACTGAAACTATCAAAATTTACCAGGAAAAATGTGTAGGATTGAAAAGAATCCAATCATGATATCTCCATATCCTATATTTGAAGTCAACAAACTGCCGCATGATGAAATTTTTTAAATTCTTAATATCAACCATATTTTCAATATTATATGCCCTTCTACTGCAAAAACACATTCAATAACATATTCCCAATAATTATAAAGTCATAAAGAAAAAGAAAATGAGTTGCAATACCTGGTGTCCATGTATATCCAGTGTTTGGGAGCAATATTCCAAAATATTACATAACATGCATTTTGACCATGTAATCTGACACCACAATGCATTTTGTAACATTTTTGTATGAAAAATGTCACTCTGGGTCTGTTGTGACATGCTTAGGCTAATTTGAACATGATAGCAACAAAAGAAAATTTTGACGTTTTTGTCTTAAGGTGTCAAACCACCAATTAATTTCTTTAAGGTTTTCTACTAAATTTGTGTTTTTTCGAGCCTACCTGGTCATTTTATCTTAAGTTTAACCTTTTGAAGACCATATATTTTCTGAAACGTACATGATTCCTCTACGTTCTGTCAAAATATCAGGGCATGTTTAAAATCTTGCAGTGAAATGCCATGCTACGGAAAACACCTACTCTAAAAATAGCTTGGTCATCCCCAAGAAATTCACTATTTATAGGTCATGCATCAAATCCTCCATAGAGGTATTAAAATACAACTAAATCCATCAAATTTGGGCTCAAAATAATCCCTATTTATTTAACTTCAATTATCAATTTTAATTAGTCCATTCCATTCAGTAGTTTTCACAATACTACAAAGTGAAAGGAACTTTTTTCTTGAAAAGGGACTACTTTCGTATATGTTCCAAGCTCTGATTGGGGAATTAGTGGTTTGACACCTAAAGAGCATAAAAACTTGTTTCTTTCACCATTTGTTGGCCTAATTTCTATTCCTTAGCCAATATCAACCCAAGAAAACCTCATAAGGTATGTGGCTGTCTGATATTTGCAAGTATAAGTGTTCAAATGCAAAGGTACCCCCTTGAAGATTTTTAATGAAAATATCTCCATTTACAGCTGTTGAGTTCAGATTGTGTAATATACCAAAACTTACCTATTCTCTTATATATTACAGTTATTAAGCTAGTTTCTAACATAATAAGAAATCTTATCACATATATATGCCTCAGTTGTATATTTAATAGCTAAATACTATGAAATGTTTGCATTTAGCCCCCCCTTTTTTCGTCCCATAAAATGAGCTCATATCATTCTTAATTTTGTTAATTCATGCTTTTATCCCATAAATTATGTGGTTTAAGACATAAAATATGTTTTTGTATATACATCTTTAGTTGAAATTCCTTCTAATTCCATAAAATTTGCAAAAATATGATTTACTGATATTCAAGTCTTGGAATTTCTGACGGTGCACAACTATAATTTCCCCCAAAACTCAATAAATATATGCTTCCACATCATTTTTTTCCACTGTTTAAGTAAGCTGGATGTTCAAATGTACTGTTACAGCCAAATAATACTCTAAAACATGAAATTCAAATTGACAATTTGAAAAATTAACAGAAAATGCAAAGCAGTCAAAATAATTTTTCTGGGATCACTTAAATTACCAGGTTTTTACTACATAATTTTCAATTAAAACTGCTTTCTATAGCCTTATATTATTTTGTAAGTACATTGTACATGTATTCTAACTGAAACTATCAAAATTTACCAGGAAAAATGTGTAGGATTGAAAAGAATCCAATCATGATATCACCATATCCTATATTTGAAGTCAACAAACTGCCGCATGATGAAATTTTTTAAATTCTTAATATCAACCATATTTTCAATATTATATGCCCTTCTACTGCAAAAACACATTCAATAACATATTCCCAATAATTATAAAGTCATAAAGAAAAAGAAAATGAGTTGCAATACCTGGTGTCCATGTATATCCAGTGTTTGGGAGCAATATTCCAAAATATTACATAACATGCATTTTGACCATGTAATCTGACACCACAATGCATTTTGTAACATTTTTGTATGAAAAATGTCACTCTGGGTCTGTTGTGACATGCTTAGGCTAATTTGAACATGATAGCAACAAAAGAAAATTTTGACGTTTTTGTCTTAAGGTGTCAAACCACCAATTAATTTCTTTAAGGTTTTCTACTAAATTTGTGTTTTTTCGAGCCTACCTGGTCATTTTATCTTAAGTTTAACCTTTTGAAGACCATATATTTTCTGAAACGTACATGATTCCTCTACGTTCTGTCAAAATATCAGGGCATGTTTAAAATCTTGCAGTGAAATGCCATGCTACGGAAAGCACCTACTCTAAAAATAGCTCGGTCATCCCCAAGAAATTCACTATTTAATGGTCATGCATCAAATCCTCCATAGAGGTATTAAAATACAACTAAATCCATCAAATTTGGGCTCAAGATAATCACTATTTATTTAACTTTAATTATCAATTTTAATTAGTCCATTCCATTCAGTAGTTTTCACAATACTACAAAGTGAAAGGAACTTTTTTCTTGAAAAGGGACTACTTTCGTATATGTTCCAAGCTCTGATTGGGGAATTAGTGGTTTGACACCTAAAGAGCATAAAAACTTGTTTCTTTCACCATTTGTTGGCCTAATTTCTATTCCTTAGCCAATATCAACCCAAGAAAACCTCATAAGGTATGTGGCTGTCTGATATTTGCAAGTATAAGTGTTCAAATGCAAAGGTACCCCCTTGAAGATTTTTAATGAAAATATCTCCATTTACAGCTGTTGAGTTCAGATTGTGTAATATACCAAAACTTACCTATTCTCTTATATATTACAGTTATTAAGCTAGTTTCTAACATAATAAGAAATCTTATCACATATATATGCCTCAGTTGTATATTTAATAGCTAAATACTATGAAATGTTTGCATTTAGCCCCCCCTTTTTTCGTCCCATAAAATGAGCTCATATCATTCTTAATTTTGTTAATTCATGCTTTTATCCCATAAATTATGTGGTTTAAGACATAAAATATGTTTTTGTATATACATCTTTAGTTGAAATTCCTTCTAATTCCATAAAATTTGCAAAAATATGATTTACTGATATTCAAGTCTTGGAATTTCTGACGGTGCACAACTATAATTTCCCCCAAAACTCAATAAATATATGCTTCCACATCATTTTTTTCCACTGTTTAAGTAAGCTGGATGTTCAAATGTACTGTTACAGCCAAATAATACTCTAAAACATGAAATTCAAATTGACAATTTGAAAAATTAACAGAAAATGCAAAGCAGTCAAAATAATTTTTCTGGGATCACTTAAATTACCAGGTTTTTACTACATAATTTTCAATTAAAACTGCTTTCTATAGCCTTATATTATTTTGTAAGTACATTGTACATGTATTCTAACTGAAACTATCAAAATTTACCAGGAAAAATGTGTAGGATTGAAAAGAATCCAATCATGATATCACCATATCCTATATTTGAAGTCAACAAACTGCCGCATGATGAAATTTTTTAAATTCTTAATATCAACCATATTTTCAATATTATATGCCCTTCTACTGCAAAAACACATTCAATAACATATTCCCAATAATTATAAAGTCATAAAGAAAAAGAAAATGAGTTGCAATACCTGGTGTCCATGTATATCCAGTGTTTGGGAGCAATATTCCAAAATATTACATAACATGCATTTTGACCATGTAATCTGACACCACAATGCATTTTGTAACATTTTTGTATGAAAAATGTCACTCTGGGTCTGTTGTGACATGCTTAGGCTAATTTGAACATGATAGCAACAAAAGAAAATTTTGACGTTTTTGTCTTAAGGTGTCAAACCACCAATTAATTTCTTTAAGGTTTTCTACTAAATTTGTGTTTTTTCGAGCCTACCTGGTCATTTTATCTTAAGTTTAACCTTTTGAAGACCATATATTTTCTGAAACGTACATGATTCCTCTACGTTCTGTCAAAATATCAGGGCATGTTTAAAATCTTGCAGTGAAATGCCATGCTACGGAAAGCACCTACTCTAAAAATAGCTCGGTCATCCCCAAGAAATTCACTATTTAATGGTCATGCATCAAATCCTCCATAGAGGTATTAAAATACAACTAAATCCATCAAATTTGGGCTCAAGATAATCACTATTTATTTAACTTTAATTATCAATTTTAATTAGTCCATTCCATTCAGTAGTTTTCACAATACTACAAAGTGAAAGGAACTTTTTTCTTGAAAAGGGACTACTTTCGTATATGTTCCAAGCTCTGATTGGGGAATTAGTGGTTTGACACCTAAAGAGCATAAAAACTTGTTTCTTTCACCATTTGTTGGCCTAATTTCTATTCCTTAGCCAATATCAACCCAAGAAAACCTCATAAGGTATGTGGCTGTCTGATATTTGCAAGTATAAGTGTTCAAATGCAAAGGTACCCCCTTGAAGATTTTTAATGAAAATATCTCCATTTACAGCTGTTGAGTTCAGATTGTGTAATATACCAAAACTTACCTATTCTCTTATATATTACAGTTATTAAGCTAGTTTCTAACATAATAAGAAATCTTATCACATATATATGCCTCAGTTGTATATTTAATAGCTAAATACTATGAAATGTTTGCATTTAGCCCCCCCTTTTTTCGTCCCATAAAATGAGCTCATATCATTCTTAATTTTGTTAATTCATGCTTTTATCCCATAAATTATGTGGTTTAAGACATAAAATATGTTTTTGTATATACATCTTTAGTTGAAATTCCTTCTAATTCCATAAAATTTGCAAAAATATGATTTACTGATATTCAAGTCTTGGAATTTCTGACGGTGCACAACTATAATTTCCCCCAAAACTCAATAAATATATGCTTCCACATCATTTTTTTCCACTGTTTAAGTAAGCTGGATGTTCAAATGTACTGTTACAGCCAAATAATACTCTAAAACATGAAATTCAAATTGACAATTTGAAAAATTAACAGAAAATGCAAAGCAGTCAAAATAATTTTTCTGGGATCACTTAAATTACCAGGTTTTTACTACATAATTTTCAATTAAAACTGCTTTCTATAGCCTTATATTATTTTGTAAGTACATTGTACATGTATTCTAACTGAAACTATCAAAATTTACCAGGAAAAATGTGTAGGATTGAAAAGAATCCAATCATGATATCACCATATCCTATATTTGAAGTCAACAAACTGCCGCATGATGAAATTTTTTAAATTCTTAATATCAACCATATTTTCAATATTATATGCCCTTCTACTGCAAAAACACATTCAATAACATATTCCCAATAATTATAAAGTCATAAAGAAAAAGAAAATGAGTTGCAATACCTGGTGTCCATGTATATCCAGTGTTTGGGAGCAATATTCCAAAATATTACATAACATGCATTTTGACCATGTAATCTGACACCACAATGCATTTTGTAACATTTTTGTATGAAAAATGTCACTCTGGGTCTGTTGTGACATGCTTAGGCTAATTTGAACATGATAGCAACAAAAGAAAATTTTGACGTTTTTGTCTTAAGGTGTCAAACCACCAATTAATTTCTTTAAGGTTTTCTACTAAATTTGTGTTTTTTCGAGCCTACCTGGTCATTTTATCTTAAGTTTAACCTTTTGAAGACCATATATTTTCTGAAACGTACATGATTCCTCTACGTTCTGTCAAAATATCAGGGCATGTTTAAAATCTTGCAGTGAAATGCCATGCTACGGAAAGCACCTACTCTAAAAATAGCTCGGTCATCCCCAAGAAATTCACTATTTAATGGTCATGCATCAAATCCTCCATAGAGGTATTAAAATACAACTAAATCCATCAAATTTGGGCTCAAGATAATCACTATTTATTTAACTTTAATTATCAATTTTAATTAGTCCATTCCATTCAGTAGTTTTCACAATACTACAAAGTGAAAGGAACTTTTTTCTTGAAAAGGGACTACTTTCGTATATGTTCCAAGCTCTGATTGGGGAATTAGTGGTTTGACACCTAAAGAGCATAAAAACTTGTTTCTTTCACCATTTGTTGGCCTAATTTCTATTCCTTAGCCAATATCAACCCAAGAAAACCTCATAAGGTATGTGGCTGTCTGATATTTGCAAGTATAAGTGTTCAAATGCAAAGGTACCCCCTTGAAGATTTTTAATGAAAATATCTCCATTTACAGCTGTTGAGTTCAGATTGTGTAATATACCAAAACTTACCTATTCTCTTATATATTACAGTTATTAAGCTAGTTTCTAACATAATAAGAAATCTTATCACATATATATGCCTCAGTTGTATATTTAATAGCTAAATACTATGAAATGTTTGCATTTAGCCCCCCCTTTTTTCGTCCCATAAAATGAGCTCATATCATTCTTAATTTTGTTAATTCATGCTTTTATCCCATAAATTATGTGGTTTAAGACATAAAATATGTTTTTGTATATACATCTTTAGTTGAAATTCCTTCTAATTCCATAAAATTTGCAAAAATATGATTTACTGATATTCAAGTCTTGGAATTTCTGACGGTGCACAACTATAATTTCCCCCAAAACTCAATAAATATATGCTTCCACATCATTTTTTTCCACTGTTTAAGTAAGCTGGATGTTCAAATGTACTGTTACAGCCAAATAATACTCTAAAACATGAAATTCAAATTGACAATTTGAAAAATTAACAGAAAATGCAAAGCAGTCAAAATAATTTTTCTGGGATCACTTAAATTACCAGGTTTTTACTACATAATTTTCAATTAAAACTGCTTTCTATAGCCTTATATTATTTTGTAAGTACATTGTACATGTATTCTAACTGAAACTATCAAAATTTACCAGGAAAAATGTGTAGGATTGAAAAGAATCCAATCATGATATCACCATATCCTATATTTGAAGTCAACAAACTGCCGCATGATGAAATTTTTTAAATTCTTAATATCAACCATATTTTCAATATTATATGCCCTTCTACTGCAAAAACACATTCAATAACATATTCCCAATAATTATAAAGTCATAAAGAAAAAGAAAATGAGTTGCAATACCTGGTGTCCATGTATATCCAGTGTTTGGGAGCAATATTCCAAAATATTACATAACATGCATTTTGACCATGTAATCTGACACCACAATGCATTTTGTAACATTTTTGTATGAAAAATGTCACTCTGGGTCTGTTGTGACATGCTTAGGCTAATTTGAACATGATAGCAACAAAAGAAAATTTTGACGTTTTTGTCTTAAGGTGTCAAACCACCAATTAATTTCTTTAAGGTTTTCTACTAAATTTGTGTTTTTTCGAGCCTACCTGGTCATTTTATCTTAAGTTTAACCTTTTGAAGACCATATATTTTCTGAAACGTACATGATTCCTCTACGTTCTGTCAAAATATCAGGGCATGTTTAAAATCTTGCAGTGAAATGCCATGCTACGGAAAGCACCTACTCTAAAAATAGCTCGGTCATCCCCAAGAAATTCACTATTTAATGGTCATGCATCAAATCCTCCATAGAGGTATTAAAATACAACTAAATCCATCAAATTTGGGCTCAAGATAATCACTATTTATTTAACTTTAATTATCAATTTTAATTAGTCCATTCCATTCAGTAGTTTTCACAATACTACAAAGTGAAAGGAACTTTTTTCTTGAAAAGGGACTACTTTCGTATATGTTCCAAGCTCTGATTGGGGAATTAGTGGTTTGACACCTAAAGAGCATAAAAACTTGTTTCTTTCACCATTTGTTGGCCTAATTTCTATTCCTTAGCCAATATCAACCCAAGAAAACCTCATAAGGTATGTGGCTGTCTGATATTTGCAAGTATAAGTGTTCAAATGCAAAGGTACCCCCTTGAAGATTTTTAATGAAAATATCTCCATTTACAGCTGTTGAGTTCAGATTGTGTAATATACCAAAACTTACCTATTCTCTTATATATTACAGTTATTAAGCTAGTTTCTAACATAATAAGAAATCTTATCACATATATATGCCTCAGTTGTATATTTAATAGCTAAATACTATGAAATGTTTGCATTTAGCCCCCCCTTTTTTCGTCCCATAAAATGAGCTCATATCATTCTTAATTTTGTTAATTCATGCTTTTATCCCATAAATTATGTGGTTTAAGACATAAAATATGTTTTTGTATATACATCTTTAGTTGAAATTCCTTCTAATTCCATAAAATTTGCAAAAATATGATTTACTGATATTCAAGTCTTGGAATTTCTGACGGTGCACAACTATAATTTCCCCCAAAACTCAATAAATATATGCTTCCACATCATTTTTTTCCACTGTTTAAGTAAGCTGGATGTTCAAATGTACTGTTACAGCCAAATAATACTCTAAAACATGAAATTCAAATTGACAATTTGAAAAATTAACAGAAAATGCAAAGCAGTCAAAATAATTTTTCTGGGATCACTTAAATTACCAGGTTTTTACTACATAATTTTCAATTAAAACTGCTTTCTATAGCCTTATATTATTTTGTAAGTACATTGTACATGTATTCTAACTGAAACTATCAAAATTTACCAGGAAAAATGTGTAGGATTGAAAAGAATCCAATCATGATATCACCATATCCTATATTTGAAGTCAACAAACTGCCGCATGATGAAATTTTTTAAATTCTTAATATCAACCATATTTTCAATATTATATGCCCTTCTACTGCAAAAACACATTCAATAACATATTCCCAATAATTATAAAGTCATAAAGAAAAAGAAAATGAGTTGCAATACCTGGTGTCCATGTATATCCAGTGTTTGGGAGCAATATTCCAAAATATTACATAACATGCATTTTGACCATGTAATCTGACACCACAATGCATTTTGTAACATTTTTGTATGAAAAATGTCACTCTGGGTCTGTTGTGACATGCTTAGGCTAATTTGAACATGATAGCAACAAAAGAAAATTTTGACGTTTTTGTCTTAAGGTGTCAAACCACCAATTAATTTCTTTAAGGTTTTCTACTAAATTTGTGTTTTTTCGAGCCTACCTGGTCATTTTATCTTAAGTTTAACCTTTTGAAGACCATATATTTTCTGAAACGTACATGATTCCTCTACGTTCTGTCAAAATATCAGGGCATGTTTAAAATCTTGCAGTGAAATGCCATGCTACGGAAAGCACCTACTCTAAAAATAGCTCGGTCATCCCCAAGAAATTCACTATTTAATGGTCATGCATCAAATCCTCCATAGAGGTATTAAAATACAACTAAATCCATCAAATTTGGGCTCAAGATAATCACTATTTATTTAACTTTAATTATCAATTTTAATTAGTCCATTCCATTCAGTAGTTTTCACAATACTACAAAGTGAAAGGAACTTTTTTCTTGAAAAGGGACTACTTTCGTATATGTTCCAAGCTCTGATTGGGGAATTAGTGGTTTGACACCTAAAGAGCATAAAAACTTGTTTCTTTCACCATTTGTTGGCCTAATTTCTATTCCTTAGCCAATATCAACCCAAGAAAACCTCATAAGGTATGTGGCTGTCTGATATTTGCAAGTATAAGTGTTCAAATGCAAAGGTACCCCCTTGAAGATTTTTAATGAAAATATCTCCATTTACAGCTGTTGAGTTCAGATTGTGTAATATACCAAAACTTACCTATTCTCTTATATATTACAGTTATTAAGCTAGTTTCTAACATAATAAGAAATCTTATCACATATATATGCCTCAGTTGTATATTTAATAGCTAAATACTATGAAATGTTTGCATTTAGCCCCCCCTTTTTTCGTCCCATAAAATGAGCTCATATCATTCTTAATTTTGTTAATTCATGCTTTTATCCCATAAATTATGTGGTTTAAGACATAAAATATGTTTTTGTATATACATCTTTAGTTGAAATTCCTTCTAATTCCATAAAATTTGCAAAAATATGATTTACTGATATTCAAGTCTTGGAATTTCTGACGGTGCACAACTATAATTTCCCCCAAAACTCAATAAATATATGCTTCCACATCATTTTTTTCCACTGTTTAAGTAAGCTGGATGTTCAAATGTACTGTTACAGCCAAATAATACTCTAAAACATGAAATTCAAATTGACAATTTGAAAAATTAACAGAAAATGCAAAGCAGTCAAAATAATTTTTCTGGGATCACTTAAATTACCAGGTTTTTACTACATAATTTTCAATTAAAACTGCTTTCTATAGCCTTATATTATTTTGTAAGTACATTGTACATGTATTCTAACTGAAACTATCAAAATTTACCAGGAAAAATGTGTAGGATTGAAAAGAATCCAATCATGATATCACCATATCCTATATTTGAAGTCAACAAACTGCCGCATGATGAAATTTTTTAAATTCTTAATATCAACCATATTTTCAATATTATATGCCCTTCTACTGCAAAAACACATTCAATAACATATTCCCAATAATTATAAAGTCATAAAGAAAAAGAAAATGAGTTGCAATACCTGGTGTCCATGTATATCCAGTGTTTGGGAGCAATATTCCAAAATATTACATAACATGCATTTTGACCATGTAATCTGACACCACAATGCATTTTGTAACATTTTTGTATGAAAAATGTCACTCTGGGTCTGTTGTGACATGCTTAGGCTAATTTGAACATGATAGCAACAAAAGAAAATTTTGACGTTTTTGTCTTAAGGTGTCAAACCACCAATTAATTTCTTTAAGGTTTTCTACTAAATTTGTGTTTTTTCGAGCCTACCTGGTCATTTTATCTTAAGTTTAACCTTTTGAAGACCATATATTTTCTGAAACGTACATGATTCCTCTACGTTCTGTCAAAATATCAGGGCATGTTTAAAATCTTGCAGTGAAATGCCATGCTACGGAAAGCACCTACTCTAAAAATAGCTCGGTCATCCCCAAGAAATTCACTATTTAATGGTCATGCATCAAATCCTCCATAGAGGTATTAAAATACAACTAAATCCATCAAATTTGGGCTCAAGATAATCACTATTTATTTAACTTTAATTATCAATTTTAATTAGTCCATTCCATTCAGTAGTTTTCACAATACTACAAAGTGAAAGGAACTTTTTTCTTGAAAAGGGACTACTTTCGTATATGTTCCAAGCTCTGATTGGGGAATTAGTGGTTTGACACCTAAAGAGCATAAAAACTTGTTTCTTTCACCATTTGTTGGCCTAATTTCTATTCCTTAGCCAATATCAACCCAAGAAAACCTCATAAGGTATGTGGCTGTCTGATATTTGCAAGTATAAGTGTTCAAATGCAAAGGTACCCCCTTGAAGATTTTTAATGAAAATATCTCCATTTACAGCTGTTGAGTTCAGATTGTGTAATATACCAAAACTTACCTATTCTCTTATATATTACAGTTATTAAGCTAGTTTCTAACATAATAAGAAATCTTATCACATATATATGCCTCAGTTGTATATTTAATAGCTAAATACTATGAAATGTTTGCATTTAGCCCCCCCTTTTTTCGTCCCATAAAATGAGCTCATATCATTCTTAATTTTGTTAATTCATGCTTTTATCCCATAAATTATGTGGTTTAAGACATAAAATATGTTTTTGTATATACATCTTTAGTTGAAATTCCTTCTAATTCCATAAAATTTGCAAAAATATGATTTACTGATATTCAAGTCTTGGAATTTCTGACGGTGCACAACTATAATTTCCCCCAAAACTCAATAAATATATGCTTCCACATCATTTTTTTCCACTGTTTAAGTAAGCTGGATGTTCAAATGTACTGTTACAGCCAAATAATACTCTAAAACATGAAATTCAAATTGACAATTTGAAAAATTAACAGAAAATGCAAAGCAGTCAAAATAATTTTTCTGGGATCACTTAAATTACCAGGTTTTTACTACATAATTTTCAATTAAAACTGCTTTCTATAGCCTTATATTATTTTGTAAGTACATTGTACATGTATTCTAACTGAAACTATCAAAATTTACCAGGAAAAATGTGTAGGATTGAAAAGAATCCAATCATGATATCACCATATCCTATATTTGAAGTCAACAAACTGCCGCATGATGAAATTTTTTAAATTCTTAATATCAACCATATTTTCAATATTATATGCCCTTCTACTGCAAAAACACATTCAATAACATATTCCCAATAATTATAAAGTCATAAAGAAAAAGAAAATGAGTTGCAATACCTGGTGTCCATGTATATCCAGTGTTTGGGAGCAATATTCCAAAATATTACATAACATGCATTTTGACCATGTAATCTGACACCACAATGCATTTTGTAACATTTTTGTATGAAAAATGTCACTCTGGGTCTGTTGTGACATGCTTAGGCTAATTTGAACATGATAGCAACAAAAGAAAATTTTGACGTTTTTGTCTTAAGGTGTCAAACCACCAATTAATTTCTTTAAGGTTTTCTACTAAATTTGTGTTTTTTCGAGCCTACCTGGTCATTTTATCTTAAGTTTAACCTTTTGAAGACCATATATTTTCTGAAACGTACATGATTCCTCTACGTTCTGTCAAAATATCAGGGCATGTTTAAAATCTTGCAGTGAAATGCCATGCTACGGAAAGCACCTACTCTAAAAATAGCTCGGTCATCCCCAAGAAATTCACTATTTAATGGTCATGCATCAAATCCTCCATAGAGGTATTAAAATACAACTAAATCCATCAAATTTGGGCTCAAGATAATCACTATTTATTTAACTTTAATTATCAATTTTAATTAGTCCATTCCATTCAGTAGTTTTCACAATACTACAAAGTGAAAGGAACTTTTTTCTTGAAAAGGGACTACTTTCGTATATGTTCCAAGCTCTGATTGGGGAATTAGTGGTTTGACACCTAAAGAGCATAAAAACTTGTTTCTTTCACCATTTGTTGGCCTAATTTCTATTCCTTAGCCAATATCAACCCAAGAAAACCTCATAAGGTATGTGGCTGTCTGATATTTGCAAGTATAAGTGTTCAAATGCAAAGGTACCCCCTTGAAGATTTTTAATGAAAATATCTCCATTTACAGCTGTTGAGTTCAGATTGTGTAATATACCAAAACTTACCTATTCTCTTATATATTACAGTTATTAAGCTAGTTTCTAACATAATAAGAAATCTTATCACATATATATGCCTCAGTTGTATATTTAATAGCTAAATACTATGAAATGTTTGCATTTAGCCCCCCCTTTTTTCGTCCCATAAAATGAGCTCATATCATTCTTAATTTTGTTAATTCATGCTTTTATCCCATAAATTATGTGGTTTAAGACATAAAATATGTTTTTGTATATACATCTTTAGTTGAAATTCCTTCTAATTCCATAAAATTTGCAAAAATATGATTTACTGATATTCAAGTCTTGGAATTTCTGACGGTGCACAACTATAATTTCCCCCAAAACTCAATAAATATATGCTTCCACATCATTTTTTTCCACTGTTTAAGTAAGCTGGATGTTCAAATGTACTGTTACAGCCAAATAATACTCTAAAACATGAAATTCAAATTGACAATTTGAAAAATTAACAGAAAATGCAAAGCAGTCAAAATAATTTTTCTGGGATCACTTAAATTACCAGGTTTTTACTACATAATTTTCAATTAAAACTGCTTTCTATAGCCTTATATTATTTTGTAAGTACATTGTACATGTATTCTAACTGAAACTATCAAAATTTACCAGGAAAAATGTGTAGGATTGAAAAGAATCCAATCATGATATCACCATATCCTATATTTGAAGTCAACAAACTGCCGCATGATGAAATTTTTTAAATTCTTAATATCAACCATATTTTCAATATTATATGCCCTTCTACTGCAAAAACACATTCAATAACATATTCCCAATAATTATAAAGTCATAAAGAAAAAGAAAATGAGTTGCAATACCTGGTGTCCATGTATATCCAGTGTTTGGGAGCAATATTCCAAAATATTACATAACATGCATTTTGACCATGTAATCTGACACCACAATGCATTTTGTAACATTTTTGTATGAAAAATGTCACTCTGGGTCTGTTGTGACATGCTTAGGCTAATTTGAACATGATAGCAACAAAAGAAAATTTTGACGTTTTTGTCTTAAGGTGTCAAACCACCAATTAATTTCTTTAAGGTTTTCTACTAAATTTGTGTTTTTTCGAGCCTACCTGGTCATTTTATCTTAAGTTTAACCTTTTGAAGACCATATATTTTCTGAAACGTACATGATTCCTCTACGTTCTGTCAAAATATCAGGGCATGTTTAAAATCTTGCAGTGAAATGCCATGCTACGGAAAACACCTACTCTAAAAATAGCTTGGTCATCCCCAAGAAATTCACTATTTATAGGTCATGCATCAAATCCTCCATAGAGGTATTAAAATACAACTAAATCCATCAAATTTGGGCTCAAAATAATCCCTATTTATTTAACTTCAATTATCAATTTTAATTAGTCCATTCCATTCAGTAGTTTTCACAATACTACAAAGTGAAAGGAACTTTTTTCTTGAAAAGGGACTACTTTCGTATATGTTCCAAGCTCTGATTGGGGAATTAGTGGTTTGACACCTAAAGAGCATAAAAACTTGTTTCTTTCACCATTTGTTGGCCTAATTTCTATTCCTTAGCCAATATCAACCCAAGAAAACCTCATAAGGTATGTGGCTGTCTGATATTTGCAAGTATAAGTGTTCAAATGCAAAGGTACCCCCTTGAAGATTTTTAATGAAAATATCTCCATTTACAGCTGTTGAGTTCAGATTGTGTAATATACCAAAACTTACCTATTCTCTTATATATTACAGTTATTAAGCTAGTTTCTAACATAATAAGAAATCTTATCACATATATATGCCTCAGTTGTATATTTAATAGCTAAATACTATGAAATGTTTGCATTTAGCCCCCCCTTTTTTCGTCCCATAAAATGAGCTCATATCATTCTTAATTTTGTTAATTCATGCTTTTATCCCATAAATTATGTGGTTTAAGACATAAAATATGTTTTTGTATATACATCTTTAGTTGAAATTCCTTCTAATTCCATAAAATTTGCAAAAATATGATTTACTGATATTCAAGTCTTGGAATTTCTGACGGTGCACAACTATAATTTCCCCCAAAACTCAATAAATATATGCTTCCACATCATTTTTTTCCACTGTTTAAGTAAGCTGGATGTTCAAATGTACTGTTACAGCCAAATAATACTCTAAAACATGAAATTCAAATTGACAATTTGAAAAATTAACAGAAAATGCAAAGCAGTCAAAATAATTTTTCTGGGATCACTTAAATTACCAGGTTTTTACTACATAATTTTCAATTAAAACTGCTTTCTATAGCCTTATATTATTTTGTAAGTACATTGTACATGTATTCTAACTGAAACTATCAAAATTTACCAGGAAAAATGTGTAGGATTGAAAAGAATCCAATCATGATATCACCATATCCTATATTTGAAGTCAACAAACTGCCGCATGATGAAATTTTTTAAATTCTTAATATCAACCATATTTTCAATATTATATGCCCTTCTACTGCAAAAACACATTCAATAACATATTCCCAATAATTATAAAGTCATAAAGAAAAAGAAAATGAGTTGCAATACCTGGTGTCCATGTATATCCAGTGTTTGGGAGCAATATTCCAAAATATTACATAACATGCATTTTGACCATGTAATCTGACACCACAATGCATTTTGTAACATTTTTGTATGAAAAATGTCACTCTGGGTCTGTTGTGACATGCTTAGGCTAATTTGAACATGATAGCAACAAAAGAAAATTTTGACGTTTTTGTCTTAAGGTGTCAAACCACCAATTAATTTCTTTAAGGTTTTCTACTAAATTTGTGTTTTTTCGAGCCTACCTGGTCATTTTATCTTAAGTTTAACCTTTTGAAGACCATATATTTTCTGAAACGTACATGATTCCTCTACGTTCTGTCAAAATATCGGCATGTTTAAAATCTTGCAGTGAAATGCCATGCTACGGAAAGCACCTACTCTAAAAATAGCTCGGTCATCCCCAAGAAATTCACTATTTAATGGTCATGCATCAAATCCTCCATAGAGGTATTAAAATACAACTAAATCCATCAAATTTGGGCTCAAGATAATCACTATTTATTTAACTTTAATTATCAATTTTAATTAGTCCATTCCATTCAGTAGTTTTCACAATACTACAAAGTGAAAGGAACTTTTTTCTTGAAAAGGGACTACTTTCGTATATGTTCCAAGCTCTGATTGGGGAATTAGTGGTTTGACACCTAAAGAGCATAAAAACTTGTTTCTTTCACCATTTGTTGGCCTAATTTCTATTCCTTAGCCAATATCAACCCAAGAAAACCTCATAAGGTATGTGGCTGTCTGATATTTGCAAGTATAAGTGTTCAAATGCAAAGGTACCCCCTTGAAGATTTTTAATGAAAATATCTCCATTTACAGCTGTTGAGTTCAGATTGTGTAATATACCAAAACTTACCTATTCTCTTATATATTACAGTTATTAAGCTAGTTTCTAACATAATAAGAAATCTTATCACATATATATGCCTCAGTTGTATATTTAATAGCTAAATACTATGAAATGTTTGCATTTAGCCCCCCCTTTTTTCGTCCCATAAAATGAGCTCATATCATTCTTAATTTTGTTAATTCATGCTTTTATCCCATAAATTATGTGGTTTAAGACATAAAATATGTTTTTGTATATACATCTTTAGTTGAAATTCCTTCTAATTCCATAAAATTTGCAAAAATATGATTTACTGATATTCAAGTCTTGGAATTTCTGACGGTGCACAACTATAATTTCCCCCAAAACTCAATAAATATATGCTTCCACATCATTTTTTTCCACTGTTTAAGTAAGCTGGATGTTCAAATGTACTGTTACAGCCAAATAATACTCTAAAACATGAAATTCAAATTGACAATTTGAAAAATTAACAGAAAATGCAAAGCAGTCAAAATAATTTTTCTGGGATCACTTAAATTACCAGGTTTTTACTACATAATTTTCAATTAAAACTGCTTTCTATAGCCTTATATTATTTTGTAAGTACATTGTACATGTATTCTAACTGAAACTATCAAAATTTACCAGGAAAAATGTGTAGGATTGAAAAGAATCCAATCATGATATCACCATATCCTATATTTGAAGTCAACAAACTGCCGCATGATGAAATTTTTTAAATTCTTAATATCAACCATATTTTCAATATTATATGCCCTTCTACTGCAAAAACACATTCAATAACATATTCCCAATAATTATAAAGTCATAAAGAAAAAGAAAATGAGTTGCAATACCTGGTGTCCATGTATATCCAGTGTTTGGGAGCAATATTCCAAAATATTACATAACATGCATTTTGACCATGTAATCTGACACCACAATGCATTTTGTAACATTTTTGTATGAAAAATGTCACTCTGGGTCTGTTGTGACATGCTTAGGCTAATTTGAACATGATAGCAACAAAAGAAAATTTTGACGTTTTTGTCTTAAGGTGTCAAACCACCAATTAATTTCTTTAAGGTTTTCTACTAAATTTGTGTTTTTTCGAGCCTACCTGGTCATTTTATCTTAAGTTTAACCTTTTGAAGACCATATATTTTCTGAAACGTACATGATTCCTCTACGTTCTGTCAAAATATCAGGGCATGTTTAAAATCTTGCAGTGAAATGCCATGCTACGGAAAGCACCTACTCTAAAAATAGCTCGGTCATCCCCAAGAAATTCACTATTTAATGGTCATGCATCAAATCCTCCATAGAGGTATTAAAATACAACTAAATCCATCAAATTTGGGCTCAAGATAATCACTATTTATTTAACTTTAATTATCAATTTTAATTAGTCCATTCCATTCAGTAGTTTTCACAATACTACAAAGTGAAAGGAACTTTTTTCTTGAAAAGGGACTACTTTCGTATATGTTCCAAGCTCTGATTGGGGAATTAGTGGTTTGACACCTAAAGAGCATAAAAACTTGTTTCTTTCACCATTTGTTGGCCTAATTTCTATTCCTTAGCCAATATCAACCCAAGAAAACCTCATAAGGTATGTGGCTGTCTGATATTTGCAAGTATAAGTGTTCAAATGCAAAGGTACCCCCTTGAAGATTTTTAATGAAAATATCTCCATTTACAGCTGTTGAGTTCAGATTGTGTAATATACCAAAACTTACCTATTCTCTTATATATTACAGTTATTAAGCTAGTTTCTAACATAATAAGAAATCTTATCACATATATATGCCTCAGTTGTATATTTAATAGCTAAATACTATGAAATGTTTGCATTTAGCCCCCCCTTTTTTCGTCCCATAAAATGAGCTCATATCATTCTTAATTTTGTTAATTCATGCTTTTATCCCATAAATTATGTGGTTTAAGACATAAAATATGTTTTTGTATATACATCTTTAGTTGAAATTCCTTCTAATTCCATAAAATTTGCAAAAATATGATTTACTGATATTCAAGTCTTGGAATTTCTGACGGTGCACAACTATAATTTCCCCCAAAACTCAATAAATATATGCTTCCACATCATTTTTTTCCACTGTTTAAGTAAGCTGGATGTTCAAATGTACTGTTACAGCCAAATAATACTCTAAAACATGAAATTCAAATTGACAATTTGAAAAATTAACAGAAAATGCAAAGCAGTCAAATTAATTTTTCTGGGATCACTTAAATTACCAGGTTTTTACTACATAATTTTCAATTAAAACTGCTTTCTATAGCCTTATATTATTTTGTAAGTACATTGTACATGTATTCTAACTGAAACTATCAAAATTTACCAGGAAAAATGTGTAGGATTGAAAAGAATCCAATCATGATATCTCCATATCCTATATTTGAAGTCAACAAACTGCCGCATGATGAAATTTTTTAAATTCTTAATATCAACCATATTTTCAATATTATATGCCCTTCTACTGCAAAAACACATTCAATAACATATTCCCAATAATTATAAAGTCATAAAGAAAAAGAAAATGAGTTGCAATACCTGGTGTCCATGTATATCCAGTGTTTGGGAGCAATATTCCAAAATATTACATAACATGCATTTTGACCATGTAATCTGACACCACAATGCATTTTGTAACATTTTTGTATGAAAAATGTCACTCTGGGTCTGTTGTGACATGCTTAGGCTAATTTGAACATGATAGCAACAAAAGAAAATTTTGACGTTTTTGTCTTAAGGTGTCAAACCACCAATTAATTTCTTTAAGGTTTTCTACTAAATTTGTGTTTTTTCGAGCCTACCTGGTCATTTTATCTTAAGTTTAACCTTTTGAAGACCATATATTTTCTGAAACGTACATGATTCCTCTACGTTCTGTCAAAATATCAGGGCATGTTTAAAATCTTGCAGTGAAATGCCATGCTACGGAAAACACCTACTCTAAAAATAGCTTGGTCATCCCCAAGAAATTCACTATTTATAGGTCATGCATCAAATCCTCCATAGAGGTATTAAAATACAACTAAATCCATCAAATTTGGGCTCAAAATAATCCCTATTTATTTAACTTCAATTATCAATTTTAATTAGTCCATTCCATTCAGTAGTTTTCACAATACTACAAAGTGAAAGGAACTTTTTTCTTGAAAAGGGACTACTTTCGTATATGTTCCAAGCTCTGATTGGGGAATTAGTGGTTTGACACCTAAAGAGCATAAAAACTTGTTTCTTTCACCATTTGTTGGCCTAATTTCTATTCCTTAGCCAATATCAACCCAAGAAAACCTCATAAGGTATGTGGCTGTCTGATATTTGCAAGTATAAGTGTTCAAATGCAAAGGTACCCCCTTGAAGATTTTTAATGAAAATATCTCCATTTACAGCTGTTGAGTTCAGATTGTGTAATATACCAAAACTTACCTATTCTCTTATATATTACAGTTATTAAGCTAGTTTCTAACATAATAAGAAATCTTATCACATATATATGCCTCAGTTGTATATTTAATAGCTAAATACTATGAAATGTTTGCATTTAGCCCCCCCTTTTTTCGTCCCATAAAATGAGCTCATATCATTCTTAATTTTGTTAATTCATGCTTTTATCCCATAAATTATGTGGTTTAAGACATAAAATATGTTTTTGTATATACATCTTTAGTTGAAATTCCTTCTAATTCCATAAAATTTGCAAAAATATGATTTACTGATATTCAAGTCTTGGAATTTCTGACGGTGCACAACTATAATTTCCCCCAAAACTCAATAAATATATGCTTCCACATCATTTTTTTCCACTGTTTAAGTAAGCTGGATGTTCAAATGTACTGTTACAGCCAAATAATACTCTAAAACATGAAATTCAAATTGACAATTTGAAAAATTAACAGAAAATGCAAAGCAGTCAAAATAATTTTTCTGGGATCACTTAAATTACCAGGTTTTTACTACATAATTTTCAATTAAAACTGCTTTCTATAGCCTTATATTATTTTGTAAGTACATTGTACATGTATTCTAACTGAAACTATCAAAATTTACCAGGAAAAATGTGTAGGATTGAAAAGAATCCAATCATGATATCACCATATCCTATATTTGAAGTCAACAAACTGCCGCATGATGAAATTTTTTAAATTCTTAATATCAACCATATTTTCAATATTATATGCCCTTCTACTGCAAAAACACATTCAATAACATATTCCCAATAATTATAAAGTCATAAAGAAAAAGAAAATGAGTTGCAATACCTGGTGTCCATGTATATCCAGTGTTTGGGAGCAATATTCCAAAATATTACATAACATGCATTTTGACCATGTAATCTGACACCACAATGCATTTTGTAACATTTTTGTATGAAAAATGTCACTCTGGGTCTGTTGTGACATGCTTAGGCTAATTTGAACATGATAGCAACAAAAGAAAATTTTGACGTTTTTGTCTTAAGGTGTCAAACCACCAATTAATTTCTTTAAGGTTTTCTACTAAATTTGTGTTTTTTCGAGCCTACCTGGTCATTTTATCTTAAGTTTAACCTTTTGAAGACCATATATTTTCTGAAACGTACATGATTCCTCTACGTTCTGTCAAAATATCAGGGCATGTTTAAAATCTTGCAGTGAAATGCCATGCTACGGAAAGCACCTACTCTAAAAATAGCTCGGTCATCCCCAAGAAATTCACTATTTAATGGTCATGCATCAAATCCTCCATAGAGGTATTAAAATACAACTAAATCCATCAAATTTGGGCTCAAGATAATCACTATTTATTTAACTTTAATTATCAATTTTAATTAGTCCATTCCATTCAGTAGTTTTCACAATACTACAAAGTGAAAGGAACTTTTTTCTTGAAAAGGGACTACTTTCGTATATGTTCCAAGCTCTGATTGGGGAATTAGTGGTTTGACACCTAAAGAGCATAAAAACTTGTTTCTTTCACCATTTGTTGGCCTAATTTCTATTCCTTAGCCAATATCAACCCAAGAAAACCTCATAAGGTATGTGGCTGTCTGATATTTGCAAGTATAAGTGTTCAAATGCAAAGGTACCCCCTTGAAGATTTTTAATGAAAATATCTCCATTTACAGCTGTTGAGTTCAGATTGTGTAATATACCAAAACTTACCTATTCTCTTATATATTACAGTTATTAAGCTAGTTTCTAACATAATAAGAAATCTTATCACATATATATGCCTCAGTTGTATATTTAATAGCTAAATACTATGAAATGTTTGCATTTAGCCCCCCCTTTTTTCGTCCCATAAAATGAGCTCATATCATTCTTAATTTTGTTAATTCATGCTTTTATCCCATAAATTATGTGGTTTAAGACATAAAATATGTTTTTGTATATACATCTTTAGTTGAAATTCCTTCTAATTCCATAAAATTTGCAAAAATATGATTTACTGATATTCAAGTCTTGGAATTTCTGACGGTGCACAACTATAATTTCCCCCAAAACTCAATAAATATATGCTTCCACATCATTTTTTTCCACTGTTTAAGTAAGCTGGATGTTCAAATGTACTGTTACAGCCAAATAATACTCTAAAACATGAAATTCAAATTGACAATTTGAAAAATTAACAGAAAATGCAAAGCAGTCAAAATAATTTTTCTGGGATCACTTAAATTACCAGGTTTTTACTACATAATTTTCAATTAAAACTGCTTTCTATAGCCTTATATTATTTTGTAAGTACATTGTACATGTATTCTAACTGAAACTATCAAAATTTACCAGGAAAAATGTGTAGGATTGAAAAGAATCCAATCATGATATCTCCATATCCTATATTTGAAGTCAACAAACTGCCGCATGATGAAATTTTTTAAATTCTTAATATCAACCATATTTTCAATATTATATGCCCTTCTACTGCAAAAACACATTCAATAACATATTCCCAATAATTATAAAGTCATAAAGAAAAAGAAAATGAGTTGCAATACCTGGTGTCCATGTATATCCAGTGTTTGGGAGCAATATTCCAAAATATTACATAACATGCATTTTGACCATGTAATCTGACACCACAATGCATTTTGTAACATTTTTGTATGAAAAATGTCACTCTGGGTCTGTTGTGACATGCTTAGGCTAATTTGAACATGATAGCAACAAAAGAAAATTTTGACGTTTTTGTCTTAAGGTGTCAAACCACCAATTAATTTCTTTAAGGTTTTCTACTAAATTTGTGTTTTTTCGAGCCTACCTGGTCATTTTATCTTAAGTTTAACCTTTTGAAGACCATATATTTTCTGAAACGTACATGATTCCTCTACGTTCTGTCAAAATATCAGGGCATGTTTAAAATCTTGCAGTGAAATGCCATGCTACGGAAAACACCTACTCTAAAAATAGCTTGGTCATCCCCAAGAAATTCACTATTTATAGGTCATGCATCAAATCCTCCATAGAGGTATTAAAATACAACTAAATCCATCAAATTTGGGCTCAAAATAATCCCTATTTATTTAACTTCAATTATCAATTTTAATTAGTCCATTCCATTCAGTAGTTTTCACAATACTACAAAGTGAAAGGAACTTTTTTCTTGAAAAGGGACTACTTTCGTATATGTTCCAAGCTCTGATTGGGGAATTAGTGGTTTGACACCTAAAGAGCATAAAAACTTGTTTCTTTCACCATTTGTTGGCCTAATTTCTATTCCTTAGCCAATATCAACCCAAGAAAACCTCATAAGGTATGTGGCTGTCTGATATTTGCAAGTATAAGTGTTCAAATGCAAAGGTACCCCCTTGAAGATTTTTAATGAAAATATCTCCATTTACAGCTGTTGAGTTCAGATTGTGTAATATACCAAAACTTACCTATTCTCTTATATATTACAGTTATTAAGCTAGTTTCTAACATAATAAGAAATCTTATCACATATATATGCCTCAGTTGTATATTTAATAGCTAAATACTATGAAATGTTTGCATTTAGCCCCCCCTTTTTTCGTCCCATAAAATGAGCTCATATCATTCTTAATTTTGTTAATTCATGCTTTTATCCCATAAATTATGTGGTTTAAGACATAAAATATGTTTTTGTATATACATCTTTAGTTGAAATTCCTTCTAATTCCATAAAATTTGCAAAAATATGATTTACTGATATTCAAGTCTTGGAATTTCTGACGGTGCACAACTATAATTTCCCCCAAAACTCAATAAATATATGCTTCCACATCATTTTTTTCCACTGTTTAAGTAAGCTGGATGTTCAAATGTACTGTTACAGCCAAATAATACTCTAAAACATGAAATTCAAATTGACAATTTGAAAAATTAACAGAAAATGCAAAGCAGTCAAAATAATTTTTCTGGGATCACTTAAATTACCAGGTTTTTACTACATAATTTTCAATTAAAACTGCTTTCTATAGCCTTATATTATTTTGTAAGTACATTGTACATGTATTCTAACTGAAACTATCAAAATTTACCAGGAAAAATGTGTAGGATTGAAAAGAATCCAATCATGATATCACCATATCCTATATTTGAAGTCAACAAACTGCCGCATGATGAAATTTTTTAAATTCTTAATATCAACCATATTTTCAATATTATATGCCCTTCTACTGCAAAAACACATTCAATAACATATTCCCAATAATTATAAAGTCATAAAGAAAAAGAAAATGAGTTGCAATACCTGGTGTCCATGTATATCCAGTGTTTGGGAGCAATATTCCAAAATATTACATAACATGCATTTTGACCATGTAATCTGACACCACAATGCATTTTGTAACATTTTTGTATGAAAAATGTCACTCTGGGTCTGTTGTGACATGCTTAGGCTAATTTGAACATGATAGCAACAAAAGAAAATTTTGACGTTTTTGTCTTAAGGTGTCAAACCACCAATTAATTTCTTTAAGGTTTTCTACTAAATTTGTGTTTTTTCGAGCCTACCTGGTCATTTTATCTTAAGTTTAACCTTTTGAAGACCATATATTTTCTGAAACGTACATGATTCCTCTACGTTCTGTCAAAATATCAGGGCATGTTTAAAATCTTGCAGTGAAATGCCATGCTACGGAAAGCACCTACTCTAAAAATAGCTCGGTCATCCCCAAGAAATTCACTATTTAATGGTCATGCATCAAATCCTCCATAGAGGTATTAAAATACAACTAAATCCATCAAATTTGGGCTCAAGATAATCACTATTTATTTAACTTTAATTATCAATTTTAATTAGTCCATTCCATTCAGTAGTTTTCACAATACTACAAAGTGAAAGGAACTTTTTTCTTGAAAAGGGACTACTTTCGTATATGTTCCAAGCTCTGATTGGGGAATTAGTGGTTTGACACCTAAAGAGCATAAAAACTTGTTTCTTTCACCATTTGTTGGCCTAATTTCTATTCCTTAGCCAATATCAACCCAAGAAAACCTCATAAGGTATGTGGCTGTCTGATATTTGCAAGTATAAGTGTTCAAATGCAAAGGTACCCCCTTGAAGATTTTTAATGAAAATATCTCCATTTACAGCTGTTGAGTTCAGATTGTGTAATATACCAAAACTTACCTATTCTCTTATATATTACAGTTATTAAGCTAGTTTCTAACATAATAAGAAATCTTATCACATATATATGCCTCAGTTGTATATTTAATAGCTAAATACTATGAAATGTTTGCATTTAGCCCCCCCTTTTTTCGTCCCATAAAATGAGCTCATATCATTCTTAATTTTGTTAATTCATGCTTTTATCCCATAAATTATGTGGTTTAAGACATAAAATATGTTTTTGTATATACATCTTTAGTTGAAATTCCTTCTAATTCCATAAAATTTGCAAAAATATGATTTACTGATATTCAAGTCTTGGAATTTCTGACGGTGCACAACTATAATTTCCCCCAAAACTCAATAAATATATGCTTCCACATCATTTTTTTCCACTGTTTAAGTAAGCTGGATGTTCAAATGTACTGTTACAGCCAAATAATACTCTAAAACATGAAATTCAAATTGACAATTTGAAAAATTAACAGAAAATGCAAAGCAGTCAAATTAATTTTTCTGGGATCACTTAAATTACCAGGTTTTTACTACATAATTTTCAATTAAAACTGCTTTCTATAGCCTTATATTATTTTGTAAGTACATTGTACATGTATTCTAACTGAAACTATCAAAATTTACCAGGAAAAATGTGTAGGATTGAAAAGAATCCAATCATGATATCTCCATATCCTATATTTGAAGTCAACAAACTGCCGCATGATGAAATTTTTTAAATTCTTAATATCAACCATATTTTCAATATTATATGCCCTTCTACTGCAAAAACACATTCAATAACATATTCCCAATAATTATAAAGTCATAAAGAAAAAGAAAATGAGTTGCAATACCTGGTGTCCATGTATATCCAGTGTTTGGGAGCAATATTCCAAAATATTACATAACATGCATTTTGACCATGTAATCTGACACCACAATGCATTTTGTAACATTTTTGTATGAAAAATGTCACTCTGGGTCTGTTGTGACATGCTTAGGCTAATTTGAACATGATAGCAACAAAAGAAAATTTTGACGTTTTTGTCTTAAGGTGTCAAACCACCAATTAATTTCTTTAAGGTTTTCTACTAAATTTGTGTTTTTTCGAGCCTACCTGGTCATTTTATCTTAAGTTTAACCTTTTGAAGACCATATATTTTCTGAAACGTACATGATTCCTCTACGTTCTGTCAAAATATCAGGGCATGTTTAAAATCTTGCAGTGAAATGCCATGCTACGGAAAACACCTACTCTAAAAATAGCTTGGTCATCCCCAAGAAATTCACTATTTATAGGTCATGCATCAAATCCTCCATAGAGGTATTAAAATACAACTAAATCCATCAAATTTGGGCTCAAAATAATCCCTATTTATTTAACTTCAATTATCAATTTTAATTAGTCCATTCCATTCAGTAGTTTTCACAATACTACAAAGTGAAAGGAACTTTTTTCTTGAAAAGGGACTACTTTCGTATATGTTCCAAGCTCTGATTGGTGAATTAGTGGTTTGACACCGTAATAAAAATTAAATGCGTTTTATTTTTATTTTTTTATTATCTAAAATGTGTCTTTATACTGATTATTATATGTCAATAAGAATTATGTATTTGAGTGAGGAGAAAATATGCTGACACTAATTAAACATTGATAAAAGAAATATACATTTTGTATACACAAGATAAATACAAACCATAATTGTTATTCAATGTTATTGTTGTTAAATCAATTTAATTTTATCACTTCTGCATATTCCCGTTTTAATGTCAATTTGCCATTGAATTAACATTTCGTGGACGTGATCGTACAACTAGCTGTGCAATCAGTGCCTATCATCACTAAAGTTGTGAGTTCAAATCCTGTTCATGGCGAGGTGTACTCGATACAATGAATATTTTGAGATAAAGTTTGCCAGTTACTTTTTGCGACAGGTCAGTGGTTTTTTCAGGGTACTCCAGTTTCTTCCACCAATAAAACTGACCACCACGATATGACCGAAATATTGTTGAAAGTGGTGTTAAATACCATAAACCAAACCAAACCAACCAATATTTCACCATTATTTCAAGTATTTACCTTTCTTACAATGACGGCCATCACTTGTAAAGGTTAATAGAATTAATTTATATTTGACAAATATTTCACTTATTTTACATTTTTTTACAATGGCCGTGACAATCGCTATAATTTAATCTCACATTTTTGGCAGTGGTTTTGCAATTTGCAAAGAAAAAAATCATGCAAAAATTTCAGAATTATAATAATTCTCTAGTTTTATCTGAATTATACAGATGATTGAATTTGTTCATGTTTATAACACATTTCCCCCTTGTTCAATTCTGTCTTTTAAAAAACCGCTAATGCAATTGAACAAAGTTTCACACATTGATGACAGATATGCATGTTATAATATTCTACATGACTGAAAATATATTTGAAGGACATTTGATGATAGCATTCAGCATGTTCAGTATTGTTTGTGAGTATACAACATGTACATATAAAGGTAATCATCAGGTATTCAGTATGTAAACATGTTTATGTATACTCTGTATAGTTGATGTAACTGCTTTTTATTTACTTTTAGATAAGTACCTGTATGTGTCCTAATTAACCAGGTAGATATAGGACACTCAAAGTCAGCATTATCAAACTCAGTCTGGATTCAACTGGATTTAATTGGGTTTTATCTGGAGATTAGACAGAGAGATAATAAATCACATCAACATGAAATAGATGAAAATAAATCATGTCTGTTAGCAGATTCATAAAAGCTCCATTGCACAAACGTTGGACAAATAATACATTTGGGAGAATTTTGCAGAGATCTTGTACAACAGTACACAGTGCTACGTCTAATGAACCAAAGCCATATGACCTCCCGTCTCATGCTCGTGTTGTCATTTGTGGAGGGGGTGTGACAGGAACATCTATTGCATATCATCTGGCTGAAAGAGGATGGAATGATGTGGTCTTGTTAGAACAAGGAAAGTAGGTTTATAAGACTTATACTAGATACAATGTTAGAACAAGGAAAGTAGGTTTATAAGACTTATACTAGATACAATGTTAGAACAAGGTAAGTAGGTTTATAAGACTTATACTAGATACAATGTTAGAACAAGGTAAGTAGGTTTATAAGACTTATACTAGATACAATGTTAGAACAAGGAAAGTAGGTTTATAAGACTTATACTAGATACAATGTTAGAACAAGGTAAGTAGGTTTATAAGACTTATACTAGATACAATGTTAGAACAAGGAAAGTAGGTTTATAAGACTTATACTAGATACAATGTTAGAACAAGGTAAGTAGGTTTATAAGACTTATACTAGATACAATGTTAGAACAAGGTAAGTAGGTTTATAAGACTTATACTAGATACAATGTTAGAACAAGGTAAGTAGGTTTATAAGACTTATACTAGATACAATGTTAGAACAAGGTAAGTAGGTTTATAAGACTTATACTAGATACAATGTTAGAACAAGGTAAGTAGGTTTATAAGACTTATACTAGATACAATGTTAGAACAAGGTAAGTAGGTTTATAAGACTTATACTAGATACAATGTTAGAACAAGGTAAGTAGGTTTATAAGAGTTATACTAGATACAATGTTAGAACAAGGTAAGTAGGTTTATAAGAGTTATACTAGATACAATGTTAGAACAAGGTAAGTAGGTTTATAAGAGTTATACTAGATACAATGTTAGAACAAGGAAAGTAGGTTTATAAGAGTTATACTAGATACAATGTTAGAACAAGGAAAGTAGGTTTATAAGACTTATACTAGATACAATGTTAGAACAAGGAAAGTAGGTTTATAAGAGTTATCCTAGATACAATGTTAGAACAAGGTAAGTAGGTTTATAAGAGTTATACTAGATACAATGTTAGAACAAGGAAAGTAGGTTTATAAGACTTATACTAGATACAATGTTAGAACAAGGTAAGTAGGTTTATAAGAGTTATACTAGATGCAATGTTAGAACAAGGAAAGTAGGTTTATAAGACTTATACTAGATACAATGTTAGAACAAGGAAAGTAGGTTTATAAGACTTATACTAGATACAATGTTAGAACAAGGTAAGTAGGTTTATAAGAGTCATACTAGATACAATGTTAGAACAAGGTAAGTAGGTTTATAAGAGTTATACTAGATACAATGTTAGAACAAGGAAAGTAGGTTTATAAGAGTTATACTAGATACAATGTTAGAACAAGGAAAGTAGGTTTATAAGAGTTTATACTAGATACAATGTTAAAACAAGGAAAGTAGGTTTATAAGACTTATACTAGATACAATGTTAGAACAAGGTAAGTAGGTTTATAAGACTTATACTAGATACAATGTTAGAACAAGGAAAGTAGGTTTATAAGAGTTATACTAGATACAATGTTAGAACAAGGAAAGTAGGTTTATAAGAGTTATCCTAGATACAATGTTAGAACAAGGTAAGTAGGTTTATAAGAGTCATACTAGATACAATGTTAGAACAAGGTAAGTAGGTTTATAAGAGTCATACTAGATACAATGTTAAAACAAGGAAAGTAGGTTTATAAGAGTTTATACTAGATACAATGTTAGAACAAGGAAAGTAGGTTTATAAGACTTATACTAGATACAATGTTAGAACAAGGAAAGTAGGTTTATAAGAGTTATACTAGATACAATGTTAGAACAAGGAAAGTAGGTTTATAAGAGTTTATACTAGATACAATGTTAGAACAAGGAAAGTAGGTTTATAAGAGTTATACTAGATACAAGTGAAACTACATCGGTGGTATAATGGTTAATGGTTAGCCTGGTCACATGCTATTGATCGTATGATCAAGTCATGGTTAATGGTTAGCCTGGTCACGTGCTATAGATCGTAAGATCAAGTCATGGTTAATGGTTAGCCTGGTCACGTGCTATAGATCGTAAGATCAAGTCATGGTTAATGGTTAGCCTGGTCACGTGCTATAGATCGTAGGATCAAGTCATGGTTAATGGTTAGCCTGGTCACATGCTATAGATCGTAAGATCAAATCATGGTTAATGGTTAGCCTGGTCACATGCTATAGATCGTAGGATCAAGTCATGGTTATTTAATGGTTAGCCTGGTCACGTGCTATAGATCGTAGGATCAAGTCATGGTTATTTAATGGTTAGCCTGGTCACGTGCTATAGATGATAGATCGTAGGATCAAGTCATGATTAATGGTTAGCCTGGTCACGTGCTATAGATCGTAAGATCAAGTCATGGTTAATGGTTAGCCTGGTCACGTGCTATAAATCGTAGGATCAAGTCATGGTTAATGATTAGCCTGGTCACATGCTATAGATCATAGGATCAAGTCATGGTTAATGGTTAGCCTGGTCACATGCTATAGATCATAGGATCAAGTCATGGTTAATGGTTAGCCTGGTCATGTGCTATATATCGTAGGATCAAGTCATGGTTAATGGTTAGCCTGGTCACATGCTATAGATCGTAAGATCAAGTCATGGTTAATGGTTAGCCTGGTCACGTGCTATAGATCGTAAGATCAAGTCATGGTTAATGGTTAGCCTGGTCACGTGCTATAGATCGAAGGATCAAGTCATGGTTAATGGTTAGCCTGGTCACATGCTATAGATCGTAAGATCAAGTCATGGCTAATGGTTAGCCTGGTCACATGCTATAGATCGTAGGATCAAGTCATGGTTATTTAATGGTTAGCCTGGTCACGTGCTATAGATCGTAGGATCAAGTCATGGTTAATGGTTAGCCTGGTCACGTGCTATAGATCGTAGGATCAAGTCATGGTTATTTAATGGTTAGCCTGGTCACGTGCTATAGATCGTAGGATCAAGTCATGGTTAATGGTTAGCCTGGTCACCTCACGTGCTATAGATGATAGATCGTAGGATCAAGTCATGATTAATGGTTAGCCTGGTCACGTGCTATAGATCGTAAGATCAAGTCATGGTTAATGGTTAGCCTGGTCACGTGCTATAAATCGTAGGATCAAGTCATGGTTAATGATTAGCCTGGTCACATGCTATAGATCATAGGATCAAGTCATGGTTAATGGTTAGCCTGGTCACATGCTATAGATCATAGGATCAAGTCATGGTTAATGGTTAGCCTGGTCATGTGCTATATATCGTAGGATCAAGTCATGGTTAATGGTTAGCCTGGTCACATGCTATAGATCGTAAGATCAAGTCATGGTTAATGGTTAGCCTGGTCACATGCTATAGATCGTAGGATCAAGTCATGGTTAATGGTTAGCCTGGTCATGTGCTATATATCGTAGGATCAAGTCATGGTTAATGGTTAGCCTGGTCACATGCTATAGATCGTAAGATCAAGTCATGGTTAATGGTTAGCCTGGTCACGTGCTATAGATCGTAGGATCAAGTCATGGTTATTTAATGGTTAGCCTGGTCACGTGCTATAGATCGTAGGATCAAGTCATGGTTAATGGTTAGCCTGGTCACGTGCTATAGATCGTAGGATCAAGTCATGGTTATTTAATGGTTAGCCTGGTCACGTGCTATAGATCGTAAGATCAAGTCATGGTTAATGGTTAGCCTGGTCACATGCTATAGATCGTAAGATCAAGTCATGGTTAATGGTTAGCCTGGTCACATGCTATAGATCGTAGGATCAAGTCATGGTTATTTAATGGTTAGCCTGGTCACGTGCTATAGATCGTAGGATCAAGTCATGGTTATTTAATGGTTAGCCTGGTCACATGCTATAGATTGTAGGATCAAGTCATGGTCGGGTCAAGCCAAAGACAAAATAAACTGGTATTTGCTGCTTCTCTGCTAAGCATGCAGTATTGAGGAGTAGGTAGTATGAGCTGTAATACTAGTGATAATGATCGTCAAGACTTTCAGTTTTTATCCTTAGTGTTTGGTGTTTTTTTACAACAAAACACAGGTCAAGTTCAATTTTTGGCTATTATGCTTTTCCCAAGTAACTATGTAGCGATATTCTTATTTCTTAGCCTATGAAGCATAATGATTCTCTGTTTTACAGATATACTTGTGGTACTACGTGGCATTCTGTTGGATTGATAGGACAAAGTCGAGATGACGTACCATCAGCTAATCTTGTACAGTATAGTGCCAATTTATATAGATCTCTTGAGAAAGCAGGACATAGTGTGGGTACGTCATGATATTAATTTTATCTGTAAAATCATAAAATTTTCTGACAAAAAAAAATCTTATTATTAAATTTACATTCCATATTTATGTACAAAACCTTTTATCCATATATTTTTATGCCTTCATTAGGGGCATTGAGTTTTACCCAGGTTGGTAAATCAGTCCGTCCGTACCAGTACTTCCCACTTTAGCTTCCCTTCAACAACTAAGGCTTCTCATTAACAAATTGGAGGTCAGAGATCATAATAGGCAGGCTAAGTTTGATTTTGGAATATGTTAAAAAACATAATTACAGTCTTCAAGATTAGCACTGGTCCTCTGGGCCCAAGGCCAGTAAAACTTTGTTTGAGCTAGTCAATTTTCCAGTTTTATTTAGAACTACAATGTATATAAAAATAAATTCAAGAATTTGATTCAGACCAGTAAATTTTCATTTGGAGGACTGCACATATTATGACCATTATTTTGATGTTTTCACATTATCTTGTAGGTTGGAAACAGTGTGGAAGTGTTAACGTAGCTCAAACTAAAGACAGAGTGAATTTGTTACAGAGAAAGCATGCTGTAGCTGTGTAAGTCTTGTACAAACAAGTTCTAGTTTTTATTATAAAGACAGAGTGAATTTGTTACAGAGAAAGCATGCTGTAGCTGTGTAAGTCTTGTACAAACAAGTTCTAGTTTTTATTATAAAGACAGAGTGAATTTGTTACAGAGAAAGCATGCTGTAGCTGTGTAAGTCTTGTACAAACAAGTTCTAGTTTTTATTATAAAGACAGAGTGAATTTGTTACAGAGAAAGCATGCTGTAGCTGTGTAAGTCTTGTACAAACAAGTTCTAGTTTTTATTATAAAGACAGTGAATTTGTTACAGAGAAAGCATGCTGTAGCTGTGTAAGTCTTGTACAAACAAGTTCTAGTTTTTATTATAAAGACAGAGTGAATTTGTTACAGAGAAAGCATGCTGTAGCTGTGTAAGTCTTGTACAAACAAGTTCTAGTTTTTATTATAAAGACAGTGAATTTGTTACAGAGAAAGCATGCTGTAGCTGTGTAAGTCTTGTACAAACAAGTTCTAGTTTTTATTATAAAGACAGTGAATTTGTTACAGAGAAAGCATGCTGTAGCTGTGTAAGTCTTGTACAAACAAGTTCTAGTTTTTATTATAAAGACAGAGTGAATTTGTTACAGAGAAAGCATGCTGTAGCTGTGTAAGTCTTGTACAAACAAGTTCTAGTTTTTATTATAAAGACAAGAGTGAATTTGTTACAGAGAAAGCATGCTGTAGCTGTGTAAGTCTTGTACAAACAAGTTCTAGTTTTTATTATAAAGACAAGAGTGAATTTGTTACAGAGAAAGCATGCTGTAGCTGTGTAAGTCTTGTACAAACAAGTTCTAGTTTTTATTATAAAGACAGTGAATTTGTTACAGAGAAAGCATGCTGTAGCTGTGTAAGTCTTGTACAAACAAGTTCTAGTTTTTATTATAAAGACAGAGTGAATTTGTTACAGAGAAAGCATGCTGTAGCTGTGTAAGTCTTGTACAAACAAGTTCTAGTTTTTATTATAAAGACAAGAGTGAATTTGTTACAGAGAAAGCATGCTGTAGCTGTGTAAGTCTTGTACAAACAAGTTCTAGTTTTTATTATAAAGACAAGAGTGAATTTGTTACAGAGAAAGCATGCTGTAGCTGTGTAAGTCTTGTACAAACAAGTTCTAGTTTTTATTATAAAGACAAGAGTGAATTTGTTACAGAGAAAGCATGCTGTAGCTGTGTAAGTCTTGTACAAACAAGTTCTAGTTTTTATTATAAAGACAGAGTGAATTTGTTACAGAGAAAGCATGCTGTAGCTGTGTAAGTCTTGTACAAACAAGTTCTAGTTTTTATTATAAAGACAAGAGTGAATTTGTTACAGAGAAAGCATGCTGTAGCTGTGTAAGTCTTGTACAAACAAGTTCTAGTTTTTATTATAAAGACAAGAGTGAATTTGTTACAGAGAAAGCATGCTGTAGCTGTGTAAGTCTTGTACAAACAAGTTCTAGTTTTTATTATAAAGACAAGAGTGAATTTGTTACAGAGAAAGCATGCTGTAGCTGTGTAAGTCTTGTACAAACAAGTTCTAGTTTTTATTATAAAGACAGAGTGAATTTGTTACAGAGAAAGCATGCTGTAGCTGTGTAAGTCTTGTACAAACAAGTTCTAGTTTTTATTATAAAGACAAGAGTGAATTTGTTACAGAGAAAGCATGCTGTAGCTGTGTAAGTCTTGTACAAACAAGTTCTAGTTTTTATTATAAAGACAAGAGTGAATTTGTTACAGAGAAAGCATGCTGTAGCTGTGTAAGTCTTGTACAAACAAGTTCTAGTTTTTATTATAAAGACAAAGTGAATTTGTTACAGAGAAAGCATGCTGTAGCTGTGTAAGTCTTGTACAAACAAGTTCTAGTTTTTATTATAAAGACAGAGTGAATTTGTTACAGAGAAAGCATGCTGTAGCTGTGTAAGTCTTGTACAAACAAGTTCTAGTTTTTATTATAAAGACAGAGTGAATTTGTTACAGAGAAAGCATGCTGTAGCTATGTAAGTCTTGTACAAACAAGTTCTAGTTTTTATTATAAAGACAGAGTGAATTTGTTACAGAGAAAGCATGCTGTAGCTGTGTAAGTCTTGTACAAACAAGTTCTAGTTTTTATTATAAAGACAGAGTGAATTTGTTACAGAGAAAGCATGCTGTAGCTGTGTAAGTCTTGTACAAACAAGTTCTAGTTTTTATTATAAAGACAGAATGAATTTGTTACAGAGAAAGCATGCTGTAGCTGTGTAAGTCTTGTACAAACAAGTTCTAGTTTTTATTATAAAGACAGTGAATTTGTTACAGACAAAGCATGCTGTAGCTGTGTAAGTCTTGTACAAACAAGTTCTAGTTTTTATTATAAAGACAGAGTGAATTTGTTACAGAGAAAGCATGCTGTAGCTGTGTAAGTCTTGTACAAACAAGTTCTAGTTTTTATTATAAAGACAGAGTGAATTTGTTACAGAGAAAGCATGCTGTAGCTGTGTAAGTCTTGTACAAACAAGTTCTAGTTTTTATTATAAAGACAGTGAATTTGTTACAGAGAAAGCATGCTGTAGCTGTGTAAGTCTTGTACAAACAAGTTCTAGTTTTTATTATAAAGACAGAGTGAATTTGTTACAGAGAAAGCATGCTGTAGCTGTGTAAGTCTTGTACAAACAAGTTCTAGTTTTTATTATAAAGACAGAGTGAATTTGTTACAGAGAAAGCATGCTGTAGCTGTGTAAGTCTTGTACAAACAAGTTCTAGTTTTTATTATAAAGACAGTGTGAATTTGTTACAGAGAAAGCATGCTGTAGCTGTGTAAGTCTTGTACAAACAAGTTCTAGTTTTTATTATAAAGACAGAGTGAATTTGTTACAGAGAAAGCATGCTGTAGCTGTGTAAGTCTTGTACAAACAAGTTCTAGTTTTTATTATAAAGACAGTGAATTTGTTACAGAGAAAGCATGCTGTAGCTGTGTAAGTCTTGTACAAACAAGTTCTAGTTTTTATTATAAAGACAGAGTGAATTTGTTACAGAGAAAGCATGCTGTAGCTGTGTAAGTCTTGTACAAACAAGTTCTAGTTTTTATTATAAAGACAGAGTGAATTTGTTACAGAGAAAGCATGCTGTAGCTGTGTAAGTCTTGTACAAACAAGTTCTAGTTTTTATTATAAAGACAGAGTGAATTTGTTACAGAGAAAGCATGCTGTAGCTGTGTAAGTCTTGTACAAACAAGTTCTAGTTTTTATTATAAAGACAGAGTGAATTTGTTACAGAGAAAGCATGCTGTAGCTGTGTAAGTCTTGTACAAACAAGTTCTAGTTTTTATTATAAAGACAGTGAATTTGTTACAGAGAAAGCATGCTGTAGCTGTGTAAGTCTTGTACAAACAAGTTCTAGATTTTATTATAAAGACAGAGTGAATTTGTTACAGAGAAAGCATGCTGTAGCTGTGTAAGTCTTGTACAAACAAGTTCTAGTTTTTATTATAAAGACAGAGTGAATTTGTTACAGAGAAAGCATGCTGTAGCTGTGTAAGTCTTGTACAAACAAGTTCTAGTTTTTATTATAAAGACAGAGTGAATTTGTTACAGAGAAAGCATGCTGTAGCTGTGTAAGTCTTGTACAAACAAGTTCTAGTTTTTATTATAAAGACAAGAGTGAATTTGTTACAGAGAAAGCATGCTGTAGCTGTGTAAGTCTTGTACAAACAAGTTCTAGTTTTTATTATAAAGACAGTGAATTTGTTACAGAGAAAGCATGCTATAGCTGTGTAAGTCTTGTACAAACAAGTTCTAGTTTTTATTATAAAGACAAGAGTGAATTTGTTACAGAGAAAGCATGCTGTAGCTGTGTAAGTCTTGTACAAACAAGTTCTAGTTTTTATTATAAAGACAGAGTGAATTTGTTACAGAGAAAGCATGCTGTAGCTGTGTAAGTCTTGTACAACCAAGTTCTAGTTTTTATTATAAAGACAAGAGTGAATTTGTTACAGAGAAAGCATGCTGTAGCTGTGTAAGTCTTGTACAAACAAGTTCTAGTTTTTATTATAAAGACAAGAGTGAATTTGTTACAGAGAAAGCATACTGTAGCTGTGTAAGTCTTGTACAAACAAGTTCTAGTTTTTATTATAAAGACAGAGTGAATTTGTTACAGAGAAAGCATGCTGTAGCTGTGTAAGTCTTGTACAAACAAGTTCTAGTTTTTATTATAAAGACAGTGAATTTGTTACAGAGAAAGCATGCTGTAGCTGTGTAAGTCTTGTACAAACAAGTTCTAGTTTTTATTATAAAGACAGAGTGAATTTGTTACAGAGAAAGCATGCTGTAGCTGTGTAAGTCTTGTACAAACAAGTTCTAGTTTTTATTATAAAGACAGAGTGAATTTGTTACAGAGAAAGCATGCTGTAGCTGTGTAAGTCTTGTACAAACAAGTTCTAGTTTTTATTATAAAGACAGTGTGAATTTGTTACAGAGAAAGCATGCTGTAGCTGTGTAAGTCTTGTACAAACAAGTTCTAGTTTTTATTATAAAGACAGAGTGAATTTGTTACAGAGAAAGCATGCTGTAGCTGTGTAAGTCTTGTACAAACAAGTTCTAGTTTTTATTATAAAGACAGTGAATTTGTTACAGAGAAAGCATGCTGTAGCTGTGTAAGTCTTGTACAAACAAGTTCTAGTTTTTATTATAAAGACAGAGTGAATTTGTTACAGAGAAAGCATGCTGTAGCTGTGTAAGTCTTGTACAAACAAGTTCTAGTTTTTATTATAAAGACAGAGTGAATTTGTTACAGAGAAAGCATGCTGTAGCTGTGTAAGTCTTGTACAAACAAGTTCTAGTTTTTATTATAAAGACAGAGTGAATTTGTTACAGAGAAAGCATGCTGTAGCTGTGTAAGTCTTGTACAAACAAGTTCTAGTTTTTATTATAAAGACAGAGTGAATTTGTTACAGAGAAAGCATGCTGTAGCTGTGTAAGTCTTGTACAAACAAGTTCTAGTTTTTATTATAAAGACAGTGAATTTGTTACAGAGAAAGCATGCTGTAGCTGTGTAAGTCTTGTACAAACAAGTTCTAGTTTTTATTATAAAGACAGAGTGAATTTGTTACAGAGAAAGCATGCTATAGCTGTGTAAGTCTTGTACAAACAAGTTCTAGTTTTTATTATAAAGACAGAGTGAATTTGTTACAGAGAAAGCATGCTGTAGCTGTGTAAGTCTTGTACAAACAAGTTCTAGTTTTTATTATAAAGACAGAGTGAATTTGTTACAGAGAAAGCATGCTGTAGCTGTGTAAGTCTTGTACAAACAAGTTCTAGTTTTTATTATAAAGACAAGAGTGAATTTGTTACAGAGAAAGCATGCTGTAGCTGTGTAAGTCTTGTACAAACAAGTTCTAGTTTTTATTATAAAGACAAGAGTGAATTTGTTACAGAGAAAGCATGCTATAGCTGTGTAAGTCTTGTACAAACAAGTTCTAGTTTTTATTATAAAGACAAGAGTGAATTTGTTACAGAGAAAGCATGCTGTAGCTGTGTAAGTCTTGTACAAACAAGTTCTAGTTTTTATTATAAAGACAGAGTGAATTTGTTACAGAGAAAGCATGCTGTAGCTGTGTAAGTCTTGTACAACCAAGTTCTAGTTTTTATTATAAAGACAAGAGTGAATTTGTTACAGAGAAAGCATGCTGTAGCTGTGTAAGTCTTGTACAAACAAGTTCTAGTTTTTATTATAAAGACAAGAGTGAATTTGTTACAGAGAAAGCATGCTGTAGCTGTGTAAGTCTTGTACAAACAAGTTTTAGTTTTTATTATAAAGACAGAGTGAATTTGTTACAGAGAAAGCATGATGTAGCTGTGTAAGTCTTGTACAAACAAGTTCTAGTTTTTATTATAAAGACAGAGTGAATTTGTTACAGAGAAAGCATGCTGTAGCTGTGTAAGTCTTGTACAAACAAGTTCTAGTTTTTATTATAAAGACAGAGTGAATTTGTTACAGAGAAAGCATGCTGTAGCTGTGTAAGTCTTGTACAAACAAGTTCTAGTTTTTATTATAAAGACAGAGTGAATTTGTTACAGAGAAAGCATGCTGTAGCTGTGTAAGTCTTGTACAAACAAGTTCTAGTTTTTATTATAAAGACAGAGTGAATTTGTTACAGAGAAAGCATGTTGTAGCTGTGTAAGTCTTGTACAAACAAGTTCTAGTTTTTATTATAAAGACAGTGAATTTGTTACAGAGAAAGCATGCTGTAGCTGTGTAAGTCTTGTACAAACAAGTTCTAGTTTTTATTATAAAGACAGAGTGAATTTGTTACAGAGAAAGCATGCTGTAGCTGTGTAAGTCTTGTACAAACAAGTTCTAGTTTTTATTATAAAGACAGAGTGAATTTGTTACAGAGAAAGCATGCTGTAGCTGTGTAAGTCTTGTACAAACAAGTTCTAGTTTTTATTATAAAGACAGAATGAATTTGTTACAGAGAAAGCATGCTGTAGCTGTGTAAGTCTTGTACAAACAAGTTCTAGTTTTTATTATAAAGACAGTGAATTTGTTACAGAGAAAGCATGCTGTAGCTGTGTAAGTCTTGTACAAACAAGTTCTAGTTTTTATTATAAAGACAGAGTGAATTTGTTACAGAGAAAGCATGCTGTAGCTGTGTAAGTCTTGTACAAACAAGTTCTAGTTTTTATTATAAAGACAAGAGTGAATTTGTTACAGAGAAAGCATGCTGTAGCTGTGTAAGTCTTGTACAAACAAGTTCTAGTTTTTATTATAAAGACAGAGTGAATTTGTTACAGAGAAAGCATGCTGTAGCTGTGTAAGTCTTGTACAAACAAGTTCTAGTTTTTATTATAAAGACAGAGTGAATTTGTTACAGAGAAAGCATGCTGTAGCTGTGTAAGTCTTGTACAAACAAGTTCTAGTTTTTATTATAAAGACAGTGAATTTGTTACAGAGAAAGCATGCTGTAGCTGTGTAAGTCTTGTACAAACAAGTTCTGGTTTTTATTATAAAGACAGAGTGAATTTGTTACAGAGAAAGCATGCTGTAGCTGTGTAAGTCTTGTACAAACAAGTTCTAGTTTTTATTACTAGTATTATTAAGATACATGTACTATGTTTTCTTATCAAAGGGAAAGTCAAAACTCATAATTATATAAACAGACAAAATCAGTCAACAACCGGAAAACTGTGAAAACCGTAATGACCCTGACTTGGTACAGGCATTTCTAAAGAAATGGTGGGTTGAATCAGATTTTAAGGAGAACTGACAACATTGTTTTTTTTAATAAGGCAAATTTATTTTTAGAAGCACCATAACATAAGGGGAGATGTGATATAAGTGTTCAGGCTGTTTGTTCTATATCCTATCTCCCATCTCCTCCTGTTTCCTTGTCTCTGAAAATTATTTTCATTGAATTTCGAAATATCCTTCCCCATGTCTCCTAGCCATCTCCCAGTCTCCCAAAAAATCATCCAATCAGACCTTCTCTACCAAACAAGCATAATTTCTCACGAAACAACCAGATGTTTAAACAGTAATTAATGAGATATTGGACAGTTATAATGAAGTCTCCTTTGATTTACAGGGCCACAGGACTGGAGGCCTATTTAATTGATCCCAAAGAAGTCCAGAAGTTAGCACCTATTTTGAAGACCAGTGATATTGAGGTAAAACTTCATTATCATGAAAATTATTGTCCTGTATTTGATGATAAAAAAGAGATAAAATCATATTTTTCACTGATAGTCTTATTTTTCACTAATAATAAAAATTTTCACTGAGGATACTATTTCAAGTATGTGTTTAAAGATGTACGTTAGTCAGAACTATTTTTGTGACTCTTTCGATTTGCAATACAGGAAAAATAAAATGATGTCTTCTTAAGTAAATACAGAATCCCATTTGGAAATTCGTCAAAGTTTAAAGCGTGTGAGATTTTCATTAAAAAAAAAAGATTTAAGTCAAAAAAATCAATTACGTGTCGATCAATAATTTCTTTCCCCAAAACATAGAACAATGGTCATGTATTCAAACAATGACAGCTATTGATGAAGGATCTGTTTGAATTAATGTTGTGACATGACATAGCACCATCGACAGCATATAGAATTATTTTGAATTTCAGAATACTACTGGTATTTGTTCAAATTATAAGCATATTAATTAAATCTATCAGTGTTGCCATCTTTTTTTTCCATTGAAAATGTTCCATAAACATATTATTTGCATAAATGTTTATATCATATCTCAACAATTGTGTAAACCACTTCATTACTCGATGCTAAGCATGCAGTTTGCACAACTGACTGAAAATAATGCAAATAGTTATACCAACACAATATGTATATCAATTTGATTTTGTTGACATTTTCAGGCAGCCCTATATATACCATCAGATGGAGTAGTAGCTCCTACAGATCTAGTGTCAACTTATGTCAGACTGGCAAAAGATAAAGGTACATGTGTACTATTGTATCAAACATTAACTTTGATACGTTGATATGACAGTCAACAGAAGTCAGTTAAAGAACTGATGATATACACCATGACTTTTAGTATTTTAAATCATAGATTGTAATATTACTACATAAGTAGTGTTATTTCATTTAGAGAAGGATCATTCTGGGTTTTTGGGTTCTGAGCCTTGGAGGTCCTATATTTTATATAAGCTTTAGCTTAATCATGTTTTGAAAACCTTTTTGTTCAAATATTTGTGCATTGTATGAAAATTCATTTATATCAGTGATAGGGCATGTTTTTGCTATACATAATTAGATTTAAGCTTTTGAAATTAATTTTAGGTTAGGGTTATGGCGTTTGACGCTACTTTCAACAATCTTTCAGTTATATTTGTGGCGGTCAGTTTTATTGGTGGAGGAGACCGGAGAAAACCACAGACCTGCCGCAAGTCACTGGCAAACTTTATTACATAATGTTGTGTCGAATACACCTTGCCATGAGCGGGTTCAAACTCACAATGTTAGCTGTGATAGGTACTGATTGCTATAGATAGATCACGACCATGACAGCCTCTTGAAATGAATTTTAGAGTTAAAAAGTTACTATAATAAAGAATTAATTATGGTACTTTTAATTTAAAACTTTATGTCTTGATTAAAATAATGAATTATATTTAATTTAAGGTGTAAAATATTGGGTTTTTTATTATTAAAATATATCATTTTTTATATTTAATTTAAGGTGTAAAATGTTGGGTTTTTTATTATTAAAATATATCATTTTTTATATTTAATTTAAGGGGTAAAATGTTGTTGGTTTTTTTTTTTATTAAAATATAGAATTTTTTTTATTTAATTTAAGGTGTAAAATGTTTTTTTTTTATTATTAAAATATAGAATTTTTTATATTTATTTTAAGGTGTAAAATGTTGGTTTTTTTATTATTAAAATATAGAATTTTTTATATTTAATTTAAGGTGTAAAATGTTGGTTTTTTTATTATTAAAATATAGAATTTTTTATTTTTAATTTAAGGTGTAAAAATGTATGAAGGAATAGAAGTAAACAAGATATTTACACACAGTGGTAATGTACATGGTGTAGAAACAACCAGAGGCACCATTAACTGTGAATATTTTATCAACTGTGGAGGCCTGGTAAATGTTACTGCAATAGCATCAGATGGCATTGTGCTAAAAATAGGGATTTTTTCCTTTTGGACGATATTAAATAATGGATGTTTTTTTTTGGCTACTGACTTTCAACAATATTTTGTTTATTGTCATGGTGGTCAGTTTTAATGGTGATGGAGGCTGAAGTACATGGAGAAGTCTTAACTGTAGAGTATATGTTCCACAATATTTTTTAGCGAGATAAACAGATAGAATAGAAATCTAATCGTAGGTTGCATGCTCTACATAAATATTTTAGTGGAGTAGACAAATAGGAGAGATATCTAATTTAAAACTATTATGCCTTAAAATATTGTCGATAAATTGGCACATAAAATTCATAGAAAGTCATGACATCATATGAAAGTTTCAATGTTAAATGTAAAACTGGATGTTATTTCACAACATGTACACCTAAGTTTTAGATAAAATCGAACAAAGAAATTATTTTAAAGGTAGGCAATGTCTTGATATTCTATCATATTGTATTAATTGACATATTGGACTTCAAGAATTCAATATGGTGGCTCATTCACACTAAAACCCTTAGTTATGACAGCAAACATAAGCCATTGAGAAAAAGGTTTTATATAATAATTGCATTGGAATTCTATGTTATAATATTTAGTTGAGTAGACAGATAGGAAAGAAGCATAATCCTAGGTTACATGTTCCACTTCAATATCTGTCGTCATCTTGATAGTCCTTGATGTTCCACTTTATTATCTATACTTTGTAGTGGAGTAGACAGATAGGACAGAAGTTTATTGCTAGAGTACATGTTCCACTTTATTATCTATACTTTGTAGTGGAGTAGACAGATAGGACAGAAGTCTATTGCTAGAGTACATGTTCCACTTTATTATCTATACTTTGTAGTGGAGTAGACAGATAGGACAGAAGTCTATTGCTAGAGTACATGTTCCACTTTATTATCTATACTTTGTAGTGGAGTAGACAGATAGGACAGAAGTTTATTGCTAGAGTACATGTTCCACTTTATTATCTATACTTTGTAATGGAGTAGACAGATAGGACAGAAGTCTATTGCTAGAGTACATGTTCCACTTTATTATCTATACTTTGTAGTGGAGTAGACAGATAGGACAGAAGTTTATTGCTAGAGTACATGTTCCACTTTATTATCTATACTTTGTAGTGGAGTAGACAGATAGGACAGAAGTCTATTGCTAGAGTACATGTTCCACTTTATTATCTATATTTTGTAGTGGAGTAGACAGATAGGACAGAAGTTTATTGCTAGAGTACATGTTCCACTTTATTATCTATACTTTGTAGTGGAGTAGACAGATAGGACAGAAGTCTATTGCTAGAGTACATGTTCCACTTTATTATCTATACTTTGTAGTGGAGTAGACAGATAGGAAAGAAGTCTATTGCTAGAGTACATGTTCCACTTTATTATCTATACTTTGTAGTGGAGTAGACAGATAGGACAGAAGTCTATTGCTAGAGTACATGTTCCACTTTATTATCTATACTTTGTAGTGGAGTAGACAGATAGGACAGAAGTCTATTGCTAGAGTACATGTTCCACTTTATTATCTATACTTTGTAGTGGAGTAGACAGATAGGACAGAAGTCTATTGCTAGAGTACATGTTCCACTTTATTATCTATACTTTGTAGTGAAGTAGACAGATAGGACAGAAGTCTATTGCTAGAGTACATGTTCCACTTTATTATCTATACTTTGTAGTGGAGTAGACAGATAGGATAGAAGTCTATTGCTAGAGTACATGTTCCACTTTATTATTTATACTTTGTAGTGGAGTAGACAGATAGGATAGAAGTCTATTGCTAGAGTACATGTTCCACTTTATTATTTATACTTTGTAGTGGAGTAGACAGATAGGACAGAAGTCTATTGCTAGAGTACATGTTCCACTTTATTATCTATACTTTGTAGTGGAGTAGACAGATAGGACAGAAGTCTATTGCTAGAGTACATGTTCCACTTTATTATTTATACTTTGTAGTGGAGTAGACAGATAGGACAGAAGTCTATTGCTAGAGTACATGTTCCACTTTATTATTTATACTTTGTAGTGGAGTAGACAGATAGGACAGAAGTCTATTGCTAGAGTACATGTTCCACTTTATTATCTATACTTTGTAGTGGAGTAGACAGATAGGACAGAAGTCTATTGCTAGAGTACATGTTCCACTTTATTATTTATACTTTGTAGTGGAGTAGACAGATAGGACAGAAGTCTATTGCTAGAGTACATGTTCCACTTTATTATCTATACTTTGTAGTGGAGTAGACAGATAGGACAGAAGTCTATTGCTAGAGTACATGTTCCACTTTATTATTTATACTTTGTAGTGGAGTAGACAGATAGGACAGAAGTCTATTGCTAGAATACATGTTCCACTTTATTATCTATACTTTGTAGTGGAGTAGACAGATAGGACAGAAGTCTATTGCTAGAATACATGTTCCACTTTATTATCTATACTTTGTAGTGGAGTAGACAGATAGGACAGAAGTCTATTGCTAGAGTACATGTTCCACTTTATTATTTATACTTTGTAGTGGAGTAGACAGATAGGACAGAAGTCTATTGCTAGAGTACATGTTCCACTTTATTATTTATACTTTGTAGTGGAGTAGACAGATAGGACAGAAGTCTATTGCTAGAGTACATGTTCCACTTTATTATTTATACTTTGTAGTGGAGTAGACAGATAGGACAGAAGTCTATTGCTAGAGTACATGTTCCACTTTATTATCTATACTTTGTAGTGGAGTAGACAGATAGGACAGAAGTCTATTGCTAGAGTACATGTTCCACTTTATTATTTATACTTTGTAGTGGAGTAGACAGATAGGACAGAAGTCTATTGCTAGAGTACATGTTCCACTTTATTATCTATACTTTGTAGTGGAGTAGACAGATAGGACAGAAGTCTATTGCTAGAGTACATGTTCCACTTTATTATTTATACTTTGTAGTGGAGTAGACAGATAGGACAGAAGTCTATTGCTAGAGTACATGCTCTACTTTAATATTTATGCAAAGGTAAAAATATGTGGTCATATGCTATGAATCAATCATTTTCATTGGTGCTAAGCTTCAGTATTTTATATGGTGTAGTGGAGTAGACAGATAGGAAAGAAGTCTAACCCTAGATTCCATGTTTCACTTCAATTTTTATGCAAATGTAAATATTTGTGGTCATATTAAGCTATGGGTCTGTTGTTTTCGTTGATATTAAACGTCAGTATTTTATATGTTGTAGTGGAGTAGACAGATAGGAAAGAAGTCTAACCCTAGAGTCCATGTTCCACTTCATGCTACAGAACATTTTTATATTATAACAAAGGATGTAGACGGTGTGGATTCTAATTTACCAGGTTAGCATTATAATTACATGATAAATATTGTGATATTTTTAGTGGATTCTAATTTACCAGGTTGGCATTATAATTACATGATAAATGTTGTGATATTTTTAGTGGATTCTAATTTACCAGGTTAGCATTATGATTACATGATAAATGTTGTGATATTTTTAGTGGATTCTAATTTACCAGGCTAGCATTATAATTACATGATAAATGTTGTGATATTTTTAGTGGATTCTAATTTACCAGGTTAGCATTATGATTACATGATAAATGTTGTGATATTTTTAGTGGATTCTAATTTACCAGGTTAGCATTATGATTACATGATAAATATTGTGATATTTTTAGTGGATTCTAATTTACCAGGTTGGCATTATAATTACATGATAAATGTTGTGATATTTTTATTGGATTCTAATTTACCAGGTTAGCATTATGATTACATGATAAATGTTGTGATATTTTTATTGGATTCTAATTTACCAGGTTAGCATTATGATTACATGATAAAATTTGTGATATTTTTATTTACAGAAAACTATCTCGTACATATATTGGTGTTAAAAGAACAAAATAGATTGAAGAGACTCCTTAAAATAGATATTAGTTTTGTTTTGATTCATATCCATTCTGTTAAAGTTCCTGTAATTTTCTGGACTTGATGTAAAAAAAATAATCTTCTAAAAATTTACTTCTGTGAAACCACTGAACCATTTGAAAATAACAAGGATGGGATGTTCCTTGTATGGTTTTCTACAAAGTTTACATATTTTGTGTTGATCAGAAATTCAAGATGGCCACCAACACAGGACAAAGTTTAGCATATTTAGGGCCATACATGAGTAAATGTATAAAAAGTTTTTTTTTTTCTTCAGACGAACTGCAAATATGATTAAACTAAAACTATAAATAAAGTTAAATTTGATGGCACCTTACAAAACTTTACAATATATTTTTCAAAAGGACTGGAAGTCAAACATTGCTGCTACCACAGAGTAGAATTAGCTGGAGCACTAGGAGGAAATGTTTGAAAAATCTAGTTCTCTGAAGCTTCTAAATATTTGTAAAGAGATCTTGTGTTGATTGTTAATCCAAGATGGATGGTTCCCCAGTAGAACCAAATGGGAATGTATGTAAAAAGCTTTTTTTGACAAAAAAAACCCCACTTTTTTGTGTCCGTTAGAGTGAAGGTATCCAGATTTATACTCAGAACAAACTATTTACATGGTCAAATTGGAATGGAAAGATCAGAAATGTATTTATCGTGAATATAGATTATTTTAAATAAACCAAACATGAAACTGATCAATTTGTATTGCTAGAATTGGTACCATAGTAAAAAAAAAATGTTCAATTGATAGTACAAAAGTAATTTAGTTGTTATTTGTCTGAATTTACAATCTAAGCATCACCAGAAATTTTATTTATAGAGATGACTGGAAGTTATAATGAGGCTTGCATGTCCATTACACTCAAAATGACAAGACTTTTTTTCGACACAATATTATAATGACTGAACTTTTACGGTACATTACAAAATTAACGAGAGAAAGTGTCATTATCGTTTTTCAAATTGTTTGTGTTTTATTCTGCTGGCAATGTATTAATTAATTTTTCTAATAAAAGTATGCAATGAATCAGTTAGACATTTTTATTATTTTAGTGATCAGAGATTATGATGGCAGAGTGTACTTCAGGGAATGGAGTGGAGGGTTAATGGCAGGAGGATTTGAACCTGAAGCTAAACCAGCTTTTCATGCACAAATTCCTGACAAGTTTGAATTCCAACTTCTTCCAGAAGATTGGGATCATTTTCGTAATTATCTTCAAAATATTTGACACCTTGTACACTTAGTCAGTCTTTATCGAGAAAAAAAATATACAACAAACATCTAATTTTGATTAGATTGTGCAATAATAAACAATGATATTGCATGAAATGTTATAAAAAATGTTAGAAAATACAGATAAACAGAGTTTAATGTCTTTTTAGTCCAAATTTTGAAATTATAAAAGTCTAAATATGTGGGCCTGTCTGTCTGCAAGAATAATAAAAGTCTAAATATGTGGGCCTGCCTGTCTGTAAAAATCACAATAAATAAGTTAACGTCTTTACTGGAATCATAAATGACATGAAAACTTCGACTTCCAGATATTTTGGAATTTACTTTTTTCGTATCTGTAACCTACATCAGTATTTTTTTATTTATATTACCGGCGATGCTGCATCGGGCAAGGCAGTTTCATGATCAGTTGATAATTTGATTCAACCAATTTATTTTTAGTGAAGAATTTTGTAATAAGGTTTTGTTTTTTGCTCATCGTGGTCACTTGCAAGCGTTAAAAGTACGTAATTTAAAACTTTTATGTCTGAGTCAATTGTGTGGTTTCAAAGACCGTATAATCAAAGTCGGAATTTAAATTGAAAAATACGATCGGAGAGGGAAGAAAAATTTTCCGGATATATAAACTCGCCATCTGGCTATCAATACAGAATTTGTACTCGCATTTTACAAAAGGAACCGCAAATGTGAGTGTTTTGGTCGCATTGTAGAGCCCTGATGAACTGCGATTAAAAATTTTTTTACAGTTGAAATAAATGAAATTATATAGTTATCTCCCTTTAATGTGTATGTTTTTTCCAATTTGACATATTGAACACTATTTAAAATATATTTCAGCTTTTCTGATTATCAGACTACTTAATGTGGGCAAACTATAACATTATAAACAGGGTTACTTATAAAATATTATTATATAGAAAAATAATTGCAAATTTAAATATGCTTTAAAAGTTTTAATGACTTGTATTTGATAAGTATACAGTTAACCTCAGACGACTTGTTCAGCCAGTTGAGACACGGAAATTCCGTAATATAGATATTTAGAACTCACTTCCATTAAGAATGGTTGTAATATATTAAAATTAACAAAATTGCATAGTTGAAGGAAAGCAAAGTGCATATTTAATGTCGATAAATGGGTACAATGTATATATTTAACACAATTTAAATTAGTAGTTATGTATCAGTGGAATTTTGATTCATGCTAAACATTGATGTCTGACATTTGAAGACTGGTCTTGGTGTCTGACATTTGAAGACTGGTCTTGGTGTCTGACATTTGAAGACTGGTCTTGGTGTCTGACATTTGAAGACTGGTCTTGGTGTCTGACATTTGAAGACTGGTCTTGGTGTCTGACATTTGAAGACTGGTCTTGGTGTCTGACATTTGAAGACTGGTCTTGATGTCTGACATTTGAAGACTGGTCTTGATGTCTGACATTTGAAGACTGGTCTTGGTGTCTGACATTTGAAGACTGGTCTTGATGTCTGACATTTGAAGACTGGTCTTGGTGTCTGACATTTGAAGACTGGTCTTGATGTCTGACATTTGAAGACTGGTCTTGGTGTCTGACATTTGAAGACTGGTCTTGATGTCTGACATTTGAAGACTGGTCTTGGTGTCTCACATTTGAAGACTGGTCTTGATGTCTAACATTTGAAGACTGGTCTTGATGTCTGACATTTGAAGACTGGTCTTGATGTCTGACATTTGAAGACTGATCTTGGTGTCTGACATTTGAAGACTGGTCTTGGTGTCTGACATTTGAAGACTGGTCTTGATGTCTGACATTTGAAGACTGGTCTTGGTGTCTGACATTTGAAGACTGGTCTTGATGTCTAACATTTGAAGACTGGTCTTGGTGTCTGACATTTGAAGACTGGTCTTGATGTCTGACATTTGAAGACTGGTCTTGATGTCTGACATTTGAAGACTGGTCTTGGTGTCTGACATTTGAAGACTGGTCTTGATGTCTGACATTTGAAGACTGGTCTTGGTGTCTGACATTTGAAGACTGGTCTTGATGTCTGACATTTGAAGACTGGTCTTGGTGTCTGACATTTGAAGACTGGTCTTGATATCTGACATTTGAAGACTGGTCTTGATGTCTGACATTTGAAGACTGGTCTTGATGTCTGACATTTGAAGACTGGTCTTGGTGTCTGATATTTGAAGACTAGTCTTGATGTCTGACATTTGAAGACTGGTCTTGATGTCTGACATTTGAAGACTGGTCTTGGTGTCTGACATTTGAAGACTGGTCTTGATGTCTGACATTTGAAGACTGGTCTTGGTGTCTGACATTTGAAGACTGGTCTTGATGTCTAACATTTGAAGACTGGTCTTGGTGTCTGACATTTGAAGACTGGTCTTGATGTCTGACATTTGAAGACTGGTCTTGATGTCTGACATTTGAAGACTGGTCTTGATGTCTGACATTTGAAGACTGATCTTGGTGTCTGACATTTGAAGACTGGTCTTGGTGTCTGACATTTGAAGACTGGTCTTGATGTCTGACATTTGAAGACTGGTCTTGATGTCTGACATTTGAAGACTGGTCTTGATGTCTAACATTTGAAGACTGGTCTTGGTGTCTGACATTTGAAGACTGGTCTTGATGTCTAACATTTGAAGACTGGTCTTGATGTCTGACATTTGAAGACTGGTCTTGGTGTCTGACATTTGAAGACTGGTCTTGATGTCTGACATTTGAAGACTGGTCTTGGTGTCTGACATTTGAAGACTGGTCTTGATGTCTGACATTTGAAGACTGGTCTTGGTGTCTGACATTTGAAGACTGATCTTGGTGTCTGACATTTGAAGACTGGTCTTGATGTCTGACATTTGAAGACTGGTCTTAATGTCTGACATTTGAAGACTGGTCTTGATGTCTAACATTTGAAGACTGGTCTTGGTATCTAACATTTTAAGACTGGTCTTGGTATCTAACATTTTAAGACTGGTCTTGGTATCAATTTTGGCTTTTTCTACAATTTTTCTATTGTTTTATGAAACTGTTCTGACATTGTGGTATTTTGACATTTTTTTTTCAGAGATTTTACTAGATGCTATTTTGAATCGTATACCAGCAATGGAAACAGCTGAAGTGCGACAGTTCGTCAATGGACCAGAAAGTTTTACGCCTGATGGAAGTTGGATATTAGGAGAATCTGCCGAGGTTAAAAAAATTATATATAATAAGACAGTTTACTAGATTTCTAAATCTTGATCTAAGTCGATAATAAATTTTAATAAATCTCCATAAATCCAAAACATTCAGCCATATTTGATAATAGAATAAATTATCTTTAGTAAAATAGGTAACAGAACTTTTGACATAATGTGACTTCTGTCATCTTGAACTTTTTCACATTCCAATTTCTCTTGCAGAACTGCTTAACCAAATGTAAGCAAACTTACTTGTATAATCCTTTGGAAGAGGACATTCAGACTTCTACAAATTAATTTTATCTCCAATTGTAGCGAAATGAATCATTCTTAGGATCACACATAATAAAGCTCACACAAATGCAGCATTTAGGATCTATGGGAATCTGAGCCATGTTGAGGGGGGGGAGGGGGGCTGGTTTAGGTTCAAAAGTCTTGCATAGGCTGCAATGATAAAAAGATTAGAATAATATCCCATGTTCCAGCATTGAAATGTAATTATTAGATGATATGGAATATCCTTGTAAAATGAGGATAGAGAAGGAATGGATTGTAATAACCGGGGGATTACCGATGTTGTCTAATCATGTGCCAACATTTTTTGTTATTAGGTCGTATATATCATCTCTCAGCAGCTTATGATTCCATTCACAAAGTTTTGTGTTTTAAAAGTATATTACTTTTATTAAAATTGCAGAATATTGAATTTTAAAAATGACATGAATCATATTTTAAAATTTAATTTTGTTTATTTTAGATCGGGAAATATTTTGTGGCTGCGGGAATGGCATCAACAGGGATTGTTGCTTCAGGAGGAGTTGGTAAACAGATCTCAGAATGGATAATTGACGGAGAACCCAGCATCAATCTAGAAGCTCATGATATATTACGATTTGTACCCTTCCACAACAATAGGAGGTTCCTAAGGGAAAGAGTCAAGGAATCCTTAGGTCTGTTTTAAAACTTATCACTGATGCATTGTAGAGCATGAATTAAATGAAATAGAATGTTAGAAGAATATATAGCAAGCTGCAAAATTACATTTTAAATATTGATAGTTTTAATACTAAACTGGTTTTTGCTTGTGAAGATTAAATTTAAATGTTCACTTACTAGATCTAAATGCACAAATTCATCCAACAGTATAATGTATATAGTATATAATATTTATGAACTTGAAGTGATCCACCCTGACAGTGTACACTATACATGTAATGAGTAATGACCCCACTGACAGTGTACACTATATATGTAATGAGTAATGACCCCACTGACAGTGTACACTATACATGTAATGAGTAATGACCCCACTGACAGTGTACACTATACATGTAATGAGTAATGACCCCACTGACAGTGTACACTATACATGTAATGAGTAATGACCCCACTGACAGTGTACACTATACATGTAATGAGTAATGACCCCACTGACAGTGTACACTATACATGTAATGAGTAATGACCCCACTGACAGTGTACACTATACATGTAATGAGTAATGACCCCACTGACAGTGTACACTATACATGTAATGAGTAATGACCCCACTGACAGTGTACACTATACATGTAATGAGTAATGACCCCACTGACAGTGTACACTATACATGTAATGAGTAATGACCCCACTGACAGTGTACACTATACATGTAATGAGTAATGACCCCACTGACAGTGTACACTATACATGTAATGAGTAATGACCCCACTGACAGTGTACACTATACATGTAATGAGTAATGACCCCACTGACAGTGTACACTATACATGTAATGAGTAATGACCCCACTGACAGTGTACACTATACATGTAATGAGTAATGACCCCACTGACAGTGTACACTATACATGTAATGAGTAATGACCCCACTGACAGTGTACACTATACATGTAATGAGTAATGACCCCACTGACAGTGTACACTATACATGTAATGAGTAATGACCCCACTGACAGTGTACACTATACATGTAATGAGTAATGACCCCACTGACAGTGTACACTATACATGTAATGAGTAATGACCCCACTGACAGTGTACACTATACATGTAATGAGTAATGACCCCACTGACAGTGTACACTATACATGTAATGAGTAATGACCCCACTGACAGTGTACACTATACATGTAATGAGTAATGACCCCACTGACAGTGTACACTATACATGTAATGAGTAATGACCCCACTGACAGTGTACACTATACATGTAATGAGTAATGACCCCACTGACAGTGTACACTATACATGTAATGAGTAATGACCCCACTGACAGTGTACACTATACATGTAATGAGTAATGACCCCACTGACAGTGTACACTATACATGTAATGAGTAATGACCCCACTGACAGTGTACACTATACATGTAATGAGTAATGACCCCACTGACAGTGTACACTATACATGTAATGAGTAATGACCCCACTGACAGTGTACACTATACATGTAATGAGTAATGACCCCACTGACAGTGTACACTATACATGTAATGAGTAATGACCCCACTGACAGTGTACACTATACATGTAATGAGTAATGACCCCACTGACAGTGTACACTATACATGTAATGAGTAATGACCCCACTGACAGTGTACACTATACATGTAATGAGTAATGACCCCACTGACAGTGTACACTATACATGTAATGAGTAATGACCCCACTGACAGTGTACACTATACATGTAATGAGTAATGACCCCACTGACAGTGTACACTATACATGTAATGAGTAATGACCCCACTGACAGTGTACACTATACATGTAATGAGTAATGACCCCACTGACAGTGTACACTATACATGTAATGAGTAATGACCCCACTGACAGTGTACACTATACATGTAATGAGTAATGACCCCACTGACAGTGTACACTATACATGTAATGAGTAATGACCCCACTGACAGTGTACACTATACATGTAATGAGTAATGACCCCACTGACAGTGTACACTATACATGTAATGAGTAATGACCCCACTGACAGTGTACACTATACATGTAATGAGTAATGACCCCACTGACAGTGTACACTATACATGTAATGAGTAATGACCCCACTGACAGTGTACACTATACATGTAATGAGTAATGACCCCACTGACAGTGTACACTATACATGTAATGAGTAATGACCCCACTGACAGTGTACACTATACATGTAATGAGTAATGACCCCACTGACAGTGTACACTATACATGTAATGAGTAATGACCCCACTGACAGTGTACACTATACATGTAATGAGTAATGACCCCACTGACAGTGTACACTATACATGTAATGAGTAATGACCCCACTGACAGTGTACACTATACATGTAATGAGTAATGACCCCACTGACAGTGTACACTATACATGTAATGAGTAATGACCCCACTGACAGTGTACACTATACATGTAATGAGTAATGACCCCACTGACAGTGTACACTATACATGTAATGAGTAATGACCCCACTGACAGTGTACACTATACATGTAATGAGTAATGACCCCACTGACAGTGTACACTATACATGTAATGAGTAATGACCCCACTGACAGTGTACACTATACATGTAATGAGTAATGACCCCACTGACAGTGTACACTATACATGTAATGAGTAATGACCCCACTGACAGTGTACACTATACATGTAATGAGTAATGACCCCACTGACAGTGTACACTATACATGTAATGAGTAATGACCCCACTGACAGTGGTGCTACATGCTACACAGGTAGACAGATCTCCTTCCTGTAATAGCAACAAAAACAAATTTTTAGAAAGTAAACTAAAAAAAAAACAACTAATGAATAAAATTTACATTAATTTTCAAAATTCTTCGAAATAGTTGGGTTGTATAACTTTGTGTTATGTAGAGCCTGTTGTTCATATAATATCACAAAAACATATTAATTGAGTGACAATTCTTACAAAGATTTTTACAATCACAACTTACATAAATTATAACTTGTGTCTGATCCTTTCTGTTAATGATGAACAAAGAATATTATTATAAAGTACAAATATTATTACAATAACATCTGTGCATAGGATGCATTTATTTAACAATTAAGCTCAAATCTGCTTTTAACGCCAATCAATCGATCAATCAAGTAACATTTTATGAAACCGCCTAAGTTAGTTTTAATTTACTTATCAGAAAGAATTTGAGTTATTTTGCAACAGAAACTATATTCTTTTGTAACTTCATTCATTATACTTCATTATAACATTAATGCATTCTTTTCCTTTGATCTTTTCATGGTTTATATACCAGATTGTAAGCAACAGCTAAGAACTATGTAATAACACACGCAGATATGAAATATTGCAAACTTTAAATGTGGGCTGTAATTTTATTACTCTCAGAGATCTGTGCAATAATCAACGACCTAGATGTGATATTACATGGCTTCATATTACAAATCATTTATATCACAGTTTTCCGAGTTAAACAATCTCACACTTTATATTCGATTGTTTAACCATTTAACTCGGAAAACCATGGTATAAATATTATGTAGATATGAATTCTGTGTTGTGACATCAGACACAAGTTCTCATAAGTTGTGTTACATGAGATATCTACAGTAACGGATCAAAAGTCTTTCTGCACTAAGCAATTTTCCCTATATATTCATATAAAACCATGATTTTTTTTAAATTCTTGTCATGCCATTTCTTACTCGATTTTCATGAAATTTTCAGCATTAAAAGCAGAAATAAATATAGTTTTTTTCTTCTAATAATTCACATAAAAGTTAATATCTCCACTTCCTGAATATGTGATTTAAACACAAAGTTAATTGTCTTTTCACCAAAAATACTATACAATCATAGAACATTGTGACATTGATCATTTACATTTGTGTTTAAATCATAAATGCTTGTAAATATAAGTTCAATACAATTATAAGAAAATATTGAAATAAACTCTTATTAGTTCTGTATAAGGTGAAAAAAATCCAGAAAACTGGATAAGAAATGACCTCAGGAGAATATGTTTGAAAATAAGTGGTTTTATATAAAATTATAGGGAAATATGTTAATGCTGAAAGACTTTTGACCAGTGAATGTGATGTTTTTAGCTCTGTATATTGATAAATATTATAATTAAGCCGTGCAATGTTGTTTTTGTATTATTAACCTGTCTATTCTGAACAACAAAAATAGTTCTAGTCATGTTTCTCTTGTGCATTTTTTTTATTTAAACATAAAATGTATACATTGAATGGCGATGATTTTGAAAATGAACCATCCATAGAGGTTTTCATTAGCTTGAAAATCTTGCTTTAGAACAATTTAACAGACCATCCCTACTAAGAGTGTTTTAACGTGCCTTCAAGTGGATTAAAATACACTTACTTTCATTGTATATCATAGTTTGTCCTATTCTTAGCATGATTAACTATCAAGTGGAGAAATATGTGGTCCACTGGTAGTAGAAGGAGAATCTATATATATATATTTCTGTTTTTAGCCGAGTTGCGACAAAGTCGAACTCGGCTTATAATATGATGAATGGCGTCGGGGCGGTGCAATCGTTTCCGCACAATAACTTAAGAATGAAATGTCTGATCTAAATGAAACTTGGTACACATATGCCAGGTGGTGAGAGGAGGAAGCCTATTGATATTGAGGATCGTAGGACAAAGGGCAAGGTCACAACTTCTAAAAATAGAACAACAATATGATACTTTTTTCGTTTCCACACGATATCTTAAGAACAAAATGTAGGAGCTAAATGAAACTTGGTACACATATGCCTGATGGTGAGAGGAGGAAACCTATTGATAATGAGGTTTGTAGGACAAAGGTCAAGGTCACAACTTCTAAAAATAGAACAAAAATTTGATACTTTTTTCGTTTCCGCACGATGTCTTAAGAACAAAATGTAGGATCTAAATGAAACTTGGTACACATGTGTCTGATGGTGAAAGGAGGAAGCCTATTGATAATGAGGTTTGTAGGACAAAAGTCAAGGTCACAACTTCTAAAAATAGAACAAAAATTCGAAACTTTTTTCGTTTCCGCACGATATCTTAAGAATGAAATGTCAGATATAAATGAAACTTGGTACACACATGCCTGATGGTGAGAGGAGGAAGCCTATTGATATTGAGGTTTGTAGGTCAAAAGTCAAGGTCACATTGTCCATCCACATGTTCGCAACTCGGCTTTCGCACCTTTGGTTCGTTACTGATTTTATTTTTAATTATTTTTAATTGTAATTAAAACACTTTTTTAAACAGATGAAAGTAAAGGTAAAACTTCTAAAAGTGACATATTACCATGCTATATAATTTAAAGTTTATACGATTTGAAGTTTCACTAATTTTTACATCTTAATTTGATGCTGACATTTTTCTGAATTATTTTACTGGTAACTAATTGATGAACTTTATAGCTCAGTAACAAATCTATTGTGTTTATTTTTGATGCATAATAATCTTGTGTGTTACTAACAAATACATGTATCATATTCTCTCAGTCATACATACATGTATGTAGAATAGTACAAATTTAAGAGGTAAAAAATATGGTTCGTCAAAATTGATTGTCAATAGTAAAAAAAATTCAGCCAAATGTTAAGAAAAAATAATATAAATCTGATTGAAGTGATCTGAAATACAGTAAATACCTGTAAGATATATTTTTATTTTTTATTTATTTATTTTATTTTTGTTCATATAAAAAAAATTCTTTTCAACAATTGGGGAACAAACACATACTTTCAATGGTTCAGCTATGAAATATGCCATTTTTGTTTCGTTTTCGTGAAGTGTGTTTGGGAGTTGGACATGTTGTTTAATGAACCATACATATGATCAAATATTTGTCTTCTTCATTGAAAGTGAAAACTTGAGTAAATAAATGTTAGAGAATACCGAAGGGGCAATCAAAAATGGACAATCCAGAGAAACTGGCAACTACTTTGGCTAACTCACCGAAACCAAAGGCCCATGTGACATATTGCCATAAATTTATGTTTGTTGTTCATCTATAAACATGTTGCATTTCAATTTTCTTCTATGAAACCATTTTACCAATTTTAATTTATTCATGAATATTACATGTATAGTAACTGGTTTTTTTCTTTCCATCTTGTTGTATTTATTTTTGCTTTTTATCTTATTTAGTCGTACAATAATTGCACATTTCTAAAGTCAGTGATGAAATATTCATCGGTAAAAGACCCTACCTTGAAATATAGTTAAAACAATAAATATTTGTCCCCTTTTTCAAAATTTAGTGGTGACTGTGTGTTCTATTAACGAACGTGGGAATATGTTATACAAATCAGACTTAATAGTAATCAAGATATGATAGTGTTTATTTGGACATGTGTTAAAAAATCTTGAAAAGAATTGATAATGATTACATTCGGCATTTACTGGTACAACAGAACCAATCTAATCTGACACACCAAGGGACCAGGGAAATGTGTCCGATTGTACAGGGTGTCGGAACCTGTCTAATCTGACACACCAAGGGACCAGGGAAATGTGTCTGATTGTACAGGATGTCAGAACCTGTCTAATCTGACACACCAAGGGACCAGGGAAATGTGTCCAATTGTATAGGATGTCAGAACCTGTCTAATCTGACACACCAAGGGACCAGGGAAATGTGTCTGATTGTACAGGATGTCAGAACCTGTCTAATCTGACACACCAAGAGACCAGGGAAATGTGTCCGATTGTACAGGATGTCAGAACCTGTCTAATCTGACACACCAAGGGACCAGGGAAATGTGTCCGATTGTACAGGATGTCAGAACCTGTCTAATCTGACAGACCAAGGGACCAGGGAAATGTGTCCGATTGTACAGGATGTCAGAACCTGTCTAATCTGACACACCAAGGGACCAGGGAAATGTGTCCAATTGTACAGGATGTCAGAACCTGTCTAATCTGACATACCAAGGGACCAGGGAAATGTGTTTGATTGTACAGGATGTCAGAACCTGTCTAATCTGACACACCAAGGGACCAGGGAAATGTGTCTGATTGTACAGGATGTCAGAACCTGTCTAATCTGACACACCAAGGGACCAGGGAAATGTGTCCGATTGTACAGGATGTCGAAATACTCAGGTTTTGTTTTTAGTTAACAGAAATACTTTGGGACCATGATTTTTTGTTGGATGTTACAGGATGTCAGGAAAACTCAGGTGAGGGATTGCACAAGTTCCACTCAATTAACAATTTAATTTCCATGGCTTAATATAATATGGACAGATTTCAGGTTTTTATTTTATACTTTGCATTTTTGAATAAAATTCTATTGAAATATAGAATAATATATATACCTTTCTTACTATTTTCAACAAAAGATGTGCATTATCAGATGAAATTAAACTTGAGAAATCCACAATTATATTTTTGAAGAAAATGCATTTTCTCACAAGTAAGAAAACAATATAGTTTAGAGACATTTTGTTGGTGTATTCTGCTTTTTATATTGATTGAGAGTGATGTTTAATGCTTGTGAATCCTTTCTAATTTATTTATTAGTAGTTTTAGTATTTCTTGTTCCATTTTGGAAAAGATTTTGTGAATAAGAATACATTTACACATTATTTATTACACAAATTGATCACGTAATTTACGAAGCATGTGTTTTTGAAAAACTTTAATTATTTACATAATAGTACAATTGAGAAAAGTAAAGAAATATGTAATGATGTGTACTTGATACAACTTTAAGGGATAAAGTTTTTCAGTGACTAACAGAATATCTGTGATTTTCTCCAGATACTTTGGTTTCTTCCACCAATAAAATTGATAGTCACAATATTACTGAAATATTGTTAGTTAAGGAATATGTTCAATTTTTGTGCATGTTATACGATATAACCTGGTTTGGGGCACTTTACGCTTAATAAACCGCAAAACGGTTTATGAAAAGTGTAAACTTTTCCAAACCAGGTTATACTTGTTAAACAAGTTCAAAAATTGAACATATTCCACATAATATAATTTATACAGCAAAATTTAATGATTCCTCGATTTTAATTACTATTATTTCATGGGACTATGTTAATTTGTCATTGACGAATGATTATTGAATAATTTGTTGGTGACGTCACAATACCAACCCAGGTTATCAAGTATAACCAATGTTGTTCCAGGCGGACCAGCCAATCAGATTGCAGTATTCACATCAAATTAAAGTATATTAGATTAAGCATATTTTTATTGCTAAATATCTTAATAATTGGATTAGACATAAGTTATATCAACTTACAAGGGTCCTCTCCACATAATAAATAATAACTATAATATATATATTGTTTAAAATCAATACAGATTCAGGTGAGACTCTAGTTACCAGGAGAGACTCTAGTTACCAGGGGAGACTCTAGTTACCAGGGGAGACTCTATGTACCAGGGGAGACTCTAGTTACTTATGTATCTAATTAATTACTGTTATTGCTGAAAATAATACAGTAAAACCTGTCTAAACCAAACCTCCTTGGGACCAACTTTTGTGTTTGGAATAGACAGGTGTTCTGTTTATACAGGTTAAATATACAAAGATGTCCAGCATTGGGACTTTATTTAAAGTTTGTTTTTTTCAGGATTCTGGTTTATACAGGATTGAGTTTAGACAGGTTTCACTGTAGATAAATTTTTATGAAAGTTGAGTTCTAACTGTTTTATAGGAATGTACAGAATGAAGTATCCAGGACAACAATGGAAGAATGGACGTAACCTACGTACCTCTCCCCTGTATACACGACTGTCGGCAGAGGGGGCATGCTTTGCTGAGACTAATGCCTACGAGAGACCAATGTATTTCTCAGATTCTGCTGATAGTAAGATAATTAATTAATCAGCTGAATTTCTATTAATCATTAATTGTGACATTTGACCTTTGATCTCACTGAATGATATTGTCAGTATTAATCAGCTGAATTTCTATTAATCATTAATTGTGACATTTGACCTTTGATCTCACTGAATGATATTGTCAGTATCAACAAACTCACTGATACTGACATTTTTCTGTCAGTGTGGTGTCAAACACATGATAATTACTGATAAAAATGATTACGTCAGTTTTGAAGATTTTAACATTCAAAACTGATGTTATTCTATATAGATGGGTATCAAATTTACTTGTTAATGAATAGAATACTATCATGAGCTATTGCCCTGACTTTGAATCTGTCATTATCGTCATTCTTTGAATAGCCCTACAGAAAGTTTTATGTGTCTATCAGAACTCCTAAGATTGCATTCGTTGCCATTATGGCTCACAGAATTGATTGAAGCTTAAATGTACATGTACAGTCAAATATGTTTTATGTGACCTTTCAAGGGAACATTGAAATAAGGTCACTTAAGACAGATGGTTGCTAAATATACCGGTAGGTCAGATTAATATGAAAGGAAATTAAACTTAAGGTCACATTAATACAAGTTATTGCTTAATAGATGTGGTCACCAAAGCAGGTCTGACTTAATTTGAATTATTATTAAATGATCCTGTATAATGTTTATGTTTTTTCTTGTATTGATCATAAATCCAAAATGTCGGCTACTGCCGATATAGTTTAAAATGCTATTAGAAAAAATGTTTTAAGCTACATTGCGTTAAAACCAGTGATTGATTGATTGATTTATTGTGTTTAACGTCACTTTCAGCAATATTTACGCTATAATCATGGTGACCAGTTTTAGTGCTGGAAGAAGCCGGAGTACCCGGAGGAACTACCGACCATGGGCAAGCAACTGGTAAACTTTATCACTTGCAGCTGCAAGTCGAGTGCACCCCTTTTTGTAATTTACAAAGCTGGGCGCGAACCCACACCGTATTGGTGATAGGCTTGTATGAGTTGTTAGGTAATTCAACTACCTAATACATTGAACCACCCGGGCCCTTCTGAAACCAGTGAACCCTTGGATAGCTAGCACTAATTTGGCAGGAATGTTCATTTAATGTCACCATGGCAGGAATGTTCATTTAATGTCACCATGGCAGGAATGTTCATTTAATGTCACCACAGGATAAGTTTAAATATAGAGCCTTATTGGAAAAATATATAAGATTATTGTTCTCTTAAACCACAGCCCCATTTGAAAACAAACTTAAGTAGAATGCTCCTGATTCTGAGTTGGATTGTATAAATGCATCAGTTTTTTGTCTTGTACAGAGGAAACAAGTTAGACAAGTAAATTGTTCTATTTTTAGGTGAAGAGCAATTAGGTATTAAGAAAGGAACATTTGGGAAACCAATTTGGCATGAGAATGTCAAAGATGAGTATTGGTCGTGTAAGGAACGTGTTAGTTTGATTGACATGTCATCGTTTTCCAAGTTTGAAATATCGGTATGTTTATTTCAATACATTTTCTTTACTTCTTAGATTAGTGACAGGATGATTTTAATATATAGCAAATCACATGAGTTTTAAAGTGATATTGTCTGTATCAACAAACTGATTCTAATTACTGAACATTATCATGTGATATCAGACACATTATTATATTACTGATAAAACTATATTGGACTTTCTGCAATACTAATGATAATGACTGTCTTGACCTTCAAAACTGACGTTATTTTATATATATTCATGACGAGGAAAAGTTTTTAAAAAAACCCACCTCTTGTTGTTAAAAAGGAAGCAGTCCATAAAATTGATACTGATGAAATTGAATGAATCCACTGCAAGTTGATCAGTTTTTAAAACACCCACCATGGAGAAAAGAAGGAAACAAATGTGAATAAGAAAAAAATCTGAAATTTCATATTTGACAACCAGTAATAGAGTTCATAAACATAAACATCTTACTTATAGTATTATTAAAAAAACTAATTAAATATTAAATTAGCATCGATATACAGTACTGGTCGAGGACCAATTATTGCCCTTTTTTTTCTTGTTTTTGTCAGATTATTTCTATGTAGTCCAATTCACCCCTTCAAGCGCCTCATAATTTTGAATGTTACCAATCGACTTACCTTGGATGGAAATATAAATAATTTTCATGCGCATGCTCGTATCAGGGACCCTTTGTAAAGTTGTCACTGAATCGAGAGGGAAGAGTACCAATTATCGCCATCTTGTTAGATGTGGGAAAAAATGTATAAATCAACAGTTAAAAAGAAATGGCCTTACCACAAAAAATGAAGGTGTTACCAGTATTTTGCAATCGTTAGAACACCAATCTGCTATATTTTTCTGTTAATAATAGCGATTGGAATCTCCGCTCCGTTTACGTGACCCCCATGAGATTTATATAAAGAGGCATGGTTTCTAATGGGGTTTTACCTAATTTTGCATGCGCTCGCGAGTAACGTGCAAGTTAGCGATAATTGGTCCTCGACCAGTATAACTAAATTAATAAAATGATGAAAAAGTCATTACAATATGGTCTGAAATTAACACCCTTTTTACTAGAATTATGTTGTTACATTAGATTATGTTGTTTACATTTAATGGCAGAAAACATTTTATCAAAGGAAGGTGATTTTGTTTTCAGTCTCAGGGACCAGAAGCCTTAAACTTGTTACAGTATTTGAGTTCTAATGACATCAATCAACCTATAGGTACAGTCATACATACAGGGATGCAGAATAGCAGAGGAGGATATGAGAATGACTGTTCTGTTGTTCCTCTTCCTAACAACAGGTATATATAATGTTGGGGTGAATCTAGGAAATTTTTTGTTATGTTTCCTAACAACAGGTACATTAAATGTTGAGGAGGGGGGAACCTGAGGAAATTTTTGTTTCTCTTCCAAACAACAGGAACATAAAATGTTGGGGTGAATCTCAGCCATTTTTGTTTTCACTTCCCAACAACAGATACGTTGAATGTTGGGGAGGGGGAGAATCTAATGAAATTTTGGTTTCTCTTTCCAACAACAGGTACATAAAATGTTGGGGTGAAGCTTGGAATTTGTTTGTGTTTCTCTTCCCAACAACAGATACATTGGATTTTGGGGAGGGGGAGAAAATGGAGAATTGTTTTTATTTCTCTTCACAACAACAGGTACATAAAATGTTGGGGAGGGTGAGAATCTAGGGAATTTTTAGTTTCTTTCTCCAACAACAGACATAGAATGTTGGGGTAAATTTTAATTTTTTTTTATTTTTTTTATTTCTCTTCCTACGAACAGATATGTAAAATGTTGGGGAGGGGGAGAATCTAAGGAATTTTCTTGTTTCTCTTCCCAACAACAGCTACATAGAAACAAAAATCAGTTGTCAAAAGCAGATATCCAGGTAGGACATTGAGAGCTTTCATTTATAAAATCATTGTTCTTTTAATCAGATAATAAGCATATTCCATTTTTATTGGATACTTTATGAGACACAAATTTATAAACAAACAAAAAATGCATTTGTAAAGATGAAAACTGATGACTTATGGAAATCGAGAATTGTTACTCACACTGACTTAAAATATTTTGATATTGAATCCGATGTTATTAAAAATGAGTAGTAATTTATAAATATATCAATTTATGTAAAGAAAGTTTAAACAATTCCACTAATATCAACAAAGCGAAAAATCACCTCTCACCTCAACTCATTGAACATAATAAAGACCAGGACATCAGGTCCGGTACCAGTGAAAACTGACATCGGACAAGTAGATCTTGTATTACGGTTGTCCGACAGGACAAGTGAAAAAATCAGAGATTCCCAAACGTGCCGGTATGACGGACAAGTCTATTTCCACTGGTATAAAATACTGGGTTTGTTGTATAAAAGAGCCCTGTTTGATCTCCAATTTATTTCGATTAAAACTAAAGTGAAACGCCAGATCAAAACTCTTTTATTGTATCATTTATCATTCCTCCATACGAAGTTCAAGGACATTGACAAAATTAAAGTCGCAATCTCAGAAACGGTTAAATGAACGGAAATATCAATATTTGAAATATAAGAACAAGAATCACTCCGGAACGGACACGTAAAAATTATCGGATATCAATTTGGTGCCAAATTTAAACTTGTCTTTTGTGCAAAATATGATAGAGAACTTGATTTATGCTTTTGGGAAATATTGAAACCTTTGAAATGGACAAATATTACAAGCTTTTTCCTGATCTGGTTGAAAAGATCCACTAAAATTTTTATTTCTCTGTGAATTTAAATAAAATACTTTGCTTTATTTATATCACTTGTTTCTGGTAAAAAAAATATACCTAGATACTGGTATATATAGTATCTAGGTATATTGTTTTTTTACCAGAAACAAGGATTTATATAACACAAATATGAGTTATTACAATTTGTGTGGTATTGGATCACAACACAGTAATATTTCAAAAAGAAAAGGGGGGGGTGTACATATAAAAATCACTGGTATGCAAGACTCCAATCAAGGTAGACAGAAATAAAAATGTGACATTGAATATATATTCCTTAAGATAGTTACAAAATGTATGAATAAAAAAAACCCAGAACAAATCACTTCAGGCAGCTTTAACTATTTACTAAATTTGGGCAGGGTAACGTCAGAAGGGTCGCGAAACAATGTTTCGATTAATCGCAATTGACTTTTCCCAGAAGTCTCCCCACTTCTCTCTGTTGTCTCCTATTACTCCCTGTGAGCTCTCTGAAAGAGAAGTCACTTCTCCCTCTAATTTGACAGTAGTGGGAGCCCTGGATAATTATTCTCTAGTTTTTGTAATTTTTATTAATTTTTTCGGACAACTAAAAGATTGAGTCGGACTAGTACTTTTTTTAGTTAGTTGTCCAAAGGGACAAGTTGAAAAATATGTTAATGTAGTGGCCTGGACATATGACATTGGAAGTCCAGGCTTGGGAGAGGCACAGAAGTGTGATGGTAGTCTTTAGATAAACTTTCATGAATATATGTTTATTTTGATAGATTCTTCATGATTGCACCAACATCTCAACAGACACGTTCGTTTGCGTGGTTGAGAAAGCATTGTCCATTAGATGGATCAGTACAGATCACTGATGTCACCTCAGCCTACTCAGGATTAAATGTGATTGGTCCACATGCTCAGCAGTTGTTAGCAGACGTATCAGATACATCTACTACACTGACAGACTTCAAACCTATGACTTGTCAGGTATAGTAGTACCTCCCTCTCACATGACAGACTTCAAACCTATGACTTGTCAGGTATAGTTGTCCCTCCCTCTCACATGACAGACTTCAAACCTATGACTTGTCAGGTATAGTAGCCCCTCCCTCTCACATGACAGCCTTCAAACCTATGACTTGTCAGGTATAGTAGTCCCTCCTTTTCACATGACAGACTTCAAACCTATGATTTGTCAGGTATAGTAGTCCCTCCCTCTCACATGACAGACTTCAAACCTATGACTTGTCAGGTATAGTAGCCCCTCCCTCTCACATGACAGACTTCAAACCTATGATTTGTCAGGTATAGTAGTACCTCCCTCTCACATGACAGACTTTAATCCTATGACTTGTCAGGTATAGTAGTCCCTCCCTCTCACATAACAGACTTCAAACCTATGACTTGTCAGGTATAGTAGTCCCTCCCTCTCACATGACAGACTTCAAACCTATGACTTGTCAGGTATAGTAGTCCCTCCCTCTCACATGACAGACTTCAAACCTATGACTTGTCAGGTATAGTAGCCCCTCCCTCTCACATGACAGACTTCAAACCTATGACTTGTCAGGTATAGTAGTCCCTCCCTCTCACATGACAGACTTCAAACCTATGACTTGTCAGGTATAGTAGTCCCTCCCTCTCACATGACAGACTTCAAACCTATGACTTGTCAGGTATAGTAGTCCCTCCCTCTCACATGACAGACTTCAAACCTATGACTTGTCAGGTATAGTAGCCCCTCCCTCTCACATGACAGACTTCAAACCTATGATTTGTCAGGTATAGTAGTACCTCCCTCTCACATGACAGACTTCAAACCTATGACTTGTCAGGTATAGTAGCCCCTCCCTCTCACATGACAGACTTCAAACCTATGACTTGTGAGGTATAGTAGTCCCTCCCTCTCACATGACAGACTTCAAACCTATGACTTGTCAGGTATAGTAGTCCCTCCCTCTCACATGACAGACTTCAAACCTATGACTTGTCAGGTATAGTAGTCCCTCCCTCTCACATGACAGACTTCAAACCTATGACTTGTCAGGTATAGTAGTCCCTCCCTCTCACATGACAGATTTCAAACCTATGACTTGTCAGGTATAGTAGTACCTCCCTCTCACATGACAGACTTCAAACCTATGACTTGTCAGGTATAGTAGTCCCTCCCTCTCACATGACAGACTTCAAACCTATGACTTGTCAGGTATAGTAGCCCCTCCCTCTCACATGACAGCCTTCAAACCTATGACTTGTCAGGTATAGTAGTCCCTCCCTCTCACATGACAGACTTCAAACCTATGACTTGTCAGGTATAGTAGTCCCTCCCTCTCACATGACAGACTTCAAACCTATGACTTGTCAGGTATAGTAGTCCCTCCCTCTCACATGACAGACTTCAAACCTATGACTTGTCAGGTATAGTAGTCCCTCCCTCTCACATGACAGCCTTCAAACCTATGACTTGTCAGGTATAGTAGTCCCTCCCTCTCACATGACAGACTTCAAACCTATGACTTGTCAGGTATAGTAGTCCCTCCCTCTCACATGACAGACTTCAAACCTATGACTTGTCAGGTATAGTAGCCCCTCCCTCTCACATGACAGACTTCAAACCTATGACTTGTCAGGTATAGTAGTCCCTCCCTCTCACATGACAGACTTCAAACCTATGACTTGTCAGGTATAGTAGTCCCTCCCTCTCACATGACAGACTTCAAACCTATGACTTGTCAGGTATAGTAGCCCCTCCCTCTCACATGACAGCCTTCAAACCTATGACTTGTCAGGTATAGTAGTCCCTCCCTCTCACATGACAGACTTCAAACCTATGACTTGTCAGGTATAGTAGTCCCTCCTTTTCACATGACAGACTTCAAACCTATGATTTGTCAGGTATAGTAGTCCCTCCCTCTCACATGACAGACTTCAAACCTATGACTTGTCAGGTATAGTAGCCCCTCCCTCTCACATGACAGACTTCAAACCTATGACTTGTCAGGTATAGTAGTCCCTCCCTCTCACATGACAGACTTTAATCCTATGACTTGTCAGGTATAGTAGTCCCTCCCTCTCACATGACAGACTTCAAACCTATGACTTGTCAGGTATAGTAGTCCCTCCCTCTCACATGACAGACTTCAAACCTATGACTTGTCAGGTATAGTAGTCCCTCCCTCTCACATGACAGACTTCAAACCTATGACTTGTCAGGTATAGTAGCCCCTCCCTCTCACATGACAGACTTCAAACCTATGACTTGTCAGGTATAGTAGTCCCTCCCTCTCACATGACAGACTTCAAACCTATGACTTGTCAGGTATAGTAGTCCCTCCCTCTCACATGACAGACTTCAAACCTATGACTTGTCAGGTATAGTAGTCCCTCCCTCTCACATGACAGACTTCAAACCTATGACTTGTCAGGTATAGTAGCCCCTCCCTCTCACATGACAGACTTCAAACCTATGATTTGTCAGGTATAGTAGTACCTCCCTCTCACATGACAGACTTCAAACCTATGACTTGTCAGGTATAGTAGCCCCTCCCTCTCACATGACAGACTTCAAACCTATGACTTGTGAGGTATAGTAGTCCCTCCCTCTCACATGACAGACTTCAAACCTATGACTTGTCAGGTATAGTAGTCCCTCCCTCTCACATGACAGACTTCAAACCTATGACTTGTCAGGTATAGTAGTCCCTCCCTCTCACATGACAGACTTCAAACCTATGACTTGTCAGGTATAGTAGTCCCTCCCTCTCACATGACAGATTTCAAACCTATGACTTGTCAGGTATAGTAGTACCTCCCTCTCACATGACAGACTTCAAACCTATGACTTGTCAGGTATAGTAGTCCCTCCCTCTCACATGACAGACTTCAAACCTATGACTTGTCAGGTATAGTAGCCCCTCCCTCTCACATGACAGCCTTCAAACCTATGACTTGTCAGGTATAGTAGTCCCTCCCTCTCACATGACAGACTTCAAACCTATGACTTGTCAGGTATAGTAGTCCCTCCCTCTCACATGACAGACTTCAAACCTATGACTTGTCAGGTATAGTAGTCCCTCCCTCTCACATGACAGACTTCAAACCTATGACTTGTCAGGTATAGTAGTCCCTCCCTCTCACATGACAGCCTTCAAACCTATGACTTGTCAGGTATAGTAGTCCCTCCCTCTCACATGACAGACTTCAAACCTATGACTTGTCAGGTATAGTAGTCCCTCCCTCTCACATGACAGACTTCAAACCTATGACTTGTCAGGTATAGTAGCCCCTCCCTCTCACATGACAGACTTCAAACCTATGACTTGTCAGGTATAGTAGTCCCTCCCTCTCACATGACAGACTTCAAACCTATGACTTGTCAGGTATAGTAGTCCCTCCCTCTCACATGACAGACTTCAAACCTATGACTTGTCAGGTATAGTAGCCCCTCCCTCTCACATGACAGCCTTCAAACCTATGACTTGTCAGGTATAGTAGTCCCTCCCTCTCACATGACAGACTTCAAACCTATGACTTGTCAGGTATAGCAGTCCCTCCCTCTCACATGACAGACTTCAAACCTATGACTTGTCAGGTATAGTAGTCCCTCCCTCTCACATGACAGACTTAAAACCCATGACTTGTCAGGTATAGTAGTCCCTCCCTCTCACATGACAGACTTCAAACCCATGACTTGTCAGGTATAGTAGCCCCTCCCTCTCACATGACAGACTTCAAACCTATGACTTGTCAGGTATAGTAGTCCCTCCCTCTCACATGACAGACTTCAAACCTATGACTTGTCAGGTATAGTAGTCCCTCCCTCTCACATAAGGCCACTCCTTATAAGAGGAGTCACCTATTTTGAGGGGGACAAATTTTTCTCAGTGCATCTGAAATCTGCCATGATAAAGGGAGTGGGCTTTCATGGGAGTGGCCTTATAAGAGGGATGACCTTGGTGGGTGTGGCCTTATAAGAGGGGGACTACTCTACTAGATGTTCCTTTTATTATGTAAAAAAATATAATTTATTATTCTTTGTAACTGCCACGATATAACTGAAATATTGTTGAAAGTGGCGTTTAAGCACCATAAGCTTAATCTTTGTATTCAATGGATGTTGTTTTGTGAAATTCTTATTGTTGATACAGTAAAACTTGCTTATAATGAATTTGTGGGGGCAGCCAAATTTATTTCGTTATAACCGTAATTCGCTATATTGATATAGCGAACTTCGTTATAACATATAACGAATTCGTTATATAATCATATGCAAATCAAGTCATTTTATTTCAATCAAATGCAAACATAGATACATGGACTATACACAATGATTCATCACTTATCTTTAGCAAAGAAATCTTGAATGGTAGACTGTTTTTGATTTTTGGTAAATATATTTTCGATCTTTGTCAAGTATTTAAAAAGAAATTCATCAACATTGTCATATGTTTCTAACGTATGGCGAACAGTGTCAAGTGCAAATAAACCATCTGCATTTGTCGGAACGTCATTTAGTACAGGATCGTCATCACTTTCTGAATTTTCACCATCCGTGTCCTTATTTAATAGAGAGTTTACAATATCATCATCAGACCTCGTTTCAGTTACAACTACATTGTTGTCAACAGCAACAACTTCCTCCAATGTGACCCCGATTTCACCTAGTGTATTACAAATGTTTACGAGGTGCGATAAGGGTAGCTCATCATCATCACTACCAGACTCACTATCATCGATATTTGTCAGTTCGTTTTTAAATCCAGCCTTTTGAAAACATCGTAAAATGCACACCTGTGATACTTGTCGCCAAGAAAATTGTTTTTATTTGGGAAATAAAGGTTTGGTTTTTTTTATCAAACATAATTGTACTTAATCTCCTGTAAAAACAAGTGTATTTTGGTTTTCCAATTTTTAGGCCCCTAGCACAACTGATGAGAGATTATTTCTCGAAATGTGCATCTTGTGCACCAGACCCGGTGTCATATGGTATTTTGAACCCCATGGTATCATATGATTTTATTATTAAGACATTAATTAGTGTTGGGTAGATCGTAGGGGTGACGACAGTTTGTCTGTAATTAGTGTTAAATTGATTAATGAATGTCCTATTGTTTATTTACGACTTGTGAAAATGCAAACAATATTAAATTTACAATTTTATGACAATAAAAATTACTCGAAGAAGCCATGACTTTTAAATAACTTATAAATTCTTAAAATGTGATCACTAATTAAGAGAATAAACAGTAATCACCTTTCATTGAATTTTATTTGTCAAAAAAGTACGACAGGTAATATTTAAGCCAGTGGCAAATACAAATCAATATAAAAATACCAATTATTAATAGTAACAAAACGTTTAGATTTTAACTTCGTACTATGCATGGAAAAAATATATAGATTTGACTTTTGAGCGACAAAAAAAATGTTTGTACTAACCGAATTTGCTATAAAGACACATTTTAATATAGATTTAGGAAGCAGTTGGTCGGGGAATAGAAATTAGTTTGTTGTAACCATAAATTCTCTCTAAACGTGTTCGTTATATTCAAGTTTTACTGTAGTGTGTAATTTAAACCTCTGTGGCATTATTGTTACTGTACTTACATGTGTGATATGTCTACCCACAGACTGTTGTTTAAGTGAACAAGCATTATAAAGATCCAATTAAGCATGTTGGTCTAGTACAAAGCGGACATAATCATCATCTCATTGAAATGTAACTTGTCCTCGCCATGATATAGCTGAAAAATTGTTCACTTGGTGTTAAACAACAATTACTGACTCATTTTCTGTTTATTTTGTAGATTATTGATGTAGGGTTTGGTGGTGATATAATAGCCATGAGATTGACTCATGCTGGTGAAGATGGTTTTGTTCTGTATATACCTTCAGAAGTATGTATGAAAAAACATTGTCACGTTGACACTGTCATTTTTGTCATTTATATATATTGGGCTTAAATCCATAAATATTCAATTATCTAACGAAAATGGTGTTTAGGGTACAAAAGCAAGTATGAAATGTAGTTAAACTGAATAAAAGTAGTTGTCATGATGTAAGTCAATTATAAATTGTCGTCAAAAATTTAGGGTTGTCTTTGTGTTGATTGTATGGTAGTTGGATTTACAACTACCTATGCAATCAGTGCCTATCACCACTGAAGAGTTTGAATCTGGCTCATGGGGATGTGTACTCAATACAACATTACGTGATAAAGTTTGTTAGTCACTTGCAGCAGGTCTGTGGTTTTCTCTGGGTACACTGGTCTCATCCACCAATAAAACTTACCGCCACGATATAACTGAAATATTGTTGAAAGTGGCGTGAAACACCACAAACCAAAAAAAAACAAATCTTACGAAAAATTAGAAAAGGAAGGAGTTCATTTCATAGTCTAAGGGAATGAAGATTTTACTTGAAATTAAGCGAGTATTTAAATTATAATGATACCCCCCGCAACGAAGTTGTAGGGGGGTATACTGGTTTCACCATGTCCGTCTGTAGACAAATCCTATGTCGTACGATAACTTGAGTTGTGTTTCTTAGAATCTTTTAAAATTTTATCAGCTGTTTACTGGTGAAGAGAAGAGGATCCCTTTCATTTTTGACGATTTTCACTTTTGCCGTTCCAGAGTTATTGGACTTGATATGACGGAAAATAGGATTTTTACCCTATGTCGTATGATAACTTGAGTAGTGTTTTTCAGAATGTTTTGAAATTTTATCAGCAGCTTATCGGTGAAGAGAGGAGGGTCCCTTTCATTTTTGGTCGGAACAATCAGTAATGTTTTGGTTATGGAAATAGGTTGGATAGATGTGGGGAGCGGGGGGTATATCTTAGTGAGCTGTGTTCACAGTAATACTAGTTATGATTTTAATTAATTACAGACAGACAAATATTTGCATAAGGATATCCAAGTAGTCTGAGCACACTCCACTTAACTTTTATATTTTATATGCAATTTGTCACAAATTCCTTCCTTGTAGATCAGGGCAGGGTAACCATTTGGTGTGGTTAAAAATTGGACCCCAAAGCCACTTTCAATACACAGTGAAACCTGTCTATTTAAAATCTTGTATAAACTGAACTTTAAATAAAATCCCAATGTAGGAAATCTTTGCTAATCTAACCAGTATAAATTGAAGACCTGTTTATTCCGAACACAAAAGTTGGTTCCAAGAAGGTCTGATTTAAGCAGGTTTCAATGTGTACATATAAAAAATAAATAAATGAAGTAATCTGTTATCTTTATTTTATTTTTAGTATTCACTGCATGTATACGACACGTTGATGAAGGCAGGAAAGAGTTATGGTATAAGGAATGCTGGGTATTATGCAATGAGAAAGTTGAGGGTTGAAAAATTATTTGCATTCTGGGGCCAGGATCTCACCACTGATGATACACCATTTGAATGTGGCAGAGAGTTCAGAGTGAAGTTTGACGTAGGTATTAATAATACAGTCAAACCTGCCCATGTGGTCAACTGTATTACAGGGTCACCTTTTTCTTGTCCTGTCATAAAAAATTTCATATTAACTGAACCTCTTTTCAGAGGTCACCTGTCTTATAAGGCCACTTTTTAGCTCACCTTGCCAAAGGCAAAGTGAGCTTTTGCCATCACTTGGCATCCGTCGTCCGTTAACTTTTCACATTTTAATCTTCTCCTCTGAAACTCCTCAGCCAAATGAACTGAAACTTGGTAGGAATCATCTATGGAAGGTCCTCTATAAAGATTGCTCATTTCGTCCCGATCCATTAACAAACATGGCCGCAACAGGCAATTCTTGTTTCTGATTGGCCAATTTTTTAAAATCTTCTCCTCTGAAACCACTTGGCCAAATGAACCGAAACTTGGTAGGAAGCATCTATGGAAGGTTCTCTATAAAGATTGTTCATTTTGTCCCAATCCGTTAACAAACATGGCCACCACAGGCGAGTCTTGTTTCTGATTGGCTGATTTTAAAAATTCTTCTCCTCTGAAACCGTATGGCCAAATGAACCGAAACTTGGTAGGAAACATTTATGGGGGTTCTCTATAAAGATTGCTCATTTCGTCCCGATCCATTAACAAACATGGCCACCAGAGTCAATTCTTGTTTCTGATTGGTCGATTTCTAAAAATCTTTTCCTCTGTAACCGCTTTGCCAAATGATCTGAAATTTTGTAGGAAGCATCTATGGAAGGTCCTCTATAAAGATTGCTCATTCCATCCCGATCCGTTAACAGACATGGCCGTCACAGTCGATTCTTCTTTCTGATTGGCTGATTTTTAAAATTTTTCTCCTCTGAATCCGTTTGGTCAAATGAACCAAAACTTGATAGGAAGCATCTATGGAAGATTTCTCTATTAAGATTTCTCTATAAAGATTGCTCATTCCGTCCCGATCCGTTAACAAACATGGCCACCACAGGTGACTCTTGTTTCTGATTGGCTGATTTTTAAAATTCTTCTCCTCTGAAACCGTTTGTCCAAATGAACCGAAACTTGGTAGGAAGCATCTATGGGCAGTCCTCTATGAAGATTGCTCATTTTGTCCCGATCCATTAGCAAACATAGCCGCCATAGGCAATTCTTGTTTCTTATTGGTTGATTTCTAAAGCAGCTTTTCCTTTGAAACTGCTTGGCCAAATGATATGAAACTTGGTAGGAAGCATCTATGGAAGGTCCTCTATAGAGATTGCTCATTTCGTTTTGATCCATTAACAAACATGGCCACCACAGGCAATTCTTGTTTCAGATTGGTCCATTTCTAAAAATCTTCTTCTCTAAAACTGCTTTGCCAAAATGAAGTGAAATTTGGTGGGAAGCACCTATGGAAGGTTCTGTATTAAGTTTCCTAAAGCAGAATGAAAGGTGAGCGATATAGGCTCAGCCCACTGAGCCTCTAGTTCTTTGTCCCAAATGTAACCTCTTAATACAGGTTTGACTGTAATTACTCTTCTCATTATCATTCCCTCTTGTTAGGATTTCTCTACATTCGTTTGTTTCCATGTATATTATGAACCGTTGTAAAAATTAGCAGCCATTTGATTGGCTAGACAGCAATATGTTTGATTGGTTGCTACTCCATATAAGCAGAACCAATCAAAATGTATATTAGCATGTACATACATAAATATGTAGAAATGAACAAAGGACTGGGAGCTATAAGGGCCAAAATCGGCCCCACCTCAGATGTCGATAAAATTTTCTCCAAAATGTATTCACAATATGTGCTTTTCAGAAAAAATACAGTTAGTTAATATGTGTATCTAATTCCTCACAGCAGATCGACAAAGTCAGGTAATGAAAAGCACTGAACGTCATTTTTTTTCAGAATACAGAACGTACGTATCATTGTATTATAATGCACATCTATAAAATTCAATAAACAAAGCATAAATTTGACTTAATATGCAATGTGGATTGATTTCAGGAATAAAAACATGTTCCGAAGCTGTATTATGAAATTAAAGTGAACGAATAGTAATGTCGCAACGTCACCCATTTTCGACGGTCTCCTGTTTTCGATGGTTTGTTTCATGTGATAAAATTTCTCATTATTTTGATCGCTTCATTTGTCAGAGGTTATATTATGATGCTGAAATTGCATGAATGATCTCAAGAAATCTGATCTAAAAATGTCATCTTTAAATGTAAGAACTACGTACCACATCTATTATTTCACGTTCAAATTGTAGTTTTTCGTAATTCATTTTTTTTGTCACCTTAACAAAGCTTTAATCATTTAAAAAATATATTTCATACAGACCAATTTTGGTTTCATCGTCTGCTATGACATTGATAATGTACATACCGGTATTGAGGTCATATCAATTCAGAAACTTATTAACATTGATCGTCGAAAACTGGTCGAAATTTTGGTATTAATTTTAAAACGAAGTAATAGATAGGTTTATTTGGACAATAGAACTTTGTCATATTTGAAATTTTTTTAAGCACTTTTTTAACCGTACATTATTCTTAGCGACAACCAATGCTATGATATATTCTAGTACATTTTTACGGACAATCATCACAAATCTTTAAAAAAAAAATGCCAAGGTCCGGGTTGAGAGAAATCCAATATTTAAAGATGTTTTTTTTTTTATAATATGGAAATATTTTGGGAAATGATGTGAAGCAAAATGCTTAATGTGTAGCGATTTTAGCTAGGAACCTGTGAGAATTCTTTTTGTTTTTTTGATAAACTGATAACAAGCCTTGGAATCAGATATCCCATAGAAAGTGGTTGTCGATAGATAATTGTTTTACAATCAAGTATTTCATATATATTTATGATGAGAACAAGTTTACAACCATATGATTAATCGTGTAGGTAAACTGTGTGTCCCTGCCATGAGTCTATGTATGATTGTTTTGATTGTCACTAGAAAAAGAGGAGATGGTAGATATTATTTTGCTTTGTGACAAACCAACAACAACACTCCTAATAAACTGTTGCTATCAGAATCTGCTGTAAGTTGTCTTTTACGTGTAAGGAGTGTGTCCTTTAAATCTCGCGCTAAGGGATGTATTAAATTTGTTCCTCATAGCTGTCTGATGTCCCTTTCACATAAAGTCGGCGTTTTCCTAGAGGAAACCATTTGTTATTTTATTTATGCCAAATTCGCAGTCACGTTATGATTCTAATAATAATAGGTTATTATACATTATTATACAGCTATAATTTTAATCCAATCAAAAACACCCATTTAAGACATGTGACCGTACATTAATTTTCCCATATTGTACAACCGGAAGCAGTATTTTTTCGCATTGTACATTATGTAAGGGAAGTAACTCGTTGGTTTTTGTCGTCTGCTAGTATATTATTTTTTAATTGTAATCTACAATCAAATTAACTTGTTCGATATTTAACAGTTTGAGGGAAAAGAAAGTTGTTTAGAATAATTGTTGATCAGTTATTTTGCTGTTTTTAATTCATTTTTAGAGTTTATGAGATCTGTATTGATACAGAACATTTCTTTTTAAAATATTTCTGATTTAAATTTTCGCACAAATAAATAATTTTGCCAAACTTGGGAGAAAAAAAATAATCTGACTAAGGAAAATCAAGCAGCATAATAGTTACGTAAAACTGGATATTGAATGGAACATTTCTGATTTCATATGTAAAGAAAAATAAATGATTCCATTCTCCCAAATTTTGTCTGTCCCATGGTAAAACAATAGCACCTTTTAGGCTTATTTATACTTTATCGGCAACGGTCGCCCGACCATTGAACAATTGTCGTGCAAATGTCGTGCGATTTTCGCTTTCTATTGTTTTTATTAAATAAGAGAAATGTCTTAGAAAAATCTACTGTATACAACTTTAACCCCGTCACTTTTTATTGAAGTACCTGAACTAAGCTAGGAGGGGTCATTTATGTGTGTTAGGGATATCGAATTTACATATCTCTACGATTTTTCTATTGAATGCTGGAACTGTTCTGACATTTTTCCATTTTATTATAGGTTATGAAAAAACCCAGCTAAGTTGCAATTGTTAAACAAAAACAAAAATATGGTTGTGATCGTCTTCCATAATTAAACTCGTCAAAATGAAATACAACCGAATCAAATGGTGACTTGTTTCAACCTCATTTAAAATATACCTTTACATTATTTCATACTTGTACATCACGTTCACGATATTTTATTACAACACTAGTGTACATTTTTTTCCTGTCCTAGTTAAAGGACTTTATCAAACAGAATCATACAGTTTACATGTAATGCAGTTAATACGCATTTAAGAGCACCAGCTGTATACTGCTCATGCTCAGCAACTGACCACCTTCATCAATTGTTTAGCTCATCGATGATCATGAGATTCACTAAGATAAATAGCACGTCTTTGCAATATTTATTTATTTATTGATCTATTCATTTATTTATTTATTTATTTATTTATTGATGCTTAGGTGTCAGTGTTTCAACTGTTGACAGAGTTTTAAATTCAACATGGGTAGACTTAATTACCTTTCATCTTAACTAAACTTGAGCCGTCGTGGTCGTATGGTAGTTGAATTTACAACTACCTGTACAATCGTTGCCTATCACCACTATTGAATGCTGGAACTCTTCCGACAGTGTGCTATATATTTTTTCATTTTATTATAGGTTATGAAAAAAAAACCAGCTGAGTTGCAATTGTTAAAAAAAAATATGGTTGTGATCGTCTTCCGTAATTAAAATCGTCAAAATGAAATACAACCGAATTAATATCAAATGCTGACTTGTTTCAACCTCATTTAAAATATACCTTGACATTCTTTCAAACTTGTACATCAGGTTCACGATCTTTTATTACAACACTTTCATGTCAAGTGTACATTTTTTTCCTGTTCTAGTTAAAGGACTTTATCAAACAGAATCATACAGTTTACATGTAATGCAGTTAATACGCATTTAAACCACAGAAGAATATTTCTATGTTCCACACTTTGTGGTGTGGGGTCGCTATTGTGCATGCGAAATATTAATTGCAAACCCCATTGACTGGCTATTTGCTGCCTGTCTAGAATATTTTATTATTTTCTCGATCGACAGTTCAGAAGCTAGAAAACAATATGATGAATATTGTCTGTCAATCATGCAAACAATAACTTATGCACATGACAGAACGCATGTTCAATGCACTACATACACCAACTTATGATCCATCATTTGTCCATTGGAGGTTGATTTAAGAGAATGGAACTGATAGAAGTTAAAAAGTTTAATTTGGGTGCAAAAGGGGAAACTTTATATAATTTATGAAAATGTGATGTGAATTTTAGGGATCCTCAGATTCAAATCTATTCATCTACTTTTCTAGACTTTTATACATATTATGCATATGTATACCCGTTATTTCAAATGATAGTAATGTTATTTTAAAATTTTCCCACTTTGTTTTACTTGTCGTTTTCTTTTAAGAGCCCCAGCTTTATACTGCTTATGCTCCGCAACGGACCACCTTCGTCAATTGTTTTAGCTCATCGATGATCACGAGATTCACTAAGATAAATAGCACGGTCCGTGCAATATTTATTTATTTATTTATTTATTGATGCTTTGGTGTCAGTGTTTCAACTGTTGACAGAGTTTTAAATTCAACATGGGTAGACTTATAGAAAGTGTGTAATCGTAAAATTCAGTGGCCAACCATCCCAGTCTGGTGGCAAAAGAAAATGTATTGTTCTGATATGCCTAACGTTGTGTCTGCAATTGACGGAACTTCACATGAGATACAAATTCCATCCAATGAACCCAAACAAAAAACATACTTTCAGCAAACCAATTCTTTTCATTGATTGATATGAAAAGAAAGTTTATAAACAGTGATCATCATAAATTCCATCAATATCAATAAAACAATTACCTTTCATCTTAGCTGAACTTGAGCCGTCGTGGTCGTATGGTAGTTGAATTTACAACTACTTGTGCAATCGTTGCCTATCACCACTTAAGTTGTGAGTTTGAACCCCATTCATGGCGAGGTGTACTCGATAAAACATGTGATTAAGTTTGTCAGTGACTTGCGACGGATCTGGATTTCTCTGGGTACTCCAATTTCCGCCACAAAAGTAGTAACTGAAATATTTTTGAAAGTGGTGTTAAACACCTAACCTCCAATGGACAAATGATGGATCAAAAGTAGTGCATAACATAAAACACCTTTGGGTCATAATGTGGCATATCTTTACAAGTACCAATAATACTATAACAATATTGTTTCCCACACAATTATGGGAACTACTATACACATATCATGTCATTAAACAATGTACTGAAAAAGAAACAACTTCACTTTCAAATTTGTTATTAACAATTAAATTAAATCTATCTCCATGATCTCAAAATTATGTTTCAGTGTTTACTGCATCTTATCACATATATTATTGAAATAACGCCGAATTTGCATGTGTAATAAAAGCATAATTTGCGGCGTGTTATTTACCTCTGGGGCAATAACATTTTATGAGGGCAATAACATGTTATCTGCCCTCTTGTGTTTTTTTTGGACCCTATACCATGGACAGGAATAATTACATAGAGATCCATCCAACCCAAGCACAAGTTGCAAACATTTCATATCACCACCCATCAAAATATCTAAATCAAAATGTTTCCCCTCAACTTCAATACTTGCTTTTTCGTATAATGTGTTTATTTTCTGAAAAATGGGTTTACAAGCAAATTTTAAATGATCATAATCTTCTTTGCAGTTTACAATGCAAAAAACATTTTCATCTTTTGATAATAATGTCAAATCATCGGTAATTACAGAAAAGAACAACACGACAAAGTTTGAAATTCTACTAACTTTTGACCCGTCCCCCGAAATTTTAATTTCTATCTTGTTGGTTTCAGGATTTACATGATACTTAATGTACCGGATAATTTCGCTTTCTAGACTAGCATATGCGCCAGGGATATTTCCCGGAATTCTTTCAAAATGATATAAACTGTTAATATCTCCCTGGCATTGATGAAACCAGATATGTTCGTGGTAGCCCATCACAAAATACTGTCGGTTCCCTATAAGCGCTCTCGCTAACATTAATTTTTTCCAAAATAAATAACAAATCTTTAATTTTTTGTCTTTCTTCTTCAGGCAAATCTTGGTATGAAGATTTGCTGGACGACGGATTGAAATCGACTTTAACAGTCTGCCCATCAGTACTTTCTAATTTTAAGTACTGGGGTACAAGGCCATAGGACTCTAGAAACCAATAGAAGTTTCAGCCTTCGATTTAAATTCTTTTATTTTCCTTGATTTGTTATTTTCGGTAATTTCCGAAAACTCTTTTTCACTATTCGCGGTTCCAACTTTTTTATTTTTTTATTTTACATAATCTATAAGGCGAGTGTTCGTATCTTTCAGACTGTCAAGTTGATTTGACAGATTCTGGTTTTTTGCTAGCAAAACCCCCTCAAGACATATTTCTTCCTGTAAACTATTATGTAAATCAGAACACTTTTTTCAAATTCTATGTTGTCGCTTTCAAACTTTTGTAGACTAAAATTTAATTGTTTTACATTTTCTAACTCATCTGAGAATATTGCGATCTTATGCACATTATTATCAAAAGCAATTCGCTTCCTCCCTGTCAATTTTCTATTTGATAACAAAACTTTTATAGTCTTACTTGAAAGTCTGCTTTCAAGTCTCTCTGTGAATTTTAACTGAAATGATTGTAATTGGGAATTTAAAATATCTATATATTTAAAATCGGGGTGTTTGTCCTTTGCTTTGGAGAGCACCTTGAAAAAGGAGCTTGTAATTGAAAATGTGAGAGCTATCTGTTGGATTGTGCCCAAAAAATATCTACTCCTTTTGGATCAAACTATTGTACTTCATTTTAGAAGTAGCATCGATAGACCATTAAACCTACCTCAGTATCCCGGTAGTAATAACTATTTCAGTATCCCGGAAGAAAATATATAATCAATAATTGCGGGCTTATGGAAAAAAACTATTTTGGATGAAGTGGTGTTTATTTTATTTTTATCTTACATTTGTATATAACTGTTACGTGCCGACATACCATCGTTTTTTACGGCAAAGATTGCTTCTCAAATATCAAAACGTCATCTAAGCGCTTGGAATATTTGAACATTTTCCCGTCGTTTTTCAAGAAATTTAACACCTCGTGCACCAAAAAAATACTTTAACAGTATTTGTGTTTTATTTATTTTAATAATCTGGTAAAATGGTGCACAACTGCGGAGGTGCTTAATTTCTTCGAAAACCGTCGAAATATCGCGGGCAAAATTCTACGAAATACAGAAAACAAATAACGCTCATGACGTCACAATGACGTCAAATACGTATCGATTTTGTTGGAAACAAGTTTTAACATCAAAAGTATAATATCAATAATATAAAACACATCAAATTTTAATCAAGTATTTTCTAAGATAATGATTCATTAAATATGGGGCCATATATATAGTCCCCAGTTCTTTTTATGGCATTGAAGCCGGATTGCATGCACTGAGTTTTTCTCCTGGTTTCAATGTACACAAACTGTATTTAAAATAAATACAATTATTTACAGAAACATAAGTTATTTACTGATGAATTTCATTACTTGAAATGCATCATGAAATGTGCAGAGATTGTGTATATAATGGTCTCAGATATACAATCAGAAGAGTGAAAATATTGATTTTAAGGGTCTGGCTGAGATTATGAATAAATTAATATTTAACAACCTCCACAATCCTCTACCAAAAAAATATTTTGATATAATCATTAACCCTCTATACTCAAAACAACTGCTCAATTTGGTGTTGGTGGAAGACTGTGGAGGTATATAAAATAGCTAAAATGTACATTAAATATGTCGTTTATAGTCCATTTTTAGCATTATCCGTCTAATTATGATGTCATTATGACGTCATAACGCACCCAATTTCACGGAAAGATATATTTTTTGAAAATTTGTTTATATAACAATTAAATTAGTAAATTGTTTTTATTCTATGTCAAACATTATTTTTTAATATAATGTGGGGCCAATTTGCACCTTAACGCCTCTCCCTCTTTATGAAAATAATCAAATTTTAATAATTTGAATAGAGAGTTTTCAATGTTATCATTATCACTGGGTTGATAATTTTTACTGGGATTTACTTTTTAAATAATTTGGCTTTCCAAACTTTCGATTTTGAGTGTACCTGATGAAGGTTATTCCAGAAACATGTCGTACACACTAAATTTGATATCTACGTTTTATTTTATTTTCTGACCTATTCCACCTTCTAGTTGTTCTCAATTTTCAAGTAATTTGATTGTTCAATGTTTTTTACCGTTATAATACAACTGAAATATTTTTGAGAGTAGCAATAAACACCATTATCCATGTATGTTTAATATCAATTTTCACCACAAGTCTGCTTGTATGGTGAACTGGTTAAGTTATTGAGGCCAGTGGAATACTATAAAGTGTTTTCAATACCTATTAAACAAGATTGATTAATCTAGGTATTTGTTTCTTCTTTTTTTCAGAAGGGGAATTTTATAGGAAGAGATGCTTTATTGCAACAGAAAGAAGAAGGAATCGGACAAAAATTTGTTCAATTTTTACTTCAAGACTTTGATATTGATAATGACGTTTGGCCTTGGGGTGGAGAACCAATCTATCGTAATGGCAAGTTCACTGGCACGACAACCTCCAGTGCATATGGATTTACCTTGGAGAAAATGATTTGTTTAGGATTTGTAAGAGATTATGATGAACATGACCAGCGTATCATTCACAAAAATATAAATGATTTTATTATGGACAAAAATGCAAAATATGAAATTGCTATTGCTGGTCGTAGATACCCAGCAGAGGTTAGACTTTACACTCCAAAGACAGCATATACTACCTCAGATCCTGTCTTCATTCCAGTTCCTAAGTAGATTTAGATATTACTTACTACAACAGCAAGTTCTTCTATGTTTTAAGCCTATGTTTGAAACGAACAGAGAATAAGCATTTCTTTTGTTAACAAGATTGTTGGTATATTGGGTGTAAATTTGGATGGTTTATTAAAACAAATGAAATTTTTGATATTTGTAAAATAGTGATTTACAATGATTGGGAAATTCACAGTATTTAAAAGAAAGATACATATACAATTAAACCTGCTCATGCGGTCACCTCTATTAAGCAGTCACCTCTATTTAAAAAGGTCATCTTTTTTTTTGTCCTATCATAGAAAATTTCCTATGAATCTAACCTCTTTTAAGAGGTCATCTCTCTTATAAGGCCACTTTATCTTTGTTGCAAAGGTCATGACCTCTTAATACAGGTTTGACTATATATTGTTACATAAGTGGTCGTCATTTTCTTCTTTAAATAACATGAAGTTAAAAAATAACATTGTAGTTTGTGACAGATGTGTTCAACTCGATCTTAATTCCTTCATGTATTCAGGTGTCATCTTGGTCGTGATCGTATGGTAGTTGTATTTACAACTACCTATGCAATCAGTGCCTAACACCACTAAAGTTGTGAGTTTGTACCCCGTTCATGGCGAGGCGTACTCGATACAACATAATGTGATAAAGTTTGTCAGTGACTTGCGACAAGTCAGTGGTTTTATCAGGGTATTCCGGTTTCCTCCTCCAATAAAGACAGCCACGATATAACTGAAATATTGTTGAAAGTGGCGTTAAACACTATAAATCAAACCAAACCATTAATTTCTTGATACATTTAGATCTTGACAAGAAACAATTAAATCTTTATATTGGTTTTAAATTACTAGAATTCTTTGGTATATTTTTTTGTTGTAGCTTTTTTATGGAAAACCTTTTAGAGTAATATTATATTTTGAATAAATTGTATCAGGTTAAAACTTGTATATTGTGCAATATTCAATCTCTTGTATCAGTTTGCCTACATTTTGTTTGTTATGTTAATTATTAAACACAGTGTTGAGTGTCATTAATTTGCATCATTAGTTTGTTAATCTGTCCATCCATCAGTCTTTTCTCTGAAATATTACATGTAAAATCATGTACTAAGTTTTTTGTGTGTCAATCAGAGATTTGCAGAACAAAGTTTAAGATAGGATCTTAATAGATGTTTTTAATATCTTCTCTGAAACCTCTGTAACATTTGAAAGAAGGATTGGAATGTTTATTGGATGGACCTGTTCATATTTTTTTGTGTTTATGTATCTTTTTTTATGCTACACCACTGAACAAATTTAAAGGACACTTGACTTAAATGTTAAAGGAATTATTCTCTTCAAAGCTTTAAAACAAAATTTGTTTTAAGATAAGTTGACTCTAATTGAAAATGTCTAAAAGTCTTCTTCTCAGAAACTATAATTATAATTGAACACAAACTATACATGAATGACCATTAGATGATGCATTACATAATTTTTTTAATATGGATCAGAATCCAAGATGGCCATCATGTAGTACTAAGTATAACATAGGACCCTGTAGACCCTTGAGTGAAAATGTTTTAATCATAGTTTTATTTGAAACCTTTTAGAGATTTCAAAAGCAAAGTAGGCTGGCATTTTCCTTATGTACAATATAACACTCGTCATAATATATCAAAGATGGCTATCTTAGCAGGAAAAAGGTTTGGCAATGGGAATATGATTAGCAATTTAGTTTTCTTTCTTAAAATCATGCGTAAATGAGAAAGGACTGGGAGCTATAAGGGCCAAAATCGGCCCCACCTCAGATGTCGATAAAATTTTCTCCAAAATGTATTCACAATATGTACTTTTCAGAAATAAATACAGTTAGTTAATATGTGTATCTAATTCCTCACAACGGATCGACAAATTCAGGTAATGAAAAGCAGTGAACGTCATTTTTTTCATTATACAGAACGTACGTATCATTGTATTATAATGCATATCTATAAAAAAAACAAAGCATAAATTTGACTTAATATGCAATGTGGATTGATTTCAGTAATAAAAACATGTTCCGAAGCTGTATTATGAAATTAAAGTGAACGAATAGTAATGTCGCAACGTCACCCATTTTCGACGGTCTCCTGTTTTCGATGGTTTGTTTCACATGATAAAATCTCTCATTATTTTGATCGCTTCATTTGTCAGAGGTTATATTATGATGCTGAAATTGCATGAATGATCTCATGAAATCTGATCTGAAAATGTCATCTTTAAATGTAAGAACTACGTACCACATCTATTATTTCACGTTCAAATTGTAGTTTTTCGTAATTCATTTTTTCGTCACCTTAGCAAAGCTTTAATCATTTAAAAAATATATCTCATACAGACCAATTTTGGATTCATCGTCTGCTATGACATTGATAATGTACATATTGAGGTCAATAGGGACGGATCCAGGATTTCAAGTTAGGGGGGGCGCACTTAAAAAAATTGCGCCGAGTGGAGGGAGGTGCGAAAATTTTAGGGGTATTTCGTGTGAAAAATCACGATTTTACGCCAAAAAATCATATTTTTTCCAATTTTAGGGTAGGAGCTCGCACCGGGTGCGCCCTCCCCCCTGGATCCGCCCCTGGGGCATCAATTCAGAAACTTATTAACATTGATCGTCGAAAACTGGTCGAAATTTTAGTATTAATCTTAAAGAAGTAATAGATAGATTTATTTGGACAATAGAACTTTGTCATATTTGAAAAAATTTTAAACACTTTTTTAGCCGTACTTTATTCTTAACGACAACCAATGCGATGATATATTCCAGTACATTTTTACGGACAACCATCACAAATCTATAGAAAAAAAATGCCAAGGTGTGGGTTGAGAAAAGTCCAATATTTAAAGATCGCTTTTTTTTTATAATATGGAAATATTTTGGGAAATGGTGTGAAACAAAATGTTTAATGTGTAACGATTTTAGTTAGAACCCTGTGACATTTTTTTTTTTTTATAAACTGATAACAAGCCTTGGAATCAGATATCCCATAGAAAGTGGTTGTGAATAGATAATTGTTTTACAATCAAATATTTCATATATATTTATGATGAGAACAAGTTTACAACCATATGATTAATCGTGTAGGTAAAATGTGTGTCGCTACCATGAGTCTATGTATGATTGTTTTGATTGTCACTAGAAAAAGAGGAGATGGTAGATATTATTTTGCTTTGTGACAAACCAACAACAACACTCCTAATAAACTGTTGCTATCAGAATCTGCTGTAAGTTGTCTTTTACGTGTAAGGAGTGTGTCCTTTACATCCCGCGCTAAGGTATGTATTAAATTCGTTCCTCATAGCTGTCTGGTGTCCCTTTCACATAAAGTCGGCGTTTTCCTAGAGGAAGCCATTTGTTATTTTATTTATGTCAAATTCGCAGTCATGTTAGGATTCTAATAATAATAGGATACTATACATTATTATACAGCTATAATTTTAATCCAATAAAAAACAATATGGTTGTGATCGTCTTCCGTAATTAGAATCGTCAAAATGAAATACAGCCGAATTAATATCAATTGGTGACTTGTTTCAACCTCATTTAAAATATACCTTGACATTCTGTAATACTTGTACTCGATCTTTTATTACAACACTGTTTCACTCAAGTGTACATTTTGTTCCTGTTCTAGTTAAAGGACTTTATCAAACAGAATCATACAATTTACATGTAATGCAGTTAATACGCATTTAATCCACAGAAGAATATTTCTATTTTCCACACCTTGTGGTGTGGGGTCGCTATTGTGCATGCGAAATATTAATTGCAAACCCCATTGACTATTTGCTGCCTGTCTAGAATATTTTATTTTTTTCTCGATCGACAGTTCAGAAGCTAGAAAACAATATGATGAATAGTGTCTGTCAATCATGCAAACAATAACTTATGCACATGACAGAACGCATTTTCAATGCACTACATACACAAACTTTTGATCCATCATTTGTCCATTGGAGGTTGATTTAAGAGAATGAAACTGATAGACCCGTTACCTCCGTATCCCTGTAGTAATAACTATTTCAGTATCCCGGAAGAAAATATATAATCAATAATTGGGGGCTTATGAAAAAAAAAACTATTTTGGATGAAGTGGTATTTATTTATTTCTATCTTACATTTGTATATAACTGTTACGTGCCGACATACCATCGTTTTTTACGGCAAAGATTGCTTCTCAAATATCAAAACGTCATCTAAGCGCTTGGAATATTTGAACATTTTCCCGTCGTTTTTCAAGAAATTTAAAACCTCGTGAAACCCAAAAAATACTTTAACAGTATTTGTGTTTTATTTATTTTAATAATCTGGTAAAATATTTTTCTGTTGCACGACTGCGGAGGTGCTTAATTTCTTCGAAAACCGTCGAAATATCGCGGGCAAAATTCTACGAAATACAGAAAACAAATAACGCTCATGACGTCACAATGACGTCAAATACGTATCGATTTTGTTGGAAACAAGTTTTAACATCAAAAGTATGATCTCGTCTATAATATAAAACAAATCAAATTTTAATCAAGTATGTTCTGAGATAATGATTCATTAAATATGGGGCCATATATGACACCTATAGTCCCCAGTTCTTTTTATGGCATTGAAGCCGGATTACATGCACTGAGTTTTTCTCTTGGCTTTAATGTACACAAACTGTATTTAAAATAAATACAATTATTTTCAGAAGCATATGTTATTTACTGATGAATTTCATTACTTGAAATGAATCATGAAATGTAGATTGTGTATATAATGGTCTCATATATACAATCAGAAGAGTGAAAATATTGATTTTAAGGGTCTGGCTGAGGTTATAAATGAATTAATATTTAACAATCTCCACAATCCTCCACCAACAAAATATTTTGATATAATCATTAACCCTCTATACTCAAAACAACTGCTCAATTTGGTGTTGGTGGAAGACTGTGGAGGTATATAAAAAAGCTAAAATGTACATTAAATATGTCGTTTATAGTCCATTTTTAGCAATATCCGTATAATTATGATGTCATTATGACGTCATAGCGCACCCAATTTCACGGAAAGTTATATTTTTTGAAAAATTGTTTATATAGCAATTAAAGGAGTAAATTGTTTTTATTCTATGTCAAACATTATTTTTCAATATAATATGGGGCCAATTATGCACCTTAACGCCTCACCCTCTTTAATAGATTTTTTTATTAGTTAGTATTTATTAGTGAGAAATGGTGGTACATCTGCTATAGAGTGACACTTTGTATTAAATACAATTGTATACCAATAAAACTGACCGCCACGATATAACTGAAATATTGTTGAAAGTGGCATTAAACACCATAACACTGTATCAGTGTGGTAGTAATACTTACTATTAAATTATTGTATACATCAATTGTAGTTTGTAGTTATATGATGACATATTTAAATACATACTACTACTACAACGATATAAAGTTAGACTTGTATAATTAATACATGTTACCACTAAAAGATGTGTTACAACAAGGGATTACAAGTAACTAAAAGATGTGTTACAACAAGGGATTACAAGTAACTAAAAGATGTGTTACAACAAGGGATTACAAGTAACTAAAAGATGTGTTACAACAAGGGATTACAAGTAACTAAAAGATGTGTTACAACAAGGGATTACAAGTAACTAAAAGATGTGTTACAACAAGGGATTACAACTAACTAAAAGATGTGTTACAAGGGATTACAAGTAACTAAAAGATGTGTTACAACAAGGGATTACAAGTAACTAAAAGATGTGTTACAACAAGGGATTACAAGTAACTAAAAGATGTGTTACAACAAGGGATTACAAGTAACTAAAAGATGTGTTACAACAAGGGATTACAAGTAGCTAAAAGATGTGTTACAACAAGGGATTACAACTAACTAAAAGATGTGTTACAAGGGATTACAAGTAACTAAAAGATGTGTTACAACAAGGGATTACAAGTAACTAAAAGATGTGTTACAACAAGGGATTACAACTAACTAAAAGATGTGTTACAACAAGGGATTACAAGTAACTAAAAGATGTGTTACAACAAGGGATTACAAGTAACTAAAAGATGTGTTACAACAAGGGATTACAAGTAACTAAAAGATGTGTTACAACAAGGGATTACAAGTAACAGTCCACTATCCTCAGTTCAAGTCACATTTAAAGGAAACAATTTCTGTTTTTAGCTCAGCTGAGCATTTCTGATTTAAAAGTGTCTGGAGTCTGTCTGTTTGTACTTCCATCTGTACCTCCCTCATTTGGTTTCTGCTCAATGATTTCAAATCATTTGATATTTAAACACAAGGTCAAGGACCATTAAAGTAAGGTCAAGTTCCATTTCTGGCTTTTTCCATTCTGGAGTTATGCCTTTGTTAACTACTTTAGCTAGAAGTGGTGGTATCCGAGTCCTATGGGTTATAAATTTATAAAGCTAAACAATTGATGGTGCAGTGTATCAATGATGTGAGTCAAATACCGTTGAAGGAGAACAAAAAATTGTCGGCTCATAATTTTAATTGTAACACTGTTGGATTAGATTTTCAGATGTACAGGTATATGTAAATATAAAAAGGGAATCTACCAACCAGAGAACTTAATGAGTAACGGATCGTGGAGACATGACGATGCAGCACAATCAAAATAAGATTTTTAATACGTCACACTTTGTCACCTGACTATTTAGTGAGATGTAATTATACCATCTAATCTTTACAAACTCAGTCTAACTTTGATAGACATTGAGGAAGGTCATTTGTTGATCGAAAATTTTGTCAATATATTTTTTGTAACATCTTCATCGGTATCGTTGCACAATCTTCTAGACTTCTTTATATATACCCGGTATATATATTTTAATTTGATAGCAATCTAACTCAGACATTTTAATATATTGTATAGGATGACGAAGGATTCATCATAAGGTTACAGGAAATAAAGTATATTGTATAAATGTCTAAGCAAGTTACAACCATACAATGTATCTACCCCACCGAATCCTGAGATGTACTGAATATTTTTTTATGTAGCCATCTGCACATTTAATCAAGTAGTGTTAGAGACAGATTTTTAACTGACAATTTTTTTTTTTTAATCAGTGGTATTCAAACCCACAATGTTGGTACACTGCATTGATTAGCATAATGATAAACCATTTAGCCCTCACGGCCAAATCCACTAAATACCAGATATATATCTTCCAAGAGTATGACCACTATTATTTTTTCTGATTACATCTAACTATTGATTGTGTTGCATGGTTTACTGTGAAAGTACTTTAATTTGTTGGCACCAATTTACATGGTTTCTACAGAATGCAGTGATCTATGGGTTCTTGAATTCGTGGTTTCAAACACTACAGGCAACAATCAATGGGAAAATTGTATTTCGTTGGATTTTAATTTTAGTGGTTTAAGTGAACCAAGAAATCCAAGAAAAATAGAACCCCACAATTAATCATTATTTCACAGTATTGGAAAACTATTGAATTTTATTTAATTTTCCAATGGTTGGCAAATAAAACTGCTATCAGTGTTAAGAATAAATAAGTGGTTAGAATTGAATGTATTACACAGCCCTAGTTAGCTGACACGTGATTGTTATGATATTCACACATTGTTCCGCAGCAAGTTGAGACACACTCGTATGTTTGTCCATTTAATTGACACTCATTATCGCTGTGACAGTGGAGTTCAAATCCACATCGACATCCATGTCCAAAGAGATCACCATCCCACCGTTTCCCAGGTTTAATCAGTTTCCTTGACAACAAGTTTACATTGTTGTTATCGTTCAGTGGTTTTGAAAGCACTGTAAATATAGAACAATAGAATATTTTAGTCTAACTTGATCATAAAAGATGAAATTACAGAACAGAAATCTTGAGTGAGTGATTGTTGTTAGAGTTAGAACAATTTATTTTTCTATGAGATAATGATATGTTTTATACTAGACCAACATTCTAGGTTAAAGAGGGAGAGGCGTTAAGGTGCAAAATTGGCCCCACATTATATTAAAAAATAATGCTCGACATAGAATAAAAACAATTTACTAATTTAATTGATAGATAAACAAATTTTCAAAAAATGTAACTTTCCGTGAAATTGAGTGCGTTATGACGTCATAATGACCTCATAATTAGACGGATAATGCTAAAAATGGACTACAAACGACATATTTAATGTACATTTTAGCTATTTTATATACCTCCACATAACAGTCATATACAAATGTAAGATAAAAATAAAATAAACACCACTTCATCCAAAATAGGTTTTTTTTCATAAGCCCCCAATGATTGATTATATATTTTCTTCCGGGATACTGAAATAGTTATGATATTTGAGAAGCAATTTTTGCCGTAAAAAACGATGGTATGTCGGCACGTAACAGTCATATACAAATGTAAGATAAAAATAAAATAAACACCACTTCATCCAAAATAGTTTTTTTTTTCATAAGCCCCCAATGATTGATTATATATTTTAGTCACGGTGCTATAGGTAATGGCTTATCCTGAGGTTTAAAACAGTACATCCGAGATGTTTACCTACCAATAGTAAATATCACCAGGAAACACAACACAATCATCCATGTAGACGCCAATACCATTTTGTTTTTCATTTCTGATAACTGTATTACATTTCTTACTATCTTTAACGCTTTATAGATAATGCAGTAAGTACCACCTTATTAAAATGTACTTCATGACTTGATTGTACATACTGAATAAGATACACTTTAATCTTTAAATGATAAGATAAACTACATGTGTATTATGTAATTTATTTAGAGAAGTCAGTGGCGACCATTTGGTTTTTATTAGTGTGGTGCGAGAGAAAGTTGTTTCAGATCCTGGAATTTTTCCCACGAGATTTGCAAGACAGAATGACAGATAGACATTATATTTCTTGCAAATTGTGTCACACATTTATTTTTATTCCTTCATGATTTCAGCCAAATTCTCCAAATTTTATTTCAAGTAGTCAACCCCCAACACTTTGTAACCATAAGCCCTGGATTACATGAATGACACTTTTATATAATTAATGCACTAGATGTACATTTCTGTCTTTAAGCTCTTCACCCCACACAATTGGAACATAAATAAAGTAAACATGGAAAACATTATTGTGGAAGTAAAGGGGCTATTGTGGCTGTGATGTATGGTAATTGGATTTACAACTACCTATGCAATCAGTGCTAATCACCACTAAAGTTGTGAGTTTGAATCCTGCTCATGGTGAGTTGTACAACATTATATGATAAAGTTTGTCATTGACTGGTTTCCTCCATCAATAAAACTAACTGCCATGATATAACTGAAATAAGTGGCATTAAACACCATAACCCTAAGTGGCTAACCCTATTGTGGAAGTAATATTCACTTTTTATGCAATGAACACAAATACACGAAATCCCCCAAAATAAAACTATTACTGGTGTCATGGTTAGTGTGCTTGCCTCAATTGTGGTAGATCATGTTTTTGAGCATCAGTCGGGGTCAACCCAAAGACTATGCTGCTTCTCCCATATTACCACCATATTTTTTATTAGCTCAAACAACCTTAATAAGGGTTGGAGTTAAGACTATCACCATTTGACAAGAAAATAAATCAATTATTTCTGTTAAAATATTCTTTATTTCTCTGTCTTAAAATTTCTTTACAAATCAATCAAATCTAACTCTTTGAAAAATATCATTACAATCTGCATTGCTTTTTATCTCTAAGACACTTACAATATTTCTTAATGGTTTTTATTACCAATTATATAAATTTTGTAACGCTCACTTTTCATTCTGCTTTGAAGAAACTTAATACAGAACCTTCCATACATGTAGATGCTTCCTACCAAGTGTTGGTTCATATGGCTAAGCAGTTTCAGAGGAGAAGATTTAAAAAAATTGGCCAATCAGAAACAAGAATTGCCTGTGGCGGCCATGCTTGGTAATGGATCAAAACAAAATGTAAACGGATGACAGACGACGGACACCAAGTGATGGCAAAAGCTCATATTGCCTTTGGCAAGGTTTGCTAAAAAGAATATTAAAACGTGAATACCTACTTGTAATGCATAGAATAAACATGTTACACTATATCAGCATTAGTTAATTTCTATGGGAGATAATGGCAAGAGTTATCTTTCTTTAAACAGTTTAGGCAAGAGTTATCTTTCTTTTAACAGAGAAGATTTTTTAGAAATCAACCAATCAGAAACAAGAATTGCCTGTGGTGGCCATGTTTGTAAACGGATCGGGACGAAATAACAATCTTTATAGAGGACCTTCCATAGATGCTTCCTACCCAGTTTCGGGTCATTTGGCCAAGCGGTTTCAGAGAAGAAGATTTTTAAAAATCGGCCAATCAGAAACAAGAATTGCCTGTGACGGCGATATTTGTTAACGGATCAGGACGAAGTGAGCAATCTTTATAGAGGACCTTCCATAGATGCTTCCTACCAAGTTTCGGTTCATTTGGCCAAGCGGTTTCAGAGCAGAAGATTTTTAAAAATCAGCCAATCAGAAACAAGAATTGTCTATGGCGGCCATGTTTATTAATGGATCGGGACGAAATGAGCAATCTTTTTAAAAGATCTTCCATAAATGTTTCCTACCAAGTTTCAGATCAATTGGCTTTGCAGTTTCAGAGGAGAAGATTAAAATGTGAAAAGTTAACGGACGACGGACGCTAAGTATGGCAAAAACTCACGTTGCCTTTGGCAAGGTGAGCTAAAAACAAATAGAAAGTTAATTTACCAAAATTAGGTGTACAATACCCACATTTTTATGTTTTGATAATGTTTTAACCAGAATGGGTGAGTATTATACACTAGAATTCAGAAAGCTAAATAAATACATATAGTCAAACCTGGCCATGAGGTCACCTCTATTAAGTAGTCACCTGTATTTAAAGGTCACCTTTTTCTTGCCTTGTCAGACAATTTCATATGAATTCAACCTCTTTTAAGAGGTCACCTGTCTTATAAAGCAACATTTTCTTTGTCCCAAATGTGACCTCTTGATACAGGTTTTACTGTTTCTGTATTATAATTGAATCGGAGATGAAAAAATATAATAAGAAGGGGTACACATACAGTCGAAGCTTGTTATGTTGAAGTCGTACGAACCTACTATTTTACTTTTAATTAACCAAGCATTCAAGATATCTGTGCAATTTACAATTACTATGAACAGACTATATTCTTACAACTTAACCGAATTCAAGATAACCAGGTTTGACTGTAATTGTGCAAAGCCATTTACAGAAGCTAATGCAGTGAGATCGAAAAAAAAAAAAAAGCAAAAACAAATTACAAATAAAAATCATCGAACATATAAAAAAATATCTAAATATTGATATAAATATCCTGAATTTAATTTAACATTATCAATATGCTAAAATAATTGCACAAAAATGAATTTTTATTGTTTACATAATGAAAATAATACAAAGTACAATTTTTTTTTATTAAGCTATATATAACATTCCTTGGGCCAGATCGTATTGAGATCTATTTCTTTGGAATTTTGGAAGATGAAAACAGAGGTAGACAATCAATTCATTATTTCCCCAATTTTCAAGGAGCAAAGAAAAAGAAATTTGGTTTTTGGTCAATTGTAGGGGGTGAAAGAACTTTTAACAAATTAAAAAAAAACAGACTGGAAGGTGGGAAGGCACTTTCATTCCCAATCCCTTCATTTAAATCTAAAACAATAAAAAAAAATTTTTTTTACAAAATTTAAATTATCTATGAAATATTACTTAAAAAAATGCCTTTTACTATCCTTGGGAATATATTTAAAAATAAAAGTTTTGCAAACTGATAAGATAATATACCTTGTAGAGTTATTGCATGAATATTATTGAAAACTAGTATTGTCCCAATGTAGAATAGTATTTCTCAATATCGGTGCACTAACTCCTTTATTGTATAACAGAACTTTTAAAAATGATGAGATGTCCATTTTAACCTGTCAATGAAGTGATATTGCACTCTCATGTCTGTGGTTACATTCTATATGAAATAGTATTCTATTATACAATAAAGGTATTTTTTTCAATCTTGTATTGTCCAAATTTGCTGTTTTAATATCCAAAGAACTAGATATCAACCTGATGCCACACTAAACAGATTCAGAACATTCCTCTATATTATAATACAATGTCACCCTTAACAGATTTAGAACATTCCTCTATATTATAATACAATGTCACCCTTAACAGATTTAGAACATTCCTCTATATATAGTAAATACAATGTCGCCCTCATCAGATTTTGAACATTTCTCAATATTACAATACAGTTAATCAATTTCTTTTCTGTGACTAATATTTCCTTAGACCATACAAAATAATACTTGGACCACTTGAGTCTTCACTTGAGCTATCCTAAGTCTGCATATTACAATGATATTTTATGCCAAATATATCTAGGCTTTTAAATCTAATCCTAAAGATTTTTTTTTTAAATTTTGCTCCATTGCAGAAAATGTTAAATTCCAGTTCTTGTAGATCATGGAATATTCATTTGTATATATTTGTACATACATTTGGTGGACCAGTTACTTCTACATGACAGGATTTACAATTTGGAAAAATAAAAATTGTTGGGAGACAGGATACCAAATGAAGACAAAAAGTCAGATTTGCTAAAATGTCTGGTTTATGGTGTTTAATGCCACTTTCAACAATATTTCAGCTATATGGTGGCAGTCTAAAATGGCAGTATATAGGAATTGTAAATAGATCTTTAGACACAAACATTATTTTGTATGGCAGGATTGACTTCTTTTTTAACCATAACTACATTTGAAAGAAAACACAAAATATTACCAATAAGATTTACATACATTTTATACCATAAACATACATAAAGTCACCGGTATATCTTGTTGATAAGAAATGAAGAAGTTATCTTGTTGTAAAAATTAGCTAATGTATATATTGCAAACATTAAAAGAGGGCCTCAAAATAATATCTCTAATTATGAACTGATACTGGGCTACGAGTCTCATAAAGTGAAGAAATAATAACCTTACAATGACCTCTAAATTTCACTAAATTTAGATATTAAACATATAATGGTCATAAATAATTTGTAAACATGTATTTTTCATCTGCCAAATCGACCACTTTTTAAGTCTAGCTGGCCCTCTTTTAAAGCACCATTCAATGCATGAGCTGTGTATATATTATAAAAAAAAATAATGTGAGGAATTGCAGCTTTAAATAAATAAAACAATTTCACAGAAAATAGAATTAGAACACACATAATAAAGTGGTTGAATGAAAAGTAGTGATGCTAATATCATATGAATAACTATAAACATCAACTGTCAACCAATGTATGTAAACATTATACATTTATACATTTCATGATATGTTCATTTTAATCACTTTTATATATATGAGACAGGTTGTTTTGAAAATAATATATTATAATTCAGGGAAATAAAATTTGTTTTCAAATCAAAAAGAGAAAATGTTTCATGTATATCTATCTGCCAGGATTTCAATTTTTATAATTTACAATTTATGGGACGTTATTCATTTTATTTCTAAATACTGCTTTACTGACATATAATATATCAATAGTTAACAAAAAATAGATAAAAAACATATCTGTACAAATCTTGATAACTTAAAACTTTAGAAACAATGACATCACTCCTGGTCAAAAAATATACGTCAAAACTTACAAAATCAATATATGTATGAGGGTTGTTACTATGTAAAATAAGATATACGAACATTCAACAAGTATTACTATACAACATGGAATGTATATCAAATAATCTTCTTTTATTAACAATTAATTCTTACATACCAATATCTATGAAGATTCATAGGTTATGTCAGAGTTAAAACAAGAAACTGTGGCAGTTCAAAAATCCAAATGCTCACCTGAGTCTGTATTCCTTACTTTTTATATACAAACTATAAATTTATTATTCAGTAATCATTAGTGTAAAGTTTGTGTTCTATCAGATTTGTGTTTTCAATTTTAAATTTTTACCATTTCTTCATTAGATCCTTTTAAAATATTTCTTGCATTCGTGACTATTTTCTAATTTTTTATCTTCATTACATACCATATAAAATCTTCAACCACTGAGTACTTTTTTTTTAACTATAGAACTTTTATGGTAAACCAATCAAATTGCATAATTGGATCTGGCAGCCATTTTGAATATTGATCACAAATTGTGCCATTTTGAATATTGATCACAAATTGTGCCATTTTGAATATTCATTACAAATTGTGCCATTTTGAATATTGATCACAAATTGTGCCATTTTGAATATTCATTACAAATTGTGCCATTTTGAATATTGTTCACAAATTGTGTCATTTTGAATATTCATCACAACCTCTGCCATTTTGAATATTCATCACAAATCCTGACAAGGTTCACAAATAATACAAACAATCTGGCAAAGTTTGTTTCCATATGACCAAGAAGTTTCAAAAAAGGACATACGATTTAAGACATGGCCAATTGAACCAACGTCATGACAAATGATTACATGATCCTTTGAACTATGAGAGCTAATAAGAGAATGTTGTCTTTAGTGACTAATGGAAGGTAACTCTAATCCTAGAAAAGGGAGTTAATTCACTCAAGGTTATTTAATATAGAAAACAAAACAGTATTGTATATTTTGGCCAATTCACAACTATAAATTAATTGAACTGGCAAATATCATAACATACAATAAATAAAAAATTACTATGTACAGAAAAATTATCATAACAAATAAAACTTTAAAAAAAATGTTAAACACAAAAAAATTCTCTCATAGTTGAAATTATTTCAACAATATCTACATTATAAATATTAAAATTTGCAAATATTGTCAAAGTTACCCTATATTTTAAGACAGATTTATTTAAAGAAATACCAGACTAAACTTTTCACCAAATCAAATAATTACCAGAACAGCTTTTTTTTAATCCACTATATCATACCATAAAGTTTGCTTATAACAAATTGTTGGAAACCAATGAAATTTGATAAGTCACAAGCATCAGAATTACAATCTTGTTTGCTCAGGGACAGAAATTAACAGGGGTCCAGTCACCCATGGCCCCTAGATTTTGGTCTGGGCTACTAAACTTTTACCTATAATTCAGTTAAACATATAGACATTTTTTATCAAAAATCTTGTCTGGGCTACCAGCTTGAACTTCCCATTTCTATCCCTGTTGCTAAGTGCCAATTAGGAAATTTATGTTCCACGTTTTGATGGTTGTAGAGAAACTGACTGTTATGTATGATAATGGTTTCCTATGGACAAAATTGAATGTCAAAATAAAAATTTTCTCATCATTTTCTGATAAATAAGAAAATGAGATACATAGTTACTTCCCTTATCTGAAACTTGAATTTGAGATATTGCGTTCCCACAAATTTATAGCAACACATTTTGCTATGAAATAAAGTTTTTAAAAGGAGGATTAAAAAATAAATGACCAAAAGGTGTTTTTTATGTATAGAGAACAAGAGAACCACATTACTCCTATTAAAATTGTAGAACTTGGCACAGTAATATGCCAGGAATTGACTAAACTTCACATTAATCTTACTTTGACAATATTTTCAAATGTTTTGATTTCTAAAAATAATTCACAGCCTTCAGTCTTGATTTGTTGTATGTAAATATAAATTTATTGTCAATAATTCTACTAGTACATGTAACTATGTATGTTCATTAAATTGAGTCGACATTTCAACAAAGTCTGTACATATCTTTCATAATTATTTAATTTCTAGCAGAAGTAATAATATTTGTCATAAAAAATTATTTTCTGAAAATATCCCAGAAAACTTTCATGTGTGTGTTATTTAAATCAGGACATAAAAATATTGAAAATATTTTTTTAAAAGGATAATTTTCAAACTTTATAATCTGAGATTAAACATGTAATTAACAGACTAACATACATTTCAGACATACAAACTTTAAAAAGGGTGAAAGGTCAAGGGACATTTTACAATTTTTTTCAATATATTTACTGCGTTAAATTACAGAAATTAAAATAACAAGCTAAATGATTCTACTTGTTATCAGGATAAAGGTTTTCATACTGTAATATTTATCTTAATAAAATTTGAAGCTTAAACTTTCACTAGTGAATAATGTATTATTGTTAGTTAACAACAAAAAGGTTCTTCTATATATAGAAACATTCGGCTTACTTTTTGAATTTTACAAGTTTTTCATCAAAAAGGGTAGAAATCCTATTATCTTTAAATTGGCATTTTTTTTTAAACCCAATTCAATAAGCAAGCTTGGAATGGCAAGAAAACTTAGGGAAATAAATTTCTACTTTCTAAATAAATAACTTTTGAGTTTTTTTTTAAATTGAGGCTTGTTTATTATTTTTTATTTTGTCATTAACCTCATAGATTTGCATGAAAGTTTACTTAGTGCAGCAATGCATCTTCACATTGATACATTTCCGATTTACACTTGGAAAAACATCAACTTATTAGAAACATCATTTCCTGAATCAACAAAAAAAATCCTATTATGTTTTATTTCAAGTGTGAATTATATAAAGGTACAGTCTTTCTAACTGTAACATATTATATTTTGGTTGCATTCTTGTAAATAAAAAAATAATAAGAACTGCCATTACGACACTTTTACATGGTAAGCCTGTATTTCCTGTTGAATAAAGACACTTTGAAGACACTTGAAACATTTGCACAGAACATAATTTTTATTGGTTTGAAATCCATATACAAAGGTTTGTTACCAAAACAACACATTAAATACAAAACAAAGTAACTATTAAATCCAATCAAACTACATATACATGTTTGAAATGCATGCCTTCCTGACGACATTTGGTACGAGGAGATGGTACATGATTTGTGTACTTAAGTCTGTTGTTGACTAACAAAGTGTCAACTTCCTGTTAGGGTTAAAGTCCAATGTACACATTATAATTAAAATAAATATAGATATATAAGTCTTCCAACAGATTAGTACAGTTTTAACATAATAAAATTTCATGTTTTTCATCAGGCCAATTTCAAATGTTGTCAATTATTTAATAAAAATAGAGATTTAAAAGTTAAATCAAAGCACCAAAAGGCTCCAATACTGTATCGTAAAGTGGATAACTTTTTATCCATGTTGGAAAACTTGTCTGATTGTAGTCAGGATTATTAGGACATACATTAATGTTGAAAATTTTGAATAGTATCTACTTCAAAATTATCCAGAGAATATTACCCCCTTCCCCCAACTGTACAAAATGTATACAACTTTGTTATAAGAAACACCTCTGGATATACTATTTTCCATTCAGTCATCATCAATCTAAAATTTCACTCACAACCACTAAAAACAATTTAAACTAACACTGACTTTCTCACAATATAACATCTCTGAACAACGAGGACAATGAATACATGTCTGAAAATCATGAAGAAAAAAATAATGATACAAATCAGAAATATTGCATTGATTGTGCTACTATTAAAAATATATACACACATCATGATGAACTTTATAGCCATTTTGTCATATCTGCACTGTTCCCGGAAAACAAGACGTCTGAATACCACAAACAACTAACTTTTATGTAACAAGGATGTTGGCAGGTATATAGGCTGAATGTTTTGGATTGCAGTCCGGCACAGTGGGCATTCGTCAAGTCTGACGACACAGTTCTGACAACAAGTCATGTGACCACAGGGACATAGTACGGTAGATATATCACAGTCCATACACACACTACATAGAAATGATTCTTGAATTTTATCTAACTTGGCTTTCAAGATCTGCAAAAAACAACAGACACTTATTAACATACATTGATTCTAACCATATCATGTATTGCAGTCACCTGAAATAAATCAGCCACCATTAAAGCAAAATTAATTCTCTTGAGGTATTATAAGAAGAGTTGAGGATTTTTCCTGAACTGTTTTTGTGGTGTTTTTCAACTACACAATGCATGTCTTAAATTGTTTCGTTTATATCAATATTCATGTACTTTCATAAAGAGAGTTATCAAGTAGGTTTATCTTCATTATGCCTGTTGTTCATCCAGGTATAACTTCATTATGCTTTATCATTCTACTAACATTGTAAAATGAGACACCTGCAGAAATACATTACAACACACTTAACATGTTTAAAGCTCCTTGTTAATTAAAGATTTAAATACTGTTTTATTTCAACTGTTGTGACCTTGTGACCTACATGCATTTTTAAAATCTAAAATTGTTCACCAACAAGATAAAATGATATACAAAAATGTAATATACCAGTATCTAGATCAAATGACAAAGGTATATGCTATCTATAAAACATCAGATTTATCTGTGAACAAATCAGTACACCCACCATAACTTTAATTAATCTAGATAATATCCAAGATACATATCTATATTTAGAACACAAATATATCAATATGAAGTAATTATATAAGTTTGTTCTAAAGATGTACCAACATGTAATAACATTACAAAGATTCAACAGTCATAGCCATAAAGATGTACGCATGTATCAACATGTAACAACATTACAAAGATTCAAGTCACAGCCATAAAGTTATACACATGTATCAACATGTAACAACATTACAAAGATTCAACAGTCACAGCCATAAAGTTATACACATGTATCACGTACGTGTCCATATCTAATTAATTAAATCTAATAATCTGATAAAAGAGTGGAAGGGTTGGACTTACATAAATAAATTATTAAACAGTTGATTAATGCTACTTTCATTCTTCAGTTTTTACAGTGTATAAACTCTTACATGTTATACATGACTTTAAACAAAATGACTTTCATGAAGCAGCCTCAGTCTTACTGGCAATACTGCCTCCTCATTCCTGAGAATTCACACAGAAGAGGTAAGGGAACTAGTCAGAAAGATTAAACTTCCCGTCCTTTCATTGCTATAGCCCCCTCCCCCCTCTTTTCGAAGCAAACTTTTTGGTTGGGTTTAGGCTTATAAGTTATAGGTTGCGCAGTAGTAATGTAAACAAATTAAACACCTGAACAATTCAACTTTTCAGATTTGATCAATGAAATTGTTGTTTTTATACTTTTAATATTTCCAAACACATAATTGTATGTATAGGGATGGTCTAGTATCAATTGTTTATAATAATTTTGACCAATTATAGATATATCATAGGTGAATGAAATCCAATAGTTCTAAAATGTATCTTTATTGCTGTTGGAGAACCAATTATCAACAGGGGAAGGGTTGTGATCCCATTAACAGAATTCACCCTACCACATTCTTGCGCTCGTCCCAAGCCAGGACCTGGATTTCCAATGTACTATGTCATGGTCTTTTCTATACATGATGAGAGGTTAGAGGCATTTGTTCTGTTGATATTGGTGGAATGGCTGACCATTATTGTTTAAACTTTCTTTTCATTATAGATAGATTTTATCAGCGTTAGTTTTTGTGGTCTTCTTTAATTTACCTGAACATCTTGACATTCATGGTTTTTAGGTACTATGTTACTTTCACTACCGTCCTCCATGGCTTCTTCTTCTCGACAAAGATTTGTATTGGCTTCTTTCATTAGTTTTCGTCTTGTACCATCATAAACTTCTCTCCACGTTCTTTGCACATCAAAAACATAGTTTTGACCTGAAATCATAAACAAGTTTATGATAGTTTTAAAGTCAATCTTGGGTTTTAATATTAAATTACAGTATTCAATGTGTAACATGCATGTTTTTTGCTAAGAAAATTATTTCACCAACATGTACTACTATGATACGCCAGAATTTATCGGGTCAAACCAAAGACTGTAAAATTGGTATTTGTTGTTCTCCAATAAGCATGTAGCTTTAAGGAGAAAAAGGAAGGACTAGTTGGCTTGGAATCAGGATAATGTGTCCAAGGCAAGCGTGTTGGTCTAGTACAAAGCAGATATCATTATGTAACTTGTTCTTATGATATAGCTGAACTATTGATTTTTTGGCATTCAACAAAAATCATTCGCTCACTTTATAGAATGGGTATGTGTTGCTAATAATAGAATGGGTATGTGTTACTAATAATAGAAATAATCATTTAAAATACAATGTGGACATTAAACGATTCATCATTAAAACAGGACATTCACTGCACATCAGACTAGTAGTAGATTTTAGCATGTGTTTTAAGCACAAAGAGACTACAAGCCTAGAAATCAGGACTGTTAACTTGATGTACACGTTTGCTCATGAAACAAACATATCATTTTTGAAAATAAAATAAAATAAAGAAACATTTACCAAGAGTTGTATTCTCGTTAAACAATGATGCGAGAATCCCTTTAAAATCACGGTAAACTTGGGATGAAACTTCACTGTTAACAGTATCACAGCGGAAAAAGGAATGCATTTCAGTAATACATCTGTACAATGCACATGCAGCTCTGAGACTTCGTAGTCTGACTTCAATCTTTCTCGTGTCCATCTCCTCAGTGTACACTGATATAATCACTGTCAAGCTGTCATGGACTACCTTCTGGATCAATGGGTATGCTATTCTGTAAAATATGAAATAAAACATAATACCCAGTTTGCTTGTCTATGTTTCTTCAATCAAGGCACCAGTTAATGAAGGATTCCCACCATTGTATTAAACATGTATGGTCATTTGGAAAGTCTCCTGACAAACCCTCTATACTTGTAGCATTTATCTACCTAATCTGTGTTACTCAATAAATGTCAGTGCTGCCCATTACAATATGCAAAATTTCCAAGACCTTAAACTTTTATTGGAATATACACTACATTTTCGGGTAAAAAAGTTACTAGAGCTCTAAGAAAATTATTTATAGCAGCCTTTATATGAATGTTACAAGGTAAACATTGTCTTACCCTATCATTTACCTGAGGCAATAAATACAATGCCCACAGGCCTATTCCATACATGTACTTCCAGTGTCATGTTAGTGTCATTAATATACAATATAACCTGTCTTATGTGACCTTCCAAGGAAATATTAAAATAGTGTCACATATAACATATGGTCGCTAAATATAAATACAGGTATTACTATTATATATATAATAACCATATCAGAACTTTATCTTAAATGAACTCAAGTTCTATATGCTGTAAGGTGCATGTTCCACTGTGAAAACTAGTCAGTTAAAAAGAACTCCATTTATCATGAGGAGGAGCATGGAAATCAATTGTCTTTAACTATGGATAAAGGCAGAGCAATACAAATAACACTGCATTTGAATGTGGGTCAACAAAACATTGGTGCCACACAGATGATAACAAAACATTGGTGCCACACAGATGATAACAAAACGTTGGTGCCACACAGATGATAACAAAACGTTGGTGCCACACAGATAATAACAAAATGCTGGTGCCACACAGATAATAACAAAATGCTGGTGCCACACAGATATATATCAAACAAATTTTACCTTTCAGCTAATTCCATATGGTTATCATAAATGAAAATACCATCTGGTCCTACACCAACTGTTATCAACTTCCTCTCTGCATTTTTTGCTTCATGTTTTTCCATTCCATAATCCTCCACAGACGAAGCTTCCTGTAGCATGCGGTATTCAGCAGTTGCCGAAGACACACCATGCAATTCCATATGGGAATGAGCAACATTTCCCAGGAAGTTTGATTCACTATGAGGACAGACCTGATCAATAAATGACTGGTACCCACGTGTATGCATATAATTGGACACTTGATCACCAAACTCTTCCTGTGCGATCAAAGCCATAATTTTAACCAGTTTTGTCTCATCTGGAATATGTAGTGTTGTGGACAAAATCTCTTGCTTAACTTGCAGGTAAAGCAGGTGTCTATAAAAGAAAAACATTAAAATATTATCATTTGTTATTGCCACTGGAGATCCACTTATAAAGAGGAGGGTTGGGTTCCCTTTAACCAGTTTAACCTCAAAAAATTTTTGTGCCAGGACCTGGATATGTAGTTGTCCCCCATCCCTTTTTTGTGTTTAATGAGTTAAGGTAAGAGGTGATTGTTTGTTTTATTGATATTGGTAAAATTGTTGACCATCACTGTGTAAACTTTCTTTTCAAAAAGTAAATCAATAATGCTTAAGTTTCGTCATTATATTCTTAAACAACTTCATGACTAAAAATGGATTTCCAATTTTGTACTTTTATAAAAGTTACTTATAATCAGTGGTAATATCTTATTTATAAATATCATTGAAAATGTTAGATGTTAAAAATATGCTACACTTCATTAACATATTACACAACTTATTTAAATTTATGGCATTTGTTTTCAAATAAAACATCTTAGTCATAACATCTTTTATATTATGTTTAAATTTCATAGATGTTAAAAATAGAATTAAAAATCTTCCCATGAACACCTGATCGAACAACTGATCTACATTATGGACATGTCCATGAACTACATCATTTTTTTTCATCTTATTTAAATAACTTCAACTCCAGATTGAAAAAGAATATCAAAATTGTTTTTTTTTAATAAAAATTTGAAACCTCAGTCATGCTATATATCTGATCAACAAATGTGTACTACATGTATCCTGGAGGTTGTAATATGTAATATCTTTGTACAATTTTTACCCTGAAGATGTACAATCTGATTATTAAAATCATGTTAAACAGAGTTAACACTCTATACAGTAAATATCTATGGTTTTTCATTCACTGTTTGTAACCAAACCCACTGGCCATATTTTGCCACTGTGTTTTCATTGGTTAATCTAAAGTCCATCTGGTTAAACCAATACCATGCTGTTTAAGATATTTATAGAACATAATACAAACATATGATATAGCTGTTGAACATACTAGGTATATACATTTTCTATTATGTATGATTTCAATCATAAGATTGCTATCTCAAAAAAAAATTAAAAATAAGATGCTGACTGATGATGTCGTTCTTCTGGTGCTTTTGCTTATTTCTTAATATGATTTACAAAGTAGGCATTTAAATAAAACAAAGTTGTTTGAGAAAGATTTACATGATTTATATAATAAAGATAAACTATCCACTTATCTAAAATCCTGTGTTCATATAATACCAGTACATGTACATGGCCTTATTAACAATACACAATGGTATATTGGTCAAGTACCTGCTACATAATACATGTGACATACATGTATACTGTAGCTATAATTAAACATTGGTTCATAATTAGCCAATAGGGTATTAATTAACCAAACATCTACATTTTATACAATTCTCATCAAATATTATTTACTTAAAGAAAACCATTCAAGGGAGAAATTGGAAATCATAATGACATATCTATGTTAAATTATAAGGGACAAGAGGAACAAAATTATAATAATTATTGGTTTTCCCATAATTATGTCATGAAATAAGGGCTATTTATAGTTTACCTGAAATTGAAAACATTTTTCAACAAACAGTCATGTTAAACTTAGAATTAAATACTCCCACCATTACATGATAAAAAAAAAAATAATAATACATGTAATCAGTGTGCTCGGTAGACCTATAGACAATGTCTATATGTAAAACTTAGAATTAAATACTCCCACCCTTACATGATAAAATAATAATAATAATACATGTAATCAGTGTGCTGGTAGACCTATAGACAATGTCTATATGTAAAACTTAGAATTAAATACTCCCACCATTACATGATATAAATAATAATACAAGTAATCAGTGTGCTGGTAGACCTATAGACAATGTCTATATGTAAAACTTAGAATTAAATACTCCCACCATTACATGATAAATAATAATAATAATAATACATGTAATCAGTGTGCTGGTAGACCTATAGACAATGTCTATATGTTAAACTTAGAATTAAATACCCCCACCATTACATGATATAAATAATAATAATAATACATGTAATCAGTGTGCTCGGTAGACCTATAGACAATGTCTATATGTTAAACTTAGAATTAAATACTCCTGCCATTACATGATATAAATAATAATACATGTAATCAGTGTGCTCGGTAGACCTATAGACAATGTCTATATGTAAAACTTAGAATTAAATACTCCCACCATTACATGATAAATAATAATAATACATGTAATCAGTGTGCTCGGTAGACCTATAGACAATGTCTATATGTTAAACTTAGAATTAAATACTCCCGCCATTACATGATATAAATAATAATACATGTAATCAGTGTGCTCGGTAGACCTATAGACAATGTCTATATGTTAAACTCAGAATTAAATACTCCCGCCATTACATGATATAAATAATAATACAAGTAATCAGTGTGCTGGTAGACCTATAGACAATGTCTATATGTTAAACTTAGAATTAAATACTCCCGCCATTACATGATATAAATAATAATAATAATACATGTAATCAGTGTGCTTGGTAGACCTATAGACAATGTCTATATGTTAAACTCAGAATTAAATACTCCCACCATTACCTGATAAAATAATAATAATAATACATGTAATCAGTGTGCTCGGTAGACCTATAGACAATGTCTATATGTTAAACTTAGAATTAAATACTCCCACCATTACATGATATAAATAATAATAATAATACATGTAATCAGTGTGCTCGGTAGACCTATAGACAATGTCTATATGTTAAACTCAGAATTAAATACTCCCGCCATTACATGATATAAATAATAATACATGTAATCAGTGTGCTGGTAGACCTATAGACAATGTCTATATGTTCAACTTAGAATTAAATACCCCCACCATTACATGATAAATAATAATAATACATGTAATCAGTGTGCTCGGTAGACCTATAGACAATGTCTATATGTTAAACTTAGAATTAAATACTCCCACCATTACATGATATAAATAATAATAATAATACATGTAATCAGTGTGCTCGGTAGACCTATAGACAATGTCTATATGTTAAACTCAGAATTAAATACTCCCGCCATTACATGATATAAATAATAATACATGTAATCAGTGTGCTGGTAGACCTATAGACAATGTCTATATGTTCAACTTAGAATTAAATACCCCCACCATTACATGATAAATAATAATAATACATGTAATCAGTGTGCTCGGTAGACCTATAGACAATGTCTATATGTTAAACTTAGAATTAAATACTCTCACCATTACATGATATAAATAATAATAATAATACATGTAATTAGTGTGCTCGGTAGACCTATAGACAATGTCTATATGTAAAACTTAGAATTAAATACTCTCACCATTACATGATATAAATAATAATAATAATACATGTAATCAGTGTGCTGGTAGACCTATAGACAATGTCTATATGTAAAACTTAGAATTAAATACTCTCACCATTACATGATATAAATAATAATAATAATACATGTAATTAGTGTGCTCGGTAGACCTATAGACAATGTCTATATGTTAAACTTAGAATTAAATACCCCCACCATTACATGATATAAATAATAATAATAATACATGTAATCAGTGTGCTGGTAGACCTATAGACAATGTCTATATGTTAAACTTAGAATTAAATACTCCTGCCATTACATGATATAAATAATAATACATGTAATCAGTGTGCTCGGTAGACCTATAGACAATGTCTATATGTAAAACTTAGAATTAAATACTCCCACCATTACATGATATAAATAATAATAATAATACATGTAATCAGTGTGCTGGTAGACCTATAGACAATGTCTATATGTAAAACTTAGAATTAAATACTCCCACCATTACATGATAAATAATAATAATACATGTAATCAGTGTGCTGGTAGACCTATAGTCTAGACAATGTCTATATGTAAAACTTAGAATTAAATACTCCCACCATTACATGATATAAATAATAATAATAATACATGTAATCAGTGTGCTCGGTAGACCTATAGACAATGTCTATATGTTAAACTTAGAATTAAATACTCCCACCATTACATGATATAAATAATAATAATAATACATGTAATCAGTGTGCTGGTAGATCTATAGACAATGTCTATATGTTAAACTTAGAATTAAATACTCCTGCCATTACATGATATAAATAATAATACATGTAATCAGTGTGCTCGGTAGACCTATAGACAATGTCTATATGTAAAACTTAGAATTAAATACTCCCACCATTACATGATATAAATAATAATAATAATACATGTAATCAGTGTGCTCGGTAGACCTATAGACAATGTCTATATGTTCAACTTAGAATTAAATACCCCCACCATTACATGATAAATAATAATAATACATGTAATCAGTGTGCTGGTAGACCTATAGACAATGTCTATATGTTAAACTTAGAATTAAATACCCCCACCATTACATGATAAATAATAATAATACATGTAATTAGTGTGCTCGGTAGACCTATAGACAATGTCTATATGTAAAACTTAGTTAAATCTCCCACCATTACATGATATAAATAATAATAATAATACATGTAATTAGTGTGCTCGGTAGACCTATAGACAATGTCTATATGTAAAACTTAGAATTAAATACTCCCACCATTACATGATAAAAAAAAAATAATAATACATGTAATCAGTGTGCTCGGTAGACCTATAGACAATGTCTATATGTAAAACTTAGAATGAAATACTCCCACCATTACATGATAAAAAAAAAAATAATAATACATGTAATCAGTGTGCTCGGTAGACCTATAGACAATGTCTATATGTAAAACTTAGAATTAAATACTCCCACCATTACATGATAAAAAAAATAATAATAATACACGTAATCAGTGTGTTCGATAGACCTATAGACAATGTCTATATGTAAAACTTAGAATTAAATACTCCCACCATTACATGATAAACTAGAGGCTCCCAGGAGCCTGTAATCGCTCACCTGGTTTTCAATTTGACATCTAAAGTTGATAGAAAATGGGGGTGTTGCACGTAATTTGGAAAGTGGGCCACCCAAAGATCATTTCAACTCAAACTTCAGAGCAAAAGATTTTTTAGATGTGATTTTTATCTCATAATATTCCTAAACGGAATAAACTGGCTGAAAAAATCTCACGGAAAAACCCAGAATATATGTTAAACTACTGATTGCCATGTAGCTGCAGCTAAAATTTGAGCTCATTTTGACTTATACTAAAGCAGCAATGGACAATTGAAGAAATTTCTATTTTTAGTAACAGCAGCCATCTTGAATGGAGGGCGGGGCTGTCGGACACAATTTTGAAAGGAACCCACCCAAGGACTATCCCTGCCAGGTTTGGTTTAATTTGGTTCAGCGGTTTCAGAGGAGAAGATTTAAATGTGATCTTTTATCAAAATATGTCTAATTTGCATAATCGGCTGAAAGAAAAATTTCACAGAAAAACCCGGAATATATGTTAAACTACTCTTTGCCATGTAGCTGTGAAAAGTTAACGGACGGACGGACGACGGACGACAGACGCTCAGTGGTGACAATAGCTCACCTGACCCTTTGGGTCAGGTGAGCTAAAAAAAAAAAAATAATACATGTAATCAGTGTGCTCGGTAGACCTATAGACAATGTCTATATGTAAAACTTAGAATTAAATACTCCCACCATTACATGATAAAAAAAATAATAATAATACATGTAATTAGTGTGCTCGGTAGACCTATAGACAATGTCTATATGTAAAACTTAGAATTAAATACTCCCACCATTACATGATAAAAAAAATAATAATAATACATGTAATTAGTGTGCTCGGTAGACCTATAGACAATGTCTATATGTAAAACTTAGAATTAAATACTCCCACCCTTACATGATAAAATAATAATAATAATACATGTAATTAGTGTGCTCGGTAGACCTATAGACAATGTCTATATGTAAAACTTAGAATTAAATACTCCCACCATTACCTGATAAAATAATAATAATAATACATGTAATCAGTGTGCTCGGTAGACCTATAGACAATGTCTATATGTTAAACTTAGAATTAAATACTCCCACCATTACCTGATAAAATAATAATAATAATACATGTAATCAGTGTGCTCGGTAGACCTATAGACAATGTCTATATGTTAAACTTAGAATTAAATACTCCCACCATTACATGATAAATAATAACCAGAGGCTCTCAAGAGCCTGTATCGTTCACCTGGTAATAAAAAAAACCAATTGGTCCTATGTAAAAACTATGTCCTGCAGTGGTAGTCATCTTGGAATTACGATCAACATAAAAAACACAGTTTGTAAAGGACCTTCCAATGATTGATGCACAGTTTAGGTTCAATCAGTGCAATAGCTTCAGAGAAGAATATATTTTTGTATTTTCCCCATATGGTTCTGTGTTAATACTATGACCTGTGGTGGCAGCCATCTTGGATTTCCGATAGGCATAAAAAACAGAGGACCTTCCAATGATCATTCCTGGGCAGTTTGGTTTCAACTGTCCAAGTGGTTTCAGAGAAGAGAAGAAGCATTTTGAAACATTTTTCCCATAGGGTCCAATGTTAAACTAAGTCCTGCCATAGCCGCCATTTTGAATTTCATATCAGAACAAAAAACGTACAGTTTGTAGAGGACCATCCAATGAACATTCATGTACAGTTTGGCTTTAATCATATTTGTAGTTTCTGAGAAGAAGGCATTTGAACATTTTCCCATAGGGTCCAATGTTAATCTATGTCCTGCGGTGGTGGCCATCTTGGATTTCCGATCGGCATAAAAAACACACACCTTGTAGAGGACCTTCCAATGATCATTCCTGTGCAGTTTGGTTTCAATTATCCAAGTGGTTTCAGAGAAGAAGCGTTTTGAAACATTTTTCCCATAGGGTCCAATGTTAAACTAAGTCCTGCTGTAGCCACCATTTTGAATTTCATACCGGAACAAAAAACGTAAAGTTTGTAGAGGACCATCTAATGAACATTCATGTACAGTTTGGCTTTAATCATATTTGTAGTTTCTGAGAAGAAGGCATTTGAATATTTTCCCATAGGGTCCAATGTTAATTTATGTCCTGCGGTGGTGGCCATCTTGGATTTCCGATCGGCATAAAAAACAAAAACTTTGTAGAGGACCTTCCAATAATCATTCCTGGGCAGTTTGGTTTCAACTGTCCAAGTGGTTTCAGAGAAGAAGCATTTTGAAACATTTTTCCCATAGGGTCCAATGTTAAACTAAGTCTTGCCGTAGCCGCCATTTTGAATTTCATACCGGAACAAAAAACCTTAAGATTGTAGAGGACCATCCAATGAACATTCATGTACAGTTTGGCTTTAATCATATTTGTAGTTTCTGAGAAGAAGGCATTTGAACATTTTCCCATAGGGTCCAATGTTAATCTATGTCCTGCGATGGTGGCCTTCTTGGATTTCCGATCGGCATAAAAAACAGTAATTTGGTAAAGGACATTCCAATGATCATTCCTTTACAGTTTGGGTTCAGTCAGTTCATTAGTTTCAGAGAAGAAGATCTTTGAAATTTCAGCCAATCAGAGCATATTATTGGCCCTGGCAGCCATATTGAATATTCGACTGGAACGAAAAACAGTAACTTTGTAGAGGACCATCCAAGGAACATTCCTGCTAAGTTCGGTTCCAATCGGCCAAGTGGTTTCGGAGAAGAAGCTTGAAATGTGAAAAGTTTACAGACGACAGACGCCAAGTGATGGCAATAGTTCACCTGGACCTTTGGTCCAGGTGAACTAATAATACATGTCATCAGTGTGCTTGGTAGACCTATAGACAATGTCTATATGTTAAACTTAGAATTAAATACTCCCACCATTACATGATAAATAATAATAATACATGTAATCAGTGTGCTTGGTAGACCTATAGATAATGTCTATATGTAAAATCAAGCTCGTCTATGTCAAATGAAATTTTTTGTATATAAAGTAGTGAGGTCTATGTAAAATAGAGATTGGTCTATGATACAACAAAATTTAGTTTCACACACTGTGTAATAGCTGTGTATGTGTAAAATGTATTTTAATTGCTGAATAAATGTATCACATTAATAAGAATTAATTATATATCATTAATTTTTTAAGGCATAAAAACAAAAAAGAAGCAACAACAAAATTATAGGAGTTCTTCTTTTGTATATATCCATGGAACTGTTTCAATATTAATGAACATTTCTTGTGAAACAAGTTACAAGAGAGGATAATAACAATACACCATTATTTTTTTTTAGCATTTACAGAGTTTTCAAAATCAGGATTTTTCAACACATTATGACATATACATTTCCCGTAATAATTATATAATAAAGTGTACACAACATCTCCAGCTTCAATACTATGGATCATGATGGGAGATCCAATTATCACGAGAGGAGGTTGGATCCTATAAAACGGTTTAACCTAACACTACAATTTTGTGCCTGTCCAAAGCCAGGACCGGAATTATCAACTTCATATATCATGGTCTTTTTTGTGTTCAGTGGTTTGAGGTGAGAGGTGATATATACTTTGCATGTCAATTACCTGCTGGATTCTTGTAGCAACAAATGAGGTTGAATGTAAAATTTAACCCGCAGATGAAATCTATGAGATCTCATGCCAGACACCTGTTGGTCAATTCTGTTTCTCATGTTCAACCATATCTTTTCTCCCTTACTACCACTGAACTGTAATCCAAAATAATCTTGTTCCAAGATTCCTAAATGCTGACACACCTAAAGAAAAAATATACATTTTGTAATTATTATTTTTTTCTATTCTGGCCTTCTTTACTTATTTCCTATCCGAGATAATCACTTTTGGCCTGTTTTATTATATACATGTATACACATGCATGCTGACAATCTACTTGGCAGATAATCAACTTCTCTTTGTTGTAGGGTCATTCTATTTGCAATTAATTAAACTATCTTTCATCTTTGTCTACATGTACATGACTTATGTCAGCGAGTCCTTAATTGGCTAACAAGACAACAGACCATCTTCAATATCTTATCTTTATGTGCAGTCTTGTACTGTGTCAAGTGTTTAAACCCATGGATATTATACATTTGTATACCGGTATATAGAAATACACTATGACATGGTTTCTCATATCTGGAATCTGAATTCATTGTACATAAAAGGGCATCCATTAATTATTTGTGTTCAAGGAATCAAATAAACAACTCATATTTAGGATGGGAGGTATCATATATACATGTATATGTAGAATACCAGTCTCCTTGTATGAAAAAGCCAACTCAGTTTTCCCTCTCCTAAAGACAAAAGTCAACTCACTTTTCCCTCTCTCCCAAAGACAAAAGCCAACTCACTTTTCCCTCTCTCCCAAAGACAAAAGCCAACTCAGTTTTCCCTCTCTCCCAATGACAAAAGCCAACTCAATTTTCCCTCTCCCAAAAGCCAACTCAGTTTTCTCCCAAAGACATAATGTATTTGACTTTCCAATCTTTTGACTTTGAGCACACCTGATGAAGGTTTATCACAGGAACATGTCATGCTCACTTAATTAGAAGTTTTTATTGAAGCAGGTCCTAATGAGTAACAGTTCTTCTTAGTACAGGATGTAGACTCTAATGAGTAACAGTTCTTCTTAGTACAGGAGTAGACTCTAAGGAGTAAGGTTAGAGTATGAAACTTGGGAGTGGTTGTTGGTGGCATGTTGCAAGACAAGCTCTTCTGATCCTTTCCAAATATATAATATCATGAGGCATTCTAAACTTGTGCATCTATTGACCCAGTGTAACCTTTTTACCATTGAACATGAGCTCGCTACATGTCAGTCTTTGCCTTAATGTTTTTCACCTACTTGTCTGAAAACCAAATTTAGAAAATTTTCTATTTATTCAAAGAAATTCTTTCATAATTTTCACTTGTCCGAATCCAGTTTTACTCGTCCCGGGTTTTGGGCAGGTGGGTTAGCGTGAAGACTGTCATGTCATGAATATAGCTCAAATACTACAACAATAAACATCAAATAATAAGTTTTATCTTGCTTAAAGTTAAATAATTGAAATCTTAATCTTAATATTGCAAGGGTAAATTTTTTGCAATAATGTCAATTTGATTGTTCAATTAAACTTTTGTTCAAAATATGCAAAACCATTACATCATATAAAAATTGTTTATTCTTGGTTTTCTTTGTGTCCATTGAACTTTCTTACATCAGCCATATTCATGCGTCTATTTATAAATTAGCTGATCAAAGTCCACTCTCATTTTTCCGAAGAAAGTATTAATTGTCTATTCATTTCATCAATATTTTGAAAATAAAACATGTTTTTCCTTCAAATTATACATGAGGTTGTTGTGCCTTATAATGAAATAATGTTAACTGACTTTTTGTTTACATTTCATACATCGATCATACATTGGACTTTGGACCCTGCATGGCCATTTCGGATTGTTACTTTCCCTTTGACTTTGTTGATATGCCGGTTTATGATTTGAATAAAAAATCAACATCAATTTTGTAAAGCATGATGGGTGAAATAGTAAATATACAAAACAAATGTTGCAAAACAAAATAATGCTAGAAATGAGAAGAAAACTAAAAAAAATAATAAGGATAAAAAAAAATAGGTCAAACTATATCATACCTGATCCAAACATTCTTGGCCATTTGCTCTGTGGTCCACCTCAATTTCAATCACTACACTATTTGGTAGCACTATAGTAAAAAACATTGTGCTTCAGCATTGAATATTTTCCTTCGTAAAGTAATTTCTCTAAGAAATAATACATTAAAAATAAGTTCCTAAATTTGGAACAGTCGTTGATCACATGGACTTTGACATTTATGACACTGATTCTGCGCGATATTACTACCAATCAAAACGTTCGGTAGGTGGTAACAACCAAAAACATCAACAATCAGCCACGCGCTGGGATGACAGAAAATACATGTATTTTGCACCAAATAACATTACGTCCTTGACCAAAGTAAATGTCGTAGATGGCTGATATATTATATTGTTATGTTTACACTCAGCCATATGATACTTCGAGCACCTAACAGTAAACAGACTACAGTAGACATGGGTCTACGTCAACTCGGTCAGACCAGAGACATACAAAACAAAGCACATTATTATACTTTACTATAGTAATACAATAAGAAATAATTGGGATTTCACTTTCTTTTTTTTCTTCTTTTTTTTTGTGTCGATGTGCAACAATTAATTATAATCCCGTAATATTCAGCCAGTGACGTAACTTGGGTCTTTTTTCTAGTGAGTCAATTCACCGAGCGCAGCGAGGCGAAAAAATGCTAGGAGGGGTCCAGAAATTGGAGAAAAAAGGGGCGAGTGAAACGTATTTTCCCGAGTTTAAATGGATAATTTATGATTTCAATAAAAACCGAAATAACACGCAGAAAACTATTTCGATATGCGTCAAATGACTGTGTTTGTGAATTTATTTCAGAACCTTGGGAGTGGCTACATGAAGCTTCTTCCCGAGTTTCAGATAGAATCTATATCTGCAATCGAAAAAAAAAACGAGAAGATAAAATTAGCTTGTATCTAAGAGCGGATTTAAGTCCGGCGCATTTCCACTTTCAAACTTTGGCACACGGCAACAAACTATACTAAATTATGTAACATGACGGAGCCAAAAGTTTCCGTAAACGATTTCAATTAATGATGTAGAATATATTTTTATTACAAACTTTGACAAAGGTTTTTATTTCTCGTATTTTAATCAACTTTTATAATATTAATCACATTAATTTTTTTTCTGCAAAAAAATCTAGTGAGGCAGTTGCCTCATTGCCTCAATGGAAGCTACGCCACTGTCAGCACGTAGAGCCAATACAATGTAGCTGTTAGGGAATATATGCGCTCAACTGCATGTCGAACTAATAACTGGTTATTTTTCTTTAGGCCTAGTGCAGTACATTTTGTCAATCGTTATTCTCGTAAACCATAGTAATAACAATGGTACAGAAATGTATTATATATACTAACACCGCTAGAACCTTCATGAAAAGTAAATATCCATTATAAAGTGCGAAAAGGGGGGTGCGGGGCACATGCCCCACTTTTAAAATTGGGGGGAGGCTCCCCACCTTTCCCCCACTTTTCCAGTCCATTTACAACGCTTTCCCCTCGCTTACCGATCCCCTACTACGCCTCTGATAATCATTGGATTTCAAGAGTTCAGCCATTCGGGGTTTGGGGAATAAACCTATCATTGTTATTATTAACTTTCCATGAATGCCATAATTGTATATTGCAGTAGATCTATAATAAACATTTTCTGTACGATAATTACTGTTTGTCATAGTCAGAACTATATTTACCGCTAGTTATTTATAAACACGTCTTCCTGTTAAATAGTTTAACAAAACTGAATAAATATGGTTCATCAGAGGCATATATCATTAAATTGTTTTATATGTTTCTGGCAATATATCACAGTAATCTTGGCCTAATTTTATAATTTGCTGGACGATTTCTGAATCAAATCAATGTATTTGTAATAAGAATATTTTAATAAAAACACAAAAATGGAACTGTTTTGTTTCGGTAAGCACTACATTTGATTTCTTTGTTTCATTAAGTACTACTTTTGATTACTTTGTTTCAATACGCACTACTTTTGATTACTTTGTTTCAGTAAGTACTACTTTTGATTAGTTTGTTTCAGTAAGTACTACTTTTGATTACTTTGTTTCAATACGCACTACTTTTGATTACTTTGTTTCAGTAAGTACTACTTTTGATTAGTTTGTTTCAGTAAGTACTACTTTTGATTACTTTGTTTTAGTAGGTACTACTATTGATTACTTTGTTTCAGTAAGTACTACGCTTTATTACTTTGTTTCAGTAAGTACTACGCTTTATTACTTTGTTTCAGTAAGTACTACTTTTGTTTACTTTGTTTCAGTAAGTACTACTTTTGATTACTTTGTTTCAGTAAGTACTACTTTTGATTACTTTGTTTCAGTAAGTACTACTATTGATTACTTTGTTTCAGTAAGTACTACTATTGATTACTTTGTTTCAATAAGTACTACTTTTTATTACTTTGTTTCAGTAAGTACTACTTTTGTTTACTTTGTTTCAGTAAGTACTACTTTTGATTACTTTGTTTCACGAAGTACTACTTTTGATTACTTTGTTTCAGTAAGTACTATTTTTGATTACTTTGTTTCAGTAAGTACTACTTTTGATTACTTTGTTTCAGTATGTACTACTTTGTTTCAGTATGTACTACTTTTGATTACTTTGTTTTAGTAAGTACTACAATTGATTACTTTGTTTCAGTATGTACTACTTTGTTTCAGTATGTACTACTATTGATTACTTTGTTTCAGTAAGTACTACTTTGTTTCAGTAAGTACTACTCTTGTTTACTTTGTTTCAGTAAGTACTACCTTTGTTTACTTTGTTTCAGTAAGTACTATTTTTGATTACTTTGTTTTAGTAAGGACTACTATTGATTACTTTGTTTCAGTAAGTATTATTTTTTTATTATTTTGTTTCAGTAAATACTATTTTTTATTACTTTGTTTAAGTAAGAACTATTTTTGATTACTTTGTTTCAGCAAATTTTGGCTTTCAATTTTAGAAACAGACTTATCTTGTAATAGAGTGGGTGAGTGATTGTTGTTTCAGCTATATCATGTCGAGAACAAGTAAATTTTCAATGAGATGGTGATGAGGTCCGCTTTATACTAGACCAACACGCTGAGTAGGATTTTTATAGTGCTAGTTCACTGAAACAACAGTCCGCGGGTAGACATGTCGCTCGAGGCGAGCACACTAACCTTTCACCATCGATGCGGTTATATCTTGTAATAGATGCTACATAGTAAATATACAAAGAAAGCTTATGATACGGGATGTACAATAATTTGTAAAAATCGTTTTTGTCGAATTGAACACTGTATAATAAATTTTTAGACAATAAACAAACTAAATCAATTGATATATGAAAACAATATTTTGCTCATGATGCCATCCTTTAACATATGCATTGGCTATACATTTCTCATACAAATTCATGTAATTTGTATTTAAAGAAGAAGAAGATTATTAACATCATTTTATTTCTTGTAGATATTTAAAAGATTGGACTCTTGGACCCAGATCAATCAATTACAGACAAAGGTTAACATCAAAACAAATATAACATTGTACTCGGATAGATGCTTTTTGTATCCAAACAAAAGACAGAAAAAAACGTATATAATTTATTTATAAATGAAACAAGTGTGGACACAGAAATGTGCTGTCCAAAAGGCAAGTGTGGATGTCAATATTTCATATTATCAACTTTAAAAAAAAAAAAACCTGGACGCAGGGTCCTGGATTTTTCTTAATAAAAAACTAATCCTGGATTATTATTTTTGCTTAAAATCTGGTCCTGTGTTTTTATTTCAAATTTTCATCATAGCCCCCCTCCCCCTCCCAAGGGATATAAAATTGTATCATTAATAATAAATTAATAAATAATAAATTCAGATTTACTATTTAAAATAAATTTCATTTACAAAACCACTGATATTTGTTCAATTTTTAACGCTGATTTAAGCTTTAGTCGCAACAAATTTTTATTTTTCTCTTTAAATTGTCGAAACATAACATTTATTTAACTGTAAAATTCACAAACAAAATTCACAGGAGACTTGAAGATAAAAAAAATCCTTGTGATATATACTTGAAATAAATCATTGCATGCATACATGTACATGTGTATGGATGTTTAAATACATTGATATATTTAATTGTGTATTTATATGATAATCTGAATAAATCGCTGGATTATCATATAGATTATATAGTGAAGTGTTGAAAGGAGCTTGGACTCTCACTGTTATTGTAACAAGTGTTTTGATAAATATTATTGTGTTGTATATAAACAACAACCATCCCTTAGGATAACAACAACCATCCCTTAGGATAACAACAACCATCCCTTAGGATAACAACAACCATCCTTTAAGATAACAACAACCATCCCTTAGGATAACAACAACCATCCCTTAGGATAACAACAACCATTCTTTAGGATAACAACAACCATCCTTTAGGATAACAACAACCATCCCTTAGGATAACAACAACAATCCTTTAGGATAACAATAACCATCCCTTAGGATAACAACAACCATCCCTTAGGATAACAACAACCATCCTTTAGGATAACAACAACCATCCTTTAGGATAACAACAACCATCCCTTAGGATAACAACAACCATCCTTTAGGATAACAACAACCATCCCTTAGGATAACAACAACCATCCTATAGGATAACAACAACCATCCCTTAGGATAACAACAACCATCCTTTAGGATAACAACAACCATCCCTTAGGATAACAACAACCATCCCTTAGGAAAACAACAACCATCCTTTAGGATAACAACAACCATCCCTTAGGATAACAACAACCATCCATTAGGATAACAACAACCATCCTTTAGGATAACAACAACCATCCCTTAGGATAACAACAACCATCCCTTAGGATAACAACAACCATCCTTTAGGATAACAACAACCATCCCTTAGGATAACAACAACCATCCCTTAGGATAACAACAACCATCCCTTAGGATAACAACAACCATCCCTTAGCATTCAGTAGGAGAGAGGACATCAACAATATCACTGTCTGTAGTGGATTTAACCGGAGTGTCTTTAATGTGAACTGATGCTACATTATACCAATTCCGATTACAGGAAAGAAGAAAACAAATACAACACACACACACACAACATTATTATCAGCTAAACAAAAAATAGATTTCTGATGTCAGTAAGGAAATTATCAGTTTTAGTTCTTCATTTGATTTATAAAAAAAATGGAGCAAACTTTTAATATCAGAAATTCTAGGCTTTTTTTTTATATCATAAGACAATTTTGTGATTATAGAAAATCATTTTTAAAATAAAAAAAATATGAGCATGTTTTTACATAAAGAAATCGATTTTTCTGATATAAGAAAAGTTGAAGATGCCGAAGAAGTATGGAAAATAAAACGACCAGAAGAAGTCTGGACAATAAAACGACCAGAAGAAAAAGAAGAAAAGGAGAAACACAGAAAGTAACCAGTGCCTGCTCCACTAGTGGCAACGGTGGTGTTACTCTTGTTACAACCTCGGTGATAAATCGTGAGTGGTAACCAGTGCCTGTTCCACTACTGGCAACGGTGGTGTTACTCTTGTTACAACCTCGGTGATAAATCGTGAGTGGTAACCAGTGCCTGTTCCACTACTGGCAACGGTGGTGTTATTCTTGTTACAACCTCGGTGATAAATCGTGAGTGATAACCAGTGCCTGTTCCACTACTGGCAACGGTGGTGTTACTCTTGTTACAACCTCGGTGATAAATCGTGAGTGATAACCAGTGCCTGCTCCACTACTGGCAACGGTGGTGTTACTCTTGTTACAACCTCGGTTATAAATCGTGAGTGATAACCAGTGCATGTTCCACTAGTGGCAACGGTGGTGTTACTCTTGTTACAACCTCGGTTATAAATCGTGAGTGGTAACCAGTGCCTGCTCCACTAGTGACAACGGTGGTGTTACTCTTGTTACAACCTCGGTGATAAATCGTGAGTGATAACCAGTGCCTGTTCCACTACTGGCAACGGTGGTGTTACTCTTGCTACAACCTCGGTGATAAATCGTGAGTGATAACCAGTGCCTGCTCCACTAGTGGCAACGGTGGTGTTACTCTTGTTACAACCTCGGAGATAAATCGTGAGTGATAACCAGTACCTGCTCCACTAGTGGCAACGGTGGTGTTACTCTTGTTACAACCTCAGTGATAAATCGTGAGTGATAACCAGTGCCTGCTCCACTAGTGGCAACGGTGGTGTTACTCTTGTTACAACCTCGGTGATAAATCGTGAGTGGTAACCAGTGCCTGCTCCACTAGTGACAACGGTGGTGTTACTCTTGCTACAACCTCGGTGTTAAATCGTGAGTGGTAACCAGTGCCTGCTCCACTACTGGCAACGGTGGTGTTACTCTTGTTACAACCTCGGTGATAAATCGTGAGTGATAACCAGTGCCTGTTCCACTACTGGCAACGGTGGTGTTACTCTTGTTACAACCTCGGAGATAAATCGTGAGTGATAACCAGTACCTGCTCCATTAGTGGCAACGGTGGTGTTACTCTTGTTACAACCTCTGTGATAAATCGTGAGTGATAACCAGTGCCTGTTCCACTACTGGCAACGGTGGTGTTACTCTTGTTACAACCTCGGTGATAAATCGTGAGTGGTAACCAGTGCCTGCTCCACTAGTGACAACGGTGGTGTTACTCTTGTTACAACCTCGGTGTTAAATCGTGAGTGAGATAACCAGTGCCTGTTCCACTACTGGCAACGGTGGTGTTACTCTTGTTACAACCTCGGTTATAAATCGTGAGTGGTAACCAGTGCCTGCTCCACTACTGGCAACGATGGTGTTACTCTTGTTACAACCTCGGTGATAAATCGTGAGTGGTAACCAGTGCCTGCTCCACTAGTGGCAACGGTGGTGTTACTCTTGCTACAACCTCGGTGATAAATCGTGAGTGATAACCAGTGCTTGCTCCACTACTGGCAACGGTGGTGTTACTCTTGTTACAACCTCGGTGATAAATCGTGAGTGGTAACCAGTGCCTGCTCCACTAGTGGCAACGGTGGTGTTACTCTTGTTACAACCTCAGTGATAAATCGTGAGTGATAACCAGTGCCTGCTCCACTAGTGGCAACGGTGGTGTTACTCTTGTTACAACCTCGGTGATAAATCGTGAGTGGTAACCAGTGCCTGCTCCACTAGTGACAACGGTGGTGTTACTCTTGCTACAACCTCGGTGTTAAATCGTGAGTGGTAACCAGTGCCTGCTCCACTACTGGCAACGGTGGTGTTACTCTTGTTACAACCTCGGTGATAAATCGTGAGTGATAACCAGTGCCTGTTCCACTACTGGCAACGGTGGTGTTACTCTTGTTACAACCTCGGAGATAAATCGTGAGTGATAACCAGTACCTGCTCCACTAGTGGCAACGGTGGTGTTACTCTTGTTACAACCTCTGTGATAAATCGTGAGTGATAACCAGTGCCTGTTCCACTACTGGCAACGGTGGTGTTACTCTTGTTACAACCTCGGTGATAAATCGTGAGTGGTAACCAGTGCCTGCTCCACTAGTGACAACGGTGGTGTTACTCTTGTTACAACCTCGGTGTTAAATCGTGAGTGAGATAACCAGTGCCTGTTCCACTACTGGCAACGGTGGTGTTACTCTTGTTACAACCTCGGTTATAAATCGTGAGTGGTAACCAGTGCCTGCTCCACTACTGGCAACGATGGTGTTACTCTTGTTACAACCTCGGTGATAAATCGTGAGTGGTAACCAGTGCCTGCTCCACTAGTGGCAACGGTGGTGTTACTCTTGCTACAACCTCGGTGATAAATCGTGAGTGATAACCAGTGCTTGCTCCACTACTGGCAACGGTGGTGTTACTCTTGTTACAACCTCGGTGATAAATCGTGAGTGGTAACCAGTGCCTGCTCCACTAGTGGCAACGGTGGTGTTACTCTTGTTACAACCTCGGTGATAAATCGTGAGTGATAACCAGTGCCTGCTCCACTACTGGCAACGGTGGTGTTACTCTTGTTACAACCTCGGTGATAAATCGTGAGTGATAACCAGTGCCTGCTCCACTAGTGACAACGGTGGTGTTACTCTTGCTACAACCTCGGTGATAAATCGTGAGTGGTAACCAGTGCCTGCTCCACTAGTGGCAACGGTGGTGTTACTCTTGTTACAACCTCGGTGATAAATCGTGAGTGATAACCAGTGCCTGCTCCACTACTGGCAACGGTGGTGTTACTCTTGTTACAACCTCGGTGATAAATCGTGAGTGGTAACCAGTGCCTGCTCCACTAGTGGCAACGGTGGTGTTACTCTTGTTACAACCTCGGTGATAAATCGTGAGTGGTAACCAGTGCCTGTTCCACTACTAGCAACGGTGGTGTTACTCTTGCTACAACCTCGGTGATAAATCGTGAGTGGTAACCAGTGCCTGCTCCACTACTGGCAACGGTGGTGTTACTCTTGTTACAACCTCGGTGATAAATCGTGAGTGGTAACCAGTGCCTGTTCCACTACTGGCAACGGTGGTGTTACTCTTGTTACAACCTCGGTTATAAATCGTGAGTGGTAACCAGTGCCTGCTCCACTAGTGACAACGGTGGTGTTACTCTTGTTACAACCTCGGTGATAAATCGTGAGTGATAACCAGTGCCTGTTCCACTACTGGCAACGGTGGTGTTACTCTTGCTACAACCTCGGTGATAAATCGTGAGTGATAACCAGTGCCTGCTCCACTAGTGGCAACGGTGGTGTTACTCTTGTTACAACCTCGGAGATAAATCGTGAGTGATAACCAGTACCTGCTCCACTAGTGGCAACGGTGGTGTTACTCTTGTTACAACCTCAGTGATAAATCGTGAGTGATAACCAGTGCCTGCTCCACTAGTGGCAACGGTGGTGTTACTCTTGTTACAACCTCGGTGATAAATCGTGAGTGGTAACCAGTGCCTGCTCCACTAGTGACAACGGTGGTGTTACTCTTGCTACAACCTCGGTGTTAAATCGTGAGTGGTAACCAGTGCCTGCTCCACTACTGGCAACGGTGGTGTTACTCTTGTTACAACCTCGGTGATAAATCGTGAGTGATAACCAGTGCCTGTTCCACTACTGGCAACGGTGGTGTTACTCTTGTTACAACCTCGGAGATAAATCGTGAGTGATAACCAGTACCTGCTCCATTAGTGGCAACGGTGGTGTTACTCTTGTTACAACCTCTGTGATAAATCGTGAGTGATAACCAGTGCCTGTTCCACTACTGGCAACGGTGGTGTTACTCTTGTTACAACCTCGGTGATAAATCGTGAGTGGTAACCAGTGCCTGCTCCACTAGTGACAACGGTGGTGTTACTCTTGTTACAACCTCGGTGTTAAATCGTGAGTGAGATAACCAGTGCCTGTTCCACTACTGGCAACGGTGGTGTTACTCTTGTTACAACCTCGGTTATAAATCGTGAGTGGTAACCAGTGCCTGCTCCACTACTGGCAACGATGGTGTTACTCTTGTTACAACCTCGGTGATAAATCGTGAGTGGTAACCAGTGCCTGCTCCACTAGTGGCAACGGTGGTGTTACTCTTGCTACAACCTCGGTGATAAATCGTGAGTGATAACCAGTGCTTGCTCCACTACTGGCAACGGTGGTGTTACTCTTGTTACAACCTCGGTGATAAATCGTGAGTGGTAACCAGTGCCTGCTCCACTAGTGGCAACGGTGGTGTTACTCTTGTTACAACCTCAGTGATAAATCGTGAGTGATAACCAGTGCCTGCTCCACTAGTGGCAACGGTGGTGTTACTCTTGTTACAACCTCGGTGATAAATCGTGAGTGGTAACCAGTGCCTGCTCCACTAGTGACAACGGTGGTGTTACTCTTGCTACAACCTCGGTGTTAAATCGTGAGTGGTAACCAGTGCCTGCTCCACTACTGGCAACGGTGGTGTTACTCTTGTTACAACCTCGGTGATAAATCGTGAGTGATAACCAGTGCCTGTTCCACTACTGGCAACGGTGGTGTTACTCTTGTTACAACCTCGGAGATAAATCGTGAGTGATAACCAGTACCTGCTCCACTAGTGGCAACGGTGGTGTTACTCTTGTTACAACCTCTGTGATAAATCGTGAGTGATAACCAGTGCCTGTTCCACTACTGGCAACGGTGGTGTTACTCTTGTTACAACCTCGGTGATAAATCGTGAGTGGTAACCAGTGCCTGCTCCACTAGTGACAACGGTGGTGTTACTCTTGTTACAACCTCGGTGTTAAATCGTGAGTGAGATAACCAGTGCCTGTTCCACTACTGGCAACGGTGGTGTTACTCTTGTTACAACCTCGGTTATAAATCGTGAGTGGTAACCAGTGCCTGCTCCACTACTGGCAACGATGGTGTTACTCTTGTTACAACCTCGGTGATAAATCGTGAGTGGTAACCAGTGCCTGCTCCACTAGTGGCAACGGTGGTGTTACTCTTGCTACAACCTCGGTGATAAATCGTGAGTGATAACCAGTGCTTGCTCCACTACTGGCAACGGTGGTGTTACTCTTGTTACAACCTCGGTGATAAATCGTGAGTGGTAACCAGTGCCTGCTCCACTAGTGGCAACGGTGGTGTTACTCTTGTTACAACCTCGGTGATAAATCGTGAGTGATAACCAGTGCCTGCTCCACTACTGGCAACGGTGGTGTTACTCTTGTTACAACCTCGGTGATAAATCGTGAGTGATAACCAGTGCCTGCTCCACTAGTGACAACGGTGGTGTTACTCTTGCTACAACCTCGGTGATAAATCGTGAGTGGTAACCAGTGCCTGCTCCACTAGTGGCAACGGTGGTGTTACTCTTGTTACAACCTCGGTGATAAATCGTGAGTGATAACCAGTGCCTGCTCCACTACTGGCAACGGTGGTGTTACTCTTGTTACAACCTCGGTGATAAATCGTGAGTGGTAACCAGTGCCTGCTCCACTAGTGGCAACGGTGGTGTTACTCTTGTTACAACCTCGGTGATAAATCGTGAGTGGTAACCAGTGCCTGTTCCACTACTAGCAACGGTGGTGTTACTCTTGCTACAACCTCGGTGATAAATCGTGAGTGGTAACCAGTGCCTGCTCCACTACTGGCAACGGTGGTGTTACTCTTGTTACAACCTCGGTGATAAATCGTGAGTGGTAACCAGTGCCTGTTCCACTACTGGCAACGGTGGTGTTACTCTTGTTACAACCTCGGTTATAAATCGTGAGTGGTAACCAGTGCCTGCTCCACTACTGGCAATGGTGGTGTTACTCTTGTTACAACCTCGGTGATAAATCGTGAGTGGTAACCAGTGCCTGCTCCACTAGTGACAACGGTGGTGTTACTCTTGTTACAACCTCGGTGATAAATCGTGAGTGGTAACCAGTGCCTGCTCCACTAGTGGCAACGGTGGTGTTACTCTTGTTACAACCTCGGTGATAAATCGTGAGTGGTAACCAGTGCCTGCTCCACTACTGGCAACGGTGGTGTTACTCTTGTTACAACCTCGGTGATAAATCGTGAGTGGTAACCAGTGCCTGCTCCACTAGTGACAACGGTGGTGTTACTCTTGTTACAACCTCGGTGATAAATCGTGAGTGGTAACCAGTGCCTGCTCCATTAGTGGCAACGGTGGTGTTACTCTTGTTACAACCTCGGTGATAAATCGTGAGTGGTAACCAGTGCCTGCTCCACTAGTGGCAACGGTGGTGTTACTCTTGTTACAACCTCGGTGATAAATCGTGAGTGATAACCAGTGCCTGCTCCACTAGTGACAACGGTGGTGTTACTCTTGTTACAACCTCGGTGATAAATCGTGAGTGGTAACCAGTGCCTGCTCCACTACTGGTAACGATGGTGTTTCTCTTGTTACAACCTCGGTGATAAATCGTGAGTGGTAACCAGTGCCTGCTCCACTTCTGGCAACGGTGGTGTTACTCTTGTTACAACCTCGGTGATAAATCGTGAGTGGTAACCAGTGCCTGCTCCAATACTGGCAACGGTGGTGTTACTCTTGTTACAACCTCGGTGATAAATCGTGAGTGGTAACCAGTGCCTGCTCCACTACTGGCAACGATGGTGTTACTCTTGTTACAACCTCGGTGATAAATCGTGAGTGGTAACCAGTGCCTGTTCCACTACTGGCAACGGTGGTGTTTCTCTTGTTACAACCTCGGTGATAAATCGTGAGTGGTAACCAGTGCCTGCTCCACTACTGGCAACGATGGTGTTACTCTTGTTACAACCTCGGTGATAAATCGTGAGTGGTAACCAGTGCCTGCTCCACTACTGGCAACGGTGGTGTTACTCTTGTTACAACCTCGGTGATAAATCGTGAGTGGTAACCAGTGCCTGCTCCACTACTGGCAACGATGGTGTTACTCTTGTTACAACCTCGGTGATAAATCGTGAGTGGTAACCAGTGCCTGTTCCACTACTGGCAACGATGGTGTTACTCTTGTTACAACCTCGGTGATAAATCGTGAGTGGTAACCAGTGCCTGCTCCACTACTGGCAACGGTGGTGTTACTCTTGTTACAACCTCGGTGATAAATCGTGAGTGGTAACCAGTGCCTGCTCCACTACTGGCAACGGTGGTGTTACTCTTGTTACAACCTCGGTGATAAATCGTGAGTGGTAACCAGTGCCTGCTCCACTACTGGCAACGGTGGTGTTACTCTTGTTACAACCTCGGTGATAAATCGTGAGTGGTAACCAGTGCCTGCTCCACTACTGGCAACGGTGGTGTTACTCTTGTTACAACCTCGGTGATAAATCGTGAGTGGTAACCAGTGCCTGCTCCACTAGTGACAACGGTGGTGTTACTCTTGTTACAACCTCGGTGATAAATCGTGAGTGGTAACCAGTGCCTGCTCCACTACTGGCAACGGTGGTGTTACTCTTGTTACAACCTCGGTGATAAATCGTGAGTGGTAACCAGTGCCTGCTCCACTACTGGCAACGGTGGTGTTACTCTTGTTACAACCTCGGTGATAAATCGTGAGTGGTAACCAGTGCCTGCTCCACTACTGGCAACGGTGGTGTTACTCTTGTTACAACCTCGGTGATAAATCGTGAGTGGTAACCAGTGCCTGCTCCACTACTGGCAACGGTGGTGTTACTCTTGTTACAACCTCGGTGATAAATCGTGAGTGGTAACCAGTGCCTGCTCCACTACTGGCAATGGTGGTGTTACTCTTGTTACAACCTCGGTGATAAATCGTGAGTGATAACCAGTGCCTGCTCCACTAGTGACAACGGTGGTGTTACTCTTGTTACAACCTCGGTGATAAATCGTGAGTGATAACCAGTGCCTGCTCCACTAGTGACAACGGTGGTGTTACTCTTGTTACAACCTCGTTGATAAATCGTGAGTGATAACCAGTGCCTGCTCCACTAGTGGCAACGGTGGTGTTACTCTTGTTACAACCTCGGTGATAAATCGTGAGTGATAACCAGTGCCTGCTCCACTAGTGACAACGATGGTGTTACTCTTGTTACAACCTCGGTGATAAATCGTGAGTGATAACCAGTGCCTGCTCCACTAGTGACAACGATGGTGTTACTCTTGTTACAACCTCGGTGATAAATCGTGAGTGAGGGGATAGGAGTATGATTACGATAAACGGAACATACCCGTGGTCATTTGTGACACAGATATTAAATAACGGGTAACCAAGTCGTGGTAGCGACCGTAATATTTCGAAGTGATGACTTCAACATAACCAATAGACATCCTTGGTTCAGTAGCTTGCTTCCTAGTTAGCAGCAACCCAATCAAGGAAATCATGATAGGAACGACATGCTCCGAAATATCATATCAGCAGAGATATGTATATATACTCCATATGCAAGTGCTGCTGGAATGTTACTACATGTACATATACATAAAAAGTTCATAAAGGGAAAGTTGAAATCGTCTGTTTGGTTGTAAAGTTTCGTTCGAAGCCATCCCGCAATCTCTGTCAAGTTCAATTGTCGTAGGTCAATGTACTAAGCAGTCATAGCTTTATCTGTCGTGTCCTTTATTTCAAGTTCAATAGGATATTTGTGATAAACTTTATCACCAAGCTTAGAATTATTTAAAGGATCCGGTTAGCTTCTTTTCACTTTTCTTGAGAAGCAATTGTGTGTTGTCGGCATCATACGATTAAAAGTAAAGATTTGGCAAACAGGAACGCAGTCTGTACACGCCCGTCAAACATGTTGGCAATCAAAAACTCCATCATAGCATTTTCAAAGAACTTTTGGTTAGAAACCAGAATATTTTTTTTATGTTTTTTTTTCCTGATTCGTTCCTTCCTAAAAGATGTTTGTATTTACGTTCATCATTTGTTTTTAATGAAATACAATTGAACTAATTCTTTTAAGAAGAGTTTGAAGATACCAAAGGGGCAATCAGAATCTGTAAATTGAAGAAGAACAGACAGCACAATGACCAAAAAGAAAATGTACAAAAGGACCAACAACGATCTACAAAACATACACATAAAACTAAAGATCAAGTAACACGAACCCCACAAAAACACCGGGGGTGAACTCAGGTGCTCTGGAAGGGTAAGCAGTTTCTGCTCCACTAGTGGCACCCGTCGTTGTTAATCTAGTTACAAATCCGGTAATAAGTCATGAATGATTAAAAGAACCGGGAAATGCTTACGACAAGTGGAATATATCCGTGGTCATTTGTAACACAGATATTCCATAACGATCAACCAAGTCATTAGTCTTTTAGCTATGAATGAGAAATAGTTGTGAAGAGGGAAGAGAAATCAAACGTTTAATGATATATGAGGAGAGAGAACTCGATTGCAGGTACTATAACAGATCTTTAGAATTTTTCAGAATCTTATTCACACTACGCATTGAGTAGAAAATGTCACATAAAGCCCGGTTTTAACCACTGATAGAATAGTCTACCAAAATGACTGTATTGATGCGTACAGTGTGTGTGTGCTTGTCACATTCGCTTTCAGCTCCACCATTGGTTAGTAGCTTGCTGTGAAAAGGGGAGCCGAGTGCGTAAGCCTTCCTCGCCAATTATAGCCTCTCATATAGTAAGACCTATGTGGCCCAGGTATGGGAACCTCCTCGAGGTGGTAGATGGTAACTGGATGCTTCTCGGCTCCAGGCAGAACCACAAGGTCTCGGAGGAAACTAGACCCCTAGATGCACGGCATGCATGGCCCACCGGTGTGTGGATATGCCCTGGTGTCTACAAACCTAGTTCCCATGCAGCTACGAGTTAAATAGCTCCACTGTTTTGGTGATGGAGAGGGAAACTCTATTATCAAACATCCGCTGCCTCGCGGCATAACCATTTATGGGAAAGGCTTCGGGAGAAAACCCTGAGAATAAATCCAGTTTGGGACCTGTAAAATCCCTCCTATGCTTCCAGGAAAGGCCTTATACCAGAAGCTAAGGGAGAGGCAACTCTAACAGAAACCCTGAGTGCTGAAGTCGGAGGTGATGGGCCGTAATTGGCGCACTCTAACAGACCACAACACCACGCATTTACAGCCATTATGACACACACCACTGATATAATAGAATAGATATTGATAATTTAGAAAAAGGTTTCGTGAAGCATTTGGCAGACCTAACAATAAATCACTGTTTGTAAGGACACATATGCACTTCATGTATTCAGTAGAGTGACGGAAGATCCAATTCTTCATCTTCGGATGGAATCCAAAAGAACACAAAACAGTGTTTTTCCAAACATGGGTCTTACAAGAGGATTAGGGTGCTGAACGCCACTTTCAGCAATATTTCAGTTATATCGTTGCGGTCAGTTTTCTTGGTGGAGGAAACAGGAGTGTCCGAAGAAAACCACTGACCTGCGCAAGGCACTGACAAACTTTATCCCATAATGTTGTATCGAGTACACCTTGCCATGAGCGGGATTCGAACTCAAAACTTTAGTGGTGATGGGCATTGATTGCACAGTTAGTTGTAAATCCAACTACCATACGATCACGACCACCACGACTACTCCTGGTCTTACAAGAAGTGTAGTTTTGAAAGAGGTAGTGAAAATAATTTCGAGCGAAAGTGATGCCCAATAAAAGGTAGAAAATTATTTAGTGAAACATTATAAGAGATGACCATAACTCCATCTACAGACTAAAGTTGTGAGTTCGATTCCCGTTCATGGCGAGGTGTACTCTATACAACATTATGTGATAAAGTTTGCCGGTGACTTGCGACAGGTCGGTGGTTTTCTCTGGGTACTCCGGTTTCCTCCACCAATACAACTGATTGCCACGATATAGCTGAAATATTGTTGAAAGTGGCGTTAAGCACCATAAACTGAACAAAATCGATCTACAGATAGGAATAAATAGAATACCTATATAGTCCCATCAAATGTTTTTACAATAGTGTTGCAGTCCCTTCATTTCTTATCTAGTAGTTTTCATTTTGTCTACGGAGAAGTGTTGTTAGGTTTAGATTCTTAGTCACATGGAATACTTTTTCGATGATACGAACTCGCATTGCATGAAAGGATCGAATGATAAGGTTGATTAAAAAGTTGGTAAACAATATCAGTTATAGTGTACATATCGATGACCCAATATCCATTTGTATAGTTTACCTTTCGTTTAACCGATATATACCAATTAACCCGCAAAGGTTACGCTCTAAAATCGTAAACAATATTAGCTGATTTACAGTGCTGATCATCGTAACTCCTTGTAAGGTATTTTTTATTAGTTAAATTGCCGGTGAAATGGTAATCTGAAATCAACGGAAATAAATATATCATTCCAAAACACATTCAAATATGTATGTATTAAACAAATAACAAAATATAATAGTGCTCATGTCAATACCAATTGAAGCAAGACAATTATCTATGTTATGGTGCCATGTTGATGTAGTCTTATATAGCCCATTTACGTTTTGCATGTATATACAATACTATTGTATAGAGAAAGCGTTGAAACAATTTCTACATGAATCTGAATAGAAAATCGTTTACTAAGGTAACACGAGTTGTCTCCCCATGTAAAATATGAGCGAATATCTGATTGAGTTATATCCCTTAGAACGAGTAAAAGAAATCTCGTTAATAACATGGGGGGAAAAACCATACTGTCAGAACAGTTCCAGAATGCAATAGAAAAATCGTAGAAACAGAGATAAAATTGACACATTGGTCTAACACGCATTTACATGACACACTGGTACCTCTAACACACATCTACATCACACATTGCAGGGGTGGATCCAGGGGGGGGGGACGCACCCGGCGCGCCCCCTAAAATTGGAAAGAATATGATTTTTGGCGTAAAATCGTGATTTTTCACACGGAATACCCCAACAATTTTCGCGTCTCCCTCCGCAATTGGAAAAAATATGATTTTTTGGCGTAAAATCGGGATTTTCACTCGAAATACCGCAATATTTTTTAATTGCGCCCTCCCTAACTCGAAATCCTGGATCCGCCCCTGCATTGGTACCTCTAACACACATGTACATGACACATTGGTACCTCTAACATGCATTTATATGACACATTGGTACCTCTAACACACATTTACATGACACATTGGTACCTCTAACACACATTTACATGACACATTGGTATCTCTAACACACATTTACATGACACATTGCTACCTCTAACACGCACTTACATGACACATTGATACCTCTAACACACATTTACATGACACATTGGTACCTCTAACACGCATTTACATGACACATTGGTACCTCTAACACACATTTACATGACACATTGGTACCTCTAATACGCATTTACATGACACATTGGTACTTATAACACGCATTTACATGACATATTGGTACCTCTAACACACATTTACATGACACATTGGTACCTCTAACACACATTTACATGACACATTGGCATCTCTAACACATATTTACATGACACTTTGCTACCTCTAACACGCATTTACATGACACATTGGTATCTCTAACACACATTTACATGACACATTGGTACCTCTAACACACATTTACATGACACACTGGTAGTTTTAACACACACTTACATAAAACATTGGGACCTCTAACACGCATTTACATGACACATTGATACCTCTAACACACACCCACATGACACATTGGTACCTCTGACACATATTTACATGACACATTGGTACCTCTGACACACATTTACATGACACATTGGTACCTCTAACATACATTTACATGGCAAATTGGTACCTCTAACACACATTTACATGACACATTGGTACCTCTAACACACATTTACATGACACATTGGTACCTCTAACACGCATTTACAGGACACATTGGTACCTCTAACACACATTTACATGACACATTGGTACCTCTAACACGCATTTACAGGACACATTGGTACCTCTAACACACATGTACATGACACATTGGTACCTCTAACACGCATTTACATGACACATTGGTACCTCTAACACACATTTGCATGACACATTGGTACCTCTAACACACATTTACATGACACATTGGTATCTCTAACACACATTTACATGACACATTGGTACCTCTAACACACATTTACATGACACATTGGTACCTCTAACACACATTTACATGACACATTGGTACCTCTAACACACATTTACATGACACATTGGTACCTCTAACACGCATTTACATGACACATTGGTACCTCTAACACGCATTTACATGACACATTGGTACCTCTAACACACATTTACATGACACATTGGTACCTCTAACACACATTTACATGACACATTGGTACCTCTAACACACATTTACATGACACATTGGTACCTCTAACACACATTTACATGACACATTGGTACCTCTAACACACATTTACATGACACATTGGTACCTCTAACACACATTTACATGACACATTGGTACCTCTAACACACATTTACATGACATATTGGTACCTCTAACACACATTTACATGACACATTGGTACCTCTAACACACATTTACATGACACATTGGTACCTCTAACACACATTTACATGACACATTGGTACCTCTAACACACATTTACATGACACATTGGTACCTCTAACACACATTTACATGATACATTGGTACCTCTAACACACATTTACATGACACATTGGTACCTCTAACACACATTTACATGACACATTGGTACCTCTAACACACATTTACATGACACATTGGTACCTCTAACACACATTTACATGACACATTGGTACCTCTAACACACATTTACATGACATATTGGTACCTCTAACACGCATTTACATGACACATTGGTATTTATAACACGCATTTACATGACACATTGGTACCTCTAACACACATTTACATGACACATTGGTACCTCTAACACACATTTACATGACACATTGGTACCTCTAACACACATTTACATGACACATTGGTACCTCTAACACACATTTACATGACATATTGGTACCTCTAACACACATTTACATGACACATTGGTACCTCTAACACACATTTACATGACATATTGGTACCTCTAACACACATTTACATGACACATTGGTACCTCTAACACACATTTACATGACACATTGGTACCTCTAACACACATTTACATGACACATTGATACCTCTAACACACATTTACATAACATATTGGTACCTCTAACATGCATTTACATGACACATTGGTACCTCTAACACGCATTTACATGACACATTGGTACCTCTAACACGCATTTACATGACACATTGGTACCTCTAACACACATTTACATGACACATTGGTACCTCTAACACGCATTTACATGACACATTGGTACCTCTAACACGCATTTACATGACACATTGGTACCTCTAACACACATTTACATGACACATTGGTACCTCTAACACACATTTACATGACACATTGGTACCTCTAACACGCATTTACATGACACATTGGTACCTCTAACACGCATTTACTTGACACATTGGTACATCTAACACACATTTACATGACACATTGGTACCTCTAACACGCATTTACATGACACATTGGTATCTCTAACACGCATTTACATGACACATTGGTACCTCTAACACACATTTACATGACACATTGGTACCTCTAACACGCATTCACATGACACATTGGTACCTCTAACACGCATTTACATGACACATTGGTACCTCTAACACGCATTTACATGACACATTGGTACCTCTAACACACATTTACATGACACATTGGTACCTCTAACACGCATTTATATGACACATTGGTACCTCTAACACGCATTTACATGACACATTGGTACCTCTAACACACATTTACATGACACATTGGTACCTCTAACACACATTTACATGACACATTGGTACCTCTAACACGCATTTACTTGACACATTGGTACATATAACACACATTTACATGACACATTGGTACCTCTAACACGCATTTACATGACACATTGGTATCTCTAACACGCATTTACATGACACATTGGTACCTCTAACACACATTTACATGACACATTGGTACCTCTAACACGCATTTACATGACACATTGGTACCTCTAACACGCATTTACATGACACATTGGTACCTCTAACACGCATTTACATGACACATTGGTACCTCTAACACACATTTACATGACACATTGGTACCTCTAACACGCAATTACATGACACATTGGTACCTCTAACACGCATTTACATGACACATTGGTACCTCTAACACACATTTACATGACACATTGGTACCTCTAACACGCATTTACATGACACATTGGTACCTCTAACACGCATTTACATGACACATTGGTACCTCTAACACGCATTTACATGACACATTGGTACCTCTAACACACATTTACATGACACATTGGTACCTCTAACACGCATTTACATGACACATTGGTACCTCTAACACGCATTTACATGACACATTGGTACCTCTAACACACATTTACATGACACATTGGTACCTCTAACACACATTTACATGACACATTGGTACCTCTAACACGCAATTACATGACACATTGGTACCTCTAACACGCATTTACTTGACACATTGGTACATCTAACACACATTTACATGACACATTGGTACCTCTAACACGCATTTACATGACACATTGGTATCTCTAACACGCATTTACATGACACATTGGTACCTCTAACACACATTTACATGACACATTGGTACCTCTAACACGCATTTACATGACACATTGGTACCTCTAACACGCATTTACATGACACATTGGTACCTCTAACACGCATTTACATGACACATTGGTACCTCTAACACACATTTACATGACATATTGGTACCTCTAACACACATTTACATGACACATTGGTACCTCTAATACACATTTACATGACACATTGGTACCTCTAACACGCATTTACATGACACATTGGTACCTCTAACACGCATTTACATGACACATTGGTACCTCTAACACGCATTTACATGACACATTGGTACCTCTAACACACATTTACATGACACATTGGTACCTCTAACACGCAATTACATGACACATTGGTACCTCTAACACGCATTTACATGACACATTGGTACCTCTAACACACATTTACATGACACATTGGTACCTCTAACACACATTTACATGACACATTGGTACCTCTAACACACATTTACATGACATATTGGTACCTCTAACACGCATTTACATGACACATTGGTACCTCTAACACACATTTACATGACATATTGGTACCTCTAACACACATTTACATGACACATTGGTACCTCTAACACGCATTTACATGACACATTGGTACCTCTAACACACATTTACATGACACATTGGTACCTCTAACACACATTTACATGACACATTGGTACCTCTAACACGCAATTACATGACACATTGGTACCTCTAACACGCATTTACTTGACACATTGGTACATCTAACACACATTTACATGACACATTGGTACCTCTAACACGCATTTACATGACACATTGGTATCTCTAACACGCATTTACATGACACATTGGTACCTCTAACACACATTTACATGACACATTGGTACCTCTAACACGCATTTACATGACACATTGGTACCTCTAACACGCATTTACATGACACATTGGTACCTCTAACACGCATTTACATGACACATTGGTACCTCTAACACACATTTACATGACATATTGGTACCTCTAACACACATTTACATGACACATTGGTACCTCTAATACACATTTACATGACACATTGGTACCTCTAACACGCATTTACATGACACATTGGTACCTCTAACACACATTTACATGACACATTGGTACCTCTAACACACATTTACATGACACATTGGTACCTCTAACACACATTTACATGACACATTGGTACCTCTAACACACATTTACATGACACATTGGTACCTCTAACACACATTTACATGACACATTGGTACCTCTAACACACATTTACATGACACATTGGTACCTCTAACACACATTTACATGACACATTGGTACCTCTAACACACATTTACATGACATATTGGTACCTCTAACACACATTTACATGACACATTGGTACCTCTAACACACATTTACATGACATATTGGTACCTCTAACACACATTTACATGACACATTGGTACCTCTAACACGCATTTACATGACACATTGGTACCTCTAACACGCATTTACATGACACATTGGTACCTCTAACACACATTTACATGACACATTGGTACCTCTAACACACATTTACATGACACATTGGTACCTCTAACACGCATTTACATGACACATTGGTACCTCTAACACGCATTTACAGGACACATTGATACCTCTAACACACATTTACATGACACATTGGTACCTCTAACACGCATTTACATGACACATTGGTACCTCTAACACACATTTACATGACACATTGGTACCTCTAACACACATTTACATGACACATTGGTACCTCTAACACACATTTACATGACACATTGGTACCTCTAACACGCATTTACATGACACATTGGTACCTCTAACACACATTTGCATGACACATTGGTACCTCTAACACACATTTACATGACACATTGGTACCTCTAACACACATTTACATGACACATTGGTACCTCTAACACACATTTACATGACACATTGGTACCTCTAACACACATTTACATGACACATTGGTACCTCTAACACACATTTACATGACACATTGGTACCTCTAACACGCATTTACATGACACATTGGTACCTCTAACACGCATTTACATGACACATTGGTACCTCTAACACACATTTACATGACACATTGGTACCTCTAACACACATTTACATGACACATTGGTACCTCTAACACACATTTACATGACACATTGGTACCTCTAACACACATTTACATGACACATTGGTACCTCTAACACACATTTACATGACACATTGGTACCTCTAACACACATTTACATGACACATTGGTACCTCTAACATACATTTACATGACACATTGGTACCTCTAACACACATTTACATGACACATTGGTACCTCTAACACACATTTACATGACACATTGGTACCTCTAACACACATTTACATGACACATTGGTACCTCTAACACACATTTACATGACATATTGGTACCTCTAACACACATTTACATGACACATTGGTACCTCTAACACACATTTACATGACACATTGGTACCTCTAACACACATTTACATGACACATTGGTACCTCTAACACACATTTACATGATACATTGGTACCTCTAACACACATTTACATGACACATTGGTACCTCTAACACACATTTACATGACACATTGGTACCTCTAACACACATTTACATGACACATTGGTACCTCTAACACACATTTACATGACACATTGGTACCTCTAACACACATTTACATGACATATTGGTACCTCTAACACGCATTTACATGACACATTGGTATTTATAACACGCATTTACATGACACATTGGTACCTCTAACACACATTTACATGACACATTGGTACCTCTAACACACATTTACATGACACATTGGTACCTCTAACACACATTTACATGACACATTGGTACCTCTAACACACATTTACATGACACATTGGTACCTCTAGCACACATTTACATGACACATTGGTACCTCTAACACACATTTACATGACACATTGGTACCTCTAACACACATTTATATGACATATTGGTACCTCTAACACACATTTACATGACACATTGGTACCTCTAACACACATTTACATGACACATTGGTACCTCTAACACACATTTACATGACACATTGGTACCTCTAACATGCATTTACATGACACATTGGTACCTCTAACACGCATTTACATGACACATTGGTACCTCTAACACGCATTTACATGACACATTGGTACCTCTAACACACATTTACATGACACATTGGTACCTCTAACACGCATTTACATGACACATTGGTACCTCTAACACGCATTTACATGACACATTGGTACCTCTAACACACATTTACATGACACATTGGTACCTCTAACCCACATTTACATGACACATTGGTACCTCTAACACACATTTACATGACACATTGGTACCTCTAACACACATTTACATGACACATTGGTACCTCTAACACACATTTACATGACACATTGGTACCTCTAACACGCATTTACATGACACATTGGTACCTCTAACACACATTTACATGACACATTGGTACCACTAACACGCATTTACATGACACATTGGTACCTCTAACACGCATTTACTTGACACATTGGTACATCTAACACACATTTACATGACACATTGGTACCTCTAACACGCATTTACATGACACATTGGTATCTCTAACACGCATTTACATGACACATTGGTACCTCTAACACACATTTACATGACACATTGGTACCTCTAACACGCATTTACATGACACATTGGTACCTCTAACACGCATTTACATGACACATTGGTACCTCTAACACGCATTTACATGACACATTGGTACCTCTAACACACATTTACATGACACATTGGTACCTCTAACACGCATTTACATGACACATTGGTACCTCTAACACGCATTTACATGACACATTGGTACCTCTAACACACATTTACATGACACATTGGTACCTCTAACACACATTTACATGACACATTGGTACCTCTAACACACATTTACATGACACATTGGTACCTCTAACACACATTTACATGACATATTGGTACCTCTAACACACATTTACATGACACATTGGTACCTCTAATACACATTTACATGACACATTGGTACCTCTAACACGCATTTACATGACACATTGGTACCTCTAACACACATTTACATGACACATTGGTACCTCTAACACACATTTACATGACACATTGGTACCTCTAACACACATTTACATGACACATTGGTACCTCTAACACACATTTACATGACACATTGGTACCTCTAACACATATTTACATGACACATTGGTACCTCTAACACACATTTACATGACACATTGTTACCTCTAACACACATTTACATGACACATTGGTACCTCTAACACACATTTACATGACATATTGGTACCTCTAGCACACATTTACATGACACATTGGTACCTCTAACACGCATTTACATGACACATTGGTACCTCTAACACACATTTACATGACACATTGGTACCTCTAACACACATTTACATGACACATTGGTACCTCTAACACACATTTACATGACACATTGGTACCTCTAACACACATTTACATGACACATTGGTACCTCTAACACACATTTACATGACACATTGGTACCTCTAACACACATTTACATGACACATTGGTACCTCTAACACACATTTACATGACACATTGGTACCTCTAACACACATTTACATGACACATTGGTACCTCTAACACACATTTACATGACACATTGGTACCTCTAACACGCATTTACATGACACATTGGTACCTCTAACACACATTTGCATGACACATTGGTACATCTAACACACATTTATATGACACATTGGTACCTCTAACACACATTTACATGACACATTGGTACCTCTAACACACATTTACATGACACATTGGTACCTCTAACACACATTTACATGACACATTGGTACCTCTAACACACATTTACATGACACATTGGTACCTCTAACACGCATTTACATGACACATTGGTACCTCTAACACGCATTTACATGACACATTGGTACCTCTAACACACATTTACATGACACATTGGTACCTCTAACACACATTTACATGACACATTGGTACCTCTAACACACATTTACATGACACATTGGTACCTCTAACACACATTTACATGACACATTGGTACCTCTAACACACATTTACATGACACATTGGTACCTCTAACACACATTTACATGACACATTGGTACCTCTAACACACATTTACATGACACATTGGTACCTCTAACACGCATTTACATGACACATTGGTACCTCTAACACGCATTTACATGACACATTGGTACCTCTAACACGCATTTACATGACACATTGGTACCTCTAACACACATTTACATGACACATTGGTAGCTCTAACACACATTTACATGACACATTGGTACCTCTAACACACATTTACATGACACATTGGTACCTCTAACACACATTTACATGACACATTGGTACCTCTAACACACATTTACATGACACATTGGTACCTCTAACACACATTTACATGACACATTGGTACCTCTAACACACATTTACATGACACATTGGTACCTCTAACATACATTTACATGACACATTGGTACCTCTAACACACATTTACATGACACATTGGTACCTCTAACACACATTTACATGACACATTGGTACCTCTAACACACATTTACATGACACATTGGTACCTCTAACACACATTTACATGACATATTGGTACCTCTAACACACATTTACATGACACATTGGTACCTCTAACACACATTTACATGACACATTGGTACCTCTAACACACATTTACATGACACATTGGTACCTCTAACACACATTTACATGACACATTGGTACCTCTAACACACATTTACATGACATATTGGTACCTCTAACACACATTTACATGACACATTGGTACCTCTAACACACATTTACATGACACATTGGTACCTCTAACACGCATTTACATGACACATTGGTACCTCTAACACACATTTACATGACATATTGGTACCTCTAACACGCATTTACATGACACATTGGTACCTCTAACACACATTTACATGACACATTGGTACCTCTAACACGCATTTACATGACACATTGGTACCTCTAACACGCATTTACATGACACATTGGTACCTCTAACACGCATTTACATGACACATTGGTACCTCTAACACACATTTACATGACACATTGGTACCTCTAACACGCATTTACATGACACATTGGTACCTCTAACACGCATTTACATGACACATTGGTACCTCTAACACACATTTACATGACACATTGGTACCTCTAACACACATTTACATGACACATTGGTACCTCTAACACACATTTACATGACACATTGGTACCTCTAACACACATTTACATGACATATTGGTACCTCTAACACACATTTACATGACACATTGGTACCTCTAACACACATTTACATGACACATTGGTACCTCTAACACACATTTACATGACACATTGATACCTCTAACACACATTTACATGACACATTGGTACCTCTAACACACATTTACATGACACATTGGTACCTCTAACACACATTTACATGACACATTGGTACCTCTAACACACATTTACATGACACATTGGTACCTCTAACACACATTTACATGACACATTGGTACCTCTAACACACATTTACATGACACATTGGTACCTCTAACACACATTTACATGACACATTGGTAGCTCTAACACACATTTACATGACACATTGGTACCTCTAACACACATTTACATGACACATTGGTACCTCTAACACGTATTTACATGACACATTGGTAGCTCTAACACACATTTACATGACACATTGGTATCTCTAACACACATTTACATGACACATTGGTACCTCTAACACACATTTACATGACACATTGGTACCTCTAACACACATTTACATGACATATTGGTACCTCTATCACACATTTACATGACACATTGGTACCTCTAACACACATTTACATGACACATTGGTACCTCTAACACGCATTTACATGACACATTGGTACCTCTAACACACATTTACATGAGATATTGGTACCTCTAACACACATTTACATGACACATTGGTACCTCTAACACACATTTACATGACACATTGGTACCTCTAACACACATTTACATGACACATTGGTACCTCTAACACACATTTACATGACACATTGGTACCTATAACACACATTTACATGACACATTGGTACCTCTAACACACATTTACATGACACATTGGTACCTCTAACACACATTTACATGACACATTGGTACCTCTAACACACATTTACATGACACATTGGTACCTCTAACACACATTTACATGACACATTGGTACCTCTAACACACATTTACATGACACATTGATACCTCTAACACACATTTACATGACACATTGGTACCTCTAACACACATTTACATGACCGTCCACTTTCCTAGCTTTGTACATGATTATAATTGATTATTAAAAAAAAAAAAAGTTAATCTCAATTGCTTGGACATTTTTATGGTAAGAATTTATTTGATTGATAGTTTTTTTTTGAGTCTTTGATCAAGGATTACTTTACCATTTATTTTTACTTTAATTGAACAGGGGTACCTTTACGACCTTTTTGAAAATGTAAGAATGACTGAATGGGTGACAATATTTTAGTTTTAACGCGCGGTTAAGTTTTATTTAGGAAGTATAGACCTGTCGAAAATAATTGACAAAACTTTATTTCATAAGTCACATAGAGTACACATCGAAACGGGCGAGTATCGAAAACGTGTCACCTGAGTGATATGTAATGAAAGCGAGTAAAGAAATGAAATTGTCAGCTGTAATATATAATCTGTGTTATAAAATGTCTCATGTATATGAATTAGAATTCTCATGGTTAAAATTTGTACAAAATATTTTAAATGAATGTGGCATGCCATATACTAGTATCTGGAACACAGACTATTATTAAATCTAATTGGATTGTAAATGCGGTTAAGTACAGTTTAAAAGATCAATTCAAACAGTCATTACACACTTCAATCCAAAATTCACCAAAAACTCTTATTTAAAGATGTTTCAAGGAAACTTTCGAATTTGAACAATATTTAGAAATTATGGATAACAAATACTTATTCGACTTTTTCAAGTTTCGAACTAGCAACCATAAACTTTCGATTGAGTGTGGCAGATGGCAAAACATAGAAAGAAATAAAAGATTGTGTAAATTATGTCAAAAACAGGAAATTGGTGATGAATTTCACTATATTATGGAATGTCCATTGTTTAAATGTAAAAGAAAACTATTAATTAAACAGAAGTATATACAGAACCCGAATATGATAAAGTTAAACAATTTAATGACTTCCAAGAATAGAAAAGAACTTACTAACATGTCTTAACTAAATAAAGAGATAAATAAAGGTGTGTGTGCTCCAGGGTAGGATTTCATATTTATAAGCTATGTAAATATTGTACATACTATTTCATGACTTTGTACATCTATATACCTTATTGTAACTTGCAATGGTTTATTAGAATGAAAATACCCGTATATATATATATATATATATATATATATATATATATATATATATATACGTCTGAAAATTCAACCAAATCGTGTTAGAATTAGATCTTTGAGTTGACAATTTTTTGTTCTTCCCTCGACGGGATTTGAACTCACACCATTGATACACTGCAGCACCAATCGCTTAGCCTTATGTCCAGAGCCCTAGACCACTCGGTCACATCCGCTATATAAAAATATAGCTTCAATAGTCGAAGTGTTACCTTGTCTCGTAAGGAAAATCTAGAGATAGACATAAAACACGTGTCTATGCGTGTGTAGATGGTACATATATACTTAATATTATAATTTGACAGCAATCTAACTCAGCAATTTTTAATATATTGTATAGGATGATGAAGAATTCATCATACAGTCACGGGAAATAAAGTATATTATGCAAACATCTAAGCAGGTGACAATCATACAATATATCTGTCCCACTGGATCTCAAAGTTACTTGTGATACTAGGTTAATACTAAATATATATATATATGAAAGCGGCGGTCATACATGTATACATGTATTTGCGAAAACGTTAAACACAGTTCCATTCCCATGATTTCACGTTATCGTCCTTTTCAAGACAGAAATTGGATGGAATTTTAGAATTGACATCAAAATGAGATAATTCCATAATTTAATCTTAAGATTACATCCTAGTGAGCATGGAAGACATCACACGGTGTAAAAACGAAAATAAAAGAACAGTGCTTTTATTGCTAATTTTCATCTAAAAGTCAAAATCCATCGAACACTGAGGTAGATTTGCATAACAGGAGATTAAGATGTGTGATGTATCTATATTTTTGTCGATACACGATCACAAAAAAAACTTATAAAAAGATTCAACAAACATCTAATTTGAATTAAATTTCAACATTTAAGTAATTTATTTTCACTTTAAAACGGAAACATTTACATTGTACAGTATAGATTAAAAAAGTCTTAGCTATATGTATTATGGTCGTGAATTTGGAAGGAGCTTCTGTTCGCTGGCCGCTCGACTGTACTTATTTATCTATTTACCATATACTTGGAATGTAATCCTGTCTGAATTTAACCTAGTATTGTAAATTTGATTGATTGATTGGTTGTTGTTAAATGTGAAGTCAGCAGTATTTCTGCTATATTTTGATTGGTTGTTGTTAAATGTGAAGTGAGCAATATATCTGCTATATTTTGATTGGTTGTTGTTAAATGTGAAGTGAGCAGTATTTCTGCTATATTTTGATTTGTTGTTGTTAAATGTGAAGTGAGCAGTATTTCTGCTATATTTTGATTGGTTGTTGTTAAATGTGAAGTCAGCAGTATTTCTGCTATATTTTGATTGGTTGTTGTTAAATGTGAAGTCAGCAGTATTTCTGCTATATTTTGATGGGTTGTTGTTAAATGTGAAGTGAGCAGTATTTCTGCTATATTTTGATTGGTTGTTGTTAAATGTGAAGTGAGCAGTATTTCTGCTATATTTTGATTGGTTGTTGTTAAATGTGAAGTCAGCAGTATTTCTGCTATATTTTGATTGACTGTTGTTAAATGTAAAGTGAGCAGTATTTCTGCTATATTTTGATTGATTGTTGCTAAATGTGAAGTGAGCAGTATTTCTGCTATATTTTGATTGGTTGTTGTTAAATGTGAAGTCAGCAGTATTTCTGCTATATTTTGATTGGTTGTTGCTACATGTGAAGTGAGCAGTATTTCTGCTATATTTTGATTGGTTGTTGTTAAATGTGAAGTCAGCAGTATTTCTGCTATATTTTGATTGGTTGTTGTTAAATGTGAAGTGAGCAGTATTTCTGCTATATTTTGATTGGTTGTTGTTAAATGTGAAGTCAGCAGTATTTCTGCTATATTTTGATTGGTTGTTGTTAAATGTGAAGTCAGCAGTATTTCTGCTATATTTTGATGGGTTGTTGTTAAATGTGAAGTGAGCAGTATTTCTGCTATATTTTGATTGGCTGTTGTTAAATGTGAAGTGAGCAGTATTTCTGCTATATTTTGATTGATTGTTGCTAAATGTGAAGTGAGCAGTATTTCTGCTATATTTTGATTGGTTGTTGTTAAATGTGAAGTGAGCAGTATTTCTGCTATATTTTGATTGGTTGTTGTTAAATGTGAAGTGAGCAGTATTTCTGCTATATTTTGATTGGTTGTTGTTAAATGTGAAGTGAGCAGTATTTCTGCTATATTTTGATTGGTTGTTGTTAAATGTGAAGTGAGCAGTATTTCTGCTATATTTTGATTGATTGTTGCTAAATGTGAAGTGAGCAGTATTTCTGCTATATTTTGATTGGTTGTTGTTAAATGTGAAGTGAGCAGTATTTCTGCTATATTTTGATTGGTTGTTGTTAAATGTGAAGTGAGCAGTATTTCTGCTATATTTTGATTGGTTGTTGTTAAATGTGAAGTGAGCAGTATTTCTGCTATATTTTGATTGGTTGTTGTTAAATGTGAAGTGAGCAGTATTTCTGCTATATTTTGATTGGTTGTTGTTAAATGTGAAGTCAACAGTATTTCTGCTATATTTTGATTGGTTGTTGTTAAATGTGAAGTGAGCAGTATTTCTGCCATATTTTGATTGATTGTTGCTAAATGTGAAGTGAGCAGTATTTCTGCTATATTTTGATTGATTGTTGTTAAATGTGAAGTGAGCAGTATTTCTGCTATATTTTGATTGATTGTTGCTAAATGTGAAGTGAGCAGTATTTCTGCTATATTTTGATTGGTTGTTGTTAAATGTGAAGTCAGCAGTATTTCTGCTATATTTTGATTGGTTGTTGTTAAATGTGAAGTGAGCAGTATTTCTGCTATATTTTGATTGGTTGTTGTTAAATGTGAAGTCAGCAGTATTTCTGCTATATTTTGATTGGTTGTTGTTAAATGTGAAGTCAGCAGTATTTCTGCTATATTTTGATGGGTTGTTGTTAAATGTGAAGTGAGCAGTATTTCTGCTATATTTTGATTGGCTGTTGTTAAATGTGAAGTGAGCAGTATTTCTGCTATATTTTGATTGATTGTTGCTAAATGTGAAGTGAGCAGTATTTCTGCTATATTTTGATTGGTTGTTGTTAAATGTGAAGTCAGCAGTATTTCTGCTACATGCATATTTTGATTGATTGTTGTTAAATGTGAAGTGAGCAGTATTTCTGCTATATTTTGATCGGTTGTTGTTAAATGTGAAGTCAGCAGTATTTCTGCTATATTTTGATTGATTGTTGTTAAATGTGAAGTCAGCAGTATTTCTGCTATATTTTGATTTGTTGTTGCTACATGTGAAGTGAGCAGTATTTCTGCTATATTTTGATTGGTTATTGTTAAATGTGAAGTCAGCAGTATTTCTGCTATATTTTGATTGGTTGTTGCTACATGTGAAGTGAGCAGTATTTCTGCTATATTTTGATTGGTTGTTGCTACATGTGAAGTGAGCAGTATTTCTGCTATATTTTGATTGGTTGTTGTTAAATGTGAAGTCAGCAGTATTTCTGCTATATTTTGATTGGTTGTTGTTAAATGTGAAGTGAGCAGTATTTCTGCTATATTTTGATTGGTTGTTGTTAAATGTGAAGTCAGCAGTATTTCTGCTATATTTTGATTGGTTGTTGTTAAATGTGAAGTGAGCAGTATTTCTGCTGTATTTTGATTGATTGTTGCTAAATGTGAAGTGAGCAGTATTTCTGCTATATTTTGATTGATTGTTGTTAAATGTGAAGTGAGCAGTATTTCTGCTATATTTTGATTGATTGTTGCTAAATGTGAAGTGAGCAGTATTTCTGCTATATTTTGATTGGTTGTTGTTAAATGTGAAGTGAGCAGTATTTCTGCTATATATTGATTGGTTGTTGTTAAATGTGAAGTCAGCAGTATTTCTGCTATATTTTGATTGGTTGTTGTTAAATGTGAAGTCAGCAGTATTTCTGCTATATTTTGATTGGTTGTTGTTAAATGTGAAGTCAGCAGTATTTCTGCTATATTTTGATGGGTTGTTGTTAAATGTGAAGTGAGCAGTATTTCTGCTATATTTTGATTGGCTGTTGTTAAATGTGAAGTGAGCAGTATTTCTGCTATATTTTGATTGATTGTTGCTAAATGTGAAGTGAGCAGTATTTCTGCTATATTTTGATTGGCTGTTGTTAAATGTGAAGTCAGCAGTATTTCTGCTACATGTATATTTTGATTGATTGTTGTTAAATGTGAAGTGAGCAGTATTTCTGCTATATTTTGATCGGTTGTTGTTAAATGTGAAGTCAGCAGTATTTCTGCTATATTTTGATTGATTGTTGTTAAATGTGAAGTGAGCAGTATTTCTGCTATATTTTGATTGGTTGTTGTTAAATGTGAAGTCAGCAGTATTTCTGCTATATTTTGATTGATTGTTGTTAAATGTGAAGTCAGCAGTATTTCTGCTATATTTTGATTGGTTATTGTTAAATGTGAAGTTTGCAGTATTTCTGCTATATTTTGATTGGTTGTTGCTACATGTGAAGTGAGCAGTATTTCTGCTATATTTTGATTGGTTGTTGCTACATGTGAAGTGAGCAGTATTTCTGCTATATTTTGATTGGTTGTTGTTAAATGTGAAGTGAGCAGTATTTCTGCTATATTTTGATTGGTTGTTGTTAAATGTGAAGTCAGCAGTATTTCTGCTATATTTTGATTGGTTGTTGTTAGATGTGAAGTGAGCAGTATTTCTGCTATATTTTGATTGGTTGTTGTTAAATGTGAAGTGAGCAGTATTTCTGCTATATTTTGATTGGTTGTTGTTAAATGTGAAGTGAGCAGTATTTCTGCTATATTTTGATTGATTGTTGTTAAATGTGAAGTCAGCAGTATTTCTGCTATATTTTGATTGGTTGTTGTTAAATGTGAAGTCAGCAGTATTTCTGCTATATTTTGATTGATTGTTGTTAAATGTGAAGTGAGCAGTATTTCTGCTATATTTTGATTGGTTGTTGTTAAATGTGAAGTCAGCAGTATTTCTGCTATATTTTGATTGGTTGTTGTTAGATGTGAAGTGAGCAGTATTTCTGCTATATTTTGATTGGTTGTTGTTAAATGTGAAGTGAGCAGTATTTCTGCTATATTTTGATTGGTTGTTGTTAAATGTGAAGTGAGCAGTATTTCTGCTATATTTTGATTGGTTGTTGTTAAATGTGAAGTCAGCAGTATTTCTGTTATATTTTGATTGGTTGTTGTTAAATGTGAAGTGAGCAGTATTTCTGCTATATTTTGATTGGTTGTTGTTAAATGTGAAGTGAGCAGTATTTCTGCTATATTTTGATTGGTTGTTGTTAAATGTGAAGTGAGCAGTATTTCTGCTATATTTTGATCGGTTGTTGTTAAATGTGATGTCAGCAGTATTTCTGCTATATTTTTGGACGAGAACAAGTTTACAAACAAAACACGATGTAGGATAAAAAGTTAGCAATGGGAGAGAACTCTGGGTGGCGGAAGATTAGATGTAACAGCTTAATGATGATACAATGGATATCTGTTACTGACACAAAGCTGCTACAAGGATTACAGTGCTAGGAGCATATCACCACTGAATGTCCCACCTGGAGGGCGGTGGTTGTTAGTAGCATGATACAAATTAACGTCCCGCCTGCAGAACGTTGGTTGTAAGGAACATAACACCGATTAAAGTTCTATCTAGAATGAAAATGTAAATATCAAATTTAGTGCGTACGATGAGTTTCTGTAATAACCTTGTTGGTGTTGAATTTGGCCACCACTACAACTATCAGAAATCTCTGTCGATTCGTATCACACAAAACAGGAGGATGTATGTTCTTTCTATATATCCAGGTCCCCACAAAAGACATACTTATAAAATGTTACTGACTATAGTGTCTGATGTGTGTAAAGCTTGCTTACAGTTGCTTCCGTCTGCCAGATTTCCACATGACGATTTTATTTACCTTCCAATTTTCTTCTAAAATAAAAGTCTATTCGCACTGTGGAGTTAGATTTTTTAATTAACTATGAAAAATACTATTTGTATTTGTATTTAAGAACAAACAAAGAAAAGAAAAAAAAACATAATAAAGATATAAAAAAAAAAAATGCACGCATGCAGAGATTCCATAAGTGAAAATGCAACACGTGCAGAAAATTACAAATAAAGATGATTGTAAATTAAAATGGTTTAATTCTATGAAACCCACAGAAGCCTATTTTACAAAAACTGCACGTAAAAATAACGACGAACACAATAAAATAAATCCTTGCGTGACCATGTAACATGTGCAATACAAATAAATATAATAATGATGACAAAAGAAGAAAAAAACAGATTTTTTTTTACCAAAACAAAAGATTTATCTGTAAGCACTTGTCAGATTTATAGAAATATCAAATTGGTGTGTGATTTCCATGGTAGCAGATGACTAATTATTTTACCTATAGACAAAGATATCAAGTATACAAAGTTTGAATATAAATCTGGAAAAATGGGCTTGTTTTATATATATATATCAATATGTCATCTATACTAAAATGGCAGTATTATTGTTTATCAATGAGCTGTTGATGAAATCCGTGAGTTGGTGTAATGTATAATGAACGGTGAAACAATTATTTTTCTCGGAAAAAGTAGATCTATCTGAGTCACGAATACCATTATACGGATTGCGACAGTCAAATTAATTACAATTTTCATGTAGTTAAGGAAAATATGTGATCACGTTGAAATCGGTATAAATCACGATAGAGCTTTGGGTATTAAAAAAATGGATCTAAGATACATTCGCTCATATTATACACCACTTGCCCTTTAGGACGGTGCCCGTGACTTAAATGAATGTCCCGTTATGAAGAATGTTATATCATTGAAGGTGAAAGGCAACAGCTTCTGAATGAGTTTGTTACTTGTGGTCTGCAGTTTTCCCACTTTCCATGACTATCCTTGTTTTCCTGTGACAATCTAAATTTCTGTACATCTTTACCTATATGATTTATTATTTGCAAACTTGTTCTCGCCATGATGAATATAGCTGAAATACTGCGAAATGTACTCGATACAACATTATGTGATAAAATTTGTCAGTGACTTGCGGCAGGTCGGTGGTTTTCTCCGGGTCCTCCGGTTTCCTCCACCAATAAAAATGACCGCCACGGAATAACTGAAATAGTGTTGAAAGTGGCGTTAAACACCATAACTCGAACCCTGTTGAATTGAAATCAATCAATCAATCAATCAATCAATCAATCAATCAATCAATCAATCAATCAATCAATCAATCAATCATTCAATCAATCAATCAATCAATCAATCAATCAATCAATCAATCAATCAAGCAAGCAAGCAAGCAAGCAAGCAAGCAATCTATCAATCTATCAATATACATAATCACAAAAAAATAAAAATAAACATATATAACAGTAGCAATATACAACAAATAATATACGTAAATTGTCTGTAGTTAAACCCTAAAATATGCGGCACCCTGCTTCTCCAATAGATGGTGCAGGATGAAAAGTATCAACATCATTTCAAATTTCTCAGGACGAACGCAACTATATATATAGAAGGGTAAAAATTAAAATTATGTTTTAAATATGGTTTCATATTACAGTTTAGTAATAAGATAATTTGTTATTACACCTATAAACTGTTTTCTTTATTTTCTATCTAAAACGAATATTATACAAACTTATTATTGCGTGCGTTAAATAGATCATAAAATAAGTAAGAATACCGTAGTAAAATAATTAGCATATTTTAAGTTTATTAAAATATTATTTATTATCAATTTATGTTATTATGTTAGTATTTCACAGACAAATAGGTTAAGTTTGTTTATTTCAAGCAGGTGTTTTGTCCCCTACCGCGATTTTTTTACACCTGCTGATTGTAAATGCATTTTTTGTTGGGACACACATGAATGTTCGGCCGGGTTTTTTTTTATGTTCAAACGTTCCTGATTAGCAATCCCTGATGAATGAGTACATATTGAATACAGTTTTTAAAACTATCTTAAAGTTATTATTTTGCGGGTAATGTGTGGAAAATGAGCGATGAAAAGGTACACCTGCTCTCTCTACAAACAATTATCTTCTACTGGTTTAATACTATTCAAAATCAAGGGGAACCAGAACACTTCCCTTATTTCCCCCAACACGTTAACCATAAATACCAACCAAATAAAGTGGCCATCGTGGCCGTGATCATATGGTAGTTGGACTTACAACTACATATGCAATCAGTGCCTATCACTACTGATGTTGTGAGTTTGAATCTCGATCAGGGCGAAGCGTAGTCGATACACCATTATGTGATAAAGTTTGTCAGTGACCTGCGATAGGTCGGTGGTTTTCTCCGGGTCCTCCGGTTTCCTCCACCAATAAAACTGACCGCCACGATATAACTGAAATATTGTTGAAAGTGGCGTTAAACACCATCAAACAAACATACAAACAAACGAACCATATACAACTCTGGAATAGTTCACGTCTCCAATATTCAAATCATATAAAAACCCATCATGAGCCCATTACCCCTTCTGGACCCCTGTGATCGAGTTATAACTATTGTTAGGAGAATACACCTGTTATTCAAATATTTGCATAAAAAATTAATCTAATATGGAATAAAAAGAAATGTAGCAAAAAGGTGAATTTATTAACCGTATAATCAAAACAAGGGGCCGTCGTGGTCGTGATCGTATGGTATTTAGATTTCCAACTACATGTGCAATCAGTGCCTATCACCACTAATGTTGTGAGTTCGAGCCCCGCTCAGGCAATACAACATTGTGTGATAAAGTTTGTCAGTGACTTGCGATAGGTCGGTGGTTTTCTCTTGGTACTCCGGTTTCCTCTACCAATACAACTGACCGTCACGATATAACTGAAATATTGTTGAAAGTGGTGTGAAACACCATAAACTTAAACCAACTATAAATAAAGCATATATTTTTCTATTATATTTCATATTGATGCATGTAATAAAACATACGACGTTCTAGTAGTAGTGGAACACCATAGCTATAGGTACTTCACTACGTTTTGTAATCACTCGGAAATGCGTGGCTACCGGTGGCTGATTCACCTACACAACTCGCACTAAGGATTGGACATAAACCACTCAGAAATGCGTGGCTACCGGTGGCTGATTCACCTACACAACTCGCACTAAGGATTGGACATAAACCACTCAGAAATGCGTGGCTACCGGTGGCTGATTCACCTACACAACTCGCACTAAGGATTGGACATAAACCACTCAGAAATGCGTGGCTACCGGTGGCTGATTCACCTACACAACTCGCACTAAGGATTGGACATAAACCACTAGAGACTTGTATTTGAATAATAACATGGTTCTCGCACGTAAAAGACAGCTTGAATCAACTACTAATGAACAACAATTAAGAGTGGCCGTTACAAGTGGTCCGTTGAAAGTCGTATTAATTCCTCCTCTATCACTGTCTCCCCTTTTACTATACATTCACCCATGCCCATTCTAATGTTTTACAGTCCGATACATTATTGGAAAATATTTCATTTCTTATAATTATATACTCTCTGGTTTAACATTAAAAAATATCCTCTGTCACCGACCAAATGGAAACTTCTTCCAAAAGTGTTGTTACTAAGAGAGGAAACAGTATTTGTGCTACCGTTAATAAGGGAGTGGAATATTGAAGTTTTCAGTTAATATGTTGTCAAGTTTTCTTAACCGGAGATGGGTTTTTTTATATCTAATTTGCAAATACAAATAATTTTGTGCCAGGTAAAAAAAACCATGATATCAATTTAAAAGATATAAAAACTAAATTGTTCACTCTTCATGAAAAAAAGATCATTCATGGTATCTTGAAATGTGGGGGAAATTGTATCATTAATTCTAGAGGCTTTACGTAAAGGGGGATAATTAAGAAGTGATTTCATTCTAATATGTGTGTTTAAATTGAAATTTAAAATAATTTAGATCTATTATTGTCTTACGTATTTTTCTTCTAAATTTTTTTACGTATAGCATTTTGAAATAAGAATATTCATTTTCTGAAGTTATTGATAAGGGGCACCTATAAAGTGCGAAACGAAATAGAAAAGAAACGAAACGAAACGAAACGAAATCAACGAAAACGAAACGAAACGAAACGAAATCAACAAAAACGAAACGAAAGGAAGCGAAACGAAATCAACAAAAACGAAACGAAACGAAACGAAACGAAACGAAATCAACGAAATGAAAACGAAATAAAAACGAAACCAACGAAAGCAAAACGAAATCAACGAAATCAAAACGAAATAGAAAATGGAAGAAAAAATAATAGGGGCCTGAAAGAAATCAAACCTATTTTCACAATTACGATGCTAGACCACTTCCCACGCATGTCTGTCTTTCATCTGGAGAGGACAGGATTTGTCACCATTGAACAAGAATACTATGTATTTATTCAGCGGGAGTCTGTCCTTTTGACTTGGTGGTTTCTTTTAAATTTGGGAACCATAAGAGCAACGTCAAGTCTGTTGAAAGGAGAGGAATTAAAAAAAAAAAAAAAACAGAAGTGCAGAGTTAAAGTTCACTAATAGATACCCCCGTCCGAGCAAAATTTAAAAGTGTGTTGGAGAGATGAAAAAGTGTGACGACCGGACGGACAAACGAACCGAACGGACAGCAGAAGTCCTATATACCCCAATCTTTTTTTGGCAGAGGTATGCAAATCCTATCAAAAATTAACTTTAAATTACATGCAGTATGGGTTATAATTAATCAAAATTATTGTATTTAAAAAATCGAATTATCATTTTTTTTATTTCTTTATTTCGTTTTGTCTTATTTTTTTCCTTCCATTTTCCTTTCATTTTCTTCGTATCAGTCTATTTCGTTTTGTTTTAGTTGATTTCGTTTTGTTTTCGTTGGTTTCGTTTCGCTTCGTTTTGTTTTTGTTGATTTCGTTTCGTTTCGTTTCGCTTCGTTTCGTTTTCGTTGATTTCGTTTCGTTTCGTTTCGTTTCGTTTCTATTTCGTTTCGCACTTTATAGGTACCCGTTGATAAGACATGAACAACGAATTGTTGTAGTTTTCTTGTTAAATACTATAATTTGGACGTCGAAACTTTAAACAGCAAGGAATAGTATTCACAATTCATTTTAAAAACATTTCAAAATACAATAAACTCCATTGATCTAACAAATTCCTTGGTGAGAGACATGTGTCAATGTTATACTCTTAATTAGTTTGTTGTAATGTCGTGAATATTGCTGATATTTTTTATGAAACTTCACAGAACTGTATTTCATTTTGATATACCTGTATAGATGAGTTATAAACATCGACAGACAACAAGCTTTTAACAACAACTTGTTATACGAGTGATAAACATAATTATGTAGAAGTTAAATGTGTTGCTCATCTGCAGGATAAGGACCGTCTCGTAAAGTCGGTGGTCTTTTCTTTCGTGTTCACCAAATGCCTTACAGAAAAATAAAAGAAATACATTCACTGTTTATGATTTTCTGGCTTCTTAAGTTTATTATGGATTATTAATTTCAAACAGTAATGGCGGATACAATAGAGTCACTCTCGTATAGCTCAACGACATTGACTAATATCACCAACTGCATAGCTTATAATGATGTAAATTTTATCCTATTTTGATGGTTCTTTCAATGACTATAAAGTCATGGTAAATACAATTTAAAGTCATGGCGAAGCTTGACTGTGCTTAAATCAACGCACCTGCTATCCATGTGAACCTGTTCATCACTGCGTTTGAATAGAGCGATTATTACTCCATTGTACGAAGTTTGTAAATACCACAAAAATGGGCATACAACTAGCCAAATGAGGCTAAAAGGACGGAAAACGTCAGGTTTCATTATAATAAATATTCATAGCTAAATTGAAAGTTAGTTAAGATATATCCTCACCGTACAAACGAATTCGATTACACTTGTTCGATTTTAATTGAAAAGTTGTGGAAATTGTCACAAAAATTTCAAAAGAGAAGATGAAACACTGAAAAGTGTTTTGGTAAAACTTTGAATGGTGTGCGTTGACGCATAAAACAAGTGTTTGGCTTGAAATAAAGTTTAACAAATTTCAATATCCTGTACCTGAGAATGTTTGTGAAATCTAAAATATTTTAAGAAAAGTTTAAAAATATTCATTTCCCATAAATAATTGAATTAAACAGACTGAATTAAAATTACACCTGTGAAAGAATATAACTAAATTTAATATGCGAGGACGGAGTAATTTGACGAAACCTGATAGTGTCCATATTAACTGGCTCATCTTTGACACCTTGAGATAGTGTATTAACTATATACATTAAAACGCAAGGTAGACACCTGTTAACGTGTTGCGTGTAAATCTTAATTTACAACTAAATACAAGCGAAATTAGGTGGTAAAAAACACGTTAAGACATTTCAATAAAGGTGTATTTAATGACTTGCAAATACTATCTAACAAAGTGAATCTTCCTACATATTTTTTGTTAAAGAGGTATTTAGTCCAAGGTTCCTTTTTTGTGACATTATTTATTGTGACTTGAGGTCTAAATGATCATAAAAGTCATTCTATCACTAGAAATTTTCTCATTTGGAAGTAATTTTGTCCCTCCAAAAATTAGTTTTACTTATCATTTTAAATTGGTAATAAACATATTATTTTGATGTGCATGGTACATTCTCACAAGATTTCGTTTGTTTTGCTCTTAGAGGAACAATGAAATGATACTATATGTGCTATTGTTCCTGTAAGTCGTCTATTACCAGAGAGAGGCCGCACGCGTTCGCCTCTAGTGCGGTGGGGCCAATCCAAAAGTTTTTAAAAATAGTAGTTGCTACTTCTCCGCTAAGCACACAGTATAAACTCGTTGGTGTGGAGTAAAGATGGTGTGGTTAAGTGGACTAAGATCACAGACTCGTTGGTGTGGAGTAAAGATGGTGTAGTTAAGTGGACTAAGTTCACAGACTCGTTGGTGTGGAGTAAAAATGGTGTAGTTAAGTGGACTAAGAGCACAGACTCGTTGGTGTGGAGTAAAGATGGTGTGGTTAAGTGGACTAAGAGCACAGACTCGTTGGTGTGGAGTAAAGATGGTGTTGTGAAGTGGACTAAGAGCACAGACTCGTTGGTGTGGAGTAAAGATGGTGTAGTTAAGTGGACTAAGAGCACAGACTCGTTGGTGTGGAGTAAAGATGATGTGGTTAAGTGGACTAAGAGCACAGACTCGTTGGTGTGGAGTAAAGATGGTGTAGTTAAGTGGACTAAGATCACAGACTCGTTGGTGTGGAGTAAAGATGGTGTGGTTAAGTGGACTAAGATCATAGACTCGTTGGTGTGGAGTAAAGATGGTGTAGTTAAGTGGACTAAGATCACAGACTCGTTGGTGTGGAGTAAAGATGGTGCAGTTAAGTGGACTAAGAGCACAGACTCGTTGGTGTGGAGTAAAGATGGTGTGATTAAGTGGACTAAGAGCACAGACTCGTTGGTGTGGAGTAAAGATGGTGTTGTGAAGTGGACTAAGAGCACAGACTCGTTGGTGTGGAGTAAAGATGGTGTAGTTAAGTGGACTAAGAGCACAGACTCGTTGGTGTGGAGTAAAGATGGTGTAGTTAAGTGGACTAAGATCACAGACTCGTTGGTGTGGAGTAAAGATGGTGTAGTTAAGTGGACTAAGAGCACAGACTCGTTGGTGTGGAGTAAAGATGGTGTAGTTAAGTGGACTAAGAGCACAGACTCGTTGGTGTGGAGTAAATATGGTGTAGTTAAGTGGACTAAGATCACAGACTCGTTGGTGTGGAGTAAAGATGGTGTGGTTAAGTGGACTAAGAGCACAGACTCGTTGGTGTGGAGTAAAGATGGTATAGTTTAGTGGATTAAGAGCACAGACTCGTTGGTGTGGAGTAAAGATGATGTGGTTAAGTGGACTAAGAGCACAGACTCGTTGGTGTGGAGTAAAGATGGTGTAGTTAAGTGGACTAAGATCACAGACTCGTTGGTGTGGAGTAAAGATGGTGTGGTTAAGTGGACTAAGATCATAGACTCGTTGGTGTGGAGTAAAGATGGTGTAGTTAAGTGGACTAAGATCACAGACTCGTTGGTGTGGAGTAAAGATGGTGTAGTTAAGTGGACTAAGAGCACAGACTCGTTGGTGTGGAGTAAAGATGGTGTGATTAAGTGGACTAAGAGCACAGACTCGTTGGTGTGGAGTAAAGATGGTGTTGTGAAGTGGACTAAGAGCACAGACTCGTTGGTGTGGAGTAAAGATGGTGTAGTTAAGTGGACTAAGAGCACAGACTCGTTGGTGTGGAGTAAAGATGGTGTAGTTAAGTGGACTAAGAGCACAGACTCGTTGGTGTGGAGTAAAGATGGTGTAGTTAAGTGGACTAAGATCACAGACTCGTTGGTGTGGAGTAAAGATGGTGTGGTTAAGTGGACTAAGAGCACAGACTCGTTGGTGTGGAGTAAAGATGGTATAGTTTAGTGGATTAAGAGCACAGACTCGTTGGTGTGGAGTAAAGATGGTGTGGTTAAGTGGACTAAGAGCACAGACTCGTAGGTGTGGAGTAAAGATGGTGTAGTTAAGTGGATTAAGATCACAGACTCGTTGGTGTGGAGTAAAGATGGTGTAGTTAAGTGGACTAAGAACACAGACTCGTTGGTGTGGAGTAAAGATGGTGTAGTTAAGTGGACTAAGAGCACAGACTCGTTGGTGTGGAGTAAAGATGGTGTAGTTAAGTGGATTAAGATCACAGACTCATTGGTGTGGAGTAAAGATGGTGTAGTTAAGTGGACTAAGAGCACAGACTCGTTGGTGTGGAGTAAAGATGGTGTAGTTAAGTGGACTAAGAGCACAGACTTGTTGGTGTGGAGTAAAGATGGTGTAGTTAAGTGGACTAAGAGCACAGACTCGTTGGTGTGGAGTAAAGATGGTGTGGTTAAGTGGACTAAGAGCACAGACTCGTTAGTGTGGAGTAAAGATGGTGTAGTTAAGTGGATTAAGATCACAGACTCGTTGGTGTGGAGTAAAGATGGTGTAGTTAAGTGGACTAAGAACACAGACTCGTTGGTGTGGAGTAAATATGGTGTAGTTAAGTGGACTAAGAGCACAGACTCGTTGGTGTGGAGTAAAGATGGTGTAGTTTAGTGGATTAAGATCACAGACTCATTGGTGTGGAGTAAAGATGGTGTAGTTAAGTGGACTCAGATCACAGACTCGTTGGTGTGGAGTAAAGATGGTGTAGTTAAGTGGCCTAAAATCACAGACTCGTTGGTGTGGAGTAAAGATGGTGTAGTTAATTGGACTAAGATCACAGACTCGTTGGTGTGGAGTAAAGATGGTGTAGTTAAGTGGATTAAGATAACAGACTCGTTGGTGTGGAGTAAAGATGGTGTAGTTAAGTGGACTAAGATCACAGACTCGTTGGTGTGGAGTAAAGATGGTGTAGTTAAGTGGACTAAGAGCACAGACTCGTTGAGTGGAGTAAAGATGGTGTAGTTAAGTGGACTAAGATCACAGACTCGTTGGTGTGGAGTAAAGATGGTGTAGTTAAGTGGATTAAGATCACAGACTCGTTGGTGTGGAGTAAAGATGGTGTGGTTAAGTGGACTAAGATCACAGACTCGTTGGTGTGGAGTAAAGATGGTGTAGTTAAGTGGACTAAGATCACAGACTCGTTGGTGTGGAGTAAAGATGGTGTAGTTAAGTGGACTAAGATCACAGACTCGTTGGTGTGGAGTAAAGATGGTGTAGTTAAGTGGACTAAGAGCACAGACTCGTTGGTGTGGAGTAAAGATGATGTGGTTAAGTGGACTAAGAGCACAGACTCGTTGGTGTGGAGTAAAGATGGTGTAGTTAAGTGGACTAAGATCACAGACTCGTTGGTGTGGAGTAAAGATGGTGTGGTTCAGTGGACTAAGATCATAGACTCGTTGGTGTGGAGTAAAGATGGTGTAGTTAAGTGGACTAAGATCACTGACTCGTTGGTGTGGAGTAAAGATGGTGTAGTTAAGTGGACTAAGATCACAGACTCGTTGGTGTGGAGTAAAGTGGTGTGGTTAAGTGGACTAAGATCACAGACTCGTTGGTATGGCGTAAAGATGGTGTAGTTAAGTGGACTAAGAGCACAGACTCGTTGGTGTGGAGTAAAGATGGTGTAGCTAAGTGAACTAAGATCACAGACTCGTTGGTATGGAGTAAAGATGGTGTAGTTAAGTGGACTAAGATCACAGACTCGTTGGTGTGGAGTAAAGATGGTGTGGTTAAGAGGACTAAGAGCACAGACTCGTTGGTGTGGAGTAAAGATGGTGTGGTTAAGTGGACTAAGATCACAGACTCGTTGATGTGGAGTAAAGATGGTGTAGTTAAGTGGACTCAGAGCACAGATTCGTTGGTATGGAATAAAGATGGTGTAGTTAAGTGGACTAAGAGCACAGACTCGTTGGTGTGGAGTAAAGATGGTGTAGTTAAGTGGACTAAGATCACAGACTCGTTGGTGTGGAGTAAAGATGGTGTAGTTAAGTGGACTAAGATCACAGACTCGTTGGTGTGGAGTAAAGATGGTGTAGTTAAGTGGATTAAGATCACAGACTCGTTGGTGTGGAGTAAAGATGGTGTAATTAAGTGGACTAAGATCACAGACTCGTTGGTGTGGAGTAAAGATGGTGTGGTTAAGTGGACTAAGATCACAGACTCGTTGGTGTGGAGTAAAGATGGTGCAGTTAAGTGGACTAAGAGCACAGACTCGTTGGTGTGGAGTAAAGATGGTGTAGTTAAGTGGACTAAGATCACAGACTCGTTGGTGTGGAGTAAAGATGGTGTAGTTAAGTGGACTACGAACACAGACTCGTTGGTGTGGAGTAAAGGTGGTGTAGTTAAATGGACTAAGATCACAGACTCGTTGGTGTGGAGTAAAGATGGTGTAGTTAAGTGGATTAAGATCACAGACTCGTTGGTGTGGAGTAAAGATGGTGTAGTTAAGTGGACTAAGATCACAGACTCGTTGTTGTGGAGTAAAGATGGTGTGGTTAAGTGGACTAAGATCACAGACTCGTTGGTGTGGAGTAAAGATGGTGTGGTTAAGTGGACTAAGAGCACAGACTCGTTGGTGTGGAATAAAGATGGTGTAGTTAAGTGGACTAAGATCACAGACTCGTTGGTATGGAGTAAAGATGGTGTAGTTAAATGGACTCAGATCACAGACTCGTTGGTGTGGAGTAAAGATGGTGTAGTTAAGTGGACTAAGATCACAGACTCGTTGGTGTGGAGTAAAGATGGTGTGGTTAAGTGGACTAAGATCACAGACTCGTTGGTGTGGAGTAAAGATGGTGTAGTTAAGTGGACTAAGATCACAGACTCGTTGGTGTGGAGTAAAGATGGTGTGGTTAAGTGGACTAAGAGCACAGACTCGTTGGTGTGGAGTAAAGATGGTGTAGTTAAGTGGACTAAGATCACAGACTCGTTGGTGTGGAGTAAAGATGCTGTAGTTAAGTCGACTAAGATCACAGACTTGTTGGTGTGGAGTAAAGATGGCGTGGCTAAGTGGACTAAGAGCACAGACTCGTTGGTGTGGAGTAAAGATGGTGTGGTTAAGTGGACTAAGATCACAGACTCGTTGGTGTGGAGTAAAGATGGTGTGGTTAAGTGGACTAAGATCACAGACTCGTTGGTGTGGAGTAAAGATGGTGTAGTTAAGTGGACAGACATGTTTACTAATGGACTGTTGTTTCAGTGAACTAGGCTCACACTATACAACATCAACTGAGAATGCTGATCTAGTACAAAAGCATTATTCTGGTAAAGGTTGTTCTCACCATGATGTAACTGAAGTCTTTATACTCACTTGCTCGCTTACTCACTATTATATTCCTGCTAACGACTTTGTTAAAATAAAACTTCAAATCTACTAATTAAAACTTTTATTTTGACTGTAAAGTTTTAAAATAAATTTGCTATGAAAATAAGAGAGTAGATCTCAATGGTATCTCGGTTCATTCTGGAAAGTGATAATAGACAAACAAATGATACTCCACTGTCGAAATAGTTCCAAAATCGAATACAATGTAGAAAAATCGTTAGAAACAGTGGCATAATCAAAACCCCACAACTCACACATATACGATCGCTGTTTCGTAGCTTGGATTGATTGTTGTTTAACGCTAAGTGGTCAATTTTCAGCTATATCTCGAGAACAAGTAATTATTTAGTAAAATTAGGATGCTATTTATTTTGTACCAGACGAACACACAGAGTTATATTTTAATTGTGTTAATTTACAGTCCACTAATAGACATGTCGCTTCACTTTATCCTGATTCCGAGCCAACCAGTTTTGTTTGTACTCCTTAATTCTGAAGCAGAGAAGCAACGTGGGTTTTGGTTTAACACGACCAGGAAAAAGAACAAATGACCTACCGCACTCACCATTTCACCACCTAAGTGGTTACTCTAGAAAGTAAGATTACCTTTACGTATGAAGAGGTACTGCGACGTACCAAATTAAGCCGATCACACCCTATACCTTCTTCACCGAACGCAAGCACTCTACTAACTTAGATAACCGATTTGGGGGACTGCGGAAATATTCAGAAGGTTTAAGGGTTCGCAGTATCGTTAGTCCGAAGGTTCATAAGTCTGAAGTATCGATATTCCGAATGTCTATTTTTAGAAATGTAAAAAAATAAATCTCGTCGAATAACGCTCACAAAATGGCTGAATACGACAAACAGATATTAGATCAGATTCTTCTGAACATATACCAGCAGCATCTTCTAACTGAATTATATGAATATAGATAAAATAATGCTCTCTTGTCTTAAACATCAATCAATCAATCAATCAATCAATCAATCAATCAATCAATCAATCAATCAATCAATAAATCAATAAATCAATCGATCAATCAATCAATCAATCAATCAATCAATTAATCAATAAATCAATCGATCAATTGATCGATCAATCGATCAATAAATAAATAAATCAATCAATCAATCAATCGATCGATCAATCGATCAATCGATCGATCGATCGATCGATCGATCAATCGATCGAGCGAGCGAGCAAGCAAGCAAGCAATCAGTTGTAGATTCCCTTAATCTCTCCTCTCCCCATCCAGTTTAAACGTGACAAATCATCAGAATGACTTATTACCATACATATTTAAATACACTTGTCGTATATTGTAGATCAAAAGAACACCTGCAAAATTATATAATAATTCTGTATTCTGTTAATTTACTGGAATAACCCGCTTATCTTGTAGAGGAGATTGGTATAAACATAGCATATTATATCGTTGTGATAAGTTTTATATTAATAAATTTGTGTTAAACCAAAGATTTCCATGTTGAATATTAATTTATGTTTATAAAGGGCATACTGCTATGGATTTCATGTTTATTATGGATTAAAAAATATACTCTATAAATCCTCATACATTTTTTTCATAATTATTTGTATATAAGTGTATTATTTGCAGAAAAGGGAGCTTTGGTCGATTTCACCATTTGTTTTTGCCACAAAGTTTGACTATAGAAAGAATACACACATCCGACAATGAAAAGTTGGTAGCGGGAAATATGTCATACATATTCAGGATGAGAGCAAGTTCAACGATGAAAAGATATGAAATGAGGAAGTAATAAGACAACAAGGGCAGCCACTTTTGACTTTTGACACCAGAAATGTATTGGAGTGGGATAGTGGGGGAAATAGGTAGCCTTTTGCTCTGATTGACAAACAAAGCATTTCTTCTTGTTGTTGTTGTAGCGGCTACACGGCGTCTATTCTTTTTTTTTCGAAATCTGCAAAAAGGATCATTAACGAGAAAGGATTGGGGCACTCTTCAAACACGACACCCAATATGGATCACGATCACACTTTTCGGTGACAACCTTCTCTCACCGCCCTCATCGAGAGGGCATTCCCATCCACTACCTTGGGATGACTTGGCAGCTCTGTAGGTCGAGCCCTGAGAACACGGTGAGATACCCTGCCGACAATTTAATGAAACGAATGAAGAAAAAGGTTTGTTGTACTATTTGATAACATTTGGGATTAAACTGTATCAAAGTTAATGAGGTGTCATCTTAGTTGCTATCATGTGATAGTTGGAGATTCGCATGCCTATATGCAATCAGTGTCTATCAGCTATAAAGGTGTGGATTCGGTTTTAGCTCTTGGCGAGGTTACTCAATACAAGTGCATGTGATAAAGTCAGTCGCTGTGGTAGATCGGTTATTTCTTTCTGGTACTTTGGTTTCTCCACTATTAAAACTGAGAGTTACAATATAACAGACGTTGAAAAGACGTTTTACACTCATGATCAAAGTATTTGACGGTTTATTGAGAGATTAATGATGAAATTATCCTGTATTTTGGTTGAATTATAGCCATTTAGCAAACATTTAAATACAGCTGAGTCCAGATCACTACATGCAATGCCCAACAGTGCTTGTATTTCGGAGTCTGTGTCCGTCATTTAATCATTGGAGCCATACACTCAGCTTCGTTCCAGTTCTTCTATTTCGTATCCCATCGTTAGTTTTCAAGTCCGAATCTACATTTTCACCTCAAATCCTTTGTTAACGATATTTTGATAGATGATGAAAACTTTTTATGTTACATTGTCAAATGAACTCAAACTTGAGAAAGAATTTAATTCTGAATATGCTTTATAAAACTCGGGTTTTAATAATTCTTTGAATTGTGACAAATCTCACGTTTTGTTGAACCATCAACACCCAAACACGTAGAAAAACTAGGTTCCTGTATAAAACAGTCATTAGAACAGGACTCTTGACTATTTCAAACTTAAAACATATATTCCCTGTTGTACATGCCATGTTTTTCTTGCCACAAACTGTGTAAGGCAATAAACATTTCTTTTTGAGTTTGATATTCGAGAGGTTAGCTGTCAATGTCCACACCTCATGCCTTTTCCACACATCATTAATTTTATATTAATTTTCGTCCCAGTTTTATAGTTGAACTAACGTTATTATTATTTTGCAAGTTCAAAATTCATTTAAAGAGGCATTAGCTACGATTTTGACCAAAAAAATTATATGTTTTGGAAATTGGTAAATAGCTTTAAAATGATGAAATAAAGGTAAATATTTCATATTAAACAGCTTATCGTACCACTTTTCGCCTTTTGAGAACGAAAATTACTATCGATTTATTATTTCCTTGCAAGCAAATAATTTGACCTCGCCTTCTCCGTATGCAACTGACCTTACTAGGTAAAAACGAATAATTTGTATTTTGTCGCTTATTAATTGCAAACTTGTATGGTTCTTTGTCCATTATTAACGCCGACTAAAAGCAGATTCACAGAAAATAAGAAATAAGTGCATTGTTGTACTGATTTAATGACGATTCGGCAAACTCCGTAAACAATGCCGATAATTAATAAGATGACGTCCATTTCTTGATCGATCTCAAAACACGAGCAGTTGCACCTTTTTTCCCCGATGCACGTACATTTCATAACATTTTTAAGTTACAGAAACACGTTTTATTAAGGCATCAATCATATCTGATAGTTTTTATGGGTAACACAAATTTACGATTTTGGCAGATAATGCCCCTTTAAGTGTTTTTTCAATTTATTGTGACTGGGTTGGAATCAAGGCTTTTCTAAAGAGATTTAAGCGAGACGTCTTATGGATGGTCGCCACTGTAGATCCGTGGTGGGGGACCAGGGTGTGAATGCTCCGCATGCTTAAGGAATTATAGTTATAACTGGTATTCTTATAAATTAAATGTTATATAGTTTGTAGATTTTAGGAGGCGCTCGCCGAGTACCACCCCTCTATATCCACATCTGGTGACGACCATCATATTTTGGTAATAGTACTTCCTTAATTAATAGACATTCACAACCATGGCAGTTTTTAAATGTCGAGTTTCTTTCATTAAAAAGTTAGAGGCAGTGGCTGGAGGACTTTCTTGCAGTGTAGGGTAGACTAATGGACTATCAGTAGTTTGAAGGTTCGTTGTTCCTCTCGTCATTTGTGAAAGCTGATATTCCACCATGGCGATACCATCATGAACATATGGTTTGGAAGGCAAGTTTTCATTAGACGAGCTAGTACAACATTCATATTTTGACAGACAACGAAATGAAATATATTGAAACTTTATAATATTAACATACACTAGTATTTGCTTATCTAAATATAATTCTTTAGAAAACTTGATCTTAGACGGTACAGGCAAACAACAAAATTGCGTCATAATTATATACAGTAAGCAAAGGAAAAATGGACTTGTAGCTGATGATGATGATGATGATGATGATCAATAATTATGGATATTTGATTATGGGCGATTTGTTTGTTCTCTATATGCAAAAGCTACATGCAAAAATGTTATCTTCGTTATGCTTAAAGGACGGTATACAATACCAGCAGTGGACAAAGGGCAGTTTATTCTTCTTTCATTGCCTTTTTCTTTTAGTATCATTAAAACATCCTTAAAATGTGATTTTCTGGTTTTCTGTCATAGATCCCCCGCGGTGCCACATATGGGAAGCTATATCAAGCAATATGTGCCGACGATTTTCCCCTTACCATACAAAACATTATAGCAATGTCCTTATTTAAACTTTTCATTAAATATATTTCAAACAAACAAGAGATTGCTTTTAAAAATCTAATATTGAAAGAAAGATCACACAATAATTTGAAATTCAGTTATTTTGAAATCACCTGTCTAGTGTTTTAATAAACTTACACCTGCTAAAGAGACACCTGCCTGACTTTTGTATTTCAGTTAAACAATAATACTTTAAACTTTTCCCAGAACAATGAAATTTCAAATAATTTCAATTTCAATAGAGTAGAACGAACACCATGTTTTTTTCTAAATGTGAAAGACCACGATATTCAACCTGCTGGTAATTTGTGGAAAAAAAGGCGGTTCACTTAAAGAATGGGAAAGACACATGTTATGTTATCTCAGCCTAACGTTCTATTATGGAGACTAAAATTAACAAATTTAATTGTCATAAATATTTTCTTTAGACACACGACAACATTACAACCAGCTTTCACCGTGAAACAGGTGCGAAAAAGATCGAAAGTTATTTAAATTATTCCTTGTTCAAACTAATCTGACGAGGATTTTTGATTTTATCAGAGTATTTTGTATATCCCTTTGAGATATTGAGAAGTAAATTGGATGCACACTTGTCAGCATAGAAGCCCCCTTCCAGTCATATTTAAATTTTAATACATTGATCATTGGTCTTTCTATATTATTTCTACAAACACATAAGGTTGGGGTTATAATTGGAGATGGTAACCTCCGTCCGTTTTCACACAAGAGGCCTCAGTGTGTTAAAGATGTCTTAGTTTTAACAGATGCTATACCTACCCCAACAATAATATATTTTAGTTTAGAAATGCATCCCGTATAGCGAAAATTTGCTGTTCGAAATAAAAAAGAATCATTGATGACTGAATATCAAGGGGGTTGGATTATCATTCAATATATTTCTTTTTTTTCCGTTATTCATCTTAGAGGTAAGCATAAACGATTAATAATATGAATACCCCAATATTTATGGATTATATATACTCCTAATAGAATGTTTAGTTGGAAACAAATTTCAATCATAAGTTTGAAATGGTGTTGAATATCAATCACTCAATAAAAGAAATAGACGCCTAATTTATGGAATTACTACAAGCAAATCGATTGAACGATCATCCAAGCAATCAATAGTATTAAATTTCTTAAATTATATATAATATTATACTTGTCTTGTTTTATTGAACGGAGACCTCAAATATCATAAAGGGAAATAACTCGGGGTTATGGATAGGGTTATGGTATTTAACGCCACTTTCAACAATATTTCAGTTATATCGTGACGATCAGTTTTATTAATATAGAAAACGGGATAAGTTAATCCACGTACAGTTCTTTATTACAACCATTTTTAACAAACGCCATTATGGAGAAGTTTACCCTTGCTCGACCTTAGTTCACTTCATCACGATATAGCTAAAATACTGCTAAATTTGAAGCTAAAAATCAATCAATCAATCAATCAATCAATCAATCAATCAATCAATCAATCAATCAATCAATCAATCAATCAATCAATCAATCAATCAATCAATCAATCAATCAATCAATCAATCAATCAACCAATCGATCCATCGACCAATCAATCAATCAATCAATCAATCAATCAATCAATCAATCAATCAATCAATCAATCAATCAATCAATGAGTTCACCTCCGTTTTTAATGGGTCGTATTGCTCAATCTTTAGTTTTCCTTTCGTAATTACGGTTTTTGGTGACCCCTTTGTTATCTTCAAACTTTTCCTTTCAATCGAATAAAAAATATGTAAAATTTCATATACAAGTTTCAATAAATAAATTTTAATACTTCAAACAATCAAGTAAATTAACAGCACTAACGTACCCATGTCAAAATAAAGCAACATTTGTTTTTAATAACCGGGACTTTTTTCTATGACATCAAATAATGCGGAATTATAAATTAACCTGTTAGTGTTGCATTAAGGGACAACACCCATCTTCATGCTTTAATAACAATGACATGCGCGAGAAAGTTTTGCTGCACGATTTACAACTATATTTCTTAATGTCTGAATGCGTCTGTAAATGTGCACGTAAATTTGATCGATCTGCGAATGCCCGACCGCAGTGGTCACATCGGAATGGTTTCTCACCAGTGTGCGTACGAATATGACCTTGCAGCAACCAAGGTCTTGAGAACGCTTTCCCACAAAGCTTACATTTGCATGGCAATGTGTGTGTCCGTATGTGCATTTTGAGAGCTCCAAGTGAAACATATGTCTTTTCACAGTACTTACAACTAAATTCTTTTTTGACTTGACTAGTACAATGAAACTGTTTGTGTTTTGACAACCCACTAAACGTAGAATAACTTTTATTACACCCATCACACTGGTACCTTGTGGGTTCTCCTTCCCTGTTCCGTCTTTTTATTGATAGGTCTATTTCAATATTCTTATTTTCAACTGGTACTGCACATTTACTTATAACTGGATCAAATGCCGAATCAATTAACTTTCCTGGTATGCTCGTATCTATTCTAGTGTTTTCTACGTTCATCATTTTATCTCGAACAGTTTGCAAATGAAAATTTGGCATAAATGGTGACTGGGGCAAAAGTCCTCTCAATGGAGAATATGATGTACTAGAATCTGGGAATGATTTAAATGGTCCAGCTTCCGGAAGATTTGGAAATGGAATTCCAGGCGGGAATCCATGAAATCTCATTCCTAATGGTAAAAATGGCGAAAACTGTGGAGGAAATGCAGGAAACATTGCATTATGCCACGGAAAAACTTCATGCAATTTTGGAGGTTCCGAAGGACTTCCATTCGGACTTCTAGCAAAACCACTGTCCCTTTCTTTGTAAACAGGTGCCACAACATCAGAAGATCGCTTGCAGCTTGCATCATCTGATGTGATATCAATTAGGATATTAGGCCTTCTGCTTAGGTTCACCGGTGTGGGTCTCATCGTTATATATTCTGAAAAGTAAACAACAAAATTAAAATAATAATATATATTTTTTGTTATTAAACATTTATTTCTTTCTAAATCTTTCTTATATGGATATAAACTATTTATAAAGTCAGGGAAGTGCATTTATTGCTAATTGTCATTTCGCAAGCAACAAGACATCTCTAATGAAGGGTGTATCCTTGGAGATAATATTACTATAATTCATCGATGATGTAATCCATAACACGTAAATAATACTTAACGCGAGTGTGAGACGTCCAACTAGCCTACAAGGGAAATCTACTAGCTTTTCTACTAATAAATCAGATGCGAGGCCACCAGATAGATGACTGCGAACTCACTTCTAAACATTATATTTGTGCCTTTTCCATAAATTCGGAAATAGATTGATTGGGTATTATTTAACATCACGTAAGCAGTATTTCAGCAATTTTGAATTGGTTGGTTGTTTAGCATCACGTGATCAGTATTTCAGCTATATCCATGACGAGAAACTTTTGTAAGTAAAATTCAAGCTATTGCAATACATGAAATACTAGATATACTAATGGACCAATGTATGGTTGCCTCGAGTAAAAAGGAGTACATAAAGATATATTTTGTATATACATGTAGCTTAAATAGTTTTAAATGTGTTCAAATCTCCTTTATGACGAAGTTTGTGCGTCTCTCTCAAACGTTCATTTCAACAAAGTGCATCATCACATGGTCTTCCTTTAACAATATTTTATATATGACGATTGATATTGAATTATGACTGAACACATTTTGTTTAATTCTCCGTCATTTGACAATAATTGCTAATATTCCGTTTCATTTCACTCTCAGCATGATATATAAGTAGTATTTCACTCATATTCGTTGTTTTAAGAAGAAATCCATTCTTTCTGTGACATTTTATATTACCTGCACCTGTCGCTTTGAAAGTTAAATACACATTTTACTTCAATTTATATAAGATTAAGTATATTTATTTACGGCAACATTTTGTTTACAAAATATGATTGTATGTAACAGGTAGCGGTAACATGCATTTATCAAATGAACGATTAAACAGGAGTCTTGATTCAAAACAGATGAAAATTGCGCATAGGATGGGTAGAGGTCATGGCGTTTAACGCCACTTTCAACAATATTTCAGTTATATCGTGGCGGTCAGTATTTTTGATGGAGGAAACCGGAGTACCCGGAGAAAACCACCGACCTGTCGCAAGTCACTGACAAACTTTATCACATAATGTTGTATCGAGTACACCTCGTCTGTGCGGGATTGTGACATAGGAAGAAATATCATCTCAATTACAATTGAAACAGCAAGATTACTTCATAATAACATTCTTATGAGAAGAAAATAAACACATAGGATTATTTTGATATCTAGTGTTTATTTGCACGTCATTGTTGCACCCCTGTTCTAAACCTCTTAAATTTTTATGTCGGTGAATACTATAGTTAGTTCTATGTCAGAATCCTTGGTATTGCATGCCTTGAAAATCTGCAATAACTAATTTATTTGAATAATTTGTAAATCGAAAAAACCCCAGATTTTCTGGAATTTTGTTCTTTTGAAGTGCACATCGTAGCTGTTCATGTAAAGATGAGTTAAGATCCATTTGGTTATTATATGTCGTTATATTTTTTATGTACCTGGGATAACTAACATAATAAAGATGTCCGTCACTTTGAGGCTTCGTTTTTTTAAGAACCTTTCTTTAGTTTGAAAGTGAGTGGACAAGTGAATGATTAGTGTTGAACACGAACCGATCAAGTTTAATCCACACCATTACCAGAACGATTTCGTTGAGAATAATATGATGCCTTCTTTGTAATATACTCATCTTCGCTAGCCAAAGGTTACGATCAACATCCCTCTCTTCATCCTTGGCATGATGGAGATGTGAATCTTACACCCTGGCTAACGAACATGTAATAAACCACGCTAAGCTGTGTTTTTCTATTGTATATTGGTAACTCGCTGAACAACAGTCCACAGGAAGACGTGTTCGTTCATTAGGACATATTCTCCTGAATGTGACCCAACATATCTTTCCTGTTACTACATAGGTTTACGTCAAATGACAGTGAAACATTATCTGGTTTGACTGAACTGGAGATCGAAACACGAGCAAGGCTAGCCACGATACCATCAATTCGGTCTGTTCGAAAGTAAAATCATTCCAATAGAGATTGTAAGTACTTTATTTCCTGGGATTATGATCTTTAACAGTCAACATTGATAAGGTCTTCTCCTTAATAACATTTACTATTATTTTAAACTTGCAAACTTTGATCACGCCACGATATAGCCGAAATATTGCTAAAGTTGGCGTTAAACACCAATCAATCAATCAACGCAAACTTTTGAATCTATCATATGATAAATTTATCATTTTTTACTCCATTTGAAAATTTTATTCATGAAATTAGAATCTTGTTCTTAAACAATAAAACAAAATCTAGTCTCCTTTAAAACCCCTTTTCTGTCTTAATTTCACAGTAAGAACTTTATTTGTCCAATATTGATGGTCCTAGAAAGCAATAATTACAAGTGTGAACAGGAGAATCGCATTGTTCAAATTGTTTATTACTAGCATATTATTAAATTATCTGTGTATATAATTCTTTGCCTTTTGTATATGTTTGATGTTTGCTCGACTCACACTTGTGTAATTTGTAAATAAATACTGTTGAATGCATGGTGTTTAACGCCAATGAACGATTTTTCAGCTACAAGTTACATTTCGATGAATGAATGAGTGATTGTTGTTTAACGCAAAATGAGCAATTTTACAGCCATATCATGGCGAGAACAAGTGACATTCGATGAGATGGTAATGATGTCCGCTTTGTACGAGACACGATTTTGGATTGTTATAGTGCTAGTTTACTGAAACAACTGTCTGCGGGTAGACATACAATTCTTATCAAACTATTTAAAACGAAAACAACCTCTTTACTTACCATCATGTAATAGCTGGTTACAATTTACATCGAGTTCAACTTTTGATTCTGCTTTAATTCTGTTTCTTTCAGCGTCTTTTTCTAACTGGGATGGTAAGTCTTTGAAATCTACAACTTCTCTCTTAATTTCGGTTTCCATTTTATGAGATTGTCCATATACTTCAGAGTCCACCTTTATAATACAGTCTAAAGAATCTCTCTTTTTCACTAAAAAAGATCGTGGCATGATCTGTTAAAATAGTTTGTTAACAACTATTTAAAACTCCCATTAAAAGATTTAATCAACTAGTTTTTTACTTCAGTTTTACGAAAGTTTTTAACACTTTCCCATTTTTGGTTGTAAGTTTTTATAAGAGCGAACAAGTTAATTTACAACTTATGACATGGGTTTGGAAATATTGCCAGTTATATTAAATTCTTTAAATGTATGGAAAATCACACTGTGAAATAAATCTGTTATAATTTATAACCAATCACTGAGAAACTGTGATTGTTAGTAACAGCCTGTGGCCAATCACTAACGACCTCATGACTGATGGTTACGCCCCTTTCTTTCGCTCTTCCTATACAAATCTGGAGATAAAATTACTGTAACAGGTGTCTCCACTTTAAAGAAAATATTTATTTTGTACTATTATGAAAACACGCCACTTCTTTATCGATTCAAATCATTTATTTGTATAATAAAAATTGGGAACTTGAAATCGTGTCCTTTGAAACTAAAAATCATTTAAATGATTCACAATAATTATTTAACATCTTGCAAAATAAGAAATCGAATTTAGTTCAGTTGAATTACGGAGGCATTCAACCTTGCATTTATTTAAAAAAAAAATGTTTAAAATTCCATTTATATAATCGAGTCAAATAAAAGTCAGGGTACAGTGTAAAAAATCACCTCGAAATAGTAATTAAGTTGGCCTAATTAACGTATTTAAGGGATTATACACAATATATATAAATAAACATCTAAATCGTTAATATTTGTGTTTGTATTTTTAATATTTAGATATATCTAAATTGAATATGATTGTATAAATATTTTAATTATATGAAGAGACAACCATTGTTTTTCCACTTTTGTTGTCCCGCGACAAAAAAAAAAAAAAGGCTAATCGTCTGTGAAAAGGTTGAGATTAAAACAATGTACATAAAATGTTATATTTCAAGCAGCTGAGGTTGTACATCTGTTTATCACACTGGATGACATTGGAATTTTTGGGCGAATTACGAAATTACGCAAATTTTGAAATTTTCCATTTTTACGTTTCGGCAAATTGTAGCATTACGTTTCCGCAATTTACCTGTAATTTACCTGTAGATTAATTCTTTATAGAAATGAAATATGAAAATGAAAATTATTTTAATATTGTGTTAAAAATTGCAGAAAAAAACATCTAACGAATATGATAATTAATTTCACGACGCAGATAATAGTATATAATGTTTTATTTTTTATTGTGAATGACGAGTTCGCCGAAGGAACTTTCACACGTGTTTTATTTTAACTTTCACATGATAGCCACCTGAAGTGTTCCATATAGATTTGGAATATGCAATGTATAGTGCAATTTTAGCAAAGTTTCCAAATTCTACTATTAGTTGCTGCCGTTTTCATTTAGGACAAAGTTGGTGGCGCAAGATTCAAGCAGTCGGTTTAAGTGTAGAACATAAACACAAGTAGTCCGAAATAGGGAAATGGCTGACACATTTGTTTTTTGGGCTAGCATTTTTACCAACAAATAACATCGAGGATTGTTTCGTTGACTTGATGGCAGATGCACCACTAAATGATAAATGTTCTAGATTTGCTGACTACATTCTAGAAAACTATGTTACTGTAAATTCGAAGTTTCCACCCACCATTTGGGCAGCTCCCTCAGATCCAGACACTAAAAGAACCACAAACGGTCTTCTTAGATGTTCTTCTTAAAATACAAACAACCTCGTACATAAAAATAAGAACATTACATATACAGCTGCGACAAGAAAAAATGAAAAAGAAAGGCTAGACTTTGCTATCGAAACATATGAAAAGTTTGTTGCAGGTGAACTATCGAAGATTGGATTTTTGAAGGGGCAATTAGCGGAAACGTAATGTATATTTGCGGAAACGTAACTTTTTTCTTGCGGAAAAGTAATGCCAATTTCCGGAAACGTAAAACGCCGGAATTTTAATTTCTCTTCTCCATACTTTTCTCTTACATCTGTAGTAAATGGAGATTTTGAAAGATCTAAATGAATATATATACTTCTTGACTTGACCAAGATTCCAGGGGAACAAATGCTCCAAAAAAGTCGGAATCGAATGTGACTTCCAGAATCACCCCTCTCTGAAATCAAAGTTCTGTCATATAGACAGTTAGTCCAAGCGCCAGAAAGGAAAAAAAAAGCCACAAAACACGCGCAAAAATGTGCATGTAATTTTCTGTATTAAAGTATATTTTACATTTTGGTGGACTTCAAGAAGTATGGTATATGATGTAATTTTCTAATTTGAAAACTTTTTTTTAAAAGGCCACAGATAACTTGAACATTGAAAATCTGTAGAACATGTATTGTTATTTGATTAAATATTGTAAAAGTTAAAAATCATAGTTGTATTTTTTTCTTTTGTTTTTCTTTCATTTCGCATTAATTAATATTGTTGGCACATTTCATCTCGACGTTACTTTTACAACATAAAATTAAACAGGTTCAATATTATAAGATATTATAAACAGTCTATATAAATTAAACATTTTATAACATCACATGTCGGTTGTGAAAAAAGGTGTGATAATTGTGTTGTTTACCCAAGTGTCATCCTTGTTGACATGATCTGCCCACCCCATTAGGAATCGACACATCCCACCACCTTTACCCGGATATTCCCGTTTCTCTCGGTAGGTATCATACAAGTGATAAACACAACGACACACAAACTGTCAGTTTTTGTAGGTTGTTATCACTTCACGATGTGTGTTTAACAAGTGTTTAAGATCGGTTTTTATTGACTCAGCTATTGGGGTTAAATAGTCACTTATAGATTTTGCCACCTTCTTAATCTTCGCTCTAAGAAGATTCTACAAATCACTACATGTATTTGTTTGTTTAAAAAAACCTAGAATTAATTTTGATATTTATTTATTCGATAGAAAATATTGACACAATTGCTTACATTGTAGTATTATATATTAAATATATCGTTTAATTATAAACTAGTGTTATCCACTAAGATATGAAAATAAGGGGACAATTCTTTGATTCTGAGAAGAAGGGGCGTCTTGCAGTTTTTAAAGAAAAACATGTTGGCCCTGCAAAAGTTGGAAATAAATAATCTAGCATGATTTATCTTGAAAATAAATATTCTGACTTCATATCTGTACATACAAATTATATATGTTTTATTTTATTTTTTGGTTCGCTCCGCTCGCCAGATTTATATATCAGATATATGTCTTAGATTATATTCTCATCAGATGGCAAATTTAATATTAAGTTTTATGTTACTACAAATCTGTATCGACTATTACGATTTAACCATCTAGTTCAAATAAATAATTCAACTTACAGTATCATGAAAATAAATATCATATTCTAGACAACATAGAAAACAAATAATGCATGCTAACGCCCCCTCAAAATCAAATTGTCGTTCCCAAAACTTTTAAGTGAGACAACGAATCGATGTTCTTTATGGATAGAAAGAAAATATAAATACTGTCAAAATTATTCTAGGAGTAACTGTCACTTATTATATAAAGGAGGAAGATTTGGAGGAAAAAAAATCACACACTTAATGAGGATTGATGAAAAATGCTATAAAAAATTTAGTTTTGTGGAATTTAACGGTACTTTCAACAACATCTTTATAACACTGTAGCGGTTGATGAATAAACGGAGAAAATCACCAATAAACTTTCCTTACCTCGACAGGTTAGGATTAGGGTTATGATGTTTAACGACATTTTCAACAATATCTCAGTTTTAATGGTGGAGGAAACCGGAGTACTCGGAGAAATTCACCGACAAGTCGCAAGTCACTGACAAATTTTGTCACTTAATGTTGTATCGAGTACACCTCGCCATTTTTTATTTTTTTTATTTTATGCCTGCTGTGTTCTTGCTTGTTCCTTTTAGTTAGTATCCTTTTTATTTTTAGTTCATTATATTTTAGTTAGCAGCCTATATTTTTTAGTTGATGTTTTTACTTTAGCTTTCATTCTGATTTCTAGCTTGATTTTATACTGATTTTCGTTTCAGCATGTTTGTGTATCAAGTATCAAGTATATATGTGGATATGTATGGCTTGATGATTTTAAATTAATATGTGCTTTTTTTTTATATGTGCTGTATGTTGTATGCATGTTATGTCATGTATGTGTTGTTCAATGTATAGTCGAATTTAAAAGCTCGTTAGAGCTTGTGTTATGCTTGTTGTACATGCTTCGACTTTAAATAAAGCTTATTTATTTATTATGAACGGGATTCGAAATCACAACTTAAGTGGTGATAGACACTGATTGCGCATGTAGTTGTAAATCCAACTATCATACGATCATGACCACGATGACCCCTAGTGGTGGTTAGAATAGATGATATTCAAGTAAAATATTAAAAAAAATAATCATGCTTTTAAAATTAAATTGTCGACAAAACATCCCAATACACTATACATTGTCATTAAACCTTCACCATCTTCTGGGCGTTGAAAACAAAATACCCGTCGGTATGAAATAACAAATTGTGTTTACGATTTCTTTTACTGTCCGCTGATCTATTAAAGTCAAAATGAGCTCAAATATTAACCGTAACTGCAATTATACAAAACAAAATTAAACCACACTTGGCTGTTGTGGTCCTTGAGTAGCCCCCTTACAAAACAGAGTTTGACCGCCCTTCCTCCATTCAAGATGCCCGTTGTTAAGAAAAAAAAAAGAAAAAGAAATTTCTTTAATTGCTTATTACTGCCTAATTTTAAGTAAACAATTTGATAAAAAAAATCAGATTAAAATTATCTTCTCAAAAGCCAGTGTTTAAAATGAAACTAGATGGGACTGTTTTGTTTTATTGTCAATACATTTCAAATATAATTCACTTACATCTAGGACAACAATTTATTATTTATTGTGTAAATTAGTAAAAAAAAAAAAGGTATAAGTCTGAAATAGGAATATTAAGAACTAAAACGACCACTTAGCTTTAATTCCTAAGAAGGAATTATTTTCACTCCATTTCAGAAAGAGGCGTGAACCGGTCATTTGCATTCGCTTTATGTTTTTTTTTCCAATTGTAATCTAGAATCAAGACTAACACTGACTGAAAACTGCAAATGTGGATAGATTTATTTATTTAAGATTTTTAGAAAGCAAGGTTTAAATATCATTTCCATCAGAATAATACAAATCGTACCGAATACAATTACTCCTTAAGATCGTAGCACTTAAAATGAGAGTTATTCTTAAGTTAGAATTAATTGGGTATTTATAGTCTTAAATTTCCAATTAAAAAATCTTGATATAATTGGTCAGTTTTTAACAAGTGCAATATATACATCTTGACGATAATTGACACAATACACAATACTTAATATCTAGAGAAAAGTTTTTACTGTGATATTTAAAGATAAATAGTGTTTGATTAAAGTGTGTTAATACTCTCCGACAATCAGGTGAATTTTGGAGTATCTTTACAATACTTATAATGTTTGATCAGAGATTTTAAATTTAAAAGAAACCCTTTTATACTACATATTTCAGAAATTTAATGAATTATGAAAAATCGCCTTTCAGAGTGGTATTTGTAGATATGCAAATATATACATGAAAAAACTTGTTACTTTTTGTAACTTTTTTTTAATTAAGAATTTCACCATTTTGGAGGAAAATGATTTTTTTTTATAGAATTATCATACAGCAAAATATGAAGTTGTCCATGCTCTGTAACCATATGTAACACATATTAAAACAACATTATAAGAAACTATGATTTTTTTTAATTTAACTAAGAAAATTGATATATTATCTTAACTGAATAAGAAAGAAATTTAGAAGAATTCTTGAAATAGCAATAAAAAAAATGATAAAAAAATTAAGATTAAAAAAAAAATAGACAGTTATAACCTAAATTTAGATCAAGAAGACCATAGTTAGAAATTAAACTGAGAGGATACCAAACAAACATATACCAAAATATCATAAACATTGTAAATCTGGCAAGATAGTTGAGAACAATTACATTTTTTCTCCATTATATAAAATCCATTTTGTATTACCTAAGGGAAGGATTTCTTTATAGAATGAAATGTTTAACACTATCTTATGCATTTGAAAAAAGTAACTTTTATTTCAAAATCCTATAAATCAGAACTTTTTACCACAGACATCTAGGCCGTCATACAATTTTCTAACATTTTTTTAATAACATGAAACATTTTCTCCTAACTTGTGTTTGAGCCATTGATTTTTTTGTTATTTATTTTACTCATATACCACTAATCCAGGAATTTCTTGAATAATGGACAGGATGCTAGAATGTATTTGAGAAAAAAAAATGCAAATAAAAAAAAAATTATCAAAATTTTGTACAGCTATATTTCCTTACTGAAGCTTGAATTGAGGTTGAGTGCGCGTTGCTGATCGTTCAGTGGCAAATATTGCATGCATACTGAAAACAAGAACAAGTTCAACGATGCATATAGGGTAACCAGGACAACAATACAATAAAAACGTAGATATCAAATTTAGTGCGCACGACGTAATTATGGAATAACATTCATCAAGTCGGAATATTGGAAAGCCAAACAATTAAAAAAATTGTTGTGAGCAATAAAACCAAAGGACCTAAACAGGATAGCCAACATTGACTAATGTCACCTATGTCTGAGACAGGAGAATCTAATTGACTAATGTCACCTATGTCTGAGACAGGAGAATCTAATTGACTAATGTCACCTATGTCTGAGACAGGAGAATCTAATTGACTAATGTTACCTATGTCTGAGACAGGAGAATCTAATTGACTAATGTCACCTATGTCTGAGACAGGAGAATCTAATTGACTAATGTCACCTATGTCTGGGGGAGGAGAATCTAATTGACTAATATCACCTATGTCTGGGGGAGGAGAATCTAATTGACTAATGTCACCTATGTCTGAGACAGGAGAATCTAATTGACTAATGTCACCTATGTCTGAGACAGGAGAATCTAATTGACTAATGTCACCTATGTCTGAGACAGGAGAATCTAATTGACTAATGTCACCTATGTCTGAGACAGGAGAATCTAATTGACTAATGTCACCTATGTCTGAGACAGGAGAATCTAATTGACTAATGTCACCTATGTCTGAGACAGGAGAATCTAATTGACTAATGTCACCTATGTCTGGGGGAGGAGAATCTAATTGACTAATATCACCTATGTCTGGGGGAGGAGAATCTAATTGACTAATGTCACCTATGTCTGAGACAGGAGAATCTAATTGACTAATGTCACCTATGTCTGGGGGAGGAGAATCTAATTGACTAATATCACCTATGTCTGGGGGAGGAGAATCTAATTGACTAATGTCACCTATGTCTGAGACAGGAGAATCTAATTGACTAATGTCACCTATGTCTGGGGGAGGAGAATCTAATTGACTAATGCCACCTATGTCTGAGGGAGGAGAATATTAATTGACTAATGTCACCTATGTCTGAGACAGGAGAATCTAATTGACTAATGTCACCTATGTCTGAGGGAGGAGAATCTTAATTGACTAATGTCACCTATGTCTGAGACAGGAGAATCTAATTGACTAATGTCACCTATGTCTGAGACAGGAGAATCTAATTGACTAATGTCACCTATGTCTGAGACAGGAGAATCTAATTGACTAATGTCACCTATGTCTGAGACAGGAGAATCTAATTGACTAATGCCACCTATGTCTGAGACAGGAGAATCTAATTGACTAATGTCACCTATGTCTGAGACAGGAGAATCTAATTGACTAATGTCACCTATGTCTGAGACAGGAGAATCTAATTGACTAATGTCACCTATGTCTGAGACAGGAGAATCTAATTGACTAATGTCACCTATGTCTGAGACAGGAGAATCTAATTGACTAATGTCACCTATGTCTGAGACAGGAGAATCTAATTGACTAATGTCACCTATGTCTGAGACAGGAGAATCTAATTGACTAATGTCACCTATGTCTGAGACAGGAGAATCTAATTGACTAATGTCACCTATGTCTGAGACAGGAGAATCTAATTGACTAATGTCACCTATGTCTGAGACAGGAGAATCTAATTGACTAATGTCACCTATGTCTGAGACAGGAGAATCTAATTGACTAATGTCACCTATGTCTGAGACAGGAGAATCTAATTGACTAATGTCACCTATGTCTGAGACAGGAGAATCTAATTGACTAATGTCACCTATGTCTGAGGGAGGAGAATCTAATTGACTAATGTCACCTATGTCTGAGACAGGAGAATCTAATTGACTAATGTCACCTATGTCTGAGACAGGAGAATCTTAATTTTATTAATAATTGCATTGTTTAGGGACAACGACTTTTAACTAACACTGGAAAAGTATGGAAAGTTAGGTGGGGACGAAATAAAATTGCTTTTGGTAGAGGCTACAAAACGCCCCCTTTTTCTCGAAATCGACCAAACAGATCTTAAACACGAAGGGAGCGCGGTACTGCAATGACGCCCATTTATGCTCCACAGCCAGGCTTTCCGTATTACAACCTGGCAACCCCCGTGGAGAGGACACCCTTATCCGCCACCCGGAGGAAGAACAGTGCCACGTGAACATTCACCTGAGTTGACGAGCAGTCCATAGAAACTGCCCATATAGAAATAGAAATAAGTTTATTAACCAAATCAGGGCCCCAGAAGGGCATATACAAATAACAATTATGATTGATACACAACAACAATATATCAACTTAAATATTCGCGGTGAAATATCAATAATTGTGGTGCAGGCACACTCGGGCAGGAAAAGAGATATATGCACATAAACGTACATACACTTACTCACATATATATATACGAGGGGGGGGGGGGGGGGGGGGATGAGAGAGAACATATACATATATATCAGGTGATTCATCACCAATCTGCAAGAGACACCTTGAGTCGATGCTAAAAGGAATAAAGTCCTACTTGTGTCTAGTGCAGACCGGCCATGTTAATGTGGAAGGAATATTGTTTGGAACATGGAGAGGGATCAGAGCTTTTGGAAAACCAGCAGTGAGCATCAAGGGACGATGCCAAAAAGAATATTTTCTTTCTCATGCTCAATGCAGGTCATCCAGTTTGCAGATCTCCAATTCCATTTAATCAAATAGTTGTTGATCTTAATTTGGACAACCTTCTTCTCTGCTCAAAATTTTTAATGATTGACAAATAATTCTCAACAGTTTTCTATGATTATTACCAGGTTAAACATGTTTTTACTAATTATCTATAGATTTCAGAAACGTACCTTCAACCTTTATCCACCGTTTTATCTTCAAGTGGTCATATGATGATTTAATTTGCGTCTGCTTATAATACAATCCATGGTATATTCAGGGGAGGTTATATTGTCGTCCATCTGTTGAGGGGTGTACTCGATACAACCTTAAAACCATAATAAAACTCTTCAGTGACTAAGGGAATGTCGTTTTCTCTAGGTACTCTACCCATCAAACTGGCAATCACCATACAACGTCGATGTTGTTGACAGTGGTGGTCAATATCTAATAATTTTAACCATTATTGCATGTCAGTTTTGTGCGAAGGAAAGATAACGTTTGATCATTAAGGTTATTCGTTAAAACAAATACTATGATAATAATTATTTTTTAAAATAAAGAAAACGAGAAAGGTACACGATTTTCTATATTAAAAAAGAAGACAAATATATAAGGAACCGATTTAACATTTGATACTCGTCTTTTCAAGGTAAATTTTCCCAAGGTTAAAAAGGAAAAAATAAATAACCCTTTCATTCATTAGCTTATTATTATTATCATTTGATTAATATTCTCCCTATCTTTTCACATGGTTCAAGCATAGTCAACCTTGGTGTTAAACATCAACCAATCACTCGTATTTTGTTCAAAGTATTCAATGTTTTCATTGCCTCTATCAGAAAGTGATTTTCCCTGTCACACAGTATTTAGTACGGTATTTTAACAGGCTCCCTTCTACCAAAGACATTTGATCTGAATGAAAGTTGCGCTTGTTTTATTGTTTATCTTGTCTGCATGAATGTAGGCGTTTGACTTAGGATTGTATAAATACATTGTAATATACATAAACTGATGTTGAAAGTTGTAAAGGTCAAGATAAAGCTTTTCCCATGAACCACTGATAAATAAGTTTATATTTTGATTTTTTCTTGCTACATGATCAATCAATCCATCTTAATCCTCTTGGTGTTTGAAGGCAATTCTACTGATAACCTACAACAAAGAGCAATGCAAACACCTAAATGTCCGTGAAAATAGAATGGAGTTTTTCAGTTATAAAAGATCATTGACAGACTCTATATATCAACGAGGAGGGACATTAACGCTCTTTTCAAACAAAAATTAAGTCATATAAATCGCATGTTTTATGGGCGATAATGGTTTAACCATGGCGGTGTTACCGAATCGTATATTCATGAGGCACCAGGAGGGTCCATGCAATCAAAAAAGGAAACAAATATCATCAGGGACGACTATTTGATTCAAAGTTTGTGGAAATAAAAAAATAATAATTGGACATTTAAACGACTTGCAAATAATGATAATTATTTTCAAATCTAATGAAGAAATGACAAACAGCGGAAATATTTACAGCAGTTTATAGAACTGTTGCATGATTTTGCTAGTATTAGAGGGTGTCTATAGAGAAGATGGAAAACAAAACAGAAAAAAAATCATGTTCAACCAATTAACTAAAACAATAAAGGTAGTTGTATCCGTAAACAAAATGCCCCCTCTATGATTTGCATATTACCAAGTGTTCAGAAATTTTAAAGCTTTGCAGAAAAGATAAATTGACTGAATGGGGGCAAGGTAAATGAACATCCTATTGTTTAAAGACTGACAAATGGGAACCCGGGAGCAAAATTCGAAAAAGTAAAGCTCAAAAGAAAAAAGAAATTCAGAGCATGAACTATGGGCCATCCGTCGAAATTGAGAGTGAGTGAGTGAGATGAGAACCGGATGTCATGACAACGGAAATGGGGAACCAAGTACCATAATTTATTCACTGCCGCTGTAAAGATTCACGTTACTCGTTTGGCCATTCTGATCATTTATATGCACGGGCGTGTGTTATTATTGCTGCAGAAAAGATATCACGATTACACTGGCAGTCTATCAGTTATATCCATGAGTAAATATCTATGACCTTATTAGCAACTTTGTAATTTATGTATCAAGTCATTTCTTTTATGTCCAGTGTTTAAACAATCTTGCATTTTACTATTTTGATATTGATATACATGTTCAGGGCCGGCATTAGGAGGTGCTAGGTGTTCTCTGAAACCTGTATGTGTTGTATGCACTTCAATAGCCGATAGTAGAAAACTGCAGCGAGAGGACCATTATAAGCGCGGGACCCAATTGGGGGCAATTGGTCCAGTTGGTTTAAGACTGGCCCTACATGTACGGTATTATGGTTTTACAGACTTTGTACCATATTTCATCTAATACAAAGACATTTCATACAAACGTACACATTGCTATGCTATGCATATATACGTATATTCATAAATCGTATTTGATTATATTTATTGTTTAGTGTTCCACAAAATCTTTTATTTTTACTGTTTATTAACCATGTTTAGAAGATGTCACTTGTATATTCCCAAGTGTTCCAGCAACTGCATTCAGTTTCTTTGTCGTCACACAAATTCGCATGGCGAGGTAATGCTCCAATACTATATATAGCCGGTACAAACAATAACTTCATGTAACTAAAAAATATTCTAATGTAGTTGTTTAATATTCCTGGTTTGTGATTGGATAATGCTGTAATTTTCACCAATTGATGCCATGAAATTTTCAAATACAATACAGTTATCTCCTAAATAACAAGAAATGATATGGCAGTAATGAACATGAGAGAAATCAATCTGAAATGAAGGTTCATAGCAATTGGTCATCTCAATTTGCATAAGGTTTCCAGTGATGAGACCGCCACGATATAACTGAAATATTGTTGAAAGTGGCGTTTAACACCATAACCCACACATCCAGTGAAGAGCAAAGCAAGTGCGAAACAAGCAGCAACAGGTCGACCTGAACGTAGTAAGATGTCCATATATTATATAGTTCACTCTAACGGAAAGATGTCCTTCACTAATCATGAAAACAAAGGACACTAGATTCTGATTCAATGCTTGACCCAATACTTTTATAGTTGCATTTACGTTATATACATATGCGTGAAATAAAAGTCGAGAAGAGCAAGATATCCCTTCACCTGTTGGAACCTCTTTTTTCAAATGAAACCTGTTCTCTAATCCGATGTAGAAATTAAAGTCATCGCCTTATTTTACGCTTATACACCGATTTATATTCTATTGTTTGTATGCTACGTAAAACTTTGTTAGCAAGTGAAAATTAATGATGTTATCACTTAAGCCGACTAACCTGTTACCTTAAACATTTCAATGACCTTGCATTTTACAAGATGTCTGCCGGTTGCCCGGGTAATACAATTGAGAACCGTGACAAACCAAGAGACAAAAAACACATTTAATAACCATTTGACATGTAATATAATAGATGAATGATAGGTAAACAGTCTATTATACATAATGTGAGGATGCTTCGTTCTCAACATTATTGGCAACCTTGCATAATTTACATGTATTGTCAATAAAGTGAAAAGAAATACGACATTGAGTTATACATTCTAAATTTGGGCCACTTCTCCATGAACCTAGTATATCTGTACAGATTCACTCGTTGATCCAATTTTGACCACAGCAATTCTTACTTTTGAAATGACGTGAATCTGTTTAATATAGTAAAAAATAGAATTGATAGGCACTCCTTCGAGTTACAATAACAGGTCATAGTTTCAAGCTTAGACACTGTTATATATGCGCCCAAAAATTTTCAAATTATTTGGCTTTCCAATATTTTGATTATGAGCGTAAATGATGAAGGTTTTATTCCAGAAGTACATGTTGTGAAATAAATTCGATATCTACGTTTTTATTGAAGAGAATGTCTTCAAAAGTAGAAAAATCAGACAAATTTTAAGGTAAAGAAGAATGGACAACAGAAAGCAAGCAAAACATTAAGAACTAACTTCGTCAACGGTAGATTGGTAATGAATGGAATGCTAAAGGAAACATCGTGAACATTAATATATGGTTAAATTCTATTCTAAAATGTCGATTTTTCTAGTCTCATTTGGCATAATGCGTAACAAGGAAAGGCACATTGCGCGTCTACTATTGCATTTTTCACTGACAATGAGGGTTGTAATATTTTAGACATGTTAGATGGCTCTTTTGATAGCTGTTAGATTATCGCAAAGGAAACGAAACGAAACCAACCCAACCATGCATGCACCAACACCATGCACAGTCCACCCCGCACACACACACACAGACATGCATACACAAGCAACACATACAGAGAAAGAAAAAAAACCCACCAGCAATTGTCTAATTTGAAATTAGATTGAAAATCATTGAACTTTCTGTATTTAAATCGGTTTATCAATTTCAGACGCTAATACGTCAGAACGACTGTCGAGGATTAGGTGTGATTGTACATTTTTTGCAACCCTATACAACACCATCATGGAAGTCCCATTTATCCTAGTCGATGTCAAAAGTTTAAACTACAATTACATATACATCATATCATAATAACACATAGGGGTACAAGATAACCTTCAATGCATAAGTTTGGCTGCTGTGATTATATATTTACTTTTTCTTTCTTTATTAATAAAATAAAGTAAATATGAAAAGACATATTTGAAATAATAAATTGAGAAAAACTTTAGTGTTTTAATTTTATCACATCACAACCACCTGCAACACATAAACTTGTATGAAACATGCATATTACATGTGTGGCAATTCATTATAAAACCAGCGCACTCATGAGTAATTTCATTGGCCGCATTACAAAAACTTAATGCTATTTCGACTAATCAGATCGTATCATTCACAATATCTGCTCTTTGGTATTCTTGCTTCTAAATACAATGTATTTTAAAATCACATTTGGCTTTCTAAACTTTTGACTTTGACCGTACCTGTGAAAATTATTCAGAAACGCGTCGTGAGAACTAAATCATTATATCTACGTTTCCATAGGTATATTTCTGTAAAATGTGCATTTTCGACATTGGTTTCTGCTTTTCTGTATAGTCAATATATTCAGACAGAGTTTTTTTTCCCTAACACAGTTTATTTCTTTTTCAATACATATTAGACTTAAGACTGAAGTAACAATCTAGTATTACGGATCAGTGATTGAGGAATAATATGTACATTCCCACGGAGAAACAGCAAACACCAATTTTACAATCATTGATTTAATCTGACCGAGGTTCGAACCCACGATCTACCACACTCGAGGCGATCACACTAACCATGACATCACCGATGTGTTCTTATCATAACAGCCTTTATATATTGATCCATAGATACATGTATATCTAAAATAAACACAACAACTCATTATTATGTTCGATTCCCAATAAAGAGGCACATTAACAATGAATGCGTTATATGTTATTGTATATGAATACTTTTTTGATGATTGAACACTCCACTAAGTTATTATATAATTCAAATAATGTGCAATTATGAAAAAAAAACCCATTCGATTGAATTATTATAGATGCTTCCATCTTTGGAAAAAAAAAACTCGTTTTAGGAGTTTACTTATAACACACTAAATGTTTAAATTATCCCTTTTTTCATTCCGCGCCATTAGTGTAGTATTTAAAAGATAACTAATCTTCTAATCTGAGAAAAGTTAACGAATCTGGGTGGTAATATAACAATATATTAACAGTACAATGGTCTTGACAGAACAACAGATGATAATGCTGTGTACCACACATCAAAGTGTACATGATGATGGCAAACACTTAACTTTGTGTTACTAATTACTTTTTAAATCGTGATCATTTCCTTTCTATTATTCAACTTAAAATGACTAGAACCCGAAATACTCCACTCACAGAAATAATAAAAGGGCATAAGATAGCATTAGCAATATGTGGTCATTTGCGTCTCGAGGCTCTAAATCTAAATAAGAATTATTGGTTGTTTCATCTGTTAAGTATATATATATATTATTAAGAAACTACCCCTTTACAACGAGGGCAAACATCAGCGGGGTACCAATGTTTGCGTCTAATAATCATAAATAAACAACCATACAATTAAAATGAGTAATTTATTCAAATATTAATAATAGATTGTTGTATTTTTTAATTCAACATTATCTCCTTTCCGGGACCTCTTAAACCACTACTAAGGATTCCATCCACTTTAATCACCTGCAGTCACCCGTTGTTGGCTGTATTACCTGTATCTGTTAGCACGCTTCATCTCTATGGTGCACCTGTAGAAGATGACACATGTACAATAGTTTCCGACAAGATTTAAATTGATGTTTTAACCCAAATAACACCTGTTTATCAACATTTTTATTTAAGAGATGGATTCCCGCCATGTTTAAAGATAGGTTACATTTATTGTTATATTTCATCTCCATTTCATTCGCTTTCCGTTTACTTTTGACCCACCATTCCTTTATTAAATATATATATATATATAATTAGGTTAACACTTCTTTGTACGTTTTAGGAATGTGTAATCGAGTAAAATGATTTACAATAAAATGTATTTCTTACGTGACATGCCACAATCACAACAAAACACAACATCAATGGAATTATTACACGAAAATTAAAAATACTTCAGATTTCAAAGTGAAAATTAAGATTATGTCAATACGAAGTTATTCAAGATAACCAGGTGACAATGTTTTGTGCACATTTCCATGCATAAGATATACAAAATGTACATATATATATCACATTCCTATTTTTGAAAAGCTTAAACTTTCGGCTTTTAGAGTGGTTTGTGTTATTGAATCATTAATTTTCTGTGTAGTACTTAGTTGACCGTTATTTGTCTTTTTCCTCCTTTTTTCTTTTGGTCATTGTATTGTATTGTATTGCATTGCATTGCATTGCATTGCATTTTCTTTTTTCTTTTGGTCATTGTATTGTATTGTATTGTATTGTATTGTATTGCATTGCATTGCATTGCATTGTATTGTATTGTCTGTCCTTCATGGATTTTCACCTTCTGGTTACGCTTTTGGTATTTTCAAACTTTCCTTAACCTCGGGGTTCGTGAACACCGTGGTGTATAAATCTTTTATCAAATATTTCCAACATCATAACTGGTTTGAAGTTAATATCTGTTATATAATTTCTGAGTTGGTGAAAGAAACAGATAAATTTCATTTTTGTTTTGTTTTCATTGTTAGCCGTGGTCATGCTTGTCCAACTGATTCTAATATTTTGTCTTGTATAATTCCTTATGATCTCTTAATTATTTTTGCTAAGTTTTAGGGCAACTGTTCGGCAGTTACCTGTTTACAACTACATTTGCAATCTTTTTGGTTTCTATGGCCACTTAAATTCATCTTTGTATAAGGTAATGCGAGATCATATTTGGAAACTCATATTCACATCAGTTGCAAATGTAATTATGAACTCTAATTCACCATTGAACTTATTATTTAATACAACTTTATGTTTAAAAACTCATAAGAACCACAGCTTTATATGTAAGAAAAGTTTAAAGATACCAAACTGGCAAAGGGGAAACGAGAAGCCGTAAATCGAAGAAGGGCAGACAATACAATGCCCAAAAGACAGACAATACAATGCCCAAAAGACAGACAATACAATGCCCAAAAGAAAGACAATACAATGCCCAAAAGAAAGACAATACAATGGCCAAAAGAAAGACAATACAATGGCCAAAAGAAAGACAATACAATGGCCAAAAGAAAGACAATACAATGGCCAAAAGAAAGACAATACAATGGCCAAAAGAAAGACAATACAATGGCCAAAAGAAAGACAATACAATGGCCAAAAGACAAACAATACAATGGCCAAAAGACAAACAATACAATGGCCAAAAGACAAACAATACAATGGCCAAAAGAAAGACAATACAATGGCCAAAAGAAAGACAATACAATGGCCAAAAGAAAGACAATACAATGGCCAAAAGAAAGACAATACAATGGCCAAAAGAAAGACAATACAATGGCCAAAAGAAAGACAATACAATGGCCAAAAGAAAGACAATACAATGGCCAAAAGAAAAAGGACAAGAGGACAAACAATGATCTAATAAACACTACACAGAAAACTAAATATCGAGCAACACAAACCTCACTAAAAACCGGGGATGAACTCCAGAAAGATAAGCAGTTACTGCTCCACAATGTAGCACTCGTCGTAATTTGTGAACTCAAAACCGATTTTCCACTTGGAAATATAAGTTTATGTTTGAAAGCTTTATGGACAAACTCCGATTATCACAGCTATTGTTGGTTTATCAGAGGTTTAGTTACTTTCGTGTATATCGACGATGTTCTTATTAGTTATCATTTTCCTTTGGTATAATATAGGGAGATGCAATAAATTCGATACAAAATTCTGTACTGCCACACTGTTATAATATAAGGTCTATTTATAACAGTGAAGAATAACTAGGTTTTCTTTGGTCTCTAGTAATAGGTAATATTAGTATCAGATACGAAATTAAACCGGACAGATTGCGCAGACAAAACGCGGAACGATCTACTTACTGTCTTGTAGGAAAACAAATTACAAACGAATGAACTACATTAATTGACTAAATATTGCCTTACACAACATTAAAAACAGAAGAAAAAAAGACATCAAGAAAGTTAATTTCTATTTATTTTGCAAAAGATTAAATAATTGTAGATTTGAATCTTGTCCTATTACGGTTTAGGAAAAAACCCTGCAAAATGTAAATATAATTTTTAAACAGAGGTTCACACGAGCCTGTATAACTTACTTGATTTACAAATTTGAAGAAAACCAGAATAAATAGGTAATCAATTTGTTGGAATAAAATATTGAACATAAAATAATAATATACTATTGAATGAAACATAAATGTACTAATTTAATTGCTAGTTGGACGTATTAATTGTACTAGCAGATTGACTATATATTTTAACAAAGTAAACCTACCACAAGGAGTGAACTATAGTTGCTTTTACGAATAACATTTTTCAAATATTTTACAATTTGATATCTGTCCATCTTGACATGAGGAGAATATTTTTAAAGCCAAATTATCAGTTAATGGAAACAAGAATTTCTAATGACAGCCATGTTTTTTTTCTAGATCAAGATCATTTCTGCAAAGTATGATTCAAAAGGCTAAGTAGTTTCAGAGGAGAAGATTGAAATGTGAAAATTTTACAGACGGGCAGACAGACGGTGGTAATTAGTATATGGCAAAACGTTATGTGACCTTTGTCCAGTTGTAGATATAACAATCATACACTTAAATCGGTTAAATAATGACAGTCAAACCTGTATATAAAGGCCACTCAACAGTCAAATCTGTATATAAAGGCCACTCAACAGTCAAACCTGTATATGAAGGCCACTCAACAGTTAAACCTGTATATGAAGGCCACTCAACAGTCAAACCTGTATATAAAGGCCACTCAACAGTCAAACTTGTACATAAAGGCCACTCAACAGTCAATCCTGTATATAAAGGCCACTCATGGTAACCTGAAAATGTGGACTTTATGAGCAGTTACCCTTTATATACAAGTTAAAATCATATGCATTATTCATTGATGGAAAAATGAGATTGTCCTTTATAGGCAGTCATTTGTTAGAGGCGCCCTTTAAGTCAGGTGTGATTGTACTTTATAGGCAGTCATTTGTTAGAGGCGTCCTTTAAGTCAGGTGTGATTGTACTTTATAAGCAGTGATTTGTTAGAGGCGCCCTTTAAGTCAGGTGTGATTGTACTTTATAGGCAGTGATTTGTTAGAGGCGTCCTTTAAGTCAGGTGTGATTGTACTTTATAGACAGTGATTTGTTAGAGGCGTCCTTTAAGTCAGATGTGATTGTACTTTATAGACAGTGATTTGTTAGAGGCGCCCTTTAAGTCAGGTGTGATTGTACTTTATAGGCAGTGATTTGTTAGAGGCGCCCTTTAAGTCAGGTGTGATTGTACTTTATAGACAGTGATTTGTTAGAGGCGCCCTTTAAGTCAGGTGTGATTGTACTTTATAGGCAGTGATTTGTTAGAGGCGCCCTTTAAGTCAGGTGTGATTGTACTTTATAGACAGTAATTTGTTAGAGACGCCCTTTAAGTCAGGTGTGATTGTACTTTATAGGTAGTGATTTGTTAGAGGCGCCCTTTAAGTCAGATGTGATTGTACTTTAATAATTAAGTGCATGGTGAATTATGTGCATGATAGATAGAATGAATTGTATTTCACTCTTTATTCCGGGATGCTTTCTAATCACACACATTGGTTCGTTCATGCGACTTTGTCTTTGATGACTCGAGGTAACAAACGGTACCATATATTGGTAATAAAACTGGTTCTAACTACTGGTTCTAACTACATGGTGGAATACATGAAGAGAATATGTCATGAGATTCAAAATACACAATTTTGGATAAAAAGTATAGAAAACCCACACACACTCACATGTGTTTTAGCGACGAAAGAAAACACATTTCTCTCTTTTGCTAAAATTGTATTACTTGTAATTAACCAGACCATTCAACAAACAAAATTTAAAATATACACGACGATACAGAGGACTATAATATTATATAAATATACATGATAGTAGTTATCAGAAGACTATAATATTATATAAATATACATGATAGTAGTTATCAGATAAGTAACAAATGTTGTACAGTTATCACAAAGAGACAAATAAATGATTGGTTAAATCCTAGATATACCTCATTTACGATTGGTTAAATCCTAGATATACCTCATTTATGATTGGATAAATCCTCATTTGCATTTAAACTGAGTGAGATAGGTTTTATCAACCAGAAAATCTTTATGACACGTCTGATTTTATAGCTTTTGGTTAAAAACCAATAAATCATAACAGAAACAAATATTAACAATCTAATAAAGAATAAAACTCGGGACATGTTTGAAAATTACAATAATTATGAAATGTGATAATTTGGTGTTTAATGACAATTTAATGCCACTGTTTAAATACAGCAGGACTAACATTGTCGAGAGAAAAGAAGGAGGTTTTGATCCGACAAGCTTTATGTAGATAGATGATATCACTCACTTCTTGATTTGATGTCAGATCATAACAATTTGTCGTGCAGAAGTCGTGTTTATAGCACGAGAACAACATTAGTCTGAGTTTAACACACTCACCAAACAGTGGCATATAATTCTTTTGAAACAGCAATTAAATCGACATTTATATTAAAGATATCTCTTACAAGAAAGGATTTTGAGAATAACTGTGTGATATGGAAATTTGAAATTTGATATGAAATAGAGAAAAAGAGTGAGACGATATTTAGCTTCAAAACGAATTTCAACCATTATTCGGTTTTGGAATCGTAACCTCAGTTTGGATGCACAGTATTGAATGTGCATGCATATCACAACGTTTAATAAGTCATTAAAATGTATTTGACTGTAAACAACTGCACTGGAGATGCAGAAATTGAGAAAAAATAACCAAACAAACGGAAAAACCCCCCAAACCAAAACAAACACGCGATAAAATAGAGTCAAATTATCTATAGAAAAATAATAACGTGTCTATGAATAATGAAGTTATAACATTAACAGAGAAAATAAAAATATATATACTAATACCAAGACACTAAAAGATGTATCCCAATATCAAGAGATATTAAAATATATGTCCTTGCCAAAAACACTACAAAAGACATATTCTCAGCAAGACACCGAAAGAACTATTCTATCAAATTTACTAAAATATCTATCCTTGCAATGAGAGAAAGAATAATAGATATATTCTTACCAAGACACATACAGATCTATCCTTGTAATCAGAGGAAGAATAATAGATATATCCTTACCAAGACACATACAGATCTGTCCTTGTAATGAGAGGAAGAATAATATATATATCCTTACCAAGACACTTACAGATCTGTTCTTGCAATCAGAGGAAGAATAATAGATATATCCTTACCAAGACACTTACAGATCTATCCTTGTAATGAGAGGAAGAATAATAGATATATTCTTACCAAGACACATACAGATCTATCCTTGCAATCAGAGGAAGAATAATAGATATATCCTTACCAAGACACTTACAGATCTGTCCTTGTAATGAGAGGAAGAATAATAGATATATCCTTACCAAGACACTTACAGATCTGTCCTTGCAATGAGAGGAAGAATAATAGATATATCCTTACCAAGAAACTTACAGATCTGTCCTTGCAATCAGAGGAAGAATAATAGATATATCCTTACCAAGACCCTTACAGATCTATCCTTGCAATCAGAGGAAGAATAATAGATATATCCTTACCAAGACACATACAGATCTATCCTTGCAATCAGAGGAAGAATAATAAATATATCCTTATTAAGAAACTTACAGATCTGTCCTTGCAATCAGAGGAAGAATAATAGATATATCCTTACCAAGACACATACAGATCTATCCTTGCAATGAGAGGAAGAATAATAGATATATCCTTACCAAGACACTTACAGATCTATCCCTGCAATGAGAGGAAGAATAATAGATATATTCTTACCAAGACACTTACAGATCTGTCCTTGCAATCAGAGGAAGAAAAATAGATATATCCTTACCAAGACACTTACAGATCTATCCTTGCAATGAGAGGAAGAAAAATAGATATATCCTTACCAAGACGCTTACAGATCTATCCTTGCAGTCAGAGGAAGAAAAATAGATATATCCTTACCAAAACACATACAGTTCTATCCTTGCAATCAGAGGAAGAAAAATAGATATATCCTTACCAAGACACTTACGGATCTGTCCTTGCAATCAGAGGAAGAATAATAGATATATCCTTACCAAGACACTTACAGATCTATCCTTGCAATCAGAGGAAGAATAATAGATATATCCTTACCAAGAAACTTACAGATCTGTTCTTGTAATGAGAGGAAGAATAATAGATATATCCTTACCAAGACACATACAGATCTGTCCTTGCAATCAGAGGAAGAATAATAGATATATCCTTACCAAGACACATACAGATCTGTCCTTGCAATCAGAGGAAGAATAATAGATATATCCTTACCAAGACACATACAGATCTGTCCTTGCAATCAGAGGAAGAATAATAGATATATCCTTACCAAGACACATACAGATCTATCCTTGCAATGAGAGGAAGAATAATAGATATATCCTTACCAAGAAACTTACAGATCTGTCCTTGCAATGAGAGGAAGAATAATAGATATATCCTTACCAAGAAACTTACAGATCTGTCCTTGCAATCAGAGGAAGAATAATAGATATATCCTTACCAAGACACTTACAGATCTATCCTTGTAATGAGAGGAAGAATAATAGATATATCCTTACCAAGACACTTACAGATCTGTCCTTGTAATGAGAGGAAGAATAATAGATATATCCTTACCAAGACACTTACAGATCTATCCTTGCAATCAGAGGAAGAATAATAGATATATCCTTACCAAGACACTTACAGATCTATCCCTGCAATGAGAGGAAGAATAATAGATATATCCTTACCAAGACACTTACAGATCTGTCCTTGCAATGAGAGGAAGAATAATAGATATATCCTTACCAAGACACTTACAGATCTGTCCTTGCAATGAGAGTAAGAATAATAGATATATCCTTACCAAGACACTTACAGATCTGTCCTTGTAATGAGAGGAAGAATAATAGATGTATTCTTACCAAGACACATACAGATCTGTCCTTGCAATGGGAGTAAGAATAATAGATATATCCTTACCAAGACACTTACAGATCTATCCTTGCAATGATAGGAAGAATAATAGATATATCCTTACCAAGACACATACAGATCTATCCTTGCAATGAGAGGAAGAATAATAGATATATCCTTACCAAGACACTTACAGATCTATCCCTGCAATGATAGGAAGAATAATAGATATATCCTTACCAAGACACATACAGATCTATCCTTGTAATGAGAGGAAGAATAATAGATATATCCTTACCAAGACACTTACAGATCTATCCTTGTAATGAGAGGAAGAATAATAGATATATCCTTACCAAGACACGTACAGATCTATCCTTGCAATGAGAGGAAGAATAATAGATATATCCTTACCAAGACACATACAGATCTGTCCTTGTAATGAGAGGAAGAATAATAGATATATCCTTACCAAGACACTTACAGATCTATCCCTGCAATGATAGGAAGAATAATAGATATATCCTTACCAAGACACATACAGATCTATCCTTGCAATGAGAGGAAGAATAATAGATATATCCTTACCAAGACACATACAGATCTGTCCTTGCAATGAGAGTAAGAATAATAGATATATCCTTACCAAGACACATACAGATCTATCCTTGTAATGAGAAGAAGAATAATAGATATATCCTTACCAAGACACTTACAGATCTATCCTTGTAATGAGAGGAAGAATAATAGATATATCCTTACCAAGACACATACAGATCTATCCTTGTAATGAGAGGAAGAATAATAGATATATCCTTACCAAGACACATACAGATCTATCCTTGCAATCAGAGGAAGAATAATAGATATATCCTTACCAAGACACATACAGATCTGTCCTTGCAATGAGAGTAAGAATAATAGATATATCCTTACCAAGACACTTACAGATCTGTTATTGTAATGAGAGGAAGAATAATAGATATATCTTTACCAAGAAACTTACAGATCTGTCCTTGCAATGAGAGGAAGAATAATCAATATATCCTTACCAAGACACATACAGATCTATCCTTGCAATCAGAGGAAGAATAATAGATATATCCTTACCAAGAAACTTACAGATCTGTCCTTGTAATGAGAGGAAGAATAATAGATATATCCTTACCAAGACACTACAGATCTGTCCTTGCAATGAGAGGAAGAATAATAGATATATCCTTACCAAGAAACTTACAGATCTGTCCTTGCAATCAGAGGAAGAATAATAGATATATCCTTACCAAGACACATACAGATCTATCCTTGCAATCAGAGGAAGAATAATAGATATATCCTTATCAAGAAACTTACAGATCTGTCCTTGCAATCAGAGGAAGAATAATAGATATATCCTTACCAAGACACTTACAGATCTATCCCTGCAATGAGAGGAAGAATAATAGATATATCCTTACCAAGACGCTTACAGATCTATCCTTGCAGTCAGAGGAAGAAAAATAGATATATCCTTACCAAGACACTTACGGATCTGTCCTTGCAATCAGAGGAAGAATAATAGATATATCCTTACCAAGACACTTACAGATCTATCCTTGCAATCAGAGGAAGAATAATAGATATATCCTTACCAAGAAACTTACAGATCTGTTCTTGTAATGAGAGGAAGAATAATAGATATATCCTTACCAAGACACTTACAGATCTATCCTTGCAATGAGAGGAAGACTAATAGATATATCCTTACCAAGATACTTACAGATCTGTCCTTGTAATGAGAGGAAGAATAATAGATATATCCTTACCAAGACACTTACAGATCTGTCCTTGCAATCAGAGGAAGAATAATAGATATATCCTTACCAAGACACATACAGATCTATCCTTGTAATGAGAGGAAGAATAATAGATATATCCTTACCAAGACACTTACAGATCTGTCCTTGCAATTAGAGGAAGAATAATAGATATATCCTTACCAAAACACATACAGATCTATCCTTGCAATCAGAGGAAGAAAAATAGATATATCCTTACCAAGACACTTACAGATCTGTCCTTGCAATCAGAGGAAGAATAATAGATATATCCTTACCAAGACACTTACAGATCTATCCTTGCAATCAGAGGAAGACTAATAGATATATCCTTACCAAGACACTTACAGATCTGTCCTTGTATTGAGAGGAAGAAAAATAGATATATCCTTACCAAGACACTTACAGATCTGTCCTTGCAATCAGAGGAAGAATAATAGATATATCCTTACCAAGACACTTACAGATCTATCCTTGCAATGAGAGGAAGAATAATAGATATATCCTTACCAAGACACTTACAGATCTGTCCTTGCAATCAGAGGAAGACTAATAGATATATCCTTACCAAGACACTTACAGATCTATCCTTGCAATGAGAGGAAGAATAATAGATATATCCTTACCAAGACACTTACAGATCTGTCCTTGCAATCAGAGGAAGACTAATAGATATATCCTTACCAAGACACTTACAGATCTATCCTTGCAATGAGAGGAAGAATAATAGATATATTCTTACCAAGACACTTACAGATCTATCCTTGTAATGAGAGGAAGAATAATAGATATATCCTTACAAAGACACTTACAGATCTGTCCTTGCAATGAGAGGAAGAATAATAGATATATCCTTACCAAGACACATACAGATCTATCCTTGTAATGAGAGGAAGAATAATAGATATATTCTTACCAAAACACTTACAGATCTATCCTTGCAATGAGAGGAAGAATAATAGATATATCCTTACCAAGACACTTACAGATCTATCCTTGCAATCAGAGGAAGAATAATAGATATATTCTTACCAAGACCCTTACAGATCTATCCTTGTAATGAGAGGAAGAATAATAGATATATTCTTACCAAGACACATACAGATCTGTCCTTGTAATGAGAGGAAGAATAATAGATATATCCTTACCAAGACACATACAGATCTATCCTTGTAATGAGAGGAAGAATAATAGATATATCCTTACCAAGACACATACAGATCTATCCTTGTAATGAGAGGAAGAATAATAGATATATCCTTACCAAGACACATACAGATCTATCCTTGTAATGAGAGGAAGAATAATAGATATATCCTTACCAAGACATATACAGATCTATCCTTGTAATGAGAGGAAGAATAATAGATATATCCTTACCAAGACACATACAGATCTATCCTTGTAATGAGAGGAAGAATAATAGATATATCCTTACCAAGACACATACAGATCTATCCTTGTAATGAGAGGAAGAATAATAGATATATCCTTACCAAGAAACATACAGATCTATCCTTGTAATGAGAGGAAGAATAATAGATATATTCTTACCAAGACACTTACAGATCTATCCTTGTAATGAGAGGAAGAATAATAGATATATCCTTACCAAAACACTTACAGATCTGTCCTTGTAATGAGAGGAAGACTAATAGATATATCCTTACCAAGACACATACAGATCTGTCCTTGCAATGAGAGGAAGAATAATAGATATATCCTTACCAAGACACATACAGATCTATCCTTGTAATGAGAGGAAGAATAATAGATATATCCTTACCAAGACACATACAGATCTATCCTTGTAATGAGAGGAAGAATAATAGATATATCCTTACCAAGACACATACAGATCTATCCTTGTAATGAGAGGAAGAATAATAGATATATTCTTACCAAGACACTTACAGATCTATCCTTGTAATGAGAGGAAGAATAATAGATATATCCTTACCAAGAAACTTACAGATCTGTCCTTGTAATGAGAGGAAGAATAATAGATATATCCTTACCAAGACACTTACAGATCTATCCTTGCAATGAGAGGAAGAATAATAGATGTATTCTTACCAAGACACTTACAGATCTATCCTTGTAATGAGAGGAAGAATAATAGATGTATTCTTACCAAGACACTTACAGATCTATCCTTGCAATGAGAGGAAGAATAATAGATATATCCTTACCAAGACACTTACAGATCTATCCTTGCAATGAGAGGAAGAAAAATAGATATATTCTTACCAAGACACTTACAGATCTGTCCTTGCAATCAGAGGAAGAATAATAGATATATCCTTACCAAGACACTTACAGATCTATCCTTGCAATCAGAGGAAGAATAATAGATATATCCTTACCAAGACACTTACAGATCTGTCCTTGCAATCAGAGGAAGACTAATAGATATATCCTTACCAAGACACTTACAGATCTATCCTTGCAATGAGAGGAAGAATAATAGATATATCCTTACCAAGACACTTACAGATCTGTCCATGCAATCAGAGGAAGAATAATAGATATATCCTTACCAAGACACTTACAGATCTATCCTTGCAATGAGAGGAAGAATAATAGATATATTCTTACCAAGACACTTACAGATCTATCCTTGTAATGAGAGGAAGAATAATAGATATATCCTTACCAAGACACTTACAGATCTGTCCTTGCAATGAGAGGAAGAATGATAGATATATCCTTACCAAGACACATACAGATCTATCCTTGTAATGAGAGGAAGAATAATAGATATATTCTTACCAAGACACTTACAGATCTATCCTTGCAATGAGAGGAAGAATAATAGATATATCCTTACCAAGACACTTACAGATCTATCCTTGCAATGAGAGGAAGAATAATAGATATATTCTTACCAAGACCCTTACAGATCTATCCTTGCAATGAGAGGAAGAATAATAGATATATCCTTACCAAGACACTTACAGATCTATCCTTGCAATGAGAGGAAGAAAAATAGATATATTCTTACCAAGACACTTACAGATCTGTCCTTGCAATCAGAGGAAGAATAATAGATATATCCTTACCAAGACACTTACAGATCTATCCTTGCAATCAGAGGAAGAATAATAGATATATCCTTACCAAGACACTTACAGATCTGTCCTTGCAATCAGAGGAAGACTAATAGATATATCCTTACCAAGACACTTACAGATCTATCCTTGCAATGAGAGGAAGAATAATAGATATATCCTTACCAAGACACTTACAGATCTGTCCTTGCAATCAGAGGAAGACTAATAGATATATCCTTACCAAGACACTTACAGATCTATCCTTGCAATGAGAGGAAGAATAATAGATATATTCTTACCAAGACACTTACAGATCTATCCTTGTAATGAGAGGAAGAATAATAGATATATCCTTACCAAGACACTTACAGATCTGTCCTTGCAATGAGAGGAAGAATAATAGATATATCCTTACCAAGACACATACAGATCTATCCTTGTAATGAGAGGAAGAATAATAGATATATCCTTACCAAGACACATACAGATCTATCCTTGTAATGAGAGGAAGAATAATAGATATATCCTTACCAAGACACATACAGATCTATCCTTGTAATGAGAGGAAGAATAATAGATATATTCTTACCAAGACACTTACAGATCTATCCTTGTAATGAGAGGAAGAATAATAGATATATCCTTACCAAGAAACTTACAGATCTGTCCTTGTAATGAGAGGAAGAATAATAGATATATCCTTACCAAGTCACTTACAGATCTATCCTTGCAATGAGAGGAAGAATAATAGATGTATTCTTACCAAGACACATACAGATCTATCCTTGTAATGAGAGGAAGAATAATAGATATATCCTTACCAAGACACATACAGATCTATCCTTGTAATGAGAGGAAGAATAATAGATATATCCTTACCAAGAAACATACAGATCTATCCTTGTAATGAGAGGAAGAATAATAGATATATTCTTACCAAGACACTTACAGATCTATCCTTGTAATGAGAGGAAGAATAATAGATATATCCTTACCAAAACACTTACAGATCTGTCCTTGTAATGAGAGGAAGACTAATAGATATATCCTTACCAAGACACATACAGATCTGTCCTTGCAATGAGAGGAAGAATAATAGATATATCCTTACCAAGACACATACAGATCTATCCTTGTAATGAGAGGAAGAATAATAGATATATCCTTACCAAGACACATACAGATCTATCCTTGTAATGAGAGGAAGAATAATAGATATATCCTTACCAAGACACATACAGATCTATCCTTGTAATGAGAGGAAGAATAATAGATATATTCTTACCAAGACACTTACAGATCTATCCTTGTAATGAGAGGAAGAATAATAGATATATCCTTACCAAGAAACTTACAGATCTGTCCTTGTAATGAGAGGAAGAATAATAGATATATCCTTACCAAGACACTTACAGATCTATCCTTGCAATGAGAGGAAGAATAATAGATGTATTCTTACCAAGACACTTACAGATCTATCCTTGTAATGAGAGGAAGAATAATAGATGTATTCTTACCAAGACACTTACAGATCTATCCTTGCAATGAGAGGAAGAATAATAGATATATCCTTACCAAGACACTTACAGATCTATCCTTGCAATGAGAGGAAGAAAAATAGATATATTCTTACCAAGACACTTACAGATCTGTCCTTGCAATCAGAGGAAGAATAATAGATATATCCTTACCAAGACACTTACAGATCTATCCTTGCAATCAGAGGAAGAATAATAGATATATCCTTACCAAGACACTTACAGATCTGTCCTTGCAATCAGAGGAAGACTAATAGATATATCCTTACCAAGACACTTACAGATCTATCCTTGCAATGAGAGGAAGAATAATAGATATATCCTTACCAAGACACTTACAGATCTGTCCTTGCAATCAGAGGAAGAATAATAGATATATCCTTACCAAGACACTTACAGATCTATCCTTGCAATGAGAGGAAGAATAATAGATATATTCTTACCAAGACACTTACAGATCTATCCTTGTAATGAGAGGAAGAATAATAGATATATCCTTACCAAGACACTTACAGATCTGTCCTTGCAATGAGAGGAAGAATGATAGATATATCCTTACCAAGACACATACAGATCTATCCTTGTAATGAGAGGAAGAATAATAGATATATTCTTACCAAGACACTTACAGATCTATCCTTGCAATGAGAGGAAGAATAATAGATATATCCTTACCAAGACACTTACAGATCTATCCTTGCAATGAGAGGAAGAATAATAGATATATTCTTACCAAGACCCTTACAGATCTATCCTTGCAATGAGAGGAAGAATAATAGATATATCCTTACCAAGACACTTACAGATCTATCCTTGCAATGAGAGGAAGAAAAATAGATATATTCTTACCAAGACACTTACAGATCTGTCCTTGCAATCAGAGGAAGAATAATAGATATATCCTTACCAAGACACTTACAGATCTATCCTTGCAATCAGAGGAAGAATAATAGATATATCCTTACCAAGACACTTACAGATCTGTCCTTGCAATCAGAGGAAGACTAATAGATATATCCTTACCAAGACACTTACAGATCTATCCTTGCAATGAGAGGAAGAATAATAGATATATCCTTACCAAGACACTTACAGATCTGTCCTTGCAATCAGAGGAAGACTAATAGATATATCCTTACCAAGACACTTACAGATCTATCCTTGCAATGAGAGGAAGAATAATAGATATATTCTTACCAAGACACTTACAGATCTATCCTTGTAATGAGAGGAAGAATAATAGATATATCCTTACCAAGACACTTACAGATCTGTCCTTGCAATGAGAGGAAGAATAATAGATATATCCTTACCAAGACACATACAGATCTATCCTTGTAATGAGAGGAAGAATAATAGATATATTCTTACCAAGACACTTACAGATCTATCCTTGCAATGAGAGGAAGAATAATAGATATATCCTTACCAAGACACTTACAGATCTATCCTTGCAATGAGAGGAAGAATAATAGATATATTCTTACCAAGACCCTTACAGATCTATCCTTGTAATGAGAGGAAGAATAATAGATATATCCTTACCAAGACACTTACAGATCTATCCTTGCAATGAGAGGAAGAATAATAGATATATTCTTACCAAGACCTTTACAGATCTATCCTTGTAATGAGAGGAAGAATAATAGATATATTCTTACCAAGACACTTACAGATCTATCCTTGTAATGAGAGGAAGAATAATAGATATATCCTTACCAAGACACTTACAGATCTATCCTTGTAATGAGAGGAAGACTAATAGATATATCCTTACCAAGACACTTACAGATCTATCCTTGCAATGAGAGGAAGAATAATAGATATATCCTTACCAAGACACATACAGATCTATCCTTGTAATGAGAGGAAGAATAATAGATGTATTCTTACCAAAACACTTACAGATCTATCCTTGCAATGAGAGGAAGAATAATAGATATATCCTTACCAAGACACTTACAGATCTGTCCTTGTAATGAGAGGAAGAATAATAGATGTATTCTTACCAAGACACTTACAGATCTATCCTTGTAATGAGAGGAAGAATAATAGATGTATTCTTACCAAGACACTTACAGATCTATCCTTGCAATCAGAGGAAGAATAATAGATATATCCTTACCAAGACACTTACAGATCTATCCTTGCAATGAGAGGAAGAAAAATAGATATATTCTTACCAAGACACTTACAGATCTGTCCTTGCAATCAGAGGAAGAATAATAGATATATCCTTACCAAGACACTTACAGATCTATTCTTGCAATCAGAGGAAGACTAATAGATATATCCTTACCAAGACACTTACAGATCTGTCCTTGCAATCATAGGAAGACTAATAGATATATCCTTACCAAGACACTTACAGATCTGTCCTTGCAATCAGAGGAAGACTAATAGATATATCCTTACCAAGACACTTACAGATCTATCCTTGCAATCAGAGGAAGAATAATAGATATATCCCTACCAAGACACTTACAGATCTGTCCTTGCAATCAGAGGAAGACTAATAGATATATCCTTACCAAGACACTTACAGATCTATCCTTGCAATGAGAGGAAGACTAATAGATATATCCTTACCAAGACACTTACAGATCTGTCCTTGCAATCAGAGGAAGACTAATAGATATATCCTTACCAAGACACTTACAGATCTATCCTTGCAATGAGAGGAAGAATAATAGATATATTCTTACCAAGACACTTACAGATCTATCCTTGTAATGAGAGGAAGAATAATAGATATATCCTTACCAAGACACTTACAGATCTGTCCTTGCAATGAGAGGAAGAATAATAGATATATCCTTACCAAGACACATACAGATCTATCCTTGTAATGAGAGGAAGAATAATAGATATATTCTTACCAAGACACTTACAGATCTATCCTTGCAATGAGAGGAAGAATAATAGATATATCCTTACCAAGACACTTACAGATCTATCCTTGCAATGAGAGGAAGAATAATAGATATATTCTTACCAAGACCCTTACAGATCTATCCTTGTAATGAGAGGAAGAATAATAGATATATCCTTACCAAGACACTTACAGATCTATCCTTGCAATGAGAGGAAGAATAATAGATATATTCTTACCAAGACACTTACAGATCTATCCTTGTAATGAGAGGAAGAATAATAGATATATCCTTACCAAGACACTTACAGATCTGTCCTTGCAATGAGAGGAAGAATAATAGATATATCCTTACCAAGACACATACAGATCTATCCTTGTAATGAGAGGAAGAATAATAGATATATTCTTACCAAGACACTTACAGATCTATCCTTGCAATGAGAGGAAGAATAATAGATATATCCTTACCAAGACACTTACAGATCTATCCTTGCAATGAGAGGAAGAATAATAGATATATTCTTACCAAGACCCTTACAGATCTATCCTTGTAATGAGAGGAAGAATAATAGATATATCCTTACCAAGACACTTACAGATCTATCCTTGCAATGAGAGGAAGAATAATAGATATATTCTTACCAAGACCTTTACAGATCTATCCTTGTAATGAGAGGAAGAATAATAGATATATTCTTACCAAGACACTTACAGATCTATCCTTGTAATGAGAGGAAGAATAATAGATATATCCTTACCAAGACACTTACAGATCTGTCCTTGTAATGAGAGGAAGACTAATAGATATATCCTTACCAAGACACTTACAGATCTATCCTTGCAATGAGAGGAAGAATAATAGATATATCCTTACCAAGACACTTACAGATCTGTCCTTGTAATGAGAGGAAGAATAATAGATGTATTCTTACCAAGACACTTACAGATCTATCCTTGCAATGAGAGGAAGAATAATAGATGTATTCTTACCAAGACGCTTACAGATCTATCCTTGCAATGAGAGGAAGAATAATAGATGTATTCTTACCAAGACACTTACAGATCTATCCTTGTAATGAGAGGAAGAATAATAGATGTATTATTACCAAGACACTTACAGATCTATCCTTGCAATGAGAGGAAGAATAATAGATATATCCTTACCAAGACACTTAGAGATCTATCCTTGCAATGAGAGGAAGAAAAATAGATATATTCTTACCAAGACACTTACAGATCTGTCCTTGCAATCAGAGGAAGAATAATAGATATATCCTTACCAAGACACTTACAGATCTATCCTTGCAATCAGAGGAAGACTAATAGATATATCCTTACCAAGACACTTACAGATCTGTCCTTGCAATCATAGGAAGACTAATAGATATATCCTTACCAAGACACTTACAGATCTGTCCTTGCAATCAGAGGAAGACTAATAGATATATCCTTACCAAGACACTTACAGATCTGTCCTTGCAATCAGAGGAAGAATAATAGATATATCCTTACCAAGACACTTACAGATCTATCCTTGCAATGAGAGGAAGAATAATAGATATATCCTTACCAAGACACATACAGATCTATCCTTGTAATGAGAGGAAGAATAATAGATATATCCTTACCAAGACACATACAGATCTATCCCTGCAATGAGAGGAAGAATAATAGATATATCCTTACCAAGACACTTACAGATCTATCCTTGTAATGAGAGGAAGAATAATAGATATATCCTTACCAAGACACTTACAGATCTGTCCTTGTAATGAGAGGAAGAATAATAGATATATCCTTACCAAGACACTTACAGATCTATCCTTGCAATGAGAGGAAGAATAATAGATATATCCTTACCAAGACACATACAGATCTATCCTTGTAATGAGAGGAAGAATAATAGATATATCCTTACCAAGACACTTACAGATCTATCCTTGCAATCAGAGGAAGACTAATAGATATATCCTTACCAAGACACTTACAGATCTGTCCTTGCAATCATAGGAAGACTAATAGATATATCCTTACCAAGACACTTACAGATCTGTCCTTGCAATCAGAGGAAGACTAATAGATATATCCTTACCAAGACACTTACAGATCTGTCCTTGCAATCAGAGGAAGAATAATAGATATATCCTTACCAAGACACTTACAGATCTATCCTTGCAATGAGAGGGAGAATAATAGATATATCCTTACCAAGACACATACAGATCTATCCTTGTAATGAGAGGAAGAATAATAGATATATCCTTACCAAGACACATACAGATCTATCCCTGCAATGAGAGGAAGAATAATAGATATATCCTTACCAAGACACTTACAGATCTATCCTTGTAATGAGAGGAAGAATAATAGATATATCCTTACCAAGACACTTACAGATCTGTCCTTGTAATGAGAGGAAGAATAATAGATATATCCTTACCAAGACACTTACAGATCTATCCTTGCAATGAGAGGAAGAATAATAGATATATCCTTACCAAGACACATACAGATCTATCCTTGTAATGAGAGGAAGAATAATAGATATATCCTTACCAAGACACTTACAGATCTATCCTTGCAATCAGAGGAAGACTAATAGATATATCCTTACCAAGACACTTACAGATCTATCCTTGCAATCAGATAAGATAAGGAAATGGTTGTTGCCTAAGTTGAATCTTTAATTAAAGGAAAGATTTAATTTTTTAGGGTGTTAAAAAATTCATATACATGTAATAAGAATATTCTGCAAAAGAGGATATCATTGTTTTCATATTCTAGTGTCGCTGGTGCTTCAATATTTAGTTCAACCACACATGCGATGTCATATCAGAAAATGCAAGGAATATAAATGTTCGTTAAACTGGTGCACGTGTCGTAAGATTTAAATGTTGACGTAACGACGTCGCTAGACAGAAAACGTGCTAAAATCAAACTTGATTATTAATTTATATTCTGTAATGTTAAACTGACACGTGACAAACTTTTATCGCGATAATCTATAATTAAAATTTCTAAATTTGGTAAAAGTAAGGATAGATTATTGTTCTTACAAGTGGCATGTGCATAGCTTTTGAGGCGACTTATGGGATGAATTAAAAATAATAAACATTTTATTATAATGTTTTATGGTAACGCCAGTTTACCTGTACAAAGGATGGCATGGCTTGGATTTTTTAATCAAAATATAACAAACATTTCGGATATGTTTAAACATTGTCACGCTCAAACAACATTTCAATGTTTCCCCAATTGCTTGCTTATCTGATGATCTATTGTTAATGGTTTCCCCAAGGTGAAGTTCTATGGTTAATCTCCACGTACGCCAAAGGCCGGGTAACATTTCCCATTGATTTGTTGGATAAACGAGATTCGCCACAGGTGCAAATATTATGTTAATACGTTCATTGTTAAAACTGGAGATGTTGTTAAGATATGGACACTGCAAGACGATTGATCAGACTTTCTTTAACAAATCAAAATAGATTTACCAAAGCGATCTCCTTGAACATAAATCTTTATACATCCATCTGCTGCAACCGATGAAAAATTCAACCTGTCGCCATCTTTTGTGATCATATTGTTTGAGTGAGATTACCATCAAGTGGTCAAACAATATAAGATGGAGAATATGGTGTCGTAAAATATTATGTATTTATTGAATGATAAATAATTTTAATATTTCACTTCAGTTAATAATCAGATTGGATTGTGTTGCTTAACAAATTATTTTCACAATAAATTGCTTTATCTACTACTAATAAGAAGAAATGGAGACATCTTGAATCTTTGTGTTTTGTTCTTTTGTCCATTATCTATTTGCCAGTATTCAGCGGGATTAGACCGTACCATTTGTTGCAAACATTTCAATGTTTTTTCTATGAAATGGCGCAATTAAAACATCAAAGTTAACTTGGATATGTTTTATGCAAGGAAAGTGGGCGGCTATTTAATGTCATTAATTTAACGTGAAATAGTCGCTTCTATAATGTTTTCTTCGGAGGATGAAATTTTCACCTGTCTCTAAAATGCACCTGTTTACATGGAACGCACCCCGGTCAAATTTTGTCTTTATCAATGAATAAACAAAATGAACGAAGGCGCGTGTCTCGTTCATAAACCATTCAATTGAAGACAAATGTGAAGTGTTGATGTAGAGGTAAAAGCCAAGTGTGACGTATGAAATACATTTCTTCTATTCGCATTAACTTTGAAACAACTTATATTGTATAATTTATCATGGTGCCACAAGGACTTCCTTCCGGCTACTAAATTTGTTTACTATCATTGAGGTTTGGTTTGGCTGGTTTATAGTATTTTTTTAACGCCACTTTCAACAATATTTCAGTTATATTGTAGCGGTCAGTTTTATTTGGCGGAGGAAACCGAAGTACCGGAGAAAACCACCGACCTGTCGCAAGTCATTGACAATCATTGAGGAAACCGCCGAAAAAAAACAGCTTAATGTGCAAGCCTCTTTTTTAGTTGTTTGCTCAATAGTGGTAAACAAATGTTAATGAAAATAAGCGGGTTTCACCTTTTTTCAATGGGTTGCCCAATGATATTAAGCATATTAGTGGCCGAGGGTTAGTCTCTGTGATGAAACATACACTTAGACAAGTGGCTTAAAAATATCAGTGAGTGTGTTGTATCTAATGTTAATTGGACTCATCTCGACCTACGCCTATCACCACTGATGTTGAGTTCAAATCTCAATCAGGGCGAGGTGTACAGCATTATATGATAATGTTTGTCAGTGACTTGAGACAGGTCGATTGTTTTCTCCGGTTTCCTCCACCAATAAAACTGACCGCCACGAAATAGCTGAAATATTGTTGAAAGTGGCGTTAAACACCATAAAACCAAACTAAAACCAATCGATCTCTACTCTTCCATCCAATGAAAGATGTAAGAGAATGAATTGTACGAGGTTTCGTGATTGTCTATAACCGGAATGTTCCGTTAATGTTCGTGAAATAATCGCACGAAACCTCTGACGTTGTCTGAAAATGTTTTAAGCTCCATTACATAAGGATAATTTTAGAGAGATTCTAGGGAAATGTTTAGCTTTAGTTATTGTTACAACCCTATAATTACATTTCTATTAAACTACTTCTGATATTAGGATTTCAAGATAAAAAAGTTTGTTTTTAACATTTAACAATTTCAAAATTTCAAATATAAAATTTGTTTTACATGCGAACAAAAATGTGTTGCATGTTACTAACTACATATTCCCACCTCCAGATTGGAAAAGTCACAATACAATAGAAGATTTATTTTTAGTCGGAAACACACAAACGAATATAGCACAAGCTCTAATGTCCTTTTCTACAGAAATAAGATTTACTACAGGCACGAAATTTTGAAATTTCGTTCCTAAATTAGATCTTATGAATAAATGAAAGCGATCATGAAAACGTGAAACATAATTTAGATGTATTTAAACTGACATGTGACGGATGTTAAAAATAGATAAATTATTGTATCGTATGACATGGATGGGGCATGTCTATTATGTATTTCTATACCAACTGTTAGTTAGTTATAAAAACGACATTTGTGAAAAGATTTCATAAGAATAATGAAATTTTTCTCTTAATCTTCATGTTATACAGTTTCTACTGAGTCAATTATAATTTGTTACGGTCGTGGCTATATATTTGAGCACATCACATGTTTTATTCTCGTGTTCAAACTATTTAATTTATAGCTATGTATTATATACATTGTACATAGAATGTTATTGCATATGCAAAATTGGGTTTGGTGTTTTATGGTGTTTAACGCCACTTTCAACAATATTTCAGTTATTCAGTTTTTTTGGGTGGAGAAGAACGGAGAACCCGGAATAAACCATAGACCTGTCGCAAGTCACTGACAAGCTTTATCACATAATGTTGTTCACCTCTCCCTGATCGGGATTCGAACTCACAACATCAGTGGTGATAGGCAATGATTGTATAGGTAGTTGTAAATCCAACTACCATATGTGCGATCACGGGCACGACGACCCCTGTAAAATGGGGTATTTTGAAGAAAAACTTTTATTTTATACAAATATTTATTTGACAACAAGAATTGATCGAACACAAGTTTTACGAATATAAAAAAGATTTCTCCTCTTTACAATATACTGTTACACTGGTCAAATTATTGAAGTCATACTATTTAATTTTCTAAAGAATAATTTATTTATCATACATACACAGCCAGAACGGTTGCCGCTCGATATTTCGAAGTTTCAGTGGTCCGATGGTTCACTGGTTCGTGGTATCGATAGTCCGAATGTCTGTTTTAACACTGGAAATGAAAACAAAGTAGAATCATACCAAATTTCATTCTTTAAATGGTGGAATACGAATCCTCTGCATTGTATAATACTTTTTTTTAATGTAAATACTTCTTAATTCGAATTCGTATTATGTTGTTTGTTATCCAGAATATTAAGAAAATGGAACATTTTTAGATTGTCTGATAATAGGTTTATGAGCTTATAACGAAATCAATGATCTGTTTAATTAAAAGTAAAAATATATACGCATGCTCTCAAACTATCAGTGGTGCCTAGAGCTTTGTCAAAATGGATATTTCCCCCCCAAAAACACGATGGGTTAGAATGAAGTCCAAAAATGGTCCATCAGAATTATTCACTTTGACACCACCAATTGATTGATATTTTTCGCTCGATACGAAACTTAGAGTTCTAGAATAATTGAAAGCTCTCCTCTTGAGTCCTTGGATCATAACCATACCTTCAATTCAAGATAAGGGTAATAACAAAATTACCGAACTCCGAGCAATCTTACAAAGGGAAAGTCAAAACTCATAATTATATAAACAGACAAAATCAGTCAACAACCGGAAAATTGTGAAAATCGTAATGACCCTGACTTGGTACAGGCATTTCTAAAGAAATGGTGGGTTGAATCAGATTTTAAAACGCCAAACCTCCCGCTCTCATTACGGTTCAAAGGCTCCCGCTGTCACTATAACAGTATTTAAATACAGAAACAAAATAGGTAAAATAGTTGTCAAAACAGTACCATATTCAGTGAATGTAAATGTCAAAAACACTTTCAGGTCACATATTGATTAACAAATATTTTTGACATTTTTCTTGACTTCTTTATCTTTATACATTTCCACTATATGAAACTGCATCGCTTATAATCGTTTCTGCAGAGACGGAATGTATTTCGAAAAGATCTTGGTATCGGAATATAAACTTTTTAAGAGATCGAATAAGGCGAATCTTTTCATAGCCCTGATCCAGTAGCCTGTTTCTCAGATGAAGATGACGTTTCAGGAAATCAAAATAATTGCTACTGGCCCTTGCAAGATGTCAGTCTTAGCTAAGATTATAAATGTCTAAAGATGACGAAAACTGTTACATCTTAACCTAGAGCTACACAACAGATGTCACATGTGGCGTGGGACTGCCTACTCTTCAGAAACACACCACTTTTCACTCCTGGTTTTGTGTTGCTCAATCTTTAGTTTTCTATGTAGTGGTTTTTCTGTCATTATTTGTTCTTTGTCCCTGCTCTTTTAACCGTTGTATTGTCTGCAACTCTTCGATTTACAGGTTCTGATTACCCATTTTGTATCTCATATTTATATTTTAATTTGTAGTTTCATAATCTTTCTATCCCCAAAAAGTTGTTTAAAAAATAACCGTGGACGTGGGTGTGAGAAAAACACAATACAAGTGAAATATGAATATACGATGAAGATCTTTTAGCACTAGTAAATTTGAATATATGTTTAAAACTAGTGATCTGGCCCTGTTCTCGGTAGGTAAAGTAAGTCGATGCCTTGTTAATAAATCGATGTCAGTTTAAACAAAAGTACACTTAGTAAATCGATGTCAGTTTAAACAAAAGTACACTTTGTAAATCGATGTCAGTTTAAACAAAAGTACACTTTGTAAATCGATGTAACGATACTAAACAATATGCATTATATTTATTAGTTGGGTTCATAAAAACCTAAGCTCTATATAAATCATAATTAAGAAATGAGGGAGAATTAAGTTGAGCTTGAACAATTTCTTGGACAAAATACATATTTTCGATACGGGTTTGAACTAAAAGGTTTATTATACTTACATTAACATAAAATACAGTCAAACCTGTCTATGCACTCACCTGTATTAAACAATCACCTGTATTAAACAATCACCTGTATTAAACAATCACCTGTCTATGCACTCACCTGTATTAAACAATCACCTGTATTAAACAATCACCTCTATTAAACAATCACCTGTCTATGCACTCACCTGTATTAAACAATCACCTGTATTAAAATGTCACCTGTATTAAACAATCACCTGTCTATGCACTCACCTGTATTAAACAATCACCTGTATTAAACAATCACCTCTATTAAACAATCACCTGTCTATGCACTCACCTGTATTAAACAATCACCTGTATTAAAATGTCACCTGTATTAAACAATCACCTGCCCATGCAGTCACCTTTATTAAACAATCACCTGTATTAAACAATCACCTCTATTAAGCAATCACCTGCCCGTGCAGTCACCTCTATTAAACAATCACCTGTATTAAAATGTCACCTGTATTAAACAATCACCTGCCCATGCAGTCACCTCTATTAAACAATCACCTGTATTAAACAATCACCTCTATTAAGCAATCACCTGCCCGTGCAGTCACCTCTATTAAACAATCACCTGTATTAAAATGTCACATTTTTCTTGTCCTGTCATAGAAAATTTCATATGAATTGAATCTCTTATAAGAGGTCACATGACTTATAAGGTCACTTTTTTTCTTTGTCCCAAAGGTGACCTCTTAATACAGGTTTAACTGTATATCATGACCTCTTAATACAGGTTTAACTGTATATCATGACCTCTTAATACAGGTTTAACTGTATATCAAATTCCTATATTTCCATGATGTAATAAAAGAATGACTATTAATAGAAAGTCTACATATTAGTTGTGTTGTAATCGTTTTGAAGGAGACATGCAGTTGAACTGTATGAAACAGTGATGGTCAATAAATACACCAATAACAAAACAACAACCCTCTCTCTTCTTATTAACTCAATGAACATAAAAAAGTGAGTGGAACTAGTTCTCAAAGATATTGGAGAACAAAACAGATTGTGGATTATATAGTGCTTTCTTTATTGCCTTCTGTCAGAAAGTTTCCTAATCATATTTCATCGTATAAGTACCCAGTTCTACTGAAAACTTTCAACAGTATTTCAGTTATACCGCGGTGGTCAGTTTTATTGATGGAGGAAACCGGAGTACCCGAAGAAAACCATCGACCTGTCGCAAGTCACTAACAAACTTCATCACCTAATGTTGTATCGAGTACACCTCGCCTGAGCGGGGTTCGAACTCACAACATAATTGGTGATAGGCACTGATTACACAGGTAGTTGTAAATCTAACTACCATACGATTACGACAACGACGTTCTCCAAAATATATTTTAAATTACAGATTACATAGATGTTTTGATAAATACTTGATTTCAAAATCTTGAGAAACGGGTAGTGCTACATTAGCCCCCCTCCCCCTAAAAAAATACCAACCTTTATATCGTATCAAGGAACTTTGTGTTAAAAATTCAGAAGAATTGATCAACTAAGAACTAAATATTATCGCCCGTATTTTACCGTTGTCTCTAAAGACGGGCAACAACGTCATCGACAGACCCAAATCACAATACGACCGCAATTTGTTTTAGGTCGTATAAAAATGAATATCAAATATCACAGTACAAAAAGTACCTGTTACCTGGGTATTAATTGATTGCCGACATGCTATTAAGAATGACGCTAAATAAACACGCAACGATTTCATTAATCTGTTTAAAATCTCAGATTTCTAGCAAAACGTGTTGTCAATTTAACTGAATATATTGATAGATAAATCAATGAAGCTTCTACTTTTACAATGTCAGGTAGATTGAAGATGTGATTAAATCGCTGTATTCATCTTGTCACTGTGTCACAGATGGTTTTCCTATATTTAATATATATGTATATATACGTCATATGTCTAACTGTTTGTAGATTTTGATGCTGGAAAATCGGAAAAGAAAATAAATAATTAAAAAAAAAAAAAAATGTAATATGTCTTCTTTGACTTTTATGATTTAACTTAAATTAATTATGATTTTATGATTTTACTTAAATAAATAAATTATTATTATTTTTTGGTTCAATCGGAAGTGTTGTTATTGCTAAATATACATTAAAATTTCCGATAAAAAATATGCTCCACATTGGTACAACGTGATAATTCTTTCCGGTTGATCATTTTCCTATTGAGCTCACTGACCGAAAGAGTCATGTGGTATATTTGTCAAATCGTCGTATGTCGTCGTCGTCCATAAACTGTTATATTTCTATCTTTTCCAAAGCCAACAGGCCAATTAAAATCAGACTTGGTACAGGTAGGATTGGAACTGGTCATCGGATAATCCTCTACACAGTTTATTTCCTTTCCCCATCGGAAATCCATCACCATCAAAAGAGTCCTTAAAAAGGGTGCTGAGTGTTAAAAAAAAAATATTTTCATTTTTTTCAAATATTGTTGTTATTATTTTTTTCTTTATTTTTCTTGTAAAATTATCTTTATATCAGACTTAATAAGGAAATCAAAATGGGAGGGACGAACACTCGAAATTGATGCTTTTTTAATTTTTAAAACCGATTTTGGTATTTTTTTTTCTCTGAATTTCTTATACAATGTCATGCCTGTATTTGTAAAACAGAGATAAAAGGGGTCAAAGGAAACCAAAGCGACCAGCATACACACATTTGTCATTTTAAGTACGATGTGCATGCTGTATTTTACATTGAGTTCAAATGAAATTTTCCTGACTGAAGTATTCTAACAGATTTGAGGTAGATTTTACAGTTCACAGATATGGGAAGCGAAAGGGACCAGCACTCTGTCTCAAATTTTGAATTTTTATTTAAGTAAGATTTTTGACAATGTGCTAATCGGAGTTCAAATTTAGAAATTGCACATATTTGGAAGGTAAACAGAATTTTATTTTGCATCCAATTGCAATTTTGATGCGTTTTTTTTTGGTGGTATATCGACAGATTCCGATTCCCAAAATTTGAACTTTTTAAAAAAAGATTCTACCAAATTGAATGCATGCTTATGCAAAATGTGCGTATCTATTAGTTATATAAATGAATTTATAGAGAACATGAGTTTTTTTTCTTATGGAAAAGGGGCTAAATGGTGCCCAAATTTTGAAATTTTGAATATTTGGGATACACATTAATAACTGTATAATTTTTTTTTACATGCATTTAGTCATTAAATTGATTGTGACAAGGGCGACAGGCAGTATTCCAGTAGACTGTTCAATCAGTTATAGTGTTCGAGTTAAACTTGATTGTAATGTCACCAATATAAGAGTACTGCAAACCGGATTTTTTTTTACTGGGGCATAGTTTCAGGCAACACCTACTGACTGGTAAAAGGGAGGTAAGTCTTTGTTTACAAATTTTGTCGTCTGCAATATAAACAAAACAAGATTGAAGATGGGCGCTAGAGGGAAGAATTTGTCATCAGATCAGAAAAAAATTATCTTGACGATGATGCCGTTGGTACTCTTTCACCTGTGGATGATAATATAAACTGAAGAAAGCATAGACCCCCATGACCAGTGCTCGATAATGACTACAGTATGTGGCCAAAAGTATTGCAACATGTAAAAAAATCCCTATATAATCAACCAAAACCATATGTTTTCAAAAAATTAGCGTGAAGTCATTTCTGGATAGATTTTAACAAATTTTACACCAAAACATTCAGAATTGTCTATATTTTGATTGTTTATTTGCTCATTATGTTTATATGAGTGGTTTTTATTTGTTCATAATTTAAACAGGATTGTTAATTTTTGGGATTTATTTTTAGTTGAAATATATAGGAAAGTCAAAGTCAATTTTTATTTGTTATGTTTAAATTATGAACAAATAAAAACCACTCATATAAACAAATGACGTTGGAAATTCAGGTCCAGGGGTCGATTTCACAAAAAGTCGTAAGTCTAAGATTAATCGTAAGTGTTATCGTAAGTGTGATTTCCAAGCTTTTGATTGGTTGAAATTCACACTTACGACTGATCTTAGACTTACAACTTTTTGTGAAATCGACCACAGAATTGGGACAGGCACAAAAATGTGGCGGGGTTTAATGTGTTAATGTAATCCAACCACTATTGATAATTGGATCTCCAACTGCAATACATATACGTATAAACAAACGATATAAAACCCTAACAGCTTCGGTTTCACTCGAGAAAAAGTATGCATGCTTGCCCATGAAGAAAAATCGGGACATTTTAAATAACTTCAATAGATTATTGGAAATTAGATTTTTTAAGAAAATTAATTAGTTCGTTGGATTTTTTAAGTTTAATTTCCCTTTTTTTCATTTCAATATCTCAGTTTACACTGACTAAACCAGAAACAACGTATTTGTACATTTCACCAATTTACTTCGGATAGTCTCTCTTTAATCAGAAAACATCACGTTGCTAGCATATCTATCTACAAGGGTCGATTCACGAATCACCTTCTCCGTTAAAACTGCCAAGAATTAATTTGTGATTAATATTTTAATTTTCAAAGGTGGCATACTCTATTGTTGTCTGAAATGTGCAAACATTAATGCTACATAAGGACATATTTTACTGTTTACTGTTATAATGAATTATTTAGAATATATGCCGCTGCTTTAATTTCTTATTTAAAGAAAGACAACTCGTATTCTTATCCATTATGTGTACTCGTTTAAAGTATGCGAATTTCATAGTATTGACCACTTATCTAGATGTATTTTTCTGAAGTATATATTACCAACCATTTCTTTAAAAATCTTGACATAAGCCATAAACCAACCACGAGTGTAGCTTGGGTTGGAATTTTACCGAGGCAGGGTGTCTTGGGGCGTTCGACTTTTTTTGTTGTTTTTTCTTATGTTAAAATTTTGACGTTTTGATAGTAGTTATTACCATAATTTGGTAAATTAGCCACATGTAGGTTTTTAAAATTATTGACATTAAAATACAGTGAATCTATGCGTTCATCTCTGTAAAATGTTCATTATGCTCCTTACACTACTACATGATTGAAGAGTTGATTAACACACCAGGGGGTCTTCAATCATATTTATAAGATGTATGGCTCAAACATAGTCCTTATTCAGACAGATTGATATTGTAATGACATTCGCCGAGGAAAATAGTAGAACCATTTCTGAACCCCCAAAAAATAATTCCGGTTTGCATACAGCAAGATACAACAGATGCTAACTTAGAACTTACAGTGTATGTTTACGATTTAGTTTTATCTTAAGATGTTGTGTTTATCCATTTTGTTTTACCGAGGCAATTGCCTCGGTTGCCTCAATGGATGCTACGCCTTTGCCAACAGAGACGTCGTAGTCACTATCATATGAATTTCATCACAAGAAATACTATTGTCGTTGTATCATAGAAAATAATCAAAGGGATCCATCTCGGGGTTTTTTGCGAAGGAGGGGGTGTTGTCATCTTATAATAAGGAAAGTCAGACCATAGTGGTAGCGTGCTGGGAGAGTGTCACGCTCACGCACGCTGCAGACATCTTCTGTAGATTTCGAGAAAAGAGTAGACGCATTGTAGCCGCTTCAAAAGAATAAACTTGATTTTTCATCCCTACCCAACTCTCCACGCTTTTTAAGTGGCAGTCAAAAGTAGTTGATATGACTGACTTTTCTATTTAGTTTTTATATGAGAAATATTATCTTCGTGTTCTGCAAGTGGTTTAAATAAGATGTTGCTAACAAAGGCGTAATTTTTAAAGCATGTTATGTTGCACTTTCTTTTTGTGTGAGGAACACTGATTAAAATACCTTTGTAGAATTCACGTGATTATGTAATATATACATGTACTTCATTGTTATCGTTATCACAGACGACCACCAACAGTACATTCACTTGTCATTAGAACTCCTGATATTTGGACATCAATATTGTTCAGATATAGACGAAGTAGCCTATATAATATAACGGCAATCCAACGTGTGTTGAATAAGGTCAGCCACTCCCTCCTAACTCCTAGATATGAGAGATTACCACCACGTATACCCCTCACTGGATCTCGAAAGGATACGTACGTGTCATAAATATTTGAAGGTTGTTCCAGAAAAGCGTCGTGCGCACTAATTTAGATATCTACGTTTTATTTTTATATAATACAAATGTACATCTGAAAATTCACCCAAACAATCTTAGAGCTAGACATCTTAGCCGACGCTTTGTTATATATATTTTTCCCTTCCTAACCGGGAATTGAACACAGACCGTTGTTAGTACACCGAAGAGCCAACCACTTTTGTATATTGCCGAACCATTTAACCCGGCCAAATCAGCAAACCTTGTCACATAGGACGAGACCGACGGCCGATTTACTTGTAATTTTAAGCGATGTGACAATGGAATACAGAATCATATTTTTTTTTCATTTGGCAGCATTCGTGTTCATCATTATAAATTGTATATTATGATTTGTCTTCTCATGCAAACACAGGAAATAAATATTACAATCTCCTCAAGAAAGTGACTACAATGAAATATGCCTACCTTACTGGAACCGCATCCGGTGGCTAATGATTAGAGCGTGCCCGTCTCCAATGCGGTAGATCATGTGGTCGGGCCACGGTCAGGTCAAACTAATGACTATGAAATGGGTAAAGCAATGACTGGTTAGCTCGGAATCGGGATAATTTTGGCCAGGTGACGTGAAATATATACCCACGAACTGTTGTTTCAGTGAGCTAGGCCGGGTGACGTGAAATATATACCCACGGACTGTTGTTTCAGTGAGCTAGTACTATAAGGATACAATTAAGCGTGTTTGTCTAGTACAAAACAGATATCGTCATCATATTTGTCTAGTACAAAACAGATATCGTCATCATGTTTGTCTAGTACAAAACAGATATCGTCATCATGTTTTGAATGTAACTTGTTCTCGCCATAATACAGTTGAAACATTGTTAATTTGGCAACAATCACTCACTTACCCTACCTTACTGGATTCCGAATGAACAGTGGGTTGTATAAGATATTTTTTAATGTATAATCTGAAAATTCAACCCAACAGTGTTAGAGGTCCATTCTTAGCACATTGTCACATGTTAAGTACGAATTCCTTGCATTGTCACGACCAGTGCGGACTTTGACAAAGATATGCAAAACCAATCCCTTTTTGTGCACGATTTTTGCATATCTTTCCTCTTCTGGTCAACATTCAGCCCACGCAGGTAAAACTGATTTATCTATGTTATCACCTGTTTGAAATACACACAGGTAATTTGTTTCTATCTTGTATGTACATTTCCATCGCGGTTAATCTATTTATATACAAACATAGACAATTTTGGAACATATGTCTGACAAGTAATATGATATGAAGTGTAAGTAAAATGTCTTCACTTTAAGTTCTATTGTACCAAACATAACTGGTACATCATTTGAGCGTGTTTTTATCGCTTTAATCAAATTCACGTAGCTTAATCCTACAAGAAGAGACCATTGCAAAATTTTAATGCACCAAGCAATTGTTCATACTAGCGGGATTGTTTTTTAAATTTAGTTTTTTTGCGATAAATTAAAATCAACATTTGAATGACTACTTCAGCAGATTTTTTAATACGATAATTTCTGAGATTGACAAAACTGGTCCGATGATCTTCATTATATGACTATTCACTCGCGATAATTAAAAACACTACAGGCACATACTACAAGTAGATAGTCACGAAAACTAAACACATCCCAGGCACACACTAAAAGTAGAAAGTCACGAAAACTAAACACACCACAAGTATACACTGAAAGTAGAGTCACGAAAACTAAACACACCACAGGTATACACTGAAAGCAGAGTCACGAAAACTAAACGCACCACAGGTATACACTGAAAGTAGATAGTCACGAAAACAAAACACATCACAGGCACACACTGAAAGCAGAGTCACGAAAACTAAGCACACCACAGGTATACACTGAAAGCAGATAGTCACGAAAACTGAACACACCACAGGTATACACTGAAAGCAGAGTCACGAAAACTAAACACACCACAGGCACATACTAAAAGTAGATAGTCATGAAAATTAAACACACCACAGGTATACACTGAAAGTAGATAGTCACGAAAACTAAACACACCACAGGCACATACTACAAGTAGATAGTCACGAAAACTAAACACACCACAGGTATACACTGAAAGTAGATAGTCACGAAAACTAAACACACCACAGGCACACACTAAAAGTAAATAGTCATGAAAACTAAACACATCACAGGCACACACTAAAAGTAGATAGTCACGAAAACTAAAAACACACCACAGGTATATACTAAAAGTAGATAGTCACGAAAACTACACACACCACAGGTATATACTAAAAGTAGATAGTCACGAAAACTACACACACCACAGGTATACACTAAAAGTAGATAGTCACGAAAACTAAACACACCACAGGCACATACTAAAAGTAAATAGTCATGAAAACTACACACATCACAGGCACACACTAAAAGCAGATAGTCACGAAAACTAAACACACCACAGGCACATACTAAAAGTAGATAGTCACGAAAACTAAACACATCACAGGCACACACTAAAAGTAGATAGTCAGGAAAACTAAACACACCACAGGCACACACTAAAAAGTAGATAGTCACGAAAACTACACACACCACAGGTATATACCAAAAGTAGATAGTCACGAAAACTACACACACCACAGGTATATACTAAAAGTAGATAGTCACGAAAACTAAACACACCACAGGCACATACTAAAAGTAGATAGTCATGAAAACTAAACACATCACAGGCACACACTAAAAGCAGATAGTCACGAAAACTAATCACATCACAGGCACATACTACAAGTAGATAGTCACGAAAACTAAACACACCACAGGTATACACTGAAAGTAGATAGTCACGAAAACTAAACACACCACAGGCACATACTAAAAGTAGATAGTCACGAAAATTAAACCCACCACAGGTATACACTGAAAGCAGATAGTCACGAACACTAAGCACACCACAGGCACATACTAAAAGTAGATAGTCACGAAAATTAAACACACCACAGGTATACACTAAAAGTAGATAGTCACGAAAACTAAACACACCACAGGTATATACTAAAAGTAGATAGTCACGAAAACTAAACACACCACAGGCACATACTAAAAGTAGATAGTCACGAAAACTAAACCCACCACAGGTATACACTGAAAGCAGATAGTCACGAAAACTAAGCACACCACAGGCACATACTAAAAGTAGATAGTCACGAAAACTAAACACACCACAGGTATACACTGAATGCAGATAGTCACGAAAACTAAACACACCACAGGTATACACTGAAAGCAGATAGTCACGAAAACTAAACACATCACAGGCACACACTAAAAGTAGATAGTCACGAAAACTAAACACACCACAGGTATACACTGAAAGCAGATAGTCACGAAAACTAAACACACCACAAGCACATACTAAAAGTAGATAGTCACGAAAACTGAACACACCACAGGCACATACTAAAGTAGATAGTCACGAAAACTAAACACACCACAGGTATACACTGAAAGCAGATAGTCACGAACACTAAACACACCACAGGCACATACTAAAAGTAGATAGTCACGAAAACTGAACACACCACAGGCACATACTAAAAGTAGATAGTCACGAAAACTAAACACACCACAGGTATACACTGAAAGCAGATAGTCACGAAAACTAAACACATCACAGGCACACACTAAAAGTAGATAGTCACGAAAATTAAACACACCACAGGCACACACTAAAAGTAGATAGTCACGAAAACTACACACACCACAGGTATATACTAAACGTAGATAGTCACGAAAACTACACACACCACAGGTATATACTAAAAGTAGATAGTCACGAAAACTAAACACACCACAGGTATACACTAAAAGTAGATAGTCACGAAAACTAAGCACACCACAGGCATATACTAAAAGTAAATAGTCATGAAAACTAAACACATCACAGGCACACACTAAAAGCAGATAGTCACGAAAACTAAACACACCACAGGCACATACTAAAAGTAGATAGTCACGAAAACTAAACACATCACAGGCACACACTAAAAGTAGATAGTCACGAAAACTACACACACCACAGGTATATACTAAAAGTAGATAGTCACGAAAACTACACACACCACAGGTATATACTAAAAGTAGATAGTCACGAAAACTAAACACACCACAGGCACATACTAAAAGTAAATAGTCATGAAAACTAAATACATCACAGGCACACACTAAAAGCAGATAGTCACGAAAACTAATCACATCACAGGCACATACTACAAGTAGATAGTCACGAAAACTAAACACATCACAGGCACACACTAAAAGTAGATAGTCATGAAAACTAAACACATCACAGGCACACACTAAAAGTAGATAATCACGAAAACTAAACACACCACAGGTATACACTAAAAGTAGATAGTCACGAAAACTGAACACACCACAGGCACATACTAAAAGTAGATAGTCATAAAAACTAAACACATCACAGGCACACAATAAAAATAGATAGTCACGAAAACTAAACACACCACAGGCACATACTAAAAGTAGATAGTCACGAAAACTAAACACACCACAGGTATATACTAAAAGTAGATAGTCACGAAAACTAAACACATCACAGGCACATACTAAAAGTAGATAGTCACGAAAACTAATCACACCACAGGCACATACTAAAAGTAGATAGTCACGAAAACTAAACACATCACAGGCACACACTAAAAGTAGATAGTCATGAAAACTAAACACATCACAGGCACACACTAAAAGCAGATAGTCACGAAAATTAATCACACCACAGGCACATACTACAAGTAGATAGTCACGAAAACTAAACACATCACAGGCACACACTAAAAGTAGATAGTTACGAAAACTAAACACACCACAGGTATACACTTAAAGTAGATAGTCACGAAAACTGAACACACCACAGGCACATACTAAAAGTAGATAGTCATGAAAACTAAACACATCACAGGCACACAATAAAAATAGATAGTCACGAAAAGTAAACACACCACAGGCACATACTAAAAGTAGATAGTCACGAAAACTAAACACACCACAGGTATACACTGAAAGCAGATAGTCACGAAAACTAAACACATCACAGGCACACACTAAAAGTAGATAGTCACGAAAACTAAACACACCACAGGTATACACTGAAAGCAGATAGTCACGAAAACTACACACACCACAGGTATATACTAAAAGTAGATAGTCACGAAAACTGAACACACCACAGGCACATACTAAAAGTAAATAGTCATGAAAACTAAACACATCACAGGCACACACTAAAAGCAGATAGTCACGAACACTAAGCACACTACAGGCACATACTAAAAGTAGATAGTCACGAAAACTAAACACATCACAGGCACACACTAAAAGTAGATAGTCATGAAAACTAAACACATCACAGGCACATACTACAAGTAGATAGTCACGAAAACTAAACACATCACAGGCACACACTAAAAGTAGATAGTCATGAAAACTAAACACATCACAGGCACACACTGAAAGTAGATAGTCACGAAAACTAAACACATCACAGGTATACACTAAAAGTAGATAGTCACGAAAACTGAACACACCACAGGCACATACTAAAAGTAGATAGTCATGAAAACTAAAAACATCATAGACACACACTAAAAGTAGATAGTAACGAAAACTAAACACACCACATGAACATATTAAAAGTAGATAGTCATGAAAGCTAAACACATCACAGGCACACAATAAAAGTAGATAGTCACGAAAACTAAACACACCACAGGTATACACTGAAAGTAGATAGTCACGAAAACTAAACACACCACAGGCACACACTACAAGTAGATATCCTCGAAAGCTAAGCACATTACATCGACACAAACTTAAAGTGGATTGTCACGGGAATTAAGCACAACACAGACACAAATTAAAAGTAGATAGTAACGAAACCTAATCACATCATACCGACACAAACTAAAAGAAGATAATAAAGAAAACTAAACACATCATTCCGACACAAACTAAAAGTAGATAGTCACGAAAACTAAGCACAACACAGACACAAGCTTAAAGTGGATAAACACAACACTGACACAAACTAAAAGTGGATAGTCTCGAAAACTAAGCACATCATTCCGACACAAACTAAAAGTAGATAGTCTCGAAAACTAAGCACATCATTCCGACACAAACTAAAAGTAGATAGTCTCGAAAACTAAACACATCATTCCGACACAAACTAAAAGTAGATAGTCACGAAAAATAAACACATCATTCCGACACAAACTAAAAGAAGATAATAAAGAAAACTAAACACATCATTCCGACACAAACTAAAAGTAGATAGTCACGAAAACTAAACAACACAGACACAAACTTAAAGTAGATAAACACAACACAGACACAAACTAAAAGTAGATAGTCACGAACACTAAACACAACACAGACACAAACTAAAAGTAGATAGTCACGAAAACTAAACACACCACAGGTATACACTGAAAGCAGATAGTCACGAAAACTAAACACATCACAGGCACACACTAAAAGTAGATAGTCACGAAAACTAAACACACCACAGGTATACACTGAAAGCAGATAGTCACGAAAACTAAACACATCACAGGCACACACTAAAAGTAGATAGTCACGAAAACTAAACACACCACAGGTATACACTGAAAGCAGGTAGTCACGAAAACTACACACACCACAGGTATATACTAAAAGTAGATAGTCACGAAAACTGAACACACCACAGGCACATACTAAAAGTAAATAGTCATGAAAACTAAACACATCACAGGCACACACTAAAAGCAGATAGTCACGAACACTAAGCACACTACAGGCACATACTAAAAGTAGATAGTCACGAAAACTAAACACATCACAGGCACACACTAAAAGTAGATAGTCATGAAAACTAAACACATCACAGGCACACACTGAAAGTAGATAGTCACGAAAACTAAACACATCACAGGTATACACTAAAAGTAGATAGTCACGAAAACTGAACACACCACAGGCACATACTAAAAGTAGATAGTCATGAAAACTAAACACATCATAGACACACACTAAAAGTAGATAGTAACGAAAACTAAACACACCACATGAACATATTAAAAGTAGATAGTCATGAAAGCTAAACACATCACAGGCACACAATAAAAGTAGATAGTCACGAAAACTAAACACACCACAGGTATACACTGAAAGTAGATAGTCACGAAAACTAAACACACCACAGGCACACACTACAAGTAGATATCCTCGAAAGCTAAGCACATTACATCGACACAAACTTAAAGTGGATTGTCACGGGAATTAAGCACAACACAGACACAAATTAAAAGTAGATAGTAACGAAACCTAATCACATCATACCGACACAAACTAAAAGAAGATAATAAAGAAAACTAAACACATCATTCCGACACAAACTAAAAGTAGATAGTCACGAAAACTAAGCACAACACAGACACAAGCTTAAAGTGGATAAACACAACACTGACACAAACTAAAAGTGGATAGTCTCGAAAACTAAGCACATCATTCCGACACAAACTAAAAGTAGATAGTCTCGAAAACTAAGCACATCATTCCGACACAAACTAAAAGTAGATAGTCTCGAAAACTAAACACATCATTCCGACACAAACTAAAAGTAGTTAGTCACGAAAAATAAACACATCATTCCGACACAAACTAAAAGAAGATAATAAAGAAAACTAAACACATCATTCCGACACAAACTAAAAGTAGATAGTCACGAAAACTAAGCACAACACAGACACAAGCTTAAAGTGGATAAACACAACACTGACACAAACTAAAAGTGGATAGTCTCGAAAACTAAGCACATCATTCCGACACAAACTAAAAGTAGATAGTCTCGAAAACTAAGCACATCATTCCGACACAAACTAAAAGTAGATAGTCTCGAAAACTAAACACATCATTCCGACACAAACTAAAAGTAAATAGTCATGAAAACTAAACACATCACAGGCACACACTAAAAGCAGATAGTCACGAACACTAAGCACACTACAGGCACATACTAAAAGTAGATAGTCACGAAAACTAAACACATCACAGGCACACACTAAAAGTAGATAGTCATGAAAACTAAACACATCACAGGCACATACTACAAGTAGATAGTCACGAAAACTAAACACATCACAGGCACACACTAAAAGTAGATAGTCATGAAAACTAAACACATCACAGGCACACACTGAAAGTAGATAGTCACGAAAACTAAACACATCACAGGTATACACTAAAAGTAGATAGTCACGAAAACTGAACACACCACAGGCACATACTAAAAGTAGATAGTCATGAAAACTAAAAACATCATAGACACACACTAAAAGTAGATAGTAACGAAAACTAAACACACCACATGAACATATTAAAAGTAGATAGTCATGAAAGCTAAACACATCACAGGCACACAATAAAAGTAGATAGTCACGAAAACTAAACACACCACAGGTATACACTGAAAGTAGATAGTCACGAAAACTAAACACACCACAGGCACACACTACAAGTAGATATCCTCGAAAGCTAAGCACATTACATCGACACAAACTTAAAGTGGATTGTCACGGGAATTAAGCACAACACAGACACAAATTAAAAGTAGATAGTAACGAAACCTAATCACATCATACCGACACAAACTAAAAGAAGATAATAAAGAAAACTAAACACATCATTCCGACACAAACTAAAAGTAGATAGTCACGAAAACTAAGCACAACACAGACACAAGCTTAAAGTGGATAAACACAACACTGACACAAACTAAAAGTGGATAGTCTCGAAAACTAAGCACATCATTCCGACACAAACTAAAAGTAGATAGTCTCGAAAACTAAGCACATCATTCCGACACAAACTAAAAGTAGATAGTCTCGAAAACTAAACACATCATTCCGACACAAACTAAAAGTAGATAGTCACGAAAAATAAACACATCATTCCGACACAAACTAAAAGAAGATAATAAAGAAAACTAAACACATCATTCCGACACAAACTAAAAGTAGATAGTCACGAAAACTAAACAACACAGACACAAACTTAAAGTAGATAAACACAACACAGACACAAACTAAAAGTAGATAGTCACGAACACTAAACACAACACAGACACAAACTAAAAGTAGATAGTCACGAAAACTAAACACACCACAGGTATACACTGAAAGCAGATAGTCACGAAAACTAAACACATCACAGGCACACACTAAAAGTAGATAGTCACGAAAACTAAACACACCACAGGTATACACTGAAAGCAGATAGTCACGAAAACTAAACACATCACAGGCACACACTAAAAGTAGATAGTCACGAAAACTAAACACACCACAGGTATACACTGAAAGCAGGTAGTCACGAAAACTACACACACCACAGGTATATACTAAAAGTAGATAGTCACGAAAACTGAACACACCACAGGCACATACTAAAAGTAAATAGTCATGAAAACTAAACACATCACAGGCACACACTAAAAGCAGATAGTCACGAACACTAAGCACACTACAGGCACATACTAAAAGTAGATAGTCACGAAAACTAAACACATCACAGGCACACACTAAAAGTAGATAGTCATGAAAACTAAACACATCACAGGCACACACTGAAAGTAGATAGTCACGAAAACTAAACACATCACAGGTATACACTAAAAGTAGATAGTCACGAAAACTGAACACACCACAGGCACATACTAAAAGTAGATAGTCATGAAAACTAAACACATCATAGACACACACTAAAAGTAGATAGTAACGAAAACTAAACACACCACATGAACATATTAAAAGTAGATAGTCATGAAAGCTAAACACATCACAGGCACACAATAAAAGTAGATAGTCACGAAAACTAAACACACCACAGGTATACACTGAAAGTAGATAGTCACGAAAACTAAACACACCACAGGCACACACTACAAGTAGATATCCTCGAAAGCTAAGCACATTACATCGACACAAACTTAAAGTGGATTGTCACGGGAATTAAGCACAACACAGACACAAATTAAAAGTAGATAGTAACGAAACCTAATCACATCATACCGACACAAACTAAAAGAAGATAATAAAGAAAACTAAACACATCATTCCGACACAAACTAAAAGTAGATAGTCACGAAAACTAAGCACAACACAGACACAAGCTTAAAGTGGATAAACACAACACTGACACAAACTAAAAGTGGATAGTCTCGAAAACTAAGCACATCATTCCGACACAAACTAAAAGTAGATAGTCTCGAAAACTAAGCACATCATTCCGACACAAACTAAAAGTAGATAGTCTCGAAAACTAAACACATCATTCCGACACAAACTAAAAGTAGTTAGTCACGAAAAATAAACACATCATTCCGACACAAACTAAAAGAAGATAATAAAGAAAACTAAACACATCATTCCGACACAAACTAAAAGTAGATAGTCACGAAAACTAAGCACAACACAGACACAAGCTTAAAGTGGATAAACACAACACTGACACAAACTAAAAGTGGATAGTCTCGAAAACTAAGCACATCATTCCGACACAAACTAAAAGTAGATAGTCTCGAAAACTAAGCACATCATTCCGACACAAACTAAAAGTAGATAGTCTCGAAAACTAAACACATCATTCCGACACAAACTAAAAGTAGATAGTCACGAAAAATAAACACATCATTCCGACACAAACTAAAAGTAGATAGTCTCGAAAACTAAACACATCATTCCGACACAAACTAAAAGTAGATAGTCACGAAAACTAAACAACACAGACACAAACTTAAAGTAGATAAACACAACACAGACACAAACTAAAAGTAGATAGTCACGAACACTAAACACAACACAGACACAAACTAAAAGTAGATAGTCACGAAAACTAAACACACCACAGGCACATACTAAAAGTAAATAGTCATGAAAACTAAATACATCACAGGCACACACTAAAAGCAGATAGTCACGAAAACTAAACACAACACAGATATAAATTAAAAATAGATGGTCTTGAAAACTAAGCACATCACAAACACAAACTAAAAGTAGATAGTCACGTTAATGACATGTATATGTTTACCTGCAATATATTTAATATGGAGCACTTTAATAGCAGGATCTTGCACGAATTCAAAGACAGATAGTGATCATTTTGTGTAAGAAACCAAGAGAACCATAAACATGTTTTTCTTATTGATTGTTTGACTTGGTAAAGATAATTATGACATTTCAACAAATTGACATACAACTGATGTATATTTAGATAATACAAGTGCGTCATGGCAGAGATAGATATAAATATGCACTTATAACCTTTATTAAAAGTTAATATCCATATTTATCAAACGGAAGTAAATCTTTCGAAATAAAAAAGCACATGGTCAGAACAGTTCCATGCTCCAATAGGAAAGTCAGAGACAAATTCAATACACTTAACACATATGCACTAGATGTGAAATCGATAACTAATGAATTTGACACTAATGCTAAACACGGCGAGAAAAATTAGAAAAAGACAGGAAAAAGACAGGAAAACCAAATCGAAAGCTAAATTAGCCAAAGATTGAAAAACTAAAACGGTAAGCTCAAGTAGCTAAAGAAAGACAAAGTACTTAATTCCAAATAATTCGAATATGTGATGGTTTCATCAACATATTTCGTATTTGATTGGATTTTACACTGACTGTTTAAAATGAACTTACAAATTGGAGTTCCTGGTATATATTAACTTCTACATAGACCCAGATAAGGGACAAATGTAACGTGAAATTGTGCTGAATATTTTTTTTTATTAACACACATGTTTTCTTCATTATATAGGTTGAAACTATAACTAAGTTCAATTAAGGTCACTCAACCCCATGTAAAAATATTATAAAATATCCAAATTTTAAACTAACATGTAATCATATCTGAAATAAATGGCAAAGAATCAAAATACACTTCTGTAGAAGCTGTAATGGACAAATTTGACATTCATGTCCGAAAATGTTCCATGATAATGTAAGCAACCAGGTTGCTATAGCTACACTTATAATATCTGAAGTTGAATTATTGACCTATAAAATCTGAGCCCTATATTTCTATTTACTTTATGCAACCTTTTCGTCATGAAATTTACAAACATGTCCGTACACCCACTAAGGTCAAAAGAATTTAGTTAATGGATTTCATGACGCATATTGATAGGAATATATAAGCAACGATATTAACAACACTTTAAATGTTTATATTTAAATTTGTTTGAATTTTAGGTTTTAATATTAACCAATGGATTCAAATTTCAATTTGATCACCGTGACCCTAAGACAAAGATAGATAACTAATCTTTATAAAAGCCATACACCTTTACACTAAACTGCACAGGCATTTATCACTTTCGTAAAGACACCTCTTGTGCACTAAAGATGAAATTCATACTTTTATGTTTGTGCGCTATTGGATTGGCTTCGGCTGCTAACTTAAAAGGAGTTAAGAAAACAAGACACATATACAAACGTCAAGCAGGTTAGACATTTTTATTTTATTCGTATAATAGGTATTACACATATTTCCCCGAAAGCATTGTTTTATGTAAACTCCAACAAGTGTTTTTACAATATAAAATAGAAAAAGTTCTAAGTGAATTCAGTGATTAACGTGAACAATCGTCAATAGCAACCTATATCCTTTCACTAGTGCACTGTATATAGGTTTGCAGCAAACATATTTCCTTTTCCTAACCTAAGGTATATAGGTTTTCCCAAAACTCATCTTTTACTAAGCCAAGATATATAGATTTCCACCCACCTTATGGCCTTTCAGTGGGTTTGTGACCAGCTCACCCCAGTTTGCTAAGCCTATGTATATAGGTTTGCAACCAGTTCATGCCCTTTTATTAAACCATGGTATATGAAGCTCATGGCCTTTTACTACGATAACGTATATATAGATTTACGACCATCTCATCTGCCTTTACTAAACGAATGTATATAGGTTCGCGTCCAGCTCGTGTCTCCTTTTACTATCGCCAAGAGATATATGTTTGTGCCCATCTCATGTCCTGTCAATAATCTAAGGTGTATAGTGTTGCAACCAGCTCATGTCCTATTAATAAGCGAATGTAGATAGGTTTCTTGCCAAGCTAATCGCCAATAAGACAATGCATATAGGCTTGCACTCAGGTCGTCACCATTTACTGAGCAGAGGGATATATGTTTCTTGTCCAGCTGATCTCCTTATACTACGCCAATGCATATATGTTTGCGGCGATTCCATCTACTTATACTACGCCAAAGCATATAGGTTTGTGGCGAGCCCATCTCATCATGCTACGCCAAAGCATATATGTTTGTGGAGAGCCCATCGTCTTATGATGGCTTATACCACGCCAAAGCATATATGCTTGCTCCGAGCTAATCTCTTGTAAATACTGTTATAGTGACAGCGGAGACTTTGAGCCGTAATGAAAGGGGGAGGTTTGGCGCTTTAAAATCTGATTCAACCCACCATTGCTTTAGAAATGCCTGTACCAAGTCAGGGTCATTACGGTTTTCACAGTTTTCCGGTTATTGACTGATTTTGTCTGTTTATATACTTATGAGTTTTGACTTTCCCTTTGTAAGATTGTTCGGAGTTCGGTAATTTTGTTATTACCCTTTATTCTAATTCATGAATTAAAGTTTGCATCTAGCTCATCTTCTTTCACCAATTTACATAAATATATGCTGTTCTGCTGTTTAATCATAATTGTATACCGGTATTATGTCTTCAGTGTGAAAAACGTCACAAACGTCTGCAAACTAAGCATATTGTTCTCATTAAGACATTTATAAGAACATTGTACAGTGGATGGTAGAAAAGTAATCGAATGGACTGTTAAGAATAATATATAAAAGATGAAATTAAAGGGATGTATCTAGTAAATAGAATCTCGCACATAAAACATAATTGAGCATAAAATTAATAAAATTGTTCTAGATATATCAATCTCAAACTGAAAACATTTTGTATATATTCTCAAGGGCAACTAAAACTAATTCCATCGAGTATTTCATTTATCACAAATCGTGTTATGGGTTCATGTCTCAATACTAGAGCAGATGAAATGACTGAAACACTAAATTGACTTCAAATATTTAGATTTTTAGCGTACCTGATGAAACGCGTCGTGCGCCCTAAATTAGATATCTGCATTTTTATTGATATATGTAAATTTTCCTGAATTTATAATAAATAGCAAAATCCTGACACATCTTCTTTTTGTTCATATATGTCTTTGAAATATTGAACTGCCTACCTTTCACGAGCCCCTGGGTTCATCCCCATTTTTGGGTGAGGCCCGTGTTACTCATTTTTAGTTTTCGGCGTTGTGTTTTTTTGTTTTGTTTGTCTTCGTCCTGTGTTTTGTGTCTCTGGATTGTCCATTCTCGATTACCCCTTCGGTTTTCTCTAACTTTATTTAAGGAGTCAATTAGATGATCACGAATGTATATCCGTCATATAAACATTTTTCGTCTCTGTTTTTAATCAATTTTAAAATATACAAGATTGGTGAATCGGTTTTGTTATTGAAATAAAACTGATTTAGGCTGTACCGACAGTGTGGTACATTTTGTTTTTAATTTGATGAGTGTTAGACAGTGACTATGACAATAGTTAATGCATATGACGTGTTTAGAGTACATCTAGAGAGTACTTACTGATGATTGAACTTAAATGTTGAATGACGTATGACGTATGTGTTAATACGGACATGACAGATTTGGTGCACTTATCTTGTATAATATAATATAACACTAATGGTTAAGAACGGTTCAAAATAAAACATACGTAGATATCTAATTTAGTGAACACGACGCGTTTCTGGAATAACCTTCATCATGTATGCTCAATGGCAGAAGATTGGAAAACCTAATCATCATAAAATCACATTTGACATCGACACTTTGTTTCCAAAGACAATCTGCATTAAGATGAATTTGTATAAATTCTGACCTCAAATTGACATACAAATATAAACTAGTTTCTAACTGAAGTAGACAGGATTTACAACTACCTGTGCAATCAGTGCTTATCACCACTGATGTTGTGAGTTCGAACCCCGTTCATGGCGAGGTGTACTCGATACAACTATGTGATAAAGTTTGTCAGTGAGTTGCGACAGGTCGGTGGTTTTCTCCGGGTACTCCGGTTTCCTCCAGCAATAAAACTAACCGCCACGATATAACTGAAATATTGTTGAAAGTTGCGGCAAACCCGATACCCCGCAAACCACAATCTGAGCCCAAATTGACATACAAATATAATTTAATTTTTAGCTGAAGAAGACATATAAGATTATTGGCCTTTTTTGTGTTATTAAAATATAACTCTTAAACAAATACCTACACAGTTTAATGATAGATATTTAGGGTATGACATTGAGGTATTAAAATACCAACCACATCGGTGCTGTAATGGTTAGCGTACTCAGATACTATAACATTGGTATTTGTTGCTTCTCCACTAAGCACGCAGCATTAAGGATAAAGAGCAAAGACTGGTTGGGTAGGAATCAGGATAATGTTTCCGAGTGGGGAGACATATCTATCCGCGGATTGTTGTTTCAGTGAGCTAGCACTATAAAATCCAACTAAGCGTGTTGGTCTAGTACAAAGCGGACCTCGTCATCATCTCATTGAAAATTAACTTCTCGCCATGATATAGCTGAAGAGTTAACCAACAATCACTCACTCACTGTTAAAATATCTGTACAAATGTAGTGAAACATCATGTATTTTCTCTAACATTAAGAAAAGGAAATCAATAATGAATGTTCCCTTTACACGAAGGAGAAACATAATTATTTCGTTGTTCAATTTACAATTCATACATAAGAAAAATGTCTTAGTGAATATTCAACAAATCCTAATCTTAACATTTTCAAATATTGATCTGAAAGGGTTAGTGTTATGGTGTTAAACACCACATTCAACAATATTTCAGTTATATCGTGGCTCTCAGTTTTATTGGTGGAGGAAACCGGAGTACCCGAAGAAAACCACCGACTTGCCACAAGTCACTGATAAACTTTATCACTAATCTAAACGGTGGTATTGTAACTTTTATGATAATAGAAGCAAACACATGATTATTAAAGGAAGGGATGGAAGAAATTTCCAGAAATAAATGCAACACCACAATAAGGTGCTAAGAAAGAAAATGTATGACAGCATTTAAAAGTATATTCGAATACTGCATCTACCTACCCCATAATTAAAACTTATTGGCGCTATCGAATGTTATGCAGCCACACACAAAATTGAGGTTCAACGTGTTTTATGCCACATCTTTACTAAATTTCTCAAATTTCATAGAATATTGTGTTTTTTTTAGATAACAGTTCAAACCTCTTTCAACCCCGGCCTTTCCTCATTCATGGCTTATGACCGGGTTTTACTCTTTCTTCCCGGTGTTATTTTATATTGTGTATTATATAACACGAAGCAGAACTATAGTGAAGCAGATCTGTGACTGTCATGTCGACGGAAACTCCCACGCTATTTAAATTTAAGTTACAATAGTCAGTAAGCACGCCCTTAAGTACTTTCCGTACATTAACAAGACATATACAATATCTACAGTCCATGTTAACTTCCCATGGTAATATATATAAAATATTCTGATTCTGTTAATGCTCTAGCTCACCCCTTACTTTAACTAACCTAGCCCACTCATTGCTTCCTTACTTTCATTAACCTAGCCCACTCCTTACTTTCACTAACCTAGCCCACTCCTTACTTTCACTAACCTAGCCCACTCCTTACTTTCACTAACCTAGCCCACTCCTTACTTCCTTACTTTCACTAACCTAGCCCACTCCTTACTTTCACTAACCTAGCGATATTTCAAAAAAAATATATGTGCGAATGGTAGCTTTGTCATGCTATTTATTTTAAATTTAGGGAAATTTACATATTTTAATTTTGTGATTTCAGTCATATTTGGGGTATTGATGTTACCTCTTTCTATGATTTTTCTATTGGCTTCTAGAACTGTTTCGACCGTGTGATATTTTACGATTTTATTTTAAGATATACACTGCAATGTGCATGAAGAGACATTTGCATCAATCCGGAACCCAATTTTACACAAATTACTATTGACCTATATCTGAAAGATTATTGGTTACTTTCTTTGTGTTATTTTAATAGACATCTTGTTAAACTCAAAATTCTACCAAACCTGAATACATTTACTTGAATGATATTCTGAAGGCATTAAAACTCTACAAATGCAGTAACAAACACATATTTTCTTTAAAGTTTTTATGGGACACGTACTATGAATGTTAGTAGTATATCAATACGGTTCAAGCCATATTTCGAGAGGAGCGAGGAGGAGCTACCGGAAGTGACGTCACCGGAAGTCACATGACCGGAAGTGGTCCTCACCGGAAGTGGTCGCGTTTGGTTGACGTCGCAAAATAAATAAAAATACATTATTATGACAAATTAATTAGGGTCATGTATGTACACGATGGGTAACACTAACTGAGTTATAAAGGGTTTCGTCATGTTCAATCTTTAGTGTTTTTTGTGTAGTGTTTTCTGTTTTGTAGATATGTTTTTGCCATTTCGTCTTTCTTCTATTGGCCATTGTATTCTCTGTCCTTCTACAAATTACGGCTTCTAATTACTCTTTGGGTATCTTCAAACTTTTCTTCATTATGTTCTGTTAATAGTTTTTTTTTGCATTTAATTTCGGTTGGTGGAACGAAAGTTCTCATTGATCTTATCACTGTAGTTTAACTGTGTCACGTTATACACGAATTTACAATTTCTTTATATGGAATGTAAGCTATGAGTAATAGTTTCCATTATACACTGCATTTATTTTTATGCAAATTAAAAAAAATATTAATAATGAAGAGAAATCAAATAAAATGAAATACCACACTGTCCGATCTGTTAAGCCTATTTCAGAAATCTATTTAAAGTTAGTCTCTTCAACTTTACAATATGGTACTGTGTCGTTCGTTTAGCATGATATGGATATACTGGCACCTCCCGAGTAATTTAAAGATGAACTTCCAATGTGCAAAAAGGATATATACAATAAGTTACAACATTATCAGATAGAGTGTATATGTACATTTTGTATATGAATATGTCTTACATTAATATGTGTTAATTGAACAAGAATTGAGAATGAAGAAAGAAATGAGAGAGAGAGAGAGAGAGAGAGAGCGAGAGAGAGACTTTTCAGACCTCTTTATATGTTCAAACACGTGATAAAAAATAATTTTGCTCTGTTCATTTGAGAGTGTAAGATTGCCACTGGTTAAAAGTTTGAGATTTAAAACATGATCTTTAGTTCTTCAGTGAGGTTTATCAATATAACCGATCGTCATCGTGGTGACATTATAATAAACATTTGATTTTTTCTTTTTGTAGGAGGATGTCTTTATGAAGGAACAACTTACCAGCAGGGGCAATCCTGGACTGTTCCCTGTAAGTACAATTGTCAATGCACAGATGGCAGTACAGGACACTATATGTGCAAAGACGTGTAAGTACTAGTTGTTTGTCTACTTGGAACGCTGGTATTGAGTAAGTGATTGTCGGTTAACACAGAATGAGCAATTTTTCAGTTATATCATGGCGTGAAGAGGGTATATTCAATGAAATGATGATGATGTCCTCTTTGTACTAAACCATCACGCTTTGTTGGATTTTTATAGTGCTACCTCACTGAAACAACAGTGTGAGAATAGATATGTCGCTCCACTCGGACACATCATACTGATTCTGAGCCAATCCGTCTTTTGTATTATTTCTTAAAGCTGCGTACTTGGTGGAGACGCAGCAAATACCAGTTGTATAGTCTTTGGCCGGGCTCGATCCCACAATACATTACATTAGAGGAGCGCACTAACCATTACACCATTTATGGGATTCGTATGATATTGATTGATTGATTTTGATTTTTGGTGTTTTAACGCCACTTTCAACACTATTTCAGCTATATCATGGCGATCAGTTTTAGTGGTGGAGGAAGCCGGAGTACCCGGAGAGAACCACCGACCATGGGCAAGCAACTGGTAAACGTTATCACTTGCGGATGCGAGTCGAGTGCACCCTTTTTGAAATTTTCAAAGCCGGGCGCGAACCAGCGCCGTATTGGTGATAGGCTTGTATGAGTTGTTAGATCCAACGACCTAACTCATTGAGCCACCCGGGCCCCGTATAGTATTGAAACTGACCCAAGGAAAAAATTATTTTGAAAGAAAATGTTCAATACAAACATCTATTACGGATCTCCTGACTCTTGTCATCACTTTTCATCCATCGTCGACGTCAATGGGTTGTACATAAATTCACTTTTCTCTTCCAAAACCACTTGGACATATGCAACAAAATTTGACAGGGATGGTTCTCTGGATCATGTGATATAGATTTGTATAAATACAGTTGATGGAGGAGCTATTGATGATATTTTTTTATTTTATTCTTAATAAGGGTAATACAATTACCGAACTCCGAACAATCGTACAAAGGGAAAGTCAAAACTCATAATTATATAAACAGACAAAATCAGTCAACAACCGAAAAACTGTGAAAACCGTAATGACCCTGACTTGGTACAGGCATTTCTAAAGAAATGGTGGGTTAAATCAGATTTTAAAGCGCCAAACCTCCCGCTCTCATTACAGTTCAAAGGCTCCGGATGTCACTATAACAGTATTACCATGAATGAAAACATACTTAATGTAATTGACATGAACTATCCTTTTCAGATTTAATCTGGTACAATTGAAGGCACCATGATCTATGGGGTCCCAGTATTGAGAATTCAAAGTTTAAGAAATGCTGTCTTGCGCACTTAAAACTAGTATATATTTTTTCTGTTGTTTCCTTTATCTCAAATTATTTGGGGGATATATTAATGGAATCCAACTAGTAAGCTAGGATTTGCGAATGTTCTATATAACAAAGGTGTCAAGCAATAGCTCTAACCAGAAAATGAAAAATGCAGATGTTATTTATTCTATTCAGAACTCGTATTTGTTGTTTTGTAGCTGTCCTACCTATTCTAATTTACCACAAGGATGCAGATTAGTGAAGGATGCAGGTGGCTGTTGTAGTACACCAAAGTGTAGCTTCGCAACTACTGGTGGAGGTTTGTATTTAAACATTAGGTGTACTGATGTTCATAGTGTATCATTGTGCATGTATTATATAGCATTATGTTTTAACTCTCGTAACTCTGAATTTATAAGTTTCCAGACATCAGCAGCCTCCTGCTAAATCAGGGAAAAAGAATATATTCTATGATATCTTATCAATTTTTATACAAACATCTTGTAAGCAGGAGAAGTTGCAAAATTGATAATGAAGAAGAAAAATTTTAATACAGTAACATTTACAAATAACATTTTAATTATTATATGTCGCAATTATCAGTTTTACAGTTTACTAATTATGCAAGATTTTACATCAAAAAGACATTTCATTACAAAGAATGCAGCTCTGCAATTTTAACAAAAGTAGCTTGTTTTATTGTCTAAATTGTGATTCATTGAAGAAAACATTGATTTATTAACTAATTTATATACACATCGACGAAATACCTAGAAATCGTTTTTTTTTTACTGAACAAAGCAGTTCAAATTTTAGCCTCAACTCCATATTTAAGTTATGATTTCGACTCAGTGATATTCAGAACAGGTACTCTACCGAATCTAGGTAAGAGTCCCAAGTGTACCTAGGAAACATCTGTTATCAGTGGAGACACTGAAATGCAACATGGATGAACCATGGTTGAGTAATTATATAAGTTGCCAGACAATAAATAAGATATCACCCTTTTATCAGTTTTATTACCTCATTAACAAAGTACAAGGAATATTGTTTTCCAGTTCAAACCCAATTTAAAAGAGATACTGAAGTTGCAGTTGAATAATCCTTTATTTTTTTGCAGGTGCAAGCGGAAGTGGTGGTAAGTAATATTCTTATTAGTTTAATCGTATGGTTTATTAATTGATTTTCTTGGTGTTTGATTTTAATTTAAAAAAAACACAAATCTGTCTAAAAACGTCTTTTATGTTTTTCTTCTTTCCAGGCTTGCTTTTTTATTTGTCAACGATATTTTTCTGCATAAACATATCGAATTTTCGTTTTCATTTCACTTGTATAGCAGAAATTGACATGCATTTCCAAGTGGAAAAGACACATTGTTGGTTTTAAAACAGAATATATATACTAAATGAAATATGTTTTTTTTTGTTAGAAATAATTATTTTAAGATGGAACGTTGTGATATGTATGTTAAAACGATCAAATATGACAAATGTTATAACATTATAAAAATAAACCCATATCTAAAAATAAGAAGTTCACATTTCTCTGGCAAAAGTCAAGACACAAAATGTGGACGAAAGAAATTCTGGCTTGGGATTCAGAAAACAACATGTCAATGATATCCTTACCATTCTATCTTGATAACTAGATCTCCAGATATATAACTGATACATTAAATAAATAGATAAACATACTGCTTCCCTTGAAGTTGTAATTTGTATTCACCTTTATTTCTTACAGGTGGAAGTACTGGTAAGTAATACTCCTTACCCCTATTAGTTCAAACAGATATTTAGAATAAAAAAAATCTATTTCAGATCAATATTATTCTACACTAGTATGATATTAGTCTACAACTATGTGCCAAACATGCACACGTGAAAAAGAAATATCATTAATTTTGAAATAGACTATATATGCTAAATATAATTTGTGTTTCGTTGTTAGAAATGGATGAAACGCGGTGATTAAATATGAAAAAATGTTATAATACCATAAGAAAATAAACACATGTTTAAAAATAAGAAGCTAAAATTTCACTGGCACAAAATGTGGACGGCATAAATCCCTGGCTTGGTATTCAGAAAACAACATGGACAAGTTAATGAGATCATAACTGTTATATCTTTATAACTAGATCTCCAGATATATAACAGATATGTACAACCAAACAGAATATAAACATATTCTTTTCCTTGAAGTTGTAATTTGTAATCACCTTTATTTCTTACAGGTGGAAGTACTGGTAAGTAATACTCCTTACTCTTCAAACAGATATTTAGAATAAGAAAAATTTATTTCAGATCAATATTATTCTACACTAGTATGATATTAGTCTGCAACTATTTGCCAAACATGCACACGTGAAAAAGAAATATCATTAATTTTAAAATAGACTATATATGCTAAATATAATTTGTGTTTCGTTGTTAGAAATGGATGAAACGCGGTGATCAAATATGAAAAAATGTTATAATACCATAAGAAAATAAACACATGTTTAAAAATAAGAAGCTAAAATTTCACTGGCACAAAATGTGGACGGCATAAATCCCTGGCTTGGTATTCAGAAAACAACATGGACAAGTTAATGAGATCATAACTGTTATATCTTTATAACTAGATCTCCAGATATATAACAGATATGTACAACCAAACAGAATATAAACATATTCTTTTCCTTGAAGTTGTAATTTGTAATCACCTTTATTTCTTACAGGTGGAAGTACTGGTAAGTAATACTCCTTACTCTTCAAACAGATATTTAGAATAAGAAAAAATTATTTCAGATCAATATTATTCTACACTAGTATGATATTAGTCTGCAACTATTTGCCAAACATGCACACGTGAAAAAGAAATATCATTAATTTTAAAACAGACGAAATATGCTAAATGTAATATGTGTTTCTTTGTTAGAAATGGATGAAACCGGGTGATTAAATATGGAACAATGTTAAAATACCATAAAAAATAAATACATGTTTAAAAATAAGAAGTTAACATTTCTCTGGCACAAAATAAGGACGACAGAAATCCCTGGCTTGGTATTCAGAACGCAATATGGACCAGTTAATGAGATCTTAACCATACCATCTTGATAACTGATACAACAACACAAAATATAAACATACTGTTTCCCTTGAACTAAAAGCAAAACACACTTTTACAGCAACACCAAAAACTGACAAAACAAAATCAGATTCAGCGAATTATCGTGGTTAACTAACTATTAGCTCTGAATCTATTTTGTTTTAGTCCATAGCAAAATTAAAATTCCGTATTCTTATATTTAGAATATGAATAAATAATAAATAACCACAGAAACTAGTCAACAATGTATTTCAACATTGATAAATTTTATTAATTGTTCTTCCAAAAAAAGTCTATTAGTCAAAGTTTTTAAAAAAAAATTATTATCATATCTGCTTTACATTTCGCTAACAATTGATGTATACTGTAAAATATTCATTATCTGGCTTTAAAAAAAGATGTACAATGGTCCAATATTATTGGTGACCCGGAGCATGAATCTCCGTAAAGCATATAAGAAGTCATGATCGACCAGCAATATTAACATTCCACAGGACGACTATGTTTGACAACTACTGATGCATGAGAGTCCGATATTACTTCATCAATGTTCAGCTGTAGGTTGGAAATATCTGCAATAAATTAATTGAGAAACTGAAAATTTTCAATGATGGCGACCAAACAAACGAGAAATGAACGATTCTCACAACTTAGTCAAGTAATTTTCCAGACAGTATTTAATACATTATTCCTTCACCAGTTTTATTACCGGTGGGAACCTACTGTATTATAAGGTATTGTTGTTCAATTGTATTTATTGTTTTTTTTAACAGGAGGAGATGGTGGTAAGTAAAAATCCTATTAGTTTAAACAAATATTTAGAATAGGAAAAAATATAATCTATTCTTAAACAATATTATTCTACACTAGATAATATTATTCTACAATAGTATTATTCAACACTAGTATTAAAAGTTTTGAACATACCAAAAGGGAGATTGGAAGCCGAAAAAAAAAGAAAAAAAGACGGACAATGCAACGGCAACAAAGGAGAAAAAGATAAACAATGATCTACACAATACTACACAGTACACTAAAGATGGAGCAACAGGAATCTCACAAAAAACCCAAGCGACCTGGGTTGAATTCAGGTCCTCCGGAAGGGTAAGCAGTTCATGCTCCTCTAGTGACACCTCTTCTGTCAACAATTCCACCAGTATCAGCAAAGCGAAATCTCGCCCAATTCATTGAACGCAAAAAAAAAAGAATACGACATATGTCGTTGGAAATCAAATGTTTGATATTAGTCTCAAGTGTACGACACTAGTATAACAACAATATTCTATACTAGTTTGACATCAGTAAACGCTAGTATGATAATTGTATACAATATCATAATGATAGTCTACACTAGTTTGACAATAGTTGGTACTAGTATAATATTAGTTTATTTAAGGAATATGTACAATTTTTTAACAATTTATACAATATAACCTGGTTTAAAGCAGTTTACGCTTAATAAACAGCTAAACGATTTATAAAAAGCGTAAGCTGTACCAAATAAGATTATACAAGTATAACCTGTTCAAAAATTTAACACATGCCTTATAATTTTACAACACAATTTAATGATTCCTCGATGTTAATTACGATGATTTCATGGGACTACTTGCATTTGTCGTTGGCAATGTCACAATTATATCATCCCAGGCTATCAAGTATAACCAATGTTGCTCCAGGTGGATCAGCCAATCTGCTTGCAGTATTCACATCAAATTAATTTATACTAGTACGACAGTAGTCTACATGTTATCATTATTTGCTAGACAATATTTGATACATTATTCCCTCACCAGTTTTATTACCTATTGGGAATCTTATTAAAAATATACAGAATACTGGCTTGTAGTGCCAATAAGGGTAATAACAAAATTACCGAACTCCGAACAATCTTACAAAGGGAAAGTCAAAACTCATAATTATATAAACAGACAAAATCAGTCAACAACCGGAAAACTGTGAAAACCGTAATGACCCTGACTTGGTACAGGCATTTCTAAAGAAATGGTGGGTTGAATCAGATTTTAAGGCGTCAAACCTCCCGCTCTCATTACGGTTCAACGGTTCCGGCTGTCACTATAACAGTATTTAAATACAGGAACAAAATAGGTAAAAGAGTTGTCAAAGCAGTACCATATTCGGTGACGTAAATGTCAAAAATATTTTTACGTCACACATTGACAAAAAAAGTATCCTTGACATTTTTTGACTTCTTTATCTTTATACATTTTCACTATATGAAAATGCATCGCTTGTAATTTTTTCTGCAGAGACGGAATATATTTCGACAAGATCTTGGTATCGGAATATAAACTTTTTAAGAGATCGAATAAGGCGAATCTTTTCATAGCCCTGGTCCAGTAGCCTGTTTCCCAGATGAAGATGACGTTTCAGGAAATCAGAATAATTGCTACTGGCCCTTGCATAGCGAATCAATTGCGAGATGTAAACACCATATGCAGGAGAAGTTGGTATATTGCTGCACATGTTTGGAAAATTTATGATTTTAAAATTGAAGTCGTCCCGTTTATCATAAATTTTAGTACTGAGTTGACCACTGTCGTCAAATTCGAGGTATAAGTCCAAAAATGATGCGGACGAAGCTGTATCGGTGGTCTCTTTAACTTCCAGCTCTGGAGGATATATCAATGGAAGAAATTCTGCAAATCTAGAATTATTGATAGATAAAACGTCATCAATATACTTGTATGTGAAATTAAAGGCTCTAGCCTCATGAATGGTCTTATCTTTTACAAGCTTTTGAAGAAACTCCGACTCATATGAGTATAAACCACCTTAATAAGACATTGACGTTGTAATTGTATTTACCTTTATTTCTTACAGGTGGAGATGGTGGTAAGAAATATTACTATTAGTTGAAGAAAAAATTTAGAATAAGAAAATTATATTAGTATATACTGGTACAATTTTATTTTACATTAGTATATGAAAAGCTTCAAGATATGAAAGGGGTAATGACAAGCTGTAAATTGAAGACGGAAAGACAATACAATGTCCAAAAATGAGAAAAAAGACAAACGATGATCTACAAAACACTACACAGAAAACTAAAGATGGAGCAACAGAAAAAACCGGGTGTAAATTCAGGTCCTTCGGAAGAGTAAGCAGTTCATGCTCCTCTAGTGACACATCTTGTGTCAACAATTCCACCAGTATCAACTAAGCGAACAACCACCTCTCACCTAATATGACGCTGGAGATCATTTGTAGATATTAGTAGACATCAGTATAACAATATTCTATACTAGTATGACATAAGTCTACACTATCATGATGATAGTCGGTACTAGTATGACATAAGTCTACACTCATGATGATAGTCGGTACTAGTATGACATAAGTCTACACTATCATGATGATAGTCGGTACTAGTATGACATAAGTCTACACTCATGATGATAGTCGGTACTAGTATGACATAAGTCTACACTATCATGATGATAGTCGGTACTAGCATAATATAAGTTAACACTTGTATGACAATAGTCTAAATATTATTATTATTAGTATGACAATATGTTATGCTTGTATGACAATATTATATACTAGTATACAATATTCATATAATAATGTGGTCTTGTCCAGGTAATATGCCAAAATAGTACACAGGTCGGGTAATATGTCTCTCAGACCTGGGTGATATTTTGGCATATTACCTGGATAAGACCACATTATTATATAACTAGTATGCAATATTATATACTAGTATACAATATTATATACTAGTATAAAATAATATATACTAGTATACAATATTATATACTAGTATAAAATAATATATACTAGTATACAATATTCATATATTATCGGAAATGTCTACACTCTATGATTATCTTATATCTGTTTTACTCTTTTTGAAGGTTTCCATCTGTTTTTTGGAACCGGTAATCAAGGTGGTGGCAGTACTGGCATGACATCAGGTAATTCATTAATTCAAGTAGCATATTAAATTAAGTGATTTTTCTAAACAAAAGAGACACAAATTCCTGAAGTAGTATTTCAGAGGTTGAATTTATGATAAAAGTAAGACTTGTTAGATTGATGTATATGCTAGTTTTTATTTTGTTTATTTTGAATTTAGCACACGCTTCCATCATTGTTGTACTTAATAAAGACACGTTCATATCTTTTCAAAGGATGCACAGATAAACAAAGCAACTGCAAAGCCTATGGGGACGCTGTCTGTTCTGATCCAACATACACTGCATGGGTTACTGAGAATTGTGCACTTTTCTGTGGAAAATGTGGTTTGTATATTTTCCCTCTTCATTACAATGTAAGCTTCATAATCACATCTTCATACCTCTCTACACTGCGTTAATATATATGAATAGTTAGAACGGTATCAAGTCATATGAATTCAGTTAGTGAATGTCGAGAGTTTAATGAATCACTAGATGAGATAATATAATGAAAAACTTACAATACACGCTGTCGGAACAGTTCCATAATCTAATAAAAAAAACGTAGAAAGAGGCAACAATCGATGCCCCTAACACACAAATACATCACCACAAACCTTCCTGTTTTGGTACAGGCACTTCAATAAAATGTGATGGGGTTTCGCTAGTTTTATGGACCAAAATATCTTATGTGATCACTTTGGATCCGTCGTTCGTTTATTTTGCCCATTTTGATCCTCTAAAGAACCACTACGCCAAATTAGACCAAATTTGGATATAGTACTCCTTGGGTGACCCTCTTTCCACATAACGGTCGGTGATCTTGCTGGAAATCAAATATGATCGCCAAGGCCTCTGATTGTGGAAAATTGGAAATCCTGGAAATTGTTCTAGAATCTCTGAATAGAATAAAGCCATATTTAGTCCAAAACATACTAAGATGGTTCCATTCCAAAATTGTATTCATTGATTTATAGGTCATGTGTGCAAATTAACAGGATTTTCTGGAGGGATAATCCAACAATAATAACTATCTTCATATTGACTGGAAAATGTAAAGTTTTGGTAAACAAATCATTGGGTAAACCCCTTTGGAAAATCATGTTCTTGTCACAAGTCTAGGAATGGCTGCTTTTGTATACAAAGAAGTGCTTACTCTAGTCCATAGAGTGCTAGAGTTATCTTTCGTTGATTGCTTTTATGTATCTTTTGGTCATTTGCAATTTTGTTTTTAGGTAGCAAGGTGTTAGGTATTAATTTATAAGGCTTTGCAGAGGGAGGTATAAATGAGATTTTGGATGGGGTCAAAAAGGAGATGCGCTAACTAGGTTGAATTTACAAATCTTGAATATTTGCATTTCGTTTTCTGTATTGTTTCGACAATTTGTATTTTTCTTTTAAAGTATCTCAAAGAGGATGTAAATAATATTTTGGGGGATTTGAAGGGGGACAAAATGAGGAGATATTCATAATGTTACATTGAAAATTATATATTTTCGCACTTTTTACTGCTAATTCCATTTTGTTTTCAAATATGTCTAGAACACGATTATAAGGGAAAACCCCTTCTTTCCAAATGTTTTTCAAATGGGTCCAAACATTGTAAGCAGTCCTTTACAGAAGTATTACTGTCAATTAAATGATGTGATATCTAGATCCTCGTAGCCTATTATAAGTTAAGTTGAAGTCATCACTTCGAAAGTTTTAGGGTCACCACCATGACTTTGTTATCCGTTACGGAATATCTGTGTCAAATGACCACGGATATGTTCCATTTGTTGTAAGCGCAATCCTGTCATTTCCTTATTCATTACTTAACAACATATTTTTAATAAAAGAGTAACACGCTGGATGCCACTAGTGAAACAGGAGCTGCTTACCGTTCCGGAGCACATGACATATCCCTATCTCAAATGAGAATGGATCTTTTACTCTTTACGTTGATGTTTTCTCTCCTCTATCACTGCCAAGCCTTATTGCCGGACTTGTGTAATACGGTGGGTGTCTTATGAGGAGCTGGAACGGCTTACCCTTCGCGATCACCTGATTTCACCCTCGGTTTTTTTGTGGGGTCCGTGTTGCTCATCTTTTTAGTTTTTTGTCTTGTCCTATAAGGTGTCTTTATGTTTTTAAATCCGTGTTCTGATGTCCGTTATGATTTCCGCATGAAAACGATGTTCGGTTCTTCTTTATCTCTAGTTGTTTGTAGGAGAGATCATGTCTTATTTACGTTATTTGTGTTTACTTATGTATAGTGGTGTCCAGCACATTATGTGTTGTGTTTTTGCTTCATTTTGTTTCGTCTTGTGTATCCTATGTTGCCAGTTTCTTTGGATTGTCCATATTTGATTACCCCTTAGGTATTCTCTAACGTTTATTTTCAGCCCCATCTTTTAGTGGAGTTGATGTTGATCGATCATTTGGCTTCTGTGTAATATTTTATTGACCATTGGTTGTCTTGTTGATTCTTTTCATTTTGCCATTGTATTGTCTGTCCTTCTCCGAATTACGGCTTCTGAATTACCCCTTTGGTATCTTCAAGCTTGTCTTTATAGATGTAATAAGGCCTAGAAACTTTATCAATAACATTCCCGTTTACACAAGGATAATATATAACAGTTAAATCTCTGCATGTTGAATTAATTTCATTTATAGGATCGTCAGGTGGAGTGATCCAGGGAGGTGGAGGAATGACACAAGGAGGTGGTGGAGTGATCCAGGGAGGTGGAGGAATGACACAAGGAGGTGGTGGAGTGATCCAGGGAGGTGGAGGAATGACACAAGGAGGTGGTGGAATGACAGGTATAGAACATTTACAAGAGTGCATAATGGTATTCCACCAATTCTGTAGCATTGTTTTTGACAATAGCATTCAATTGGGGACATTTTCCAGAAATATTGTGATACGTAGAGACAAATCCTAACATTAAGTAAACACCATATTTTCATGTAAGATCTTTGTTATATATACACAGTTAATTGTGTAAGAAAGAAGTTAAATCCCATGTTATGACGATTTATTGTTGGTTTATAGTAGCCGTTATTGTTTTTATTACGAAATCGTCGTCCATTTTATTTTGATGAAGATAAATAAGAAGAAAGACGTCAGTGAATTTTTGAACATTACAGTAACCTGCGTTGATAAACTCGACAACTGTGCTAATTATGCACGTGGTGGAACGTGCAGCAAAACCGAGTTTGCAGGCTGGGTGAAGGACAATTGCGCTAGAACGTGTCTTTGTTGTAAGTATGTATGTTATTTATATTTTGGGCCGTGTAGCTTAATTCCTGGTCATTTACGCTTAATCTGATGTCCAAAGTTTAATATGCAACCCCTAGCACAACCAATCTAAAACTATTTTCATTAATTAAAGAAAAAAATACATGATATTTGAGAATATTTTTAAAATGAAGCAAGTAAAACGTCTTTTTAAAGAAACATTGTTAAATAATGAAACCATTTACTGAATTATCTCTTTATAAGTTAATGACTATGTCTAGTCCTATGTCATCGTTTATGCAATAATGTATTGATGTACGCCAATGGGTACAGATAAGGGTAATAACAAAATTACCGAACTCCGAACAATCTTACAAAGGGAAAGTCAAAATTCATAATTTTATAAACAGACAAAATTTATTTCTTGGGCTATTTATGTTTTTGACTATATGGATATTTCAAATTACATGCTTTTTGTGCAGATATACAGGCTTTATAGTAATAAAAATAATGGTAGCAAGGGCTTCGGGTTTGGTTGTCTGGTGTATTTAATATGGCAATATAATGTATTGAAGTTGAATTTCAGCCGGAGGAACAATTTATACAGGAACGTACATGGGAGCAGGTGGACAACTGGGAACAGGACCCGGTACTGGAATGACAGGAACAGGACATGGTACCGTAATAACAGGAACAGGAACGGGTACTGGAATGACTGGAACAGGACCAGGTACGGAAATTACTTTAACAGGAACGAGTACTGGAATGATTCAAGGTCAGGGTGAAAGTAGAACTGATGCAATGTAGGATTATATGTTTTTTGTTATAAATGACGTATAGACAAAATGGGGAAACGAAATATTGTATGTTGTGTTGATTGGGCGTTTTTGACGGATGTATGGTAGCGCAAGTATTAATTTTGCTCTGATATATATTAATTTGAACACACGATGATGTACACATAGATATTTTTCTCCCTGGAAAGGTAAATTTATTTTTGTTTGTCTATTCACAACATTGCTCTTATATAAAATATGAAAAAAGATTTACTACTACTTTTATGGTTAAGTACATACGATTATGATTAAGATGCTAAGACACTCTCCTTGCAATGAAAAACAAAAATAAAATGTTCATTAGCTAATTATTTAACATTTTAGTGGCATGCGTAGACAAACTCAACAACTGTGCTGACTATGCCAGAAGCGGAACATGTACAAAATCACAGTTTGCGCCCTGGGCGAGAGACAACTGCGCTAGGACATGTTTCTGTTGTAAGTATCTGTATGACTTATTACACCTGCGTCCTTCCATATTATTTATTTTTGATAACTCTAAAATGAAAAAATGTTGTAAATTCACTTGTAGATATTTCAGCGGTGTCGTTAAATAAAATGAGGAAAAAAAACCTAAAAAACCGTGGATATAAACAAAGGATCTTGCATCTTGACAATGAGATTAGTTTGTGGTGATATCAACAAATGTGTGCTCATTAGATTTGAAACCAGTTTGATCTTTGTGAAATAGTAGAAATAATATTTGATGATTTAATATTATGGTAATTGTATCCATTTTATGACTAATGGTAAGAAGGTAGCTATTTTCGGTTATATTTGCTTTTGCTTTAATTTAGAAAAAAAAAGATTATTTTTTTTTTAAATCTCTGATATAATGTGCGTATGAAATGATGTATTAAAACGAAGAACGTGACAGCTAAGACAAATATTATATATATTTTATCATTTTACAGCTGGTGGCACAGGTTATACAGGTACTTACACAGGAATGACAGGAACTGGTACTGGAGGGACAGGAACTGGTACTGGTACTGGAGGGCCAGGAACTGGTACGGGTACTGGAATGACAGGAACTGGAACTGGTACTGGAGGGACAGGAACTGGTACTGGTACTGGTACTGGAGGGACAGGAACTGGTACTGGTACTGGAATGACAGGAACTGGAACTGGTACTGGAGGGACAGGAACTGGTACTGGTACTGGAACAGGAACGGGAACTGGAACAGGAACGGGTACTGGAATGATAGGAATAGGTACGGAAACCGGAATGATAGAAACAGTAACTGGCACATATGATTCATGAAAACAGGTTACAGGAACAGGTTCCAGTTCATATGGTCTTTCCTGGACCAATATGAACATGATCTAGCATGAATAGGTTCCATATTAGACAAACAAGAATTGCAAAAAAGTTCAAGATCAGTCTGAAAGTTCAAATCTTGTAATTTTAGGATTATATTTTCAATAGATGTACATGTACAATCAAAGTGAAAACGAAATATTGTATGCCGACATAATTTGACTATATTTAAGAAGGAATGGTAGCACAAGTATTCATTTTCGACTTAGATACATACTTCAAAGAGAAGAAAGATACGAAAGTTGACATTTTCTCACTGAAAAGTAAACATTATTTTTTTTCGTGCACAGCATTATTCTTATGCAGAAATATTACTATAGTTTGTTATAAGATTACTTCAGAGCAATATCAGTAATGGAATGAAAAACATTGTTACCGAATTATTTAACATTTCAGTGGCATGCGTAGACAAACTAATAAATTGCGCTGATTATGCCAGAAGCGGCACATGTACAAAATCAGACTTTGCGGGCTGGGCAAGAGACAACTGTGCTAGGACATGTTTCTGTTGTAAGTATCACTAATTCTTATTATACATGCTTCACACATCACAAGCATTTCAATAATACTAGTATTTATTTATGACAAATACATGTATAATTTAACTTTTTTGTTGTGAATTCACTTGTGTTGGTATAAATCATTGGTGAGATACAAACAATTCAGTCATCTTGTCCAAGGAATGTAATAGTGATTTTATTGGCGTTTTATACTAAATTATAAAAAGTTGATGAGCGATGATTTCATTTTTATTGTAGAACATGAAAGTGTTATTGTCTTTTATCATGCACTCGTTCTATTTGAGCAGTCTAATTGTATTGACTGGATACAGATTTGTTATAAACGGTTTCTGACCATGTCACATGTTACCTGTTGACAGAAAATATCAAAACTGGCAATCAAAGAATAATTGTATAATTTTATTATTTAATTCAAAGGTCATCGACCATTGATTAATGTGATTTTTGTCTGCAGGATAAAAACAATATTAATGCAATCTCTAAATATATTTCATTTGCTTTTCAGCTTTAGCATGTATTTTTAAATATTTGTTTTAAAACAGATAAATATTACACTGGTATAATGTATCTCCAAAAAAAATGTTGTAAATTCACTTGTAGATATTTCAGCGGTGTCGTTAGTTAAAATGAGAAAAAAAACGAAAAATCCGCAGATATAAACAAAGAATTTTGCATCTTGACAGTGAGATTAGTTTGTGGTGATATCAACAAATGTGTGCTCATTAGATTTGAAACCAGTTTGATCTTTGTAATATAATAGAAGTAATATTTGATGATTTAATATTATGATAATTGTATCCATTTTATGACTAACGGTAAGAAGGTAGCTATTTTCGGTTATATTTGCTTTTGCTTTAATTTAGAAAACAAACCCAGATTAATATACTTTTTTAAAATCTTTGATATAATGTGCGTATGAAATGATGTATTAAAACGAAGAACGTGACAGCTAAGACAAATATTATATATATTTTATCATTTTACAGCTGGTGGCACAGGTTATACAGGTACTTACACAGGAATGACAGGAACTGGTACTGGAGGGACAGGAACTGGTACTGGTACTGGAGGGACAGGAACTGGTACTGGAGGGACAGGAACTGGTACTGGAGGGACAGGAACGGGCACTGGAATGACAGGAACAGGAACGGGTACTGCAATGCCAGGAACTGGAACTGGTACTGGAGGGACAGGAACTGGTACTGGAGGGACAGGAACTGGTACTGGAGGGACAGGAACGGGCACTGGAATGACAGGAACAGGAACGGGTACTGCAATGCCAGGAACTGGAACTGGTACTGGAGGGACAGGAACTGGTGGTACTGGAACAGGAACGGGCATTGGAACAGGAACGGGCACTGGAATGACAGGAACAGGAACGGGTACGGAAACCGGAATGATAGAAGCAGTAACTGGCACATATGATTCATGAAAACAGGTTACAAGAACAGGTCCCAGCTCATATGGTTTTTCCTGGACAAATATGAACATGATCTAGCATGAATTGATTCCATATTAGACAAACAAGAATTGCAAAAAAGTTCAAGATCAGTCTGAAAGTTCAAATCTTGCAATTTTAGGATTATATTTTCAATAGATGTACATGTACAATCAAAATGAAAAGGAAATGTTGTATGCCGACATAATTTTACTATATTTAAGAAGGAATGGTAGCACAAGTATTCATTTTCGACTTCGATACATAACTCAAAGATAAGAAAGATACGAAAGTTGATATTTTCTCACTGAAAAGTAAACATTATTTTTTTTCGTGCACAGCATTATTCTTATGCAGAAATATTACTATAATTTGTTATAAGATTACTTTAGAACATTATCAGTAATGGAATGAAAAACATTGTTACCGAATTATTTAACATTTCAGTGGCATGCGTAGACAAACTCAACAATTGCGCTGATTATGCCAGAAGCGGCACATGTACAATATCAGACTTTGCGGGTTGGGCAAGAGACAACTGTGCTAGGACATGTTTCTGTTGTAAGTATCACTAATTCTTATTATACATGCTTCACACATCACAAGCATTTCAATAATACTAGTATTTATTTATGACAAATACATGTATAATTTAACTTTGTTGTTGTAAATTCACTTGTGTTGGTAACTTGGTATAAATCAGTGGTGAGATACAAACAATTCAGTCATCTTGTCCAAGGAATGTAATAGTGATTTTATTGGCGTTTTAAACTAAATTACAAAAAGTTGATGAGCGATGATTTCATTTTTATTGTAGAACATGAAAGTGTTATTGTCTTTTATCATGCGCTCGTTCTATTTGAGCAGTCTAATTGTATTGACTGGATACAGTTTTGTTATAAACGGTCTCTGACCGAAATATAGCTTTTCTGATACCCATGTCACATGTTACCTGTTGACAGAAAATATCAAAACTGGCAATCAAAGAATAATTATATAATTTTATTATTTAATTCAAAGGTCATCGACCATTGATTAATGTGATGTTTGTCTGCAGGATAAAGACAATATTAATGCAATCTCTAAATATATTTCATTTGGTTTTCAGCTTTAGCATGTATTTTTAAATATTTGTTTTAAAACAGATAACCATTACACTGGTATAATGTATCTCCATGATGTATTAAAACGATTAAAACAAAGAACGGTTATGATGTATATTGTACATATTTTGTCGCTTTACAGCTGGAGGAACAGTTTATACAGGTACTTACACACTTACAGGAACAGGAACTGGAATGACAGGAACTGGAACTGGTACTGGAGGGACAGGAACTGGTACTGGTACTGGAGGGACAGGAACTGGTACTGGAGGGACAGGAACTGGTACTGGAGGGACAGGAACTGGTACTGGTACTGGAGGGACAGGAACTAGTACTGGTACTGGAGGGACAGGAACTGGTACTGGTACTGGAGGGACAGGAACTAGTACTGGTACTGGAGGGACAGGAACTGGTACTGGTACTGGTACTGGAATGACAGGTACTGGTACTGGAATGACAGGAACAGGAACTGGACAAACAGGTACAGGTACCAGAATGACGGGAACATGAGGCACATATGTTTCTGGACAAACAGGTACCAGTATCGGAATGACAGGGTCAGGAAAGGAACTGAATTGACAGGAACATGAACTGGCACATGTGTTTCTAGAGAAACCGGAATGGGCACCAGACTGACAGGAAACGGAATCCCTGTAGAAACAGGAAATGGGTTGAGAACTGACCATAAACGGAACAATAACCGTGGAATATTTGTCGTTGAACAATTAGGCATACTATAAACCAACATAATGTCACCGATTAATTTTCGCGAAAGAGTAAATCGATATGGAATATTTCACTTTTATTCAAAGTATTTATCTCTTAAAGTATTGTCCTACATTAGCTTTACAACTGTCTTATCCACTATTTAGAGAATTGGATTGAGCAAGCTTTGTCTATAACTGGTATCATGTTAACATTAATATGTTACTTGTATTATTAAAAGCAGACTAGGATAAGATTCTACTTGTACAGTCAAACCTACCTTGGCAGACACCTCCATTAAGAAATAACATGTATTAAAATATCACATTTTTCTTGTCCAGTCATAGAAAATTTCACATGAATTGAACCTCTTTCAAATGGTCACCTGCCTAAAAAGACAATTTTTCTTTGTCCCAAAGGTGATGTCTTAATACAGGTTTGACTGTCCATTAGTTTTCTTCATATAATACTTGTTTTATTAAGATTAGAATTTGAATGCTACTGCCATTTAAACCTTTTGATATTTTCATTTTGAGAGAAAAAACATATAACAACAAATTTTAGATGGAAGGATAATCTTTGTTAATCAAGTACATCTATAATAAGAAGTAAAGCTGTATGATTAGGTATTCATTGTCTAATATATTTAATAAAATACCAGTGTAGTTGACTATTTTTATATAAAAAAAAAAGCCAAAAAAAAAAAGCCTAAATATATTTTTTAGATTGTCAGATTAAGTATTAATTTTGTTTTATTGTTTTCAGTGACAATTAATTAAGCACCACATGATGATTTTAAATTATAGTTGAGAAATACAATGTAATTTTAGGAAAATAATGTATAATTTGTGTATTGGTAACTAACATACCCCAACAATTGTATTTTGTTGTTGACTGCAATGTCAGGAGTTTGTTGTTTTGTTTCTTGTTTCTGAAATGTTTAATAAGTCACATCTGTATGCACATGTTCAGTCTTTCCCTTAACTGACTGGTGCCTGCCCAGGGAAGTACATATAGTACAGTAGACGATTTATCATTATATCAATGTTTATATTAAAGGATCATGCACTGACAAACTTCCTAACTGTAAAGACTATGGACAATCAGTCTGCTCTGATACTAAATATGCTGGATGGGTGAAAGACAACTGTGCTAAGACATGCAACAAATGCCGTAAGTATTAACATGTGACTTCAATCATGTATGACAAGCCAAAATGAAATAAAACATTGAACAAAAATAGTAATAGAACTGTAAAGAAATTATTGTTTTCAGGAGAGTTTTTTTTCATGGGCCTCTTGTTTGAACCAAATAGTTTGTACCTGTATCTGACATTTGTCAAGATAATTAAAATAACATATGTCTTTATATGTAGCTGGAAGCGGTTCAATGACTGGTGTCGGCGGAACTGGTTCTGGATCCGGCGGAGCTGGTTCTGGATCCGGCGGAACTGGTTCTGGATCCGGCGGAGCTGGTTCTGGATCCGGAGGAACAATGACATACACGGGTTACATGCCAGTTCTAACTCCAGATGGAACGAGTTCGTTTATACATCTACTACTATTTGCCTTGTTGCAGATTTAATGATATTTTGCTTTGCTTTACTCAATGTGTTGTTGTGTTTAAAGCAGTGTATATGTTCCTGGTCCCTGCTTGTTCCCTGGTTAAGATATCAATTCCCCTAACATTTTTATCAGGGTATGTTAGATATGCACGGAAAATGGATAGTAAACTTTATAAGATATAAGGCGGCACTTTGGTAATGATTGCATAGGAAAATATCAAGAACTGTAACTTATTTACAAATAAATAGTACAATAATTGCTGGACAACAAATGTAAAAATCAAACCCCGGATTTTAGTGGGGTCCCTATTGCTCAATATTTAGTTTTCGGTGCAATGTTTTTAGGCAATTGTTTGTCTTTTTGTCCATTGCATTTTGGTCGTTGTATCTTCTGATTACTGATTAAGGATTCTGATTACTCATTTGATATCTTGAAAATTTTCGGAGCTATTTGTGCTTATACTGTTTTGCCCATTGTTGTGTTTTGTGCTCCCAACGATTTTAAAATCATTCTTACTATGCCATATCTTGAGATGAACATTAGGTTTAGTTAAATTACTTAGGAATTGCTTAGGAATGGTAAAACGATGAATAAAAATATGCAATATTAAGTAATAAACATGTTTTATGATGATAAAACATACTATAATGTAAGGAGTTTATATGAAACTAATTCAACAGAATAGAGCTGAAACATTACACTCGTATATAAATGTGATACAACGGGGCGATAGTCGTATTCGCGACGGATGAAATTCATTTTTCGTAGTTTTGAAATATTCGCTTGTAAATAATATTCTATGCTGTTTTACCCATTTTGCACTCTTTATACAATGTACTCGATTTTTCATGTACCGTTTTCAACGATAGAACCTCTACGTTAGGGGGAACGTTAACTAATGTTTATATGATCTCAGCAGCGATTATCCCCTGCATGTCTTGTATACCAGTTTCGTAATTTGTATTTCTTTGCTTTAGTACTGTGTCAATTTCAAATATTTTGTAAAGTTTATTGTAAGTTATGTTGCCCTCAGTTGAATTAGGCACTCCTGTTCCAGATTTGTGTCAATTTCTGTAATGTTATGTGTAAGATGTCTACAAGTATCTTTAGTATGTCTTTATTTTACATGAAATCAAATTATATAAATCACTTTAATTTATTCGAGGTTTTTTCTAATTTGTTCATAAATAAATTTGAAAGTAAATGATATTTAATTGAAAAGTATTATTCATATGATGATATTCCAGTTTTTTAATAGTTGTATATAAAGACTTGAAGCTAAGTTGAAATACGTGTTGGTTGTTTTTCAGCATACACTGGTGGAGTATACCAAGGACAAGGAACTGGCTATCCAGGTAACATAATGTTTTTTACTAAAAACTTCATTAAATTTAGTTCTGACTTCTAACATGCGGGTTTTGATTCAGTTTGTTATTTTATTTTTAATAGGAGCATAAGCGGAATTCTAACATGACGTCCTAAATAAATAATATGGTGATAAAACCAGCGAACTATTTTAATTCGCACATGCGTATTGCCGAACAAATTATTGATATAATTCCTATGTGATTTCATGTGTTCATACAGGACGGTGGTGCATACACACATAAAAATACTGGTATTGTTTCTTTACATATGTTTTTTTCGGGAAAATACTAACGACAACCAGCTATCCACTGTGATTTTTGTAATTTGTCGTCTTCCGGTGAGGTAGTGTAAAAAGAAGGTTCAGTGGTGACATTAACACATGTTGGTTACTGATTTATTTTACGATTTTGTGAGAATTTTATTTGTTGAAATTGCTAATATCAAAATGCCATCTGGCATCAAATGGGTAAATATCAGTAATCTAATTACAACACCATCTAGTTATCTATGAAGGAAAAACAACTGTAGACATGAAGGATTTTGTTATGACATGCATTTCAATATTTGACTTCCACCTAAAAAAATAAGTTAAATTTGTCCTACTAGAATCAAAATAATTCACAGAAGCCATCGTTTGTATAACGTTTTTACATGGGTGACATTAATTTCGTTGCATTTGATCACTTAACAACAACAATAATGTCATCCATGCCATGTTAAAACTTAATACAAACTATGGCTTCCATGAATTATTTCTCAATTTAACTAGCCAATCTACGATTTTGTGTGTACTTCATTGATACTAATCTTAAGAAAAACGCTAGCTTTTATTTGTTTTTATATTCAGTATGTTGAACTATTGTTTGCTCAAGAATATGAAATTACTTTAAACATATTTTATTGTCATACAAAACAAGACTAATGGATAAGACACAAGTTGTAAACTTATGAAGTCTTCTCCGGTGTACATATATAAACATTAGCAATGACAATATATTACAAATACAGATAATATGAATAACTATATACATGTATTTGTACAAAATTTGTACATTTATTTTACCATTATTTTGTTATTATTACTTTTCCATGGAATCAACGTTTTATTTTAATTATATGCTAAATATCTATGTGTTTCGAAGTATTATGTTCAGAAATTAAAATGTCAAATGCATGCTAGTCATGTCAAAATATGTTTTCTGTTTCTGTCTTAATTAAAAAATACACGAATAGCGATATAAGCATATTATTAACAATGATTAAGGCCATCATTATTTGATACGTAATAATTTAAGGAAGTACATCATATTTATTGTTTACATTTCCTTGTCTATTTCAGGTGGTACTATGACAGGTAAATATCATTTGCAGTAAAAACGTAGATATAAAATTTAGTGCACACGACGCGTTTCTGGAATTACCTTCATCAGGTACGCTCAAAATTACCTTCATCAGGTACACTCAAAATAACCTTCATCAGGTACACTCAAAATAACCTTCATCAGGTACACTCAAAATAACCTTCATCAGGTACGCTCAAAATAACCTTCATCAGGTACGCTCAAAATAACCTTCATCAGGTACACTCAAAATAACCTTCATCAGGTACACTCAAAATAACCTTCATCAGGTACACTCAAAATAACCTTCATCAGGTACGCTCAAAATAACCTTCATCAGGTACGCTCAAAATAACCTTCATCAGGTACGCTCAAAATAACCTTCATCAGGTACGCTCAAAATAACCTTCATCAGGTACGCTCAAAATAACCTTCATCAGGTACGCTCAAAATAACCTTCATCAGGTACACTCAAAATAACCTTCATCAGGTACGCTCAAAATAACCTTCATCAGGTACACTCAAAATAACCTTCATCAGGTACGCTCAAAATAACCTTCATCAGGTACACTCAAAATAACCTTCATCAGGTACGCTCAAAATAACCTTCATCAGGTACGCTCAAAATAACCTTCATCAGGTACACTCAAAATAACCTTCATCAGGTACGCTCAAAATAACCTTCATCAGGTACACTCAAAATAACCTTTATCAGGTACACTCAAAATAACCTTCATCAGGTACACTCAAAATAACCTTCATCAGGTACACTCAAAATCAAAAGATTGGAAAGCCAAATAATTTAATGTATACTTCTTACATTTTATGTACATTTTTATGCACTTATAAATTGAATACAATCTTTTGTTGTTTCATTGGCTTATAAAAGCGTTAACAAAAGTACATTTCATAAGAGCTACAGCACTCCATATAAACTAATATATTTGTCACAACGATTTTACAACCCTATTAAACCAGCAAAATTGCATTTAATACTTATTATTACATTTTCTCATTATTAAATACATTTGAAATTATTATTATTTGTTTTATGGTTCCTCGTTTTCATATGTTGTTATTCTGTGTATTATCAGTTGTCATGGCATTCGACAATAGTCCACGGAAGTGGTTGAATGGTTGTGCACTTCATTGACTGATGAAGTTTACATTTCAAAGTCACTTTTCAACCTTTTGACCAATCACATGGGGCTTTCTAAATGAAATGAATACACAGTGTAATTATTTATTCTTGTGTTAACTTTAGCAGCAGTAGAGTATACACAGTGTAATTATTTATTCTTGTGTTAACTTTAGCAGCAGTAGAGTATACACTGTGTAATTATTTATTCTTGTGTTAACTTTAGCAGCAGTAGAGTATACACTGTGTAATTATTTATTCTTGTGTTAACTTTAGCAGCAGTAGAGTATACACTGTGAAGATAATATGTAATAGATTTGATTTGATTCTAAATCATACGTTTTAAACCTTTTTTATGCGACTTACACAGTCTCTAGCAAGGACCATGGAAAGGAAAAGATGAGAATGATGTTCTCATAAATTATTCCTATTTGAACATTGCAAATAATGAGAGAATGTTATAGCAAGTACTAAAAACGTAATAAAGAAAATCATATGTTGTTACAACATCAAAATTTTGAACTGATTATGGGGAAGATATATGTTATTTTCATTGACGTTTGCTTGAAAGGGGACAGCCTTCAAGGGATATAACTCCTATAAACCGTAGAATATTAGAATCAAAGCCGAAAATGTGTAAATAGTATATTAATAAAACACGAAGATGAGGACCGTTTTGTACATCAGGGGCTTTATCCTCTTGAAGTCCGGGGTCTACGTTTTTTGATATCTATTTTTAAATATATTCAGTGATAGTAAAGAAAAATCAACGTATTATGTCATAGAAGAATACATTTTTACAATCGGTGTCATGTTTTAAGAGAGCTTGTCTGGCCTAATTCATGAACATGTTATGGCTGACTGTTTTATCCTTTAAGGTTACTTAGTAAATTGTATATCTCGGTACACAATATATGTCAAAATGTCAGTTTTAATGACAAGTGAGAGTAACTAATGTTGTCTGACCATCAATGCTACATGTATCTGAAAAAAACCCCGTCATAAATTGTGATAAAGATGGAACATATGGGAATATTAAGTCAGTCATTAATTTGCAAGTTATCTTTCATTGTTTTGACTGGACAATGGGGGAAAATACAACCTAATGATGTTAACTAATAAACAATATCTTGTCTGGACTTGATAAAGACACTTTCAGACAAAACTAGGAATAAATCCTAGTCTTCTCATAAATTCATTTTTTCTTTCTGACAGAAAATCAATTTGACATCAGAACATCATTACAACATAAATAATTTACATAAGATCTGATTAAACATTAGTACAATGTATTTTGAAATGAAATGTTTCACAATCATATTGACTATTTGCACTTTGTATTATGCTGTTATATAAGTCGTTTGTTATTTTTCTATCAGGAACAGGAACTGGTACTGGTGTCATTACAGGTATATCAATGTTATTATTGTGGCCAAAGCTTATTGTTTTGCAGAAGCTTTGGCACTGATTGTACACCTGTATGCTTGATTGCTTTTGCTTGCTTTTTTGATGTTCTAATGTCTGCATAAGAATCCAAAATATTGGTTCTTTTTATCCTCTGTTTTTTTTATCAGCTTTCATTGTCCGATTAATGATTTAGAGATGTAGGACAAGTTTGTCTATATTTAGGTTTGGGTTTTTAGATCTGTAATGTACAAGTTAATGTTTGATGAGGCAATGATGATACCTGTTGTAGGGAAGAAATGTATAATACTAACTTTTCTTGTCCTGAGCTCTAAAATTGTATTAAATAAAACCATGTATACAGTTTCCTGGGTACTTCAATTATATGTTTTTACTCTGTACAGGCTGTCAGAATTGAATTTTTGGTTTTTTAAAAGTTGCCAATATTCGATGTTTTATACTAATAAAATGGTTCTGAACAAAAACCAAGGTTTAAACAAATCTGTTATAATGTCGTAATTAGTGAAAATTTTTCGAATGTTTAGCATTGGGCGGGTCAACATTGAATTCTTTACTGGATGGAAGAATATCAAACAACGACGTATTTCCTTCTTTCTATGCTATTTACGTATGATATCATGAAAAATTTCAACTGCAATATATCTTTATGGTTTTTTCAATCAATGCTTAGGTCTTATATTGGGAAACATTTTTGTTTATTAAGATAACGGCCTGTGTGCCTTTAACTAGACTTGTATTATATGTTTTTACTTTGTTAACTAAATGAAGAATAAGAAAAGGTTTTGAGCATATCGGGTTTGAATTCAAAACATGAAAAACAAAATATATTGGAATGTACCTTGTTTCTACACGCCCGTCTGATTTTAACGTTTTCAACTATGCTGTTACTAATTGAGATTAAAAGATACATTTACAATTGTTTTATTTAATTGAAATATGTCTTTGTTTTTAGGAGGAGGACAGGGAACAATGACAGGTAATACTTGTATAATAGTTACTTAATTTGAGGATAATATCAAGATTTATGGAATGCCCAATTGGTCATAATATGGACTGAAATTTTTATATGGACTGAGCCGAAGTCGAGATCCATGTCAACGTTTCAGTCGTACACATTTCAGTCCATATCATGACCTTTGAAAATCCACAGATCTTGCTGCCGCCCTCAAATAAAAAATTACAATGTTGAAAATATTTTGAGTTTATATTGCTATAGAATCTTATATTTTGGTTTAGCGATTTGCAGGATTTGCCCTTCGCTAAAAAGGGCAGAAGGTTACAAATTATTGTATACAGCATGGTGAAACGGACTGCTGATCATTGTACCGTAGCATAAAGCACACGTGACTGAACTATAACCGTTAGAATACAAGTTGCAAAACTGGTGTTTGCATACAGGTTGCTATATACACTAGTACTATTGCGAGAACATGTCTGCCATTAATGAGTCGAAATGGGATTTGACTCAAATATAATATAAGGGTATATTCTGAGGCATAATTTATGACTAAGTGTAATGTAAGGTTGGATAGCCTCTTATATTAATTTACATGTACATTAGTGTCATTTCTTCCTAATTCACGAATGATAAACACGAGAAATTCTTTTAACTGGATTGCAAATCCAAGTTGGTCCCCACATTCGAAAAAGAAAGTGGGTTGGTTGTACCCTGTTTCTGCATGCCCGTCTGAGTTTAACGTCTACCCAACTTTGTTTAACGTGTCCATATATAGGAGTCAGTGGCATATTTCTTTCGCGGAAGATAAATGGTATAAATATTGTGAGTTTATTAATTGATATTATAAAAACATTTACAATTGCAATTGTTTAATTGAAATACGTGTTTATTTTCAGGACAGGGAACAATGACAGGTAATACATGTTGTTATATATACTATTGGTAGAAAATGTCTATGGTTAAGGAGTCGAGATGAGCTTTGGCTCAGCTATAATATTAAGTGCTATAGTTAACCATATTTAATATTGGATACACTTCTAAAATGGTTTTATTTTTGGAATGTTGATTAACCAATGAAAATGAACCTATTGCCAAGAGTGGAACAGGAAGTGCTTACCCTTCCGCAGCACCTGAGTTCACCCCCGGTTTTTAGTGGGGTTCGTGTTACTCGAACTTTAGTTTTTGTGTAATATTTTGTAGATCATTGTTTGTCGTTCTTATCCTTTTTCTTTTGACCATTATGTTGTCTGTCCTTCGATTCACAGATTCTGATTACCCCTTTGGTATCTTCAAACTCTTCTTTAACTTCTTGAATATTTCGCTCTTGTATAATTTATTAAATGGAAAACGAGGTATTGTAAAACAGACTTCATTTTCCAATGTTCTCTCGTGTACTTTTTCCGTGTATATGAATTTTTCTACGTATCTATGTATTATCGTATTCCACACAGTGTGTTACTATGCATCAATCATTTTTCGTATCATCCGTAATCCTATGTGTAGCATTCTATCCTCAGCATTTCGAATGATTAATATGTTTTGTCCTTATTCTGTTGCTTACATTTTAGTATTCCTTATCAAACCGTAGATATCTAATTTAGTAGCATACTATATGTACAATCCAGATATTACATTACATCATCCGTTATCCGTATCTTACTAAATATCATTCGTATACCGCATGCTGCTATGAATGATTCGTATTCCGTATGCTACATCGTATCATCCTTATTCAGGTATCTTAATTTATATCATCAATAATCTGTATGCCGTTATTCATTGTCGGGGTACCGTATATTCCGTTTTCTGTGTCATCCGTATTCCGTTTGTTACTTTGCATCATTCGCACAAGTTCGAATCCCAATCAGGGCGCGGTATACAACATTATGTGATAAAGTTTGTCAGTGACTTGCGGCAGGTCGGTGGTTTTCTCCAGGTTCTCCGATCGGTTTCCTCCGCCAATAAAACTGACCGCCACGATATAACTGAAATATTGTTGAAAGTAGCGTTAAACACCATAAACCATCATTCACACAAAAACAAACAATAACTGTGAGCTGCAGCTGTATACATAACTGATAACTTTTTATATATTTTTTAAGGACGTTGTACCAAGGCTGATATACCGAACTGTTCACAATACGGTAAAACCGTTTGTACAGACAGCAGATATTCCGGATGGGTAAAAGACAACTGTTGTACATATTGCTGTAAGTATGCCATATTAGTGCATTAAAGTGATCAAATGAAAAACAATAAAATACCTCACTGTCGGAACAGTTCCACAATCCATTAAAAAAATCGTGGAAACTAATACCACTAACACACATATGACTGTCGACTTGCCTGGCTTGCGACACTAACACACACATATATATATATGACTGTCGACTTGTTTGACTTTCAACACTAACACATATATATATATATATAAATATATATATATATATATATATATATGACTGTCCACTTTGCCTGGCTTGCAACACTAACACATATATATATATATATGACTGTCCACTTTGCCTGGCTTGCTACACTAACATACACATATATATATGACTGTCCACTTGCCTGGCTTGCGACAGGCGCTTCACTAATACCACTAACACACATATGACTGTCCACTTGCCTGGCGTGCGACAGGCGCTTCACTAATACCACTAACACACATATGACTGTCCACTTGCCTGGCTTGCGACAGGCGCTTCACTAATACCACTAACACACATATGACTGTCCACTTGCCTGGCTTGCGACAGGCGCTTCACTAATACCACTAACACACATATGACTGTCCACTTGCCTGGCTTGCGACAGGTGCTTCACTAAAACCACTAACACACATATGACTGTCCACTTGCCTGGCTTGCGACAAGCGCTTCACTAATACCACTAACACACATATGACTGTCCACTTGCCTGGCTTGCGATAGGCGCTTCACTAATACCACTAACACACATATGACTGTCCACTTGCCTGGCTTGCGACAGGTGCTTCACTAATACCACTAACACACATATGACTGTCCACTTGCCTGGCTTGCGACAGGCGCTTCACTAATACCACTATCACACATATGACTGTCCACTTACCTGGCTTGCGACAGGCGCTTCACTAATACCACTAACACACATATGACTGTCCACTTGCCTGGCTTGCAACAGGTGCTTCACTAAAACCACTAACACACATATGACTGTCCACTTGATTGGCTTGCGACAGGCGCTTCACTAATACCACTAACACACATATGACTGTCCACTTGCCTGGCTTGCGACAGGCGCTTCACTAATACCACTAACACACATGACTGTCCACTTGCCTGCGGCAGGCGCTTCACTAATACCACTAACACACATGACTGTCCACTTGCCTGGCTTGCGACATGCGCTTCACTAATACCACTAACACACATATGACTGTCCACTTGCCTGGCTTGCGACAGGCGCTTCACTAATACCACTAACACACATATGACTGTCCACTTGCCTGGCTTGCGACAGGCGCTTCACTAATACCACTAACACACATATGACTGTCCACTTGCCTGGCTTGCGACAGGCGCTTCACTAATACCACTAACACACATATGACTGTCCACTTGTCTGGCTTGCGACAGGCACTTCACTAATACCACTAACACACATATGACTGTCCACTTGCCTGGCTTGCGACAGGCGCTTCACTAATACCACTAACACACATATGACTGTCCACTTGCCTGGCTTGCGACAGGCACTTCACTAATACCACTAACACACATATGACTGTCCACTTGCCTGGCTTGCGACAGGCACTTCACTAATACCACTAACACACATATGACTGTCCACTTGCCTGGCTTGCGACAGGCGCTTCACTAATACCACTGACACACATATGACTGTCCACTTGCCTGACTTGCGACAGGCACTTCACTAATACCACTAACACAGATATGACTGTCCACTTGCCTGGCTTACGACAGGCACTTCACTAATACCACTAACACACATATGACCGTCCACTTGCCTGGCTTGCAACAGGCGCTTCACTAATACCACTGACACACATATGACTGTCCACTTGTCTGGCTTGCGACAGGCACTTCACTAATACCACTAACACACATATGACTGTCCACTTGTCTGGCTTGCGACAGGTACTTCACTAATACCACTAACACACATATGACTGTCCACTTGCCTGGCTTGCGACAGGCGCTTCACTAATACCACTAACACACATATGACTGTGCACTTGCCTGGCTTGCGACAGGTGCTTCGCTAATACCACTAACACACATATGACTGTCCACTTGCCTGGCTTGCGACAGGCGCTTCACTAATACTACTAACACACATATGACTGTCCACTTGCCTGGCTTGTGACACTAACACACATATGACTGTCCACTTGCCTCGCTTGCGACAGACGCTTCACTAATACCACTAACACACATGACTGTCCACTTGCCTGGCTTATGACAGGCGCTTCACTAATAACACTAACACACATATGACTGTCCACTTGCCTGGCTTGCGACACTAACACACATATGACTGTCCACTTGCCTGACTTGCGACAGGCGCTTCACTAATACCACTAACACACATATAACTGTCCACTTGCCTGGCTTGCGAAACTAACACAAATATGACTGTCCACTTGCCTGGCTTGCGACAGGCGCTTCACTAATACCACTAACACACATATGACTGTCCACTTGCCTGGCTTGCGACAGGCGCTTCACTAATACCAATAACACACAAATGACTGTCCACTTGCCTGGCTTGCGACAGGTGCTTCACTAATACCACTAACACACATATGACTGTCCACTTGCCTGGCTTGCGACAGGCACTTCACTAATACCACTAACACACATATGACTGTCCACTTGCCTGGCTTGTGACACTAACACACATATGACTGTCCACTTGCCTGGCTTGTGACAGGCACTTCACTAATACCACTAACACACATATGACTGTCCACTTGCCTGGATTATGACAGGCGCTTCACTAATAACACTAACACACATATGACTGTCCACTTGCCTGGCTTGCGACACTAACACACATATGACTGTCCACTTGCCTGACTTGCGACAGGCGCTTCACTAATACCACTAACACACATATGACTGTCCACTTGCCTGGCTTGCGACAGGCGCTTCACTAATACCACTAACACACATATGACTGTCCACTTGCCTGGCTTGCGACAGGTGCTTCACTAATACCACTAACACACATATGACTGTCCACTTGCCTGGCTTCCGACAGGCACTTCATTAATACCACTAACACATATATGACTGTCCACTTGCCTGGCTTATGACAGTCGCTTCACTAATAACACTAACACACATATGACTGTCCACTTGCCTGGCTTGCGACACTAATACACATATGACTGTCCACTTGCCTGACTTGAGACAGGTGCTTCACTAATACCACTAACACACATATGACTGTCCACTTGCCTGGCTTACGACAGGCACTTCACTAATACCACTAACACACATATGACTGTCCACTTGCCTGGCTTGCGACAGGCGCTTCACTAATACCACTAACACACATATGACTGTCCACTTGCCTAACTTGCGACAGGTGCTTCACTAATACCACTAACACACATATGACTGTCCACTTGCCTGGCTTGCGACAGGCGCTTCACTAATACCACTAACACACATATGACTGTCCACTTGCTGGCGTGCGACAGGCGCTTCACTAATACCACTAACACACATATGACTGTCCACTTGCCTGGCTTGCGACAGGTGCTTCACTAATACCACTAACACACATATGACTGTCCACTTGCCTGGCTTGCGACAGGCGCTTCACTAATACCACTAACACACATATGACTGTCCACTTGCCTGGCTTGCGACAGGCGCTTCACTAATACCACTAACACACATGACTGTCCACTTGCCTGGCTTGCGACAGGTGCTTCACTAAAACCACTAACACACATATGACTGTCCACTTGCTTGGCTTGCGACAGGCGCTTCACTAATACCACTAACACACATATGACTGTCCACTTGCCTGGCTTGCGACAGGCTCTTCACTAATACCACTAACACACATGACTGTCCACTTGCCTGCGGCAGGCGCTTCACTAATACCACTAACACACATGACTGTCCACTTGCTTGACTTGCGACATGCGCTTCACTAATACCACTAACACACATATGACTGTCCACTTGCCTGGCTTGCGACAGGCGCTTCACTAATACCACTAACACACATATGACTGTCCACTTGCCTGGCTTGCGACAGGCACTTCACAAATACCACTAACACACATATGACTGTCCACTTGCCTGGCTTATGACAGGCGCTTCACTAATAACACTAACACACATATGACTGTCCACTTGCCTGGCTTGCGACACTAATACACATATGACTGTCCACTTGCCTGACTTGAGACAGGTGCTTCACTAATACCACTAACACACATATGACTGTCCACTTGCCTAGCTTGCGACAGGTGCTTCACTAATACCACTAACACACATATGACTGTCCACTTGCCTGGCTTGCGACAGGCGCTTCACTAATACCACTAACACACATATGACTGTCCACTTGCTGGCGTGCGACAGGCGCTTCACTAATACCACTAACACACATATGACTGTCCACTTGCCTGGCTTGCGACATGCGCTTCACTAATACCACTAACACACATATGACTGTCCACTTGCCTGGCTTGCGACAGGCGCTTCACTAATACCACTAACACACATATGACTGTCCAATTGCCTGGCTTGCGACAGGTGCTTCACTAAAACCACTAACACACATATGACTGTCCACTTGCCTGGCTTACGACAGGCACTTCACTAATACCACTAACACACATATGACTGTCCACTTGCCTGGCTTGCGACAGGCGCTTCACTAATACCACTAACACACATATGACTGTCCACTTGCCTAGCTTGCGACAGGTGCTTCACTAATACCACTAACACACATATGACTGTCCACTTGCCTGGCTTGCGACAGGCGCTTCACTAATACCACTAACACACATATGACTGTCCACTTGCCTGGCTTGCGACAGGCGCTTCACTAATACCACTAACACACATATGACTGTCCACTTGCCTGGCTTGCGACAGGCGCTTCACTAATACCACTAACACACATATGACTGTCCACTTGCCTGGCTTGCGACAGGTGCTTCACTAAAACCACTAACACACATATGACTGTCCACTTGCCTGGCTTGCGACAAGCGCTTCACTAATACCACTAACACAAATATGACTGTCCACTTGCCTGGCTTGCGACAGGTGCTTCACTAATACCACTAACACACATATGACTGTCCACTTGCCTGGCTTGCGACAGGCGCTTCACTAATACCACTAACACACATATGACTGTCCACTTGCCTGGCTTGCGACAGGCGCTTCACTAATACCACTAACACACATGACTGTCCACTTGCCTGGCTTGCGACAGGTGCTTCACTAAAACCACTAACACACATATGACTGTCCACTTGCTTGGCTTGCGACAGGCGCTTCACTAATACCACTAACACACATATGACTGTCCACTTGCCTGGCTTGCGACAGGCGCCTCACTAATACCACTAACACACATGACTGTCCACTTGCCTGCGGCAGGCGCTTCACTAATACCACTAACACACATGACTGTCCACTTGCTTGGCTTGCGACATGCGCTTCACTAATACCACTAACACACATATGACTGTCCAGTTGCCTGGCTTGCGACAGGCGCTTCACTAATACCACTAACACACATATGACTGTCCACTTGCCTGGCTTGCGACAGGCGCTTCACTAATACCACTAACACACATATGACTGTCCACTTGCCTGGCTTGCGACAGGCGCTTCACTAATACCACTAACACACATATGACTGTCCACTTGCCTGGCTTGCGACAGGCACTTCACAAATACCACTAACACACATATGACTGTCCACTTGCCTGGCTTGCGACAGGCGCTTCACTAATACCACTGACACACATATGACTGTCCACTTGCCTGGCTTATGACAGGCGCTTCACTAATAACACTAACACACATATGACTGTCCACTTGCCTGGCTTGCGACACTAAAACACATATGACTGTCCACTTGCCTGACTTGAGACAGGTGCTTCACTAATACCACTAACACACATATGACTGTCCACTTGCCTGGCTTACGATAGGCACTTCACTAATACCACTAACACACATATGACTGTCCACTTGCCTGGCTTGCGACAGGCGCTTCACTAATACCACTAACACACATATGACTGTCCACTTGCCTGGCTTGTGACAGGCGCTTCACTAATACCACTAACACACATATGACTGTCCACTTGCCTGGCTTGCGACAGGTGCTTCACTAAAACCACTAACACACATATGACTGTCCACTTGCCTGGCTTGCGACAAGTGCTTCACTAATACCACTAACACACATATGACTGTCCACTTGCCTGGCTTGCGACAGGTGCTTCACTAATACCACTAACACACATATGACTGTCCACTTGCCTGGCTTGCGACAGGCGCTTCACTAATACCACTAACACACATGACTGTCCACTTGCCTGGCTTGCGACAGGTGCTTCACTAAAACCACTAACACACATATGATTGTCCACTTGCTTGGCTTGCGACAGGCCCTTCACTAATACCACTAACACACATGACTGTCCACTTGCCTGCGGCAGGCGCTTCACTAATACCACTAACACACATGACTGTCCACCTGCTTGGCTTGTGACATGCGCTTCACTAATACCACTAGCACACATATGACTGTCCAGTTGCCTGGCTTGCGACAGGCGCTTCACTAATACCACTAACACACATATGACTGTCCACTTGCCTGGCTTGCGACAGGCGCTTCACTAATACCACAAACACACATATGACTGTCCACTTGCCTGGCTTGCGACAGGCGCTTCACTAATACCACTAACACACATGACTGTCCACTTGCCTGGCTTGCGACAGGTGCTTCACTAAAACCACTAACACACATATGACTGTCCACTTGCTTGGCTTGCGACAGGCGCTTCACTAATACCACTAACACACATATGACTGTCCACTTGCCTGGCTTGCGACAGGCGCTTCACTAATACCACTAACACACATGACTGTCCACTTGCCTGCGGCAGGCGCTTCACTAATACCACTAACACACATGACTGTCCACTTGCTTGGCTTGCGACATGCGCTTCACTAATACCACTAACACACATATGACTGTCCAGTTGCCTGGCTTGCGACAGGCGCTTCACTAATACCACTAACACACATATGACTGTCCACTTGCCTGGCTTGCGACAGGCGCTTCACTAATACCACTAACACACATATGACTGTCCACTTGCCTGGCTTGCGACAGGCACTTCACTAATACCACTAACACACATATGACTGTCCATTTGCCTGGCTTGCGACAGGCACTTCACAAATACCACTAACACACATATGACTGTCCACTTGCCTGGCTTGCGACAGGCGCTTCACTAATACCACTGACACACATATGACTGTCCACTTGCCTGGCTTATGACAGGCGCTTCACTAATAACACTAACACACATATGACTGTCCACTTGCCTGGCTTGCGACACTAATACACATATGACTGTCCACTTGCCTGACTTGAGACAGGTGCTTCACTAATACCACTAACACACATATGACTGTCCACTTGCCTGGCTTACGACAGGCACTTCACTAATACCACTAACACACATATGACTGTCCACTTGCCTGGCTTGCGACAGGCGCTTCACTAATACCACTAACACACATATGACTGTCCACTTGCCTAGCTTGCGACAGGTGCCTCACTAATACCACTAACACACATATGACTGTCCACTTGCTGGCGTGCGACAGGCGCTTCACTAATACCACTAACACACATATGACTGTCCACTTGCCTGGCTTGCGACAGGCGCTTCACTAATACCACTAACACACATATGACTGTCCACTTGCCTGGCTCGCGACAGGCGCTTCACTAATACCACTAACACACATATGACTGTCCACTTGCCTGGCTTGCGACAGGTGCTTCACTAAAACCACTAACACACATATGACTGTCCACTTGCCTGGCTTGCGACAAGCGCTTCACTAATACCACTAACACACATATGACTCTCCACTTGCCTGGCTTGCAACAGGTGCTTCACTAATACCACTAACACACATATAACTGTCCACTTGCCTGGCTTGCGACAGGCGCTTCACTAATACCACTAACACACATATGACTGTCCACTTGCCTGGCTTGCGACAGGCGCTTCACTAATACCACTAACACACATGACTGTCCACTTGCCTGGCTTGCGACAGGTGCTTCACTAAAACCACTAACACACATATGACTGTCCACTTGCTTGGCTTGCGACAGGCGCTTCACTAATACCACTAACACACATGACTGTCCACTTGCCTGCGGCAGGCGCTTCACTAATACCACTAACACACATGACTGTCCACTTGCTTGGCTTGCGACATGCGCTTCACTAATACCACTAACACACATATGACTGTCCAGTTGCCTGGCTTGCGACAGGCGCTTCACTAATACCACTAACACACATATGACTGTCCACTTGCCTGGCTTGCGACAGGCGCTTCACTAATACCACTAACACACATATGACTGTCCACTTGCCTGGCTTGCGACAGGCGCTTCACTAATACCACTAACACACATATGACTGTCCACTTGCCTGGCTTGCGACAGGCACTTAACTAATACCACTAACACACATATGACTGTCCACTTGCCTGGCTTGCGACAGGTGCTTCACTAATACCACTAACACACATATGACTGTCCACTTGCCTGGCTTGCGACAGGCACTTCAGTAATACCACTAACACACATATGACTGTCCACTTGCCTGGCTTGCGACAGGTGCTTCACTAATACCACTAACACACATATGACTGTCCACTTGCCTGGCTTGCGACAGGCACTTCACTAATACCACTAACACAAATATGACTGTCCACTTGCCTGGCTTGCGACAGGCGCTTCACTAATACCACTAACACACATTTGACTGTCCACTTGCCTGGCTTGCGACAGGCACTTCACTAATACCACTAACACACATATGACTGTCCACTTGCCTGGCTTGCGACAGGCGCTTCACTAATACCACTAACACACATATGACTGTCCACTTGCCTGGCTTGCGACACTAACACATATATGACTGTCCACTTGCCTGGCTTGTGACACTAACACACATATGACTGTCCACTTGCCTGGCTTGCGGCAGGCACTTCACTAATACCACTAACACACATATGACTGTCCACTTGCCTGGCTTGCGACAGGCGCTTCACTAATACCACTGACACACATATGACTGTCCACTTGCCTGGCTTGCGACAGGCACTTCACTAATACCACTAACACACATATGACTGTCCACTTGCCTGGCTTACGACAGGCACTTCACTAATACCAATAACACACATATGACTGTCCACTTGCCTGGCTTGCGACAGGCGCTTCACTAATACCACTGACACACATATGACTGTCCACTTGTCTGGCTTGCGACAGGCACTTCACTAATACCACTAACACACATATGACTGTCCACTTGTCTGGCTTGCGACAGGCACTTCACTAATACCACTAACACACATATGACTGTCCACTTGCCTGGCTTGCGACAGGCGCTTCACTAATACCACTAACACACATATGACTGCACTTGCCTGGCTTGCGACAGGTTCTTCACTAATACCACTAACACACATATGACTGTCCACTTGCCTGGCTTGCGACAGGCGCTTCACTAATACCACTAACACACATATGACTGTCCACTTGCCTGGCTTGTGACACTAACACACATATGCCTGTCCACTTGCCTGGCTTGTGACAGGCGCTTCACTAATACCACTAACACACATGACTGTCCAGTTGCCTGGCTTATGACAGGCGCTTCACTATTAACACTAACACACATATGACTGTCCACTTGCCTGGCTTGCGACACTAACACACATATGACTGTCCACTTGCCTGACTTGCGACAGGCGCTTCACTAATACCACTAACACACATATGACTGTCCACTTGCCTGGCTTGCGAAGCTAACACACATATGACTGTCCACTTGCCTGGCTTGCGACAGGCGCTTCACTAATACCACTAACACACATATGACTGTCCACTTGCCTGGCTTGCGACAGGTGTTTCACTAATACCACTAACACACATGACTGTCCACTTGCCTGGCTTGTGACAGGCACTTCATTAATACCACTAACACACATATGACTGTCCACTTGCCTGGCTTATGACAGGCGCTTCACTAATAACACTAACACACATATGACTGTCCACTTGCCTGGCTTGCGACACTAACACACATATGACTGTCCACTTGCCTGACTTGCGACAGGTGCTTCACTAATACCACTAACACACATATGACTCCACTTGCCTGGCTTACGACAGGCACTTTAATAATACCACTAACACACATATGACTGTCCACTTGCCTGGCGTGCGACAGGCGCTTCACTAATAACACTAACACACATATGACTGTCCACTTGCCTGGCGTGCGACAGGCACTTCACTAATAACACTAACACACATATGACTGTCCACTTGCCTGACTTGCGACAGGTGCTTCACTAATACCAGTAACACACATATGACTGTCCACTTGCCTGGCTTACGACAGGCACTTCACTAATACCACTAACACACATATGACTGTCCACTTGGCTGGTGTGCGACAGGCGCTTCACTAATACCACTGACACACATATGACTGTCCACTTGCCTGGCTTGCGACAGGTGCTTCACTAATACCACTAACACACATGACTGTCCACTTGCCTGGCTTATGACAGGCGCTTTACTAATAACACTAACACACATATGACTGTCCACTTGCCTGGCTTGCGACACTAACACACATATGACTGTCCACTTGCCTGACTTGCGACAGGCGCTTCACTAATACCACTAACACACATATGACTGTTCACTTGCCTGGCTTGCGAAACTAACATACATATGACTGTCCACTTGCCTGGCTTGCAACAGGCGCTTCACTAATACCACTTACACACATATGACTGTCCACTTGCCTGGCTTGCGACAGGCGCTTCACTAATACCACTAACACACATATGACTGTCCACTTGCCTGGCTTGTGACAGGTGCTTCACTAATACCACTAACACACATATGACTGTCCACTTGCCTGGCTTGCGACATGCGCTTCACTAATACCACTAACACACATATGACTGTCCACTTGTCTGGGTTGTGACACTAACACACATATGACTGTCCACTTGCCTGGCTTGCGACAGGCACTTCACTAATACCACTAACACACATATGACTGTCCACTTGCCTGGCTTGCGACACTAACACACATATGACTGTCCACTTGCCTGACTTGCGACAGGCGCTTCACTAATACCACTAACACACATATGACTGTCCAATTGCCTGGCTTGCGAAGCTAACACACATATGACTGTCCACTTGCCTGGTTTGCGACAGGTGCTTCACTAAAACCACTAACACACATATGACTGTCCACTTGCCTGGCTTGCGACAGGCACTTCATTAATACCACTAACACACATATGACTGTCCACTTGCCTGGCTTATGACAGGCGCTTCACTAATAACACTAACACACATATGACTGTCCACTTGCCTGGCTTGCGACACTAACACACATATGACTGTCCACTTGCCTGACTTGCGACAGGTGCTTCACTAATACCACTAACACACATATGACTGTCCACTTGCCTGGCTTACGACAGGCACTTCACTAATACCACTAACACACATATGACTGTCCACTTGCCTGGTGTGCGACAGGCGCTTCACTAATAACACTAACACACATATGACCGTCCACTTGCCTGGCGTGCGACAGGCGCTTCACTAATAACACTAACACACATATGACTGTCCACTTGCCTGGCGTGCGACACTAACACACATATGACTGTCCACTTGCCTGACTTGCGACAGGTGCTTCACTAATACCAGTAACACACATATGACTGTGCACTTGCCTGGCTTACGACAGGCACTTCACTAATACCACTAACACACATATGACTCCACTTGCCTGGCGTGCAACACACATATGACTGTCCACTTGCCTGGCTTGCGACAGGCGCTTCACTAATACCACTAACACACATATGACTGTCCACTTGTCTGGCTTGCGGCAGGCGCTTCACTAACACCACTAACACACATATGACAGTCCACTTGTCTGGCTTGCGACAGGCGCTTCACTAATACCACTAACACACATATGAATGTCCACTTGCCTGGCTTGCGACAGGCGCTTCACTAATACCACTAACACACATATGACTGTCCAATTGCCTGGGGTGCGACAGGCACTTCACTAATACCACTAACACACATATGACTGTCCACTTGTCTTGCTTGCGACAGGCGCTTCACTAATACCACTAACACACATATGACTGTCCACTTGCCTGGCGTGCGACAGGCGCTTCACTAATACCACTAACACACATATGACTGTCCACTTGCCTGGCATGCGACAGGCCCTTTCACTAATACCACTAACACACATATGACTGTCCACTTGTCTGGCTTGCGACAGGCGCTTCACTAATACCACTAACACACATATGACTGTCCACTTGCCTGGCTTGCGACAGGCGCTTCACTAATACCACTAACACACATATGACTGTCCACTTGCCTGGGATTTGCATAAAGAATTATTTGTTGAGTATTTGTTTTTCCTGTTCAATGGCTCTAGAATTATTCCGTTGTATTTTTTAATTATTATATTACATATCTATGGCGTATTAAATTATCAAACCAAATCATGCAAAGAATATTGTATGATATTATTTTTAGCAACTGGTTCCATGACTGGTACTGGTACAGGTACTCAAATGACAGGTGGAACTGGATCTGGTTCCCAGGGTGGAATTATTGGTCATTCTACAGGTAATAAATTAATTTATCAGCAAATTGCACATTTTCTCTTTGATTTGTGCCGCTTATAAGTCTGGATCACTGAGCTGACATTGATCAACAAACATATTAGGTAGTTGAATCAGATTTATTGTTAAATTTCCATTCAACTTCTTGTCAGAAATTGACATCAATCGCTCACTAATGGCTGCACATATATGACAATTAGTTAAGCATATTTTATCATGTGTCTTTGCATCATAAAATATTGTCCTCTATGAAATAGTGTCCATGAGACAAAATTTCATAGGAAATATCGTCCATGGACAAAATTTCATTAAATTTTATTATGAAATTTTGTCCGGGACAATATTTCACTATGAAATATTGTCAGCTGCTATAAAATTTTTGTCCATACAATATTTCATGTAAAATAATGTCCACAAATGGAAAACTTACCCATTGAGAAAATGTACTAAAGAAATCTTTTAGATAAATTCCATCTGAGAAATTCTGAATATTAAATGTTATCAAACTTAAACGGCACAACATAGAAATAAATACAACAAAATATGGAATGCGAAAAGTATTTATTAATGAAATGTAAATATATCATACAAATTAATCAACATTTTTTATGTTATATCTAGTAATATTCAAAAATGCTGTTCTTCCTGTCCTTGTTTTCACACTCATATAATCCAAAAGGTGTTTATACTCCTGACCCTCCATTATTTGTACTTAAATTTGCATTCAATCATTTAGAAACTTTATTGTTATAAGTATTCAAAAGTATGATAAAGCATCTTAATGACTTGAATATAATTTCCTTTGAAAGGACAACATTTCATGATAATCATACATGAAATTTTGTCCATAAATTATCTCCCTTTTATAGACTAAATTTCATAGTGAATATCCATGAAGTGTCTTCCAAACAGGGACAAAATATCATGTGGAATATTGTCTCAACAGGGACAATTTTTCATAAACTAGGACTACATTTCATATTACAAATCTATGAAATGTTGTCCTAATGGACATTATTATACCCCCGCAAACAAAGTTTGGGGGGTATATAGGAATCACCCTGTCCGTCCGTCCATCCATCCGTCCTTCCGTCTGTCCGTCCGTCCATGTACCTTGTAAGCGCAACTCCTCCTAAACCGCTTATTGGATTTTTATGAAACTTTACACATTTGTAGTACACTACCTGCAGATGTGCATGAAGGAATATGGTTGCTGTCCACAATTTAGAAGGAGAGATAATTTAACTTATACTTTCACAAAAAGGGGGGGGGGCATGTACCTTGTAAGCGCAACTCCTACTAAGCTGCTTATTGCATTTTTATGAAACTTTACACAGTTATAGTACCCAACCTGCAGATGTGCATGAAGGAATACTGTTGCTGTCTAAAATTTAGAAGGGGAGATAATTCAACTTATACTTTCACGAAAAGGGGGGTCGTGTACCTTGTAAGCGCAACTCCTACTAAACTGCTTATTGAATTTTTATGAAACTTTACACAGTTGTAGTATACAACCTGCAGATGTGCATGAAGGAATACCGTTGCTGTCTAAAATTTAGAAGGGGAGATAATTCAACTTATACTTTCACGAAAAGGGCGGTCGTGTACTTGTGGCGACCCCTAGATGTATGTTCTTGGTTAGTTTATTTTGGAGATGGGAAGTTGTCTCCTTGACATGACTCTATATCCGTTCATTTTTCATAGGTAACTTGCTAATATACCTGTATTCCAAAGTTTGAACATCATAGTATTGCAAATGGGGGGTATCACTCAGTGAGAACACTCACAGTTCTAGTTTCATAGGACATTATTTTGCTTTACATCTTTATGTTCTGAGTTCCATGTTGTGATGTCCAGTTGTTTGTAGGATGGCTCATGTCTTTTATTTACGTTATTTGTGCTTGTTTGGTTGTCTTCGTTCTGTGTCTTGTGTACCCCATGTTGCCAGTTTCTCTGGATTGTCCATTAGTTATTGTTCCTTCGGTGTTCTCTAACGTATATTTATTTAATTATTTCATTATTGCATACATTACATGTCTGTCCTTCTTCGATTTACGACTTATAATTACCCTTTTAGTATCATCAAACTTACAACCTACAACATATACATCAATTCCTTCTTTAAAAAATAATCAAATGGATTTGAAAACAAGTTATAGCAACTTACATTAATTCGTTTCCCTAGAAATAAGTTATACAATATAAACGTGATCTTGAAAGATAGAATTATAATGTAATTAATTCAATAATTATGTATAATGATACAACTTTGGATGAGAAAAAAACAACAACACTGGATTATGACAATTGACACAGACAGTTACAGAGTATATAGAAGAAATCGAATGCATGTTAACCTATATGGAGAGCCAGAACATTACATAATTAGGTTATCATTTTGTTTTTATTTTAGGATGTGTAAGCCAAGGCAAAGTCTATCAACAAGGACAGACATGGAGAGATGGTTGTAAAGCCACATGCACGTGTGCTAACGCCCAAACAGGCCAATATAATTGTAAAGAGTTGTAAGTTTATCTTTAACATCCATACAATTGTCAAGAGTTATAAGTTTATCTTTAACATCCATACAATTGTCAAGAGTTATAAGTTTATCTTTAACATCCGATACAATTGTCAAGAGTTATAAGTTTATCTTTAACATCCATACAATTGTCAAGAGTTATAAGTTTATCTTTAACATCCGATACAATTGTCAAGAATTATAAGTTTATCTTTAACATCCATACAATTGTCAAGAGTTATAAGTTTATCTTTAACATCCATACAATTGTCAAGAGTTATAAGTTTATCTTTAACATACGATACAATTGTCAAGAGTTATAAGTTTATCTTTAACATCCGATATAATTGTCAAGAGTTATAAGTTTATCTTTAACATACGATACAATTGTCAAGAGTTATAAGTTTATCTTTAACATACGATACAATTGTCAAGAGTTATAAGTTTATCTTTAACATCCGATATAATTGTCAAGAGTTATAAGTTTATCTTTAACATACGATACAATTGTCAAGAGTTATAAGTTTATCTTTAACATACGATACAATTGTCAAGAATTATAAGTTTATCTTTAACATCCGATGTAATTGTCAAGAGTTATAAGTTTATCTTTAACATACGATATAATTGTCAAGAGTTATAAGTTTATCTTTAACATCCGGTATAATTGTCAAGAGTTATAAGTTTATCTTTAACATCCATACAATTGTCAAGAGTTATAAGTTTATCTTTAACATACGATATAATTGTCAAGAGTTATAAGTTTATCTTTAACATCCGGTATAATTGTCAAGAGTTATAAGTTTATCTTTAACATCCATACAATTGTCAAGAGTTATAAGTTTATCTTTAACATACGATACAATTGTCAAGAGTTATAAGTTTATCTTTAACATCCGATATAATTGTCAAGAGTTATAAGTTTATCTTTAACATACGATATAATTGTCAAGAGTTATAAGTTTATCTTTAACATATGATACAATTGTCAAGAGTTATAAGTTTATCTTTAACATATGATACAATTGTCAAGAGTTATAAGTTTATCTTTAACATATGATACAATTGTCAAGAGTTATAAGTTTATCTTTAACATCCGATACAATTGTCAAGAGTTATAAGTTTATCTTTAACATATGATACAATTGTCAAGAGTTATAAGTTTATCTTTAACATATGATACAATTGTCAAGAGTTATAAGTTTATCTTTAACATATGATACAATTGTCAAGAGTTATAAGTTTATCTTTAACATATGATACAATTGTCAAGAGTTATAAGTTTATCTTTAACATCCGATACAATTGTCAAGAGTTATAAGTTTATCTTTAACATATGATACAATTGTCAAGAGTTATAAGTTTATCTTTAACATATGATACAATTGTCAAGAGTTATAAGTTTATCTTTAATATCCGATATAATTGTCAAGAGTTATAAGTTTATCTTTAACATACGATACAATTGTCAAGAGTTATAAGTTTATCTTTAACATACGATACAATTGTCAAGATTTATAAGTTTATCTTTAACATACGATATAATTGTCAAGAGTTATAAGTTTATCTTTAACATACGATACAATTGTCAAGAGTTATAAGTTTATCTTTAACATACGATACAATTGTCAAGAATTATAAGTTTATCTTTAACATCCGATGTAATTGTCAAGAGTTATAAGTTTATCTTTAACATACGATATAATTGTCAAGAGTTATAAGTTTATCTTTAACATCCGGTATAATTGTCAAGAGTTATAAGTTTATCTTTAACATCCATACAATTGTCAAGAGTTATAAGTTTATCTTTAACATACGATATAATTGTCAAGAGTTATAAGTTTATCTTTAACATCCGGTATAATTGTCAAGAGTTATAAGTTTATCTTTAACATACGATACAATTGTCAAGAGTTATAAGTTTATCTTTAACATCCGATATAATTGTCAAGAGTTATAAGTTTATCTTTAACATACGATATAATTGTCAAGAGTTATAAGTTTATCTTTAACATATGATACAATTGTCAAGAGTTATAAGTTTATCTTTAACATATGATACAATTGTCAAGAGTTATAAGTTTATCTTTAACATATGATACAATTGTCAAGAGTTATAAGTTTATCTTTAACATATGATACATTTGTCAAGAGTTATAAGTTTATCTTTAACATATGATACAATTGTCAAGAGTTGTAAGTTTATCTTTAACATATGATACAATTGTCAAGAGTTATAAGTTTATCTTTAACATCCATACAATTGTCAAGAGTTATAAGTTTATCTTTAACATATGATACAATTGTCAAGAGTTATAAGTTTATCTTTAACATATGATACAATTGTCAAGAGTTATAAGTTTATCTTTAACATATGATACAATTGTCAAGAGTTATAAGTTTATCTTTAACATATGATACAATTGTCAAGAGTTATAAGTTTATCTTTAACATATGATACAATTGTCAAGAGTTATAAGTTTATCTTTAACATACGATATAATTGTCAAGAGTTATAAGTTTATCTTTAACATCCGGTATAATTGTCAAGAGTTATAAGTTTATCTTTAACATCCATACAATTGTCAAGAGTTATAAGTTTATCTTTAACATACGATACAATTGTCAAGAGTTATAAGTTTATCTTTAACATCCGATATAATTGTCAAGAGTTATAAGTTTATCTTTAACATACGATATAATTGTCAAGAGTTATAAGTTTATCTTTAACATATGATACAATTGTCAAGAGTTATAAGTTTATCTTTAACATATGATACAATTGTCAAGAGTTATAAGTTTATCTTTAACATATGATACAATTGTCAAGAGTTATAAGTTTATCTTTAACATCCGATACAATTGTCAAGAGTTATAAGTTTATCTTTAACATATGATACAATTGTCAAGAGTTATAAGTTTATCTTTAACATATGATACAATTGTCAAGAGTTATAAGTTTATCTTTAACATATGATACAATTGTCAAGAGTTATAAGTTTATCTTTAACATATGATACAATTGTCAAGAGTTATAAGTTTATCTTTAACATCCGATACAATTGTCAAGAGTTATAAGTTTATCTTTAACATATGATACAATTGTCAAGAGTTATAAGTTTATCTTTAACATATGATACAATTGTCAAGAGTTATAAGTTTATCTTTAACATCCGATATAATTGTCAAGAGTTATAAGTTTATCTTTAACATACGATACAATTGTCAAGAGTTATAAGTTTATCTTTAACATACGATACAATTGTCAAGAGTTATAAGTTTATCTTTAACATCCGATATAATTGTCAAGAGTTATAAGTTTATCTTTAACATACGATACAATTGTCAAGAGTTATAAGTTTATCTTTAACATACGATACAATTGTCAAGAATTATAAGTTTATCTTTAACATCCGATGTAATTGTCAAGAGTTATAAGTTTATCTTTAACATACGATATAATTGTCAAGAGTTATAAGTTTATCTTTAACATCCGGTATAATTGTCAAGAGTTATAAGTTTATCTTTAACATCCATACAATTGTCAAGAGTTATAAGTTTATCTTTAACATACGATATAATTGTCAAGAGTTATAAGTTTATCTTTAACATCCGGTATAATTGTCAAGAGTTATAAGTTTATCTTTAACATACGATACAATTGTCAAGAGTTATAAGTTTATCTTTAACATCCGATATAATTGTCAAGAGTTATAAGTTTATCTTTAACATACGATATAATTGTCAAGAGTTATAAGTTTATCTTTAACATATGATACAATTGTCAAGAGTTATAAGTTTATCTTTAACATATGATACAATTGTCAAGAGTTATAAGTTTATCTTTAACATATGATACAATTGTCAAGAGTTATAAGTTTATCTTTAACATCCGATACAATTGTCAAGAGTTATAAGTTTATCTTTAACATATGATACAATTGTCAAGAGTTATAAGTTTATCTTTAACATATGATACAATTGTCAAGAGTTATAAGTTTATCTTTAACATATGATACAATTGTCAAGAGTTATAAGTTTATCTTTAACATCCGATACAATTGTCAAGAGTTATAAGTTTATCTTTAACATATGATACAATTGTCAAGAGTTATAAGTTTATCTTTAACATATGATACATTTGTCAAGAGTTATAAGTTTATCTTTAACATATGATACAATTGTCAAGAGTTGTAAGTTTATCTTTAACATATGATACAATTGTCAAGAGTTATAAGTTTATCTTTAACATCCGATACAATTGTCAAGAGTTATAAGTTTATCTTTAACATATGATACAATTGTCAAGAGTTATAAGTTTATCTTTAACATATGATACAATTGTCAAGAGTTATAAGTTTATCTTTAACATATGATATAATTGTCAAGAGTTATAAGTTTATCTTTAACATATGATACAATTGTCAAGAGTTGTAAGTTTATCTTTAACATCCATACAATTGTCAAGAGTTATAAGTTTATCTTTAACATACGATATAATTGTCAAGAGTTATAAGTTTATCTTTAACATCCATACAATTGTCAAGAGTTATAAGTTTATCTTTAACATATGATGCTACAAAATGTATACTTAGTTTACAGTGTAACTACATAAGTATGTTATATAATTATAAAGCATTAATACATCCCATAAATGATTCACATATTTTCAGTCCATGTTTTATTGCCACATTTTTAGATTGTAGTTAAGCAAAACCTCATGGTCTTAAAACTTTTGAATTTTGGTCACAGTTTTGGTAACGCACTCCAAATCCTTATTTCAAAACAGTGTAGTTATTAGATGTGACGTTCTGATTGTATGTTTTTGAAGCCTGAAAGTATTATGATCGTAAAGCCGTAGAAAACTCGAGCCTGAAAGTATTATGACCGTAAAGCCGTAGAAAACTCGAGCCTGAAAGTATTATGACCGTAAAGCCGTAGAAAACTCGAGCCTGAAAGTATTATGACCGTAAAGCCGTAGAAAACTCGAGCCTGAAAGTATTATGACCGTAAAGCTGTAGAAAACTCGAGCCTGAAAGTATTATGACCGTAAAGCTGTAGAAAACTCGAGCCTGAAAGTATTATGACCGTAAAGCCGTAGAAAACTCGAGCCTGAAAGTATTATGACCGTAAAGCCGTAGAAAACTCGAGCCTGAAAGTATTATGACCGTAAAGCCGTAGAAAACTCGAGCCTGAAAGTATTATGACCGTAAAGCCGTAGAAAACTCGAGCCTGAAAGTATTATGACCGTAAAGCTGTAGAAAACTCGAGCCTGAAAGTATTATGACCGTAAAGCCGTAGAAAACTCGAGCCTGAAAGTATTATGACCGTAAAGCTGTAGAAAACTCGAGCCTGAAAGTATTATGACCGTAAAGCCGTAGAAAACTCGAGCCTGAAAGTATTATGACCGTAAAGCTGTAGAAAACTCGAGCCTGAAAGTATTATGACCGTAAAGCCGTAGAAAACTCGAGCCTGAAAGTATTATGACCGTAAAGCCGTAGAAAACTCGAGCCTGAAAGTATTATGACCGTAAAGCCGTAGAAAACTCGAGCCTGAAAGTATTATGACCGTAAAGCCGTAGAAAACTCGAGCCTGAAAGTATTATGACCGTAAAGCCGTAGAAAACTCGAGCCTGAAAGTATTATGACCGTAAAGCTGTAGAAAACTCGAGCCTGAAAGTATTATGACCGTAAAGCTGTAGAAAACTCGAGCCTGAAAGTATTATGACCGTAAAGCTGTAGAAAACTCGAGCCTGAAAGTATTATGACCGTAAAGCCGTAGAAAACTCGAGCCTGAAAGTATTATGACCGTAAAGCCGTAGAAAACTCGAGCCTGAAAGTATTATGACCGTAAAGCCGGAATATCCACGTTTGACGAGCATTTCATGTAATCAAAGGAAAAACACAAAATACCACACTACGGCAACACAAACCAATAGAAAAATCATAGAAAGAGGCGACGTTGATATCCCTAATACACAAATACATTTTTATTTTTATTACATGACCTCAAACTTTCCTGGCATGGTACAGGCACTTTAATTAATAGTGGTGGGGTTAAACTAGTTTAAAAAAAGGTTCCAGATAAAAAAAAAAACAACAGTAAAGCAAAAAGGAATGCTCTTTGACTTGTACATACGTTATTTAATACCCCACTATTTAATTTACAAACATGTTACTTCTGCATTAAACATATGGAACAGGATGGGTTTCTAAGATATTAATAATCTGTGCTGTACTATTATTTTGGCTAATTAAGATGTTAAATGATTTGTCATTTCATAGCTGTCCTGATTAATGAACAAACATATACTTTATTATTATTTTTTTTATAGATGTGTAACATGGAACTTGCCTTCTGTCTGTCATATGCAGCCACCTGCACAAGGAATGTGTTGCCAGACACCAAGTTGTCCATCTAATGTACAAATCCAGTATCCACAAGGCTACACACCACAATAACTATAATTCATATTAGATCATAAAATTGTTAATGTTTACTTGTTTGTTTCATTGTATCCATTCTGTTATTTCTTTTGTCATTATTTACAATATCATGACCAATATGTTGGTATATATAGTCTATGCATTCAGGTGAAATTACCATCTACTTTACAAAATTTCAAAATGTGAAGGTTTGTTATCATTTGTTTATATATGTATTGCCATTGGAGATACAGTTTTTCTTCCAAAATACAAGACTAAACTCTAAGGTTAGAGTGTGTAACATATCAAGAGTGGAGAATTTGAATCCCATTAACCGTTACAACGCCACCATATTTTGTATCCAAAGCCAGGATTTTGAATTCCAACCTCATATGTGTGGTTTTTGTGTTCAGTTAGCTAAGGTGAGAGGTGATTGTTTGTTTTGTTGATATTGATGGTATTGCTGACCGCATTCTTTTCATAATGGTTTTCTTTTTTCTAATAAATAGGCATATTTATGTGTTGTTTCTTTTTGAGTGGCAGCTATAAAATACAGTTTTTTTTATTGTTTGTTTATATGTGTAAAGTCTTTGGAGATAAGATTATCAAGAAAATAGAATTTTGATCCAATCAACTGGTTTAACTCTGCCATCTGGATTTGTATTGGCATCTGTAGGGGTCAGTTTTGTGTTCAGTAATTTGAATTGAGATATAATTAATTATTCGCTTTGTTCATATTGGCTGGAATTGTTGATCATCACTGTTTAGTCTTTCTTTTCATAATTCCTGAATATGATCCAAAAAGACAAATGAGTTTCAAATTATATAACAAGATCAAGTTAATATATATAACAAGATCAAGTTAAAATCTATAACAAGATCAAATTAAAATATATAACAAGATCAAGTTAAAATATATAACAAGATCAAGTTAAAATATATAACTAGATCAAGTTAAAATATATAACAAGATCAAGTTAAAATATATAACAAGATCAAGTTAAAATATATAACAAGATCAAGTTAAAATATATAACTATAGATCAAGTTAAAATATATAACTAGATCAAGTTAAAATATATAACAAGATCAAGTTAAAATATATAACAAGATCAAGTTAAAATGTATAACTAGATCAAGTTAAAATATATAACAAGATCAAGTTAAAATATATAACAATAGATCAAGCTAAAATATATAACAAAATCAAGTTAAAATGTATAACTATAGATCAAGTTAAAATATATAACAAGATCAAGTTAAAATATATAACTAGATCAAGTCAAAATATATAACAAGTTCAAGTTAAAATATATAACTATAGATCAAGTTAAAATATATAACAAGATCAAGCTAAAATCTATAACAAGACCAAGTTAAAATCTATAACAAGATCAAGTTAAAATATATAACAAGATCAAGTTAAAATATATAACAAGATCAAGTTAAAATGTATAACTAGATCAAGTTAAAATATATAACAATAGATCAAGTTAAAATATATAACAAGATCAAGTTAAAATATATAACTAGATCAAGTTAAAATATATAACAAGATCAAGTTAAAATATATAACTAGATCAAGTTAAAATATATTACAAGATCAAGTTAAAATATATCACTAGATCAAGTTAAAATATATAACAAGATGAAGTTAAAATATATAACTATAGATCAAGTTAAAATATATAACAAGATCAAGTTAAAATATATAACAAGATCAAGTTAAAATGTATAACAAGATCAAGTTAAAATATATAACTATAGATCAAGTTAAAATATATAACAAGATCAAGCTAAAATATATAACAAGATCAAATTAAAATATATAACAAGATCAAGTTAATATATATAACAAGATCAAGCTAAAATATATAGCAAGATCAAATTAAAACATATAACTATAGATCAAGTTAAAATATATAACTAGATCAAGTTAAAATATATAACAAGATCAAGTTAATATATATAACAAGATCAAGTTAAAATACAGTGAATATAACAAGATCAAGTTAAAATGTATAACAAGATCAAGCTAAAATATATAACAAGATCAAGCTAAAATATATAAACAAGATCAAGTTAAAATATATAACAAGATCAAGTTAAAATATATAACAAGATCAAGTTAAAATATATAACTAGATCAAGTTAAAATATATAACTAGATCAAGTTAAAATGTATAACAAGATCAAGTTAAAATATATAACAAGATCAAGTTAAAATATATAACAAGATCAAGTTAAAATATCTAACAAGATCAAGTTAAAATATATAACTAGATCAAGTTAAAATATATAACAAGATCAAGTTAAAATATATAACAAGATCAAGTTAAAATATATAACAAGACCAAGTTAAAATTTATAACAAGATCAAGTTAAAATCTATAACAAGATCAAGTTAAAATCTATAACAAGATCAAGTTAAAATATATAACAAGATCAAGTTAAAATATATAACAAGATCAAGTTAAAATGTATAACAAGATCAAGTTAAAATATATAACAAGATCAAGCTAAAATATATAACAAGATCAAGTTAAAATATATAGCTATAGATCAAGTTAAAATATATAACAAGATCAAGCTAAAATCTATAACTAGATCAAGTTAAAATATATAACTAGATCAAGTTAAAATATATAACAAGATCAAGTTAATATATATAACAAGATCAAGCTAAAATATATAACATGATCAAATTAAAATATATAACAAGATCAAGTTAAAATATATAACAAGATCAAGTTAAAATATATAACTAGATCAAGTTAAAATATATAACTAGATCAAGTTAAAATACATAACTAGATCAAGTTAAAATATATAACAAGATCAAGTAAATATATATAACAAGATCAAGCTAAAATATATAACTAGATCAAGTTAAAATATATAACAAGATCAAGTTAATATATATAACAAGATCAAGCTAAAATATATAACATGATCAAATTAAAATATATAACAAGATCAAGTTAAAATATATAACATGATCAAGTTAAAATATATAACAAGATCAAGTTAAAATATATAACAAGATCAAGTTAAAATATATAACAAGATCAAGTTAAAATATATAACTAGATCAAGTTAAAATGTATAACAAGATCAAGTTAAAATATATAACTAAATTAAGTTAAAATATATAACTAGATCAAGTTAAAATGTATAACAAGATCAAGTTAAAATCATAGTAAGATGGAACAGTACAAAAAACAAATGACAAGAAAATGGAAAATACCAATAAAAAAGAGCAAAGCAAAAGCATTGAACAGATACAGTAGGAATACCAGTTTTAGGGGGAACAGTATACAAGCTGACAAGAACAGGGCATAATAAGGCACAGAACAAGAACAATGATAAGAATAACGGTTTACCATTAAACAGAACAAGAACAATGATAAGAATAACGGTTTACCATTAAACAGAACAAGAACAATGAGAAGAATAACGATATACCATTAAACAGAACAAGAACAATGAGAAGAATAACGGTTTACCATTAAACAGAACAAGAACAATGATGGGAATAACGTTTACCATTAAACAGAACAAGAACAATAATAAGAATAACGGTATACCATTAAACAGAACAAGAACAATGATGAGAATAACGGTATACCATTAAACAGAACAAGAACAATGATAAGAATAACGGTATACCATTAAACAGAACAAGAACAATGAGAAGAATAACGGTATACCATTAAACAGAACAAGAACAATGAGAAGAATAACGGTATACCATTAAACAGAGCAAGAAAAATGATGAGAATAACGGTATACCATTAAACAGAACAAGAACAATGATGAGAATAACGGTATACCATTAAACAGAACAAGAACAATGATGAGAATAACGGTATACCATTAAATAGAACAAGAACAATGATAGGAATAACGGTATACCATAAAACAGAACAAGAACAATGATAAGAATAACGGTATACCATTAAACAGAACAAGAACAATGATGAGAATAACGGTATACCATTAAACAGAACAAGAACAATGAGAAGAATAACGGTATACCATTAAACAGAACAAGAACAATGATGAGAATAACGGTATACCATTAAATAGAACAAGAACAATGACAGGAATAACGGTATACCATTAAACAGAACAAAAACAATGATAGGAATAACGGTATACCATTAAACAGAACAAGAACAATGAGAAGAATAATGGTATACCATTAAACAGAACAAAAACAATGATGAGAATAACGGTTTACCATTAAACAGAACAAGAACAATGATAGGAATAACGGTATACCATTAAACAGAACAAAAACAATGATAGGAATAACGGTATACCATTAAACAGAACAAGAACAATGAGAAGAAAAATGGTATACCATTAAACAGAACAAAAACAATGATGAGAATAACGGTTTACCATTAAACAGAACAAGAACAATGATAGGAATAACGGTATACCATTAAACAGAACAAGAACAATGATAAGAATAACGGTATACCATTAAACAGAACAAGAACAATGATGAGAATAACGGTTTACCATTAAACAGGACAAGAACAATGATAAGAATAACGGTATACCATCAAACAGAACAAGAACAATAAGAAGAATAACGGTATACCATTAAACACAACAAGAGCAATGATAAGAATAACGGTATACCATTAAACAGAACAAGAACAATGAGAAGAATAACGGTATACCATTAAACAGAACAAGAAAAATGATAGGAATAACGGTATACCATTAAACAGAACAAGAAAAATGATAGGAATAACGGTTTACCATTAAACAGAACAAGAACAATGATGAGAGTAACGGTATACCATTAAACAGAACAAGAGCAATGATGAGAATAACGGTTTACCATTAAACAGAACAAGAACAATGATGAGAATAACGGTATACCATTAAACAGAACAAGAACAATGATAAGAATAACGGTTTACCATTAAACAGAACAAGGACAATGATGAGAATAACGGTATACCATTAAACAGAACAAGAACAATGATAGGAATAACGGTATACCATTAAACAGAGCAAGAACAATGATGAGAATAACGGTATACCATTAAACAGAACAAGAACAATGAGAAGAATAACGGTTTACCATTAAACAGAACAAGAACAATGATGAGAATAACGGTATACCATTAAACAGAACAAGAACAATGATAGGAATAACGGTATACCATTAAACAGAACAAGAGCAATGATAAGAATAACGGTATACCATTAAACAGAACAAGAACAATGATGAGAATAACGGTATACCATTAAACAGAACAAGAACAATGATAAGAATAACGGTTTACCATTAAACAGAACAAGAACAATGATGAGAATAACGGTATACCATTAAACAGAACAAGAACAATGATAGGAATAACGGTATACCATTAAACAGAGCAAGAACAATGATGAGAATAACGGCATACCATTAAACAGAACAAGAACAATGAGAAGAATAATGGTATACCATTAAACAGAACAAGAACAATGATGAGAATAATGGTTTACCATTAAACAGAACAAGAACAATGATGAGAATAACGGTTTACCATTAAACAGAACAAGAACAATGATAAGAATAACGGTTTACCATTAAACAGAACAAGAACAATGATGAGAATAACGGCATACCATTAAACAGAACAAGAGCAATGATAAGAATAACGGTATACCATTAAACAGAACAAGAACAATGATAAGAATAACGGTTTACCATTAAACAGAACAAGAACAATGATGAGAATAACGGTATACCATTAAACAGAACAAGAACAATGATGAGAATAATGGTTTACCATTAAACAGAACAAGAGCAATGATAAGAATAACAGTTTACCATTAAACAGAACAAGAACAATGAGAAGAATAACGGTATACCATTAAACAGAACAAGAACAATGATAAGAATAACGATATACCATTAAACAGAACAAGAACAATGAGAAGAATAACGGTATACCATTAAACAGAACAAGAACAATGAGAAGAATAACAGTTTACCATTAAACAGAACAAGAACAATGATAAGAATAACGATATACCATTAAACAGAACAAGAACAATGAGAAGAATAACGGTATACCATTAAACAGAACAAGAACAATGAGAAGAATAACGGTATACCATTAAACAGAACAAGAACAATGTTGAGAATAACGGTTTACCATTAAACAGAACAAGAACAATGAGAAGAATAACGGTATACCATTAAACAGAACAAGAACAATGAGAAGAATAACGGTTTACCATTAAACAGAACAAGAACAATGAGAAGAATAACGGTATACCATTAAACAGAACAAGAACAATGATAAGAATAACGGTTTACCATTAAACAGAACAAGAACAATGAGAAGAATAACGGTTTACCATTAAACAGAACAAGAACAATGAGAAGAATAACGGTTTACCATTAAACAGAACAAGAACAATGAGAAGAATAACGGTATACCATTAAACAGAACAAGAACAATGATAAGAATAACGGTTTACCATTAAACAGAACAAGAACAATGAGAAGAATAACGGTTTACCATTAAACAGAACAAGAACAATGAGAAGAATAACGGTTTACCATTAAACAGAGCAAGAACAATGATGAGAATAACGGTATACCATTAAACAGAACAAGAACAATGATAAGAATAACGGTATACCATTAAATAGAACAAGAACAATGATAGGAATAACGGTATACCATTAAACAGAACAAGAACAATGATAAGAATAACGGTATACCATTAAACAGAACAAGAACAATGATGAGAATAACGGTATACCATTAAATAGAACAAGAACAATGACAGGAATAATGGTATACCATTAAATAGAACAAGAACAATGATAGGAATAACGGTTTACCATTAAATAGAACAAGAACAATGATGAGAATAACGGTATACCATTAAACAGAACAAGAACAATGATGAGAATAATGGTTTACCATTAAACAGAACAAGAACAATGATGAGAATAATGGTTTACCATTAAATAGAACAAGAACAATGAGAAGAATAATGGTTTACCATTAAATAGAACAAGAACAATGAGAAGAATAACGGTTTACCATTAAACAGAACAAGAACAATGATAGGAATAACGGTATACCATTAAACAGAACAAGAGCAATGATGAGAATAACGGTATACCATTAAACAGAACAAGAACAATGATAGGAATAACGAGATACCATTAAACAGAACAAGAACAATGCTAAAAATAACGGTTTACCATTAAACAGAACAAGAACAATGATAAGAATAACGGTATACCATTAAACAGAACAATAATAATGATAGGAATAACGGTTTACCATTAAACAGAACAAGAACAATGATAAGAATAACGGTATACCATTAAACAGAACAATAATAATGATAGGAATAACGGTTTACCATTAAATAGAACAAGAACAATGAGAAGAATAACGGTATACCATTAAACAGAACAAGACCAATGAGAAGAATAACGGTTTACCATTAAACAGAACAAGAACAATGAGAAGAATAACGGTATACCATTAAACAGAACAAGAACAATGAGAAGAATAACGGTATACCATTAAATAGAACAAGAACAATGATAAGAATAACGGTATACCATTAAACAGAACAATAATAATGATGAGAGTAACGGTATACCATTAAACAGAACAAGACCAATGAGAAGAATAACGGTATACCATTAAACAGAACAAGACCAATGAGAAGAATAACGGTTTACCATTAAACAGAACAAGACCAATGAGAAGAATAACGGTATACCATTAAACAGAACAAGAACAATGAGAAGAATAACGGTATACCATTAAACAGAACAATAATAATGATGAGAGTAACGGTATACCATTAAACAGAACAAGACCAATGAGAAGAATAACGGTATACCATTAAACAGAACAAGACCAATGAGAAGAATAACGGTTTACCATTAAACAGAACAAGACCAATGAGAAGAATAACGGTATACCATTAAACAGAACAAGAACAATGAGAAGAATAACGGTATACCATTAAACAGAACAAGAACAATGAGAAGAATAACGGTATACCATTAAATAGAACAAGAACAATGATGAGAATAACGGTTTACCATTAAACAGAACAATAATAATGATAGGAATAACGGTTTACCATTAAATAGAACAAGAACAATGATGAGAATAACGGTTTACCATTAAATAGAACAAGAACAATGAGAAGAATAACGGTATACCATTAAACAGAACAAGAACAATGATGAGAATAACGGTTTACCATTAAACATAACAAGAACAATGAGAAGAATAACGGTTTACCATTAAACAGAACAAGAACAATGAGAAGAATAACGGTATACCATTAAACAGAACAAGAACAATGAGAAGAATAACGGTTTACCATTAAACAGAACAAGAACAATGATAAGAATAACGGTTTACCATTAAACAGAACAAGAACAATGATAAGAATAACGGTATACCATTAAACAGAACAATAATAATGATGAGAGTAACGGTATACCATTAAACAGAACAAGACCAATGAGAAGAATAACGGTATACCATTAAACAGAACAAGACCAATGAGAAGAATAACGGTTTACCATTAAACAGAACAAGACCAATGAGAAGAATAACGGTATACCATTAAACAGAACAAGAACAATGAGAAGAATAACGGTATACCATTAAACAGAACAAGAACAATGAGAAGAATAACGGTATACCATTAAACAGAACAAGAACAATGAGAAGAATAACGGTATACCATTAAATAGAACAAGAACAATGAGAAGAATAACGGTTTACCATTAAACAGAACAAGAACAATGATAAGAATAACGGTATACCATTAAACAGAACAAGAACAATGATGAGAATAACGGTTTACCATTAAACAGAACAAGAACAATGATGAGAATAACGGTTTACCATTAAATAGAACAAGAACAATGAGAAGAATAACGGTTTACCATTAAACAGAACAAGAACAATGATGAGAATAACGGTATACCATTAAATAGAACAAGAACAATGATGAGAATAACGGTTTACCATTAAATAGAACAAGAACAATGAGAAGAATAACGGTATACCATTAAATAGAACAAGAACAATGATGAGAATAACGGTATACCATTAAACAGAACAAGAACAATGATGAGAATAACGGTATACCATTAAACAGAACAAGACCAATGAGAAGAATAACGGTATACCATTAAACAGAACAAGAACAATGAGAAGAATAACGGTATACCATTAAACAGAGCAAGAACAATGATAGGAATAACGGTTTACCATTAAGGGTTAGGATTATAGTGTTTACCGCCACTTTGAACAATATTTCAGCTATATCGTGGCAATCAGTTTTATTGGTGGAGGAAACCACAGTACACGGAGAAAACAACCGACCTATCCCAAGTCACTGAATCACATAATGTTGTATGGAGTATATTTCGCCTAAACGGGATTCGAACTCACAACGCTAGTGGTGATAGGTACTGAGTGTATAGATAGCTTTAAATCCAACTACCATACGATCACGACCACGACAGCCCCTGTATATCATTAAGAAGGAACAGTACAAAAATACAAGATAATGATAGCTTACCATTAAGAGGAGACTTAACACAAATCAGAACCCTGATGAACCAGCAATACCAGTGAAACATATAACTTAACATAAATAATGTAACACGAAATCCCACCAATGCAAAATTGGGAGTGAGAACAGTCAGCATCTCCCATTCCACGCAGCACAACAGTGTAATCTATGCATGAAAAATACAATAACACAACACTAATGGAAATAATGAGTCAAACATTGATTCAGACGAAACAACACCTAACTTAATCAGAGGCGGATCCAGGATTTCAGTTAGGGGGAGGGGGGGGGGGGGGGGGGGGGGGGGCGCACTTAAAAAAAATTGCGCCGAGCGAAGGGAGGCGCTAACATGTTTGGGGTATTTCGTGTGAAAAATCACGATTTTACGCCAACAAAATAATATTTTTTCCAATTTTAGGGGGGGGGGGGGGGGGGGGGGGGGGGGGGGGGCGCCGGGTGCACTCCCCTCTGGATCCGCCCCTGTTAATATAATATGTACAAGAACAATACGAAATCCACATACACATAAATGGGAGTGCTATCAGCTGCTTTACAAGGTCATTGTTATCTGATGTAAAATGTCTATACAATAACTAAAGTTGCTAGACAAATCTGTTAGCGCTAATAATGTTTTTGAACAACCAAGAACAGTTTGGAGTTTTTGCCATTTAATTTACATGCTCCATATGCGGGGCAGACTTGGATAGTACTACTAAATGTGGGAACATTTCAATTGGAAAACTAAAATATTCATCACGTTTGACACAATGTTAGAAATCAATTGTCTCTTTGTGTCATTCAAGTAATAGATCTAAATATGAAGTACACCTGTTAATATCCTGAAGTTCATTTAGTTGTTTATATGTGTCGAACAGACCGATTATTTTTGTTCGAAATAACCGTGTATTCGAGTTGTCTGGGATAAATGTGCATGGAAGCTACCACTTACTGTCTGATTTTTTTATGGCGACTTCGCAACTTATCTGAGTTCGAGGCAACGAGACTTGACTGTATATCGAAATATGAATAAAAAGATGGAGATAACATTTTCATATGGTCATATTTAGGAACCTATAAATTCTGCTTCATTCATGCTTCATACATATATAGAACAAAGTCAGCTAGTAATAATGTACAATTCATACCCATTAGAATGACGATGGTCTGTTGGACAACTCATGCCCTTGAATGTAATGCTAACTAAATGTTGTAAATCAGTTCTAGAACGTTGTACATTTTAACAATGTTATCCATAGGCATATTTTTATCTGTGGAGTGAGTGCATGAGTGATTGTTGTTTAACACCAACTCGGCATTTTTTTTTAGCTATATCATGGCGAGAACAAGTTAATTTTCAATGAGATGATGATGAGGTCCACTTTGCACTACACCAACACTTATTTGGATTTGTATAGTGCTAGCTCACTGAAACAAGAGTCCGTGGGTATACATGTCGCCCTACTCGTATACATTATTCTGATTCCGAGCCAACCAGTCTTTGCTCTTTCCTCTTAATGCTGTGTGCTTATCGGAGACGCAACAAATACCAATTTTACAGTCTTTGGTTTGAACCGATCGGGGCTCGAATCCACTGTCTACCGCACTCAAGGCGAGCACGCTAACCATTACCCCGCCTGTGCGGTTTTTATCTGTGGATTGGTTTAATTTGTTTCTCATATAATGTAATATAATGTGTGTCTTTAATTAAAACCAAATCCCCATATCTGTATGGACCAGGATGGTAGTGTACAATGACATTTATATACAGATGTGTTCATTGACATGTGGACCAGGATGGTAGTGTACAATGACATTTATATACAGATGTGTTCATTGACACGTGGACCAGGATGATAATGTACAATGACATTTATATACAAATGTGTTCATTGACACGTGGACCAGGATGGTAGTGTACAATGACATTTATATACAGATGTGTTCATTGACACGTGGACCAGGATGGTAATGTACAATGACATTTCTATACAGATGTGTTCATTGACACGTGGACCAGGATGGTAGTGTACAATGACATTTATATACAGATGTGTTCATTGACATGTGGACCAGGATGGTAGTGTACAATGACATTTATATACAGATGTGTTCATTGACACGTGGACCAGGATGGTAGTGTACAGTGACATTTATATACAGATGTGTTCATTGACACGTGGACCAGGATGGTAGTGTACAATGACATTTATATACAGATGTGTTCATTGACACGTGGACTAGGATGGTAGTGTACAATGACATTTATATACAGATGTGTTCATTGACACGTGGACCAGGATGGTAGTGTACAATGACATTTATATACAGATGTGTTCATTGACACGTGGACCAGGATGGTAATGTACAATGACATTTATATACAGATATGTTCATTGACACGTGGACCAGGATGGTAGTGTACAATGACATTTATATACAAATGTGTTCATTGACACGTGGACCAGGATGGTAGTGTACAATGACATTTATATACAGATGTGTTCATTGACACGTGGACCAGGATGGTAGTGTACAGTGACATTTATATACAGATGTGTTCATTGACACGTGGACTAGGATGGTAGTGTACAATGACATTTATATACAGATGTGTTCATTGACATGTGGACCAGGATGGTAGTGTACAATGACATTTATATACAGATGTGTTCATTGACACGTGGACCAGGATGGTAGTGTACAATGACATCTATATACAGATGTGTTCATTGACACGTGGACTAGGATGGTAGTGTACAATGACGTTTATATACAGATGTGTTCATTGACACGTGGATCAGGATGGTAATGTGCAATGACATTTATATACAAATGTGTTCATTGACACGTGGACCAGGATGGTAGTGTACAATGACATTTATATGCAGATGTGTTCATTGACACATGGACCAGGATGGTAGTGTACAATGACATCTATATACAGATGTGTTCATTGACACGTGGACCAGGATGGTAGTGTACAGTGACATTTATATACAGATGTGTTCATTGACACGTGGACCAGGATGGTAGTGTACAATGACATTTAGATACAGATGGGTTCATTGACACGTGTAGACTAATTAATCAAACTCACGCATGTCCTGTAATACATTGTCTGGTGACGTAGTATTGATATATATAGGTTATCTACCGATAGCTTGTGGTAAACAAGGGAAGGTAGATCTAAAAACTTAATGGCGAAGTGAACAACAAAACAGCACATTGCACGGTTTGAAAACATGAATAAAAAAATCCTAAAAAATACAGAAAGTCTCAGTTGTATCGGAGAACAACATTATATTCTCTAACAAAAACATAATCTTAGATTGTAGTATGATGTATATGGAGTGTTTATTGTATTCAAGAAATGTTGATGATTTAAAAAATCTTTTTGTTTCTAATACTATACAAAAAAAGTTTGAAGGTACCAAAGAGGAATCAGAAGCCATAAATCGACGGTCAGACAATACAATGGCCAAAAAAAAAGAAGACATATAATGATCTACAAAAAATTACAGAGAAAACTAAAGATCGAGCAACACGAACGGAATCCAACACAGGTATTCCGTAAACGGTAAACCAGGTCATCTTGGCGTCCACAAAACTTTCGAAGTTATGACTTCAACTTAACTACTAGGAACCCATAGCTTAATAGCTTCCTTGTAAGCAACAGCCCTCTATCAAGGATATCATGATAAGAACCACAAGCTCTGGAATATCGGATAAACTGAGAGATATATGCCCCATATGAAGATGCTGCTGGAATGTTGCTACATATAAATGGAAAGTTCACCATGGGAAAATTGAAATAATCTTTGTAGTAAAATTGCGTTCTTAACCGACCCTCACTGTCAATTTCGAGGTGTAGGTTAAGGCATGAAGCAGACCTAGATGTATCTGTTGTATCTTCCTCTGGCATTCCAAAAACATGTGGAATTTTGGAACCATGGAACCAGGCTATGTTGTTTTGTGTTTTTGCTAACATGTATACTCTCGGTGTACTTTACAACTGCTAAATCCATGAATCAACACCACATTAACATTACCATGGGAAAGGACAAATAACGGGAAAATAATTTTCTTATAATTTGTAAATATTTGAACCTTGTAAAAAACAGAGGTTAACTTTATCACAAATAGAAAATTCACAAGTTGTTACAACATTAAACTTCAGTACAGAATATCATGAAAGTAGTATAACTTTCAATTGATATTTGCAAGAAAGAGACATTTTTGTTCATATTAAAGGGATATTGTCTACCACAATCGTAATTTTTTCATACCCAAAATTATTGTCGTTTTCCGTACTGATCTTCATAAAATGAAGATTAAACACCGAATTATTGGCGAATACGCTACGAAACGTTGTTTTTTCGATATTAAAAAGCTGACCATCGTTACTGGAAGCTAATTAATTATTCATTGACCTGAGCGAGGCCAAATCTATTTTTATCTATTGTTATGCCAGTAGCATGGATGTTAAAATTCGTGTTTGTTTACCTCGCAAATACGGCCGTTTTATGCTATTCATTGACAATAATTTGCCGTTGCCAGGTGCAAGATTACATATATTGAATAATATCTACCGAAAATGATCATAGGCATCATCATAAATTCATAAAATATGAAAAACGATTGAGAAAAGAAGGAAAAAACATGTTCGGCTTACCTATCAAACAAAATATTTGCAAATTCAGCGCGAGTTTGGACGCGTAGCACTTCCTTGAGTTCGTTCCAACGGTCCAACTGATCCCCTACATATATCCTGCATTTGTTCCATTTGGAAGATACTTCACTTCTATTCATCTTTCTCTCTGAATCCGTCAAAGTCCGTTTTCTTCCACGCTTTGACACTTTCTCTTTGTTTGTTTCTATACATTGCGCATGCTCAAGACGGGTTCACATAGAAGGCCATATGAATAGATTTGAATATTGTCATCCAGGACAATAATTCTGATAACGATAGTTTTGGGTCTTTTTTGTCAAAAAATCGTATCTTTTGCAGCATAACTCGGTGTTAATCTTCATTTTATGAAGGTCAGTACGGAAAACGACAATAATCTTGGGTATGAAAAAATTACGATTTTAGTAGACAATATCCCTTTAAAGGGAAAAAACATACAAAAACGTATAATTCTAGAATCAAGTTTGAAAGGTGCATCATATCAATAATTTGAGAACCAAGTAAACAAAAAAGTAGAACAATTCAAACAACAACAGGATAATCCTCTTTTGAAATATGAATTTTACATTGATCCGTTGCAGTTGAACGAATTCACATATTTTTGACATAAAAAGCCGGCTTTCATCCCTATATAAATATCAAGACTTTCATAATAGCACATTTATAGCATGACATATTCATCATAAGTAAACAAGCTAACTTTCTCAAATATTCAAGTCTTAAAATAAAATTATCAAAATCAGTCATCACAATCATTTGATGACAACCAAGAAAAAAACTGCAAGCGAGCGACTTTGAATCTTCATTGTAATTCGTAAAAAACTGGTATATAATTATTTATATTACACTTTACGTTTTTATTTTCCCTATTTGTCTTTGTTAGCGCAGCCGGTCACTATTTTCGTATATGGACCGGTAGTATATGGACCGGCCAGGTACCTGCATTATTTTAGATAAAAAGTATAATATAGCAAATAGTTCATGTCACTTCGGGTCATATGGCAGTATATGGACCGGTCCGTCACAAAAAAAATATTATATGGACCTCAAAAGCTTCGGTCCATATAATATTTTTTTTGTGACGGACCGGTCCATATACTGCCATATGACCCTCAGTGCCATGAACTATTTGCTATATATTTGTTTTCATACAATTAATTGTAAGAACAGATACATAACATCCGAGATAATGTAGTTTTGACCGATGGTTTGATGTCATGTACATGTACATTAATTTACGATTAGAATGACAACATTTATATATAAACTGTCAACGAATGTTAAGAAATGTATTGACCTTATATTAACATAAAACGAGCAATAAAATGACGAGTAAATGTCAACCGCGTCGATGGTGTAATGGTTAGCATGCTCGTCTTGAAGGCAGTAGATCATGGGGTCTAACCTCGGCAGAGTCAAACTAAAGACTGTAAAATTGATATTTGCTGCATCTGCACTACGCATGCAGTATCAAGTAGCAAGAGCAAAGATTGGTGGCAGACAAATGTTACATTTGGATGAAATGATGACGAAGTACGCTTTGTACTTGACCAACAAGCTTAATTGGATTTTTATAGTGTAAGCTCAATGAAACAACAGTCCACTGATAGAAATGTGGCTCCACTCGGACACATTATCCAGATTCCGAGCCAATAAGTCATCAGGATTCCTTTCCTTAATGCTACTTGCTTAGCGGAGAGGCAACACATACTAATGTTATGATTTTTGCTTTTATCTGACAGGGGTTCGAACCCACAATATACGACACTGGAGGCGAGTACTATAACCATTACACCACCAATGTGGTCTTGAATTAATATTGTAATATTTGTGTCAGTCGTCGAAACAAATGCAATGGTGGAAATACTATCTCATCACAATACAACATCTATTTATAAAGGACCGATCATTTAACCATTGGGGATCATTTACCTTTTTGTTGTCTATGTATTTATTCTCGGGTCAGAAAATAATTTTCACACGAAGCAAAAACAGATTATTTCTTTTTTGTAGATGAAAAATCGAATTTTACTTCAAATTATATCAAGATTTGTTGGATGAAAGCTGTAGGATATAATTATTTATTTGATGCATCTTTCAGGTCAATCTATTTATTTTCTATAAAATTTGACGACTTCAAAATTTCTGAAAAAAAGAAGCATAGCACACCCCACCTCTTAAAAGTCAAATGGACGTTCTTTAAAGTCTCTTTAATTTTACATGTAATTGTGTTTACGACGGTCCATACAATAGCAGATGGTGTAAGTACATTGACTGGTTTATATCAATATTATACAATAATGTTATTGACATCAACAAAGGTTCAAGGTAGAGTTTAAGTTATGAATTAACAGTAACATGTCACGCGTAACGAGTTTCTTTATTGTATGACTCGGTCAAGTGGTCAACTGGTTGTTGACGCGACATTTCATTTAAATAGACGACAACATAACACCACATCATTATATTAGATTGAGATCGCCACGAACATGGAGGAACAAAACAATGCAACTCAAAGCTATGCTTTTACACCAGATTCCCATGAAGTTGGGTATCAATCTATTCCGGATCGTCTGCGAGACATTGCAAAACAATATCCTGATCGTGAGGCGATTGTTTTTCTTACAACGACAGGGAAAAGAAATGTTATTAAATACCAAGAACTTTATGATCAAGCTAAGTGTTTTGCAAGAGGATTAATCGAAGTCGGCATCAAAAAGAATGACGTTATTGGTATCTCTAACAAGAATTGTGTTGAATGGGAAATCAGTACTTTGGGAGCACAAATGGCGGGAGCAATACCATTGCATTTTTTCTTCAAGCGACTAGATGGTTCCGATGTATTGGAAACACTGCATGGTATCCCACAATGCACAACTTTAATAATTGACCCAGGTAATGAAGATATTAATATTGACATATGTGAGAACCTTTTGTCTTCCTTTGATCCTGGTGTCAGTGGCAGTGTGTCAAGTGATACATTGGTTGATATGCGTAAAGTGTTACTGTTGGTACCTTCTGAGAAGAAAAGAACGAAGTGCTCAACAATTTCTGATCTTATTAAGCTCGGAAAATCCTCTAATTGCAAGCTACCTCAAATTTCACCTGACGACAATGCAGCAATATTTCTCACCTCCGGAAGTACAGGAATTCCGAAAGCTGTTCCACAAACTCATATATCATTGATTCGAAGCGGAATGGACTTCGGAAAATATATGGATCTTGTTCCCGGAGACCGACATTACAATGATCGTCCATTCAGCTGGCTCGGTGGTTACCCTTGTGCCTTTCTTGTTCACATGACTACCAGAATAACTGCAAGTGACATTATGGCGCTGAAAACCATTGATGATATAAACGTGTTTACCGTTAAATCACTCGAGACAGAAAATTGTACGGCAGCCTTAATTATTACACCGTGTCTACATGACATGCTCCACACCAAAATACCACCATGTAAACAATGGCCGTTAAAAGTGATAGCGACTGGTGGTTTACCTGTAGAATCGTCATGCACCAAGGCTGCAGGTACCATTGCAAAGAGTGTGGTTGTCATGTATGGAGCTACAGAGGTGGGTTTTATATCTTCTATATCCGTTACTAGGCCGGAAGATTTTGAAGAATACTCCGTTGGGTATCCTGCACCAGGAGTAGAGTTGAAAATTGTTGATGACGACGGAAATATTGTTCCGAAAGAAACGGCCGGTGAAATTTACTTTCGTAGTAGGGATCGTTTTCAGGGTTATATGAACAATAAAGAAAAATCAGCTCAATGTTGTGACAAAACAGGGTGGTATAAAACTGACGACATTGGGATTATGAGGGAAAATGGTAATTTCATTGTGACGGGACGAAAATCGGACATGATGATCATTGGCGGACTTCTTGTTTCACCTCTGTATGTTGAAAATGTAGTGAAAAAACATCCCGAAGTAGTTGATGCTTACATATACCCCGTACATGATGATAAAATGTTCCAGCGCGCTTACGCAGCAGTTGTCCTGCAACCGGAGAGCCGTCTTACCGAACAAGACTTGAAAACTTATATATTACAACAACTGAAGGGCAAAGATTCATTTTTAGAGACAAGATTTATACCTGAACATTTTATATTCTTTAAGGATTTACCACACACACACAACGGAAAGCTCGATAGAAAGGCCACTGCATTGAAGATAAGAGCTTTTGTGTCGATGTCTGCAGGTTAAATTTTATACAATTCTTAATCTTCGGAAAACCTCTATGTTGTATGTTAACACTCAATATTTCGTGTAATCATTTTAGTACAATTTATATTATAGCCGTATACATATATAATTACTATTTTGTATTTTAATCGTTTGTATCCCAGTATGTTAATAGATGTTTACTTTTTCAAATGCTTAAATTATACAATGTTGTCGTACTATAATTCAGCCCCTTCCCCCATCGCTTTCATCACTATCACACCCTTCTTCCTCAGATTATGAAGATGGACTTTGTAATATTGAAATGCAAGCGAAAGAAATAGAAACCATATAATTCCAAGTATTCTCCCAAGCTCAATTTGAATACACATTTCTTTTTAAGTAACTGATAACATTAGTCTATGTTTGTTCAGTTTCTACTCAGTATTTTATTTCTATTGTTATTTTCCATCGTTCACACTCCATTAAACACACAAATTATACTGATACCTACGACACTAAAATCTGACCGTAGGTCTATAGGAAAATAATTGAACCACACAACACGGAGAAAATAATGACTAATGTGATATTATATGACATATATGAGTCTAAAGGCAATTTAAATTTGTTTAACCTTTTATATATATATTTAGGACAGTTGACCACTCAAGTAGATTCTAAATAGCGTAGAACGTAACAAACGATGATCTGGATCAGTGAATACACTATCGCTTTCTATTGTACTAAGCATATAAACATGTTCAAAACCTCGGGGCAAGGAGGGTGGGGGGCTATATAGAGTGATTACTTGGGTGAACAATATGCGATATCAGTCTAGACAGAATGAATGGACAGCTGGACTTAATTGGCGAGGTACAAGCTACAGTGTTAACATTTTTATCTTAACATTTTTATATTAATATACATTGCATATCATAATCAAATCAGAAATACATGTATGTACATATAAAAGAAATATTGATATTCTGTTTGGTTTATATTAATATTGATATTCTGTTTGGTTTATATTAACGAAATAATTAGTCTGTTGTAAAAAACAAATGCAAGATTTGATGACAAGAACATTACAATTAAAAATGTAAACAAATTAAAACGTTTGATTGTATTAACAAGGAACATCTTTAATCTTTCACAGAAAGATCCGAAAGACAAAACTGATTACAACTACCTATGCCATCAGTGCCTATCACCACTGATGTGAGTTAAAATCTCGATCAGGGCGAGATGTACAACATTATGTGATAAAGTTTGTCAGTGACTTGCGACAGGTCGGTGGTTTTTTCCGGGTCCCCTGGTTTCCTTCACCAATAAAACCGAACGCCACGATATAGCTGAAATATTGTTGAAAGTTAGAGATCCAATTATCACGGGGAATCCTTTTATGTTTTGTGGGTTCTATAAAGACCAGACGTCCGTTTACTTCAAACTACATTTTAATACTAACTAAATATCATTACAACATATGATAAGGAACTGTGGAACTGTCATTATTAAAGATAGGAAGTGTTGAAGATAAATTACAGATACAGCATTAACAGTTACTATATGAAAACAAACATAACAAATCCCATTTACAGGTTTTAACCTTACAACATGTTTGTGCCTGTCCCAATCCATAGCCTGGATGGTCTTTTTGTGGTAAGTGGTTTAAGGTCAGAGGTGATTGTTCGTTTGGTTAATATTTGTTTAATTGTTGACCATCACTGTTTAAACCTTCCTTTCATAAATAAAAGCCGCCGTTGCTCATAACATCTCTGATTAGCTGTCTCACATAATCCAGGTTGAAATTCACAAATCAAACTTTATTCAAAGCGAATTCCATAATTTAATGTTATTCAGAGATTAAAATCTGAATTATCTAGAAAATCATCAGTTGTATATACGCTACACCAGAAATCGGTTAGAATATGTTGACATAATATAACATGGGATAATGGTCCACATTATAAAAGATAGAATAGAACACATCAATCATTAAGATGTACGTATAGTTACCAGAGCGAAAATAAGTAACCAGCACTTTTCGGGAATGTGGCAGTGAAAATCACAGAACCGACGAATAATTCACAAACCTATACTGCTTCATACGATGATAAATCATACGACTCATGACTACTTTTCTAATTTGATCCAAACAGGTTGAACGAATTGCATCAATACAGAATCCGAAATGCTAATTTGTCAATATTTTACCTACATTTCAATAATTTTCTTACTAGTACTATAGAGCTGAGGAATTATCTCCTATTAATATAATGTAGATATAGCTACTCTGTTGGAAATCTCTAAACTATTTGTTTTAGTATCAAATTATTTTCTTTTATTTTGGCAGCAAAATTGGACCTATCTTACACACAATATTACGCAACCAGAACAGTTCAATAAAATGAAAATTCAAAAAGTAATCAAAAGCCGACCCATTTTGTAGTTGTAAATAGATTAAGCTACTGAGTTTTTTTTTTAATAAACTGTCCACTTTTTGAGAAATCATATATATTCATAAATTTACCAGTCATTAAAATGTCAATAAGCTCTTGTTTTGAATTGCTAATGTAGATGACTTAGTAGTATAAACTAGTAGTAGATAATTCTCAAGATGAATCATCAATTACAGTCGTTAGAATTACAGTCTAGCTTCACACAGGTGTAACCTTTTGATTGTGCAATATTTCATATCTAAGAAGGATTTACACAGTACCTGGTTACATTATACAATTCATGACTTTACATGAGGTGAATACAAGGATTGATTAACCCATGGAACATGATATTCACCGAGGCATCCGGGGTGAATATCATGTTCAATGGGTTGATCAATCCTTGTATTCACCGAAATTGAAAGTCATTAGCTGTTTTATTATATGACTAAATCAAATTTGAATTAACACCAAAAAGCGCCGACTTTGTTCCCCAGACACCCCTATCTGTCCAACGTCTGCCATTATTAATTTAACTGTGTACCGAAAATAATTAGTAAGAACGCATCTGATTAGTCGATGACAAAACTTAACCCGATGATGATTGGGAAACACCATTTCTATTTTAAGGTGTCTGGAGAAGCTTTGGAATATTATGTTCACCTCTCGTGACTTTCTGCGCGGTGATTATTATACAATTATTGACTTTGGAATAGGTTGATAACTGGATTTATCAACAAGAAAAAATGTAATATTCACCAAACCACAGGCGAGGTGAATATACATTTTTAAAGGTTGATAAACCAGATAGCAACATATTCCAGTCAGTGATTGTTTTATTTCATGAAAATGTGATTGTTTTATTTCATGAAAATGTTTTATTGTTATCTACTTGCAAATTCATTGTCATGTGTACCAATACAAACCATAAAACCTCATATTGATAAAGTTCAAGTGTAGTAATTGTTTTATTACATACGGCTCTATTTTACTCTTAATTTTGAAATTTTATGAAAACTATGAAATTTTTGAAACTTTTTGAAAATTTTATCATTTTGAATTTTTCTTAAATTGTATGAAATTTTTGAAAGTTTTATGAAAATTTTGAATTTTTAAGAAAAAAATAAAATTTTAAAATTTGTTAAAAAAAAATGAAGCTTAAATTTTTCTTTTATTTTATTTTATGATTTTCAAATTTTCTGAAATTTTTTCTAACATATTGATTAACAAAAAGCAATTTCTGTGCAATAAAAAACCATATTGCACTCTCGTGCCACGTAATTTCATTCATTGATTTTGCACGAGAGTGCAATATGATTATTTATTGCACAGAAATTGCTTTTTGCTAATCAATATGTTAGAAAATGGAATGTCACGTGTACTGTTCAAAAATAGTATACACTGATTATCCAAGCAAAATACAGCATTTTCGTATGTTAGGTACTAAGGTATTTTATCCAGCACTGGTTCTATTTGAACATTCAAATTGCATTGACTGGATAAATGTTTGTTATACGGTCACTGACCAAAATATAGCTTTTCTGGTACCTGATTCCTGTTGAGCAACAGAAAGAAACGGTAACTGTATAAGCACTGACGTCACAGATGACGCCTTTGAAAACGTTTAGAACGACGCTTGTTTCAGCTATTTTCAGACATTTTGACAGTTGTTTTGAACCTTTTGATATTGCAGGATAAACACAATAAACGTACATTGTCCTTAAATATAAAATTAATTTGCACTCGCTGCGAAACAGGCTAGAAAAACTCGCAAAAGGCTCGCTTTTCTACCTGTTTCTAAAGCTCGTGCAAATGAATTATATATTTTCCGACAATGTACGGATATTGTCTATATACATATATATATATATTAAATACATTGTCACCGCTCTCCTTTACTACTATTTTTATTAAGTCACGCTATAACTGAAATATTGTTGAAAGTGGCGTTAAACACCATAACCCCACCCTTTCCTTACTATTTTGTATATTTATTTTTGAACCAGGAGAAGAATTTATAGAAGTGCTGTGGCACGTGTTTTCCAATCCCGTGTTTGTACTTGTATATACTCAAGAATGATTGATTTATTGAAAAGAAAACTTGAATAGTGATGGTCAACAATTCAACTAATATTAACAAAACAAACAATAAGCTATCATCTTAACTGATCTCATTGAACAAAAAGATCATGCCATATGACGTTGGAAATCCAAGTCATGGTTTGGGACAGGCACACAAATACGGCTGGGTCAAACAGGTTAATCGGATCACAACAGTAGTAATGTGTGAGGATATTTAGTCCCCTCAAAAACAAGGCGCTCAGGCACACCCATATAAGGGGACGCGATCCTTATAGGGCTATGCCTCCACCACTTCCGGTCTGGCGTCACCATGACCAGAATGACAGCTGACCAATGAAAATCAAGGAGAAAGGGGTTTAAAAGGAACTGTTCCCTCACCCTCGCTTCATTCTTCTATGACCCTACCGCATGGACGAACAAGATAAAAATAAAATCACCCAGAATTTCGTCAGATTGGTGTCCAGCACTCCGGTTGATCTCGTAGTTCAGTACTTGCTAGACCGACGGATTCTCACAGACGAACAGGTCGAATAGGTCCTGTATCAAATAAACGTTAGAGAAAATCGAAGGGGCAATCAAGAATGGAGAATCGATGCAGAGAAACTGGCAACAGTAGGCACACAAGACGAAGACAAACAGAACAAAAAAACACAGCACAATATGTGTTGGACACCACTATACGCAAACAAACACGGAGAAGAATAAATTTCGACAACTGTTGATTTCTGTGATGAGAAGAGGTCCCAAAGCTTTTTCCACCTTCGTCAAAGCACTCGGGTCGGCCGATTGTGAATCCCTTGTAGTTCTACTAGTATACAACTGACCAGCGTGGTTGTGCGAGGAGAGTTGGGATGCAAGATAGATCTGCGAGAGTAAACTTTCAGATTGGCGAACGTTCAATAGGACTCTCGATTTTTTTCAGAACTCATCTGGCAACATCGAAGAATAGGAGGAAATTACTTGCTGTTCTCCAATGGATCAAAATAAATTGTAACGGAAAATGTCTCTTGCTGCAAGATGGTCGATGACGACTTCGCCGGTATGCAAGCTGTTTATAGATTGATGGGCTACGAGGTGCGATTATCAAATGTCAGACTAGTCACAGCTTCTGCAGCCCACATATTGAGCGAGAGAATCGACCCGTCACGATTACCGAGAGACTTTAGTTACGAAGTGGTCATGTTTCGACGTCACGAATTGCATTTCATCTCTCACCTGTTAGGAAAAACGATGATAATGGGAATTATGCGATCGATCGTACAATGTGGATGATATTTATGCAATTCTCTTAGAATTATAACTGTATCTATAATAAGCCAAACATCGTTACGTTTCAAAATAGAAATGGTCAAGACGTAACTTCGTTTACTCTTTGCACAGAAATCGAGCGACGTATACGTTGCTTTAGCTAAAACTACTCAGAGTCCAAAAGAAGCGTCTGTCTACCTCAACATAATGAGCGTCATTATCATCAGTCCTAAAACAGTTTTCTCTTGTGAGTTCCTAATCCCGGTTTGGTGTTGATGAGCTAACAACGCGGTGATTTGGTGGTCATCGGTCTCCTGTGGTAGATGGAGTCGCTAAAACGTTTTCCACGGGACCAGTCGGCTCAGTGTCTTCCATTTGATCGGATTCACCCGGAGCATGCAACACAAAGTTCATTGTCAGTGCATAGACGGTCTCGGACAAGTATAACATTTTTCCATGTATAGTTCCTTCTTTCTGAATTAATATAATTCTGATATAATATCCTTCTGTTGTCTTTAATTTCTGTCGAAACATTGTCGTATTCCATAAGGGGTGTTACGAAGATACGAACATTGTGAATACTAATCGATGTAACTTTTGTGGAAATGAAGAAGAGACTATCTTCATTACTTTATTACATGTTCTTTTTTTAAAACGTTTTGAGACGAAATATATAATCTTTTAAAAGTAATAATTTAGAATTTACATTAAAGTTAAAACATCTTATATTTGGTTATAAGAGGTATGATAATGATTATTATGGTGTTAATTATTTTATCACAATTCTCGGTTTTTCAATATATAAATCATATTATTTATCTGAACAGAAGACAACAAATGTAAATATTTATAATTTTTTTATATGCGAATTAAATAAAAGACTTGATGAGATAAAAAATCATAGTATGAATAATAGATTTTGTATGCTATGAAAAAGAAAATAAATAGTTCTTAAATATTATTATTTTTATTCTTAAAATATATTTAAATTTGTACCAGCTGATTAATTCCCTGGATAATCAGTGGAGTGTAACAGGGTACATCAAGAGAAGCTTGGACTCTTGATTAGATTTGCAACAAGCAAGAATTCAGAATAAATAAAATTATTATGTTGTTAAAAAAAAATAATATAATTCTGATATAATATCCAGATGTTGTCTTTAATTTCTGTCGAAACATTGTCGTATTCCATAAGGGGTGATACGAAGTTGATATGCGTTGCTCAGTACATATTGCAAGTCACTGTGATATAAGAAGCGTGCTACTATAGGGCGTTTTCCCATTGGGCTGTAGTTGAATCTATGCACGTTCCCAAATTCGATACGATAATCGACTCCTATTTCCCTGTATGGGTCGTCGTGGTCGTGTTCGTATGGTATTTGGATTTACAACTACCTATGCAATTAGTGCATATCACCACTAAAGTTGTGAGTTCAAATCCCGCTCATGCAAGGTGTACTCGATACAACATTATGTGATAAAGTTTGTCAGTGACTTGCGGCAGGTTGGTGGTTTTCTTCTGGTACTCCGGTTTCCTCCACCAATAAAATTGGCCGCAACGATATAGCTGAAATATTGTTGAAAGTGGCGTTAAGCACCATGACCCCAACCCTATCTCCATGTACTAGAAAGTTCTAAATAGCTCTTCTGTATTCTCATCACGAACCTCATGCGTAAGCCAGTGAAGATGGTGCGTTCCCTGAACGCCAACATTCTTAAAACATTAGTATAAATTGTTGTTTTAGCACTTAAGTTGGAGCCTCTTAAAGGTTGTTATTTAATTTTTTTGCAAAGTAATTAATAGGTGAAATACCACATGCTATATTTAGTTGATTTGATTTTTGATTTTTGGTGTTTAACGCCACTTTTAGCAATATTTCAGCTATATCATGGCGACCAGTTTTAGTGGTGGAAGAATCCGACCATGGGCAAACAACTGGTAAACTGTATCACTTGCAGCTGCGAGTCGAGTGCATCCTTTTTTGTAATATACAAATTTACAAAGCCGGGCGCGAAACCACGTCGTATTGGTGATAGGCTTGTATGAGTTGTTAGGTAATCCAACTACCTAACTCATTGAGTCACCCGGGCCTTATATTTAGTTAAAATCTAATGAAAATGAAGTAAAATGTATCGATTTAAGAAGAAAAATTGAAATAAAGAAAAAGACAAATGTAAAGAGAAATGAAATAATATATTTTTTGTAATTTAATTTGAAAAAAGTAATTAATTACTAAAATATAGCATGCTATAGTTAGTCAAAATGCAGAGTTCTGGTTAAAATTTAATGAAAATAAAGTAAAATATATTGATTTAAGAAGAAAAATTGAAATAAAGAAAATGACAAATTTAATGAGAAATGAAATATTCTAACATGGCTTCCATGATTTATTTCTTAATTCTAACATAAAGTCCTTCTTTCGTTTTGTAAACAAACGAGCGATTTATCGAATGGGTATAATCTCATTAGCACATGCGCTGGTTCATATGACTGACTTTCCCGTCGTAAATGTACATGTTGTCTGCTCAAATTTGGCAGCATAGATTGTGTGCGACATTGTCCGCAAACGTAAATATAAATGACCGTCTTCCAATCAAATTATACTACCGTATTTGTACTCTTAGACATATCAGAATCGAAATAATTCATGGAAGGCAGAATGTGTTTTGAGTTTTATCATGGGTTGGCGGATATGGACAACACAATATTATTGTTATTATTACTCTGAATGTCTTTGGTGATTTTAAAAAATGAAATTTGTCTAAAATGTATTGATAGTATAAAGATTGACAAATAATATTATACAGATATATCATGTTTGGGAGGGTTATTCGCGAAAAATACCAGTCGAGAGACGAAAAATTTCCCGAGCCGATCGGCATAAAAAACATAAAATTTGTAGAGGACCTTCCAATGATCATTCCTGGGCCGTTTGGTTTCAACTGTCCTAGTGGTTTCAGAGAAGAAGCGTTTTGAAACATTTTCCCCATAGGGTCCAATGTTAAACTAAGTCCTGCCGTAGCCGCCATTTTGAATTTCATATCGGAACAAAAAACGTAAAGTTTGTAGAGGAACATCCAATGAACATTCTTGTACAGTTTGGCTCTAATCATATTTGTAGTTTCTGAGAAGAAGGCATTTGAATATTTTCCCATAGGGTTCAATGTTAATCTATGTCCTGCGGTGGCGGCCATCTTGGATTTCCGATCGGCATAAAAAACAAAAACTTTGTAGAGGACCTTCCAATGATCATTCCTGGGCAGTTTGGTTTCAACTGTCTAAGTGGTTTCAGAGAAGAAGCGTTTTGAAACATTTTTCCCATAGGGTCCAATGTTAAACTAAGTCCTGCCGTAGCCGCCATTTTGAATTTCATATCGGAACAAAAAACCTTAAGATTGTAGAGGACCATCCAATGAACATTCATGTACAGTTTGGCTTTAATCATATTTGTAGTTTCTGAGAAGAAGGCATTTGAACATTTTCCCTTAGGGTCCAATGTTAATCTATGTCCTGCGGTGGTGGCCATCTTGAATTTTCAATCGGCATAAAAAAGCAGAAACTTTGTAGAGGACCTTCCAATGATCATTTCTGGGCAGTTTGGTTTCAACTGTCCTAGTGGTTTGAGAGAAGAAGCGTTTTGAAACATTTTCCCCATAGGGTCCAATGTTAAACTAAGTCCTGCCGTAGCCGCCATTTTGAATTTCATATCGGAACAAAAAACGTACAGTTTGTAGAGGACCATCCAATGAACATTCATGTACAGTTTGGCTTTAATCATATTTGTAGTTTCTGAGAAGAAGGCATTTGAACATTTTCCCATAGGGTTCAATGTTAATCTATGTCCTGCGGTGGTGGCCATCTTGGATTTCCGATCGGCATAAAAAACAGAAACTTTGTAGAGGACCTTCCAATGATCATTTCTGGGCAGTTTGGTTTCAACTGTCCTAGTGGTTTGAGAGAAGAAGCGTTTTGAAACATTTTCCCCATAGGGTCCAATGTTAAACTAAGTCCTGCCGTAGCCGCCATTTTAAATTTCATATCGGAACAACAAGCGTACAGTTTGTAGAGGACCATCCAATGAACATTCATGTACAGTTTGGCTTTAATCATATTTGTAGTTTCTGAGAAGAAGGCATTTGAACATTTTCCCATAGGGTTCAATGTTAATCTATGTCCTGCGGTGGTGGCCATCTTGGATTTCCGATCGGCATAAAAAACAGAAATTTTGTAGAGGACCTTCCAATGATCATTCCTGGGCAGTTTGGTTTCAATTATCCAAGTGGTTTCAGAGAAGAAGCGTTTTGAAACATTTTTCCCATAGGGTCCAATGTTAAACTAAGTCCTGCCGTAGCCGCCATTTTGAATTTCATACCGGAACAAAAAACGTAAAGTTTGTAGAGGACCATCTAATGAACATTCATGTACAGTTTGGCTTTAATCATATTTGTAGTTTCTGAGAAGAAGGCATTTGAACATTTTCCCATAGGGTCCAATGTTAATCTATGTATTGCGGTGGCGGCCATCTTGGATTTCCGATCGGCATAAAAAACATAGAGTTTGTAGAGGACCTTCCAATGATCATTCCTGGGCAGTTTGGTTTCAACTGTCCTAATGGTTTCAGAGAAGAAGCGTTTTGAAACATTTTCCCTATAGTGTTCAATATTAATCTAAGTCCTGCCGTAGCCGCCATTTTGAATTTCATATCGGAACAAGTAACGTAAACTTTGTAGAGGACCATCCAATGAACATTCATGTACAGTTTGGCATTAATCATATTTGTAGTTTCTGAGAAGAAGGCATTTGAACATTTTCCCATAGGGTCCAATGTTAATCTATGTCCTGCGATGGCGGCCATCTTGGATTTCCGATCGGCATAAAAAACAGTAACTTGGTAAAGGACATTCCAATGATCATTCCTTTACAGTTTGGGTTCAGTCAGTTCATTAGTTTCAGAGAAGAAGATCTTTGAAATTTCAGCCAATCAGAGCATATTATTGGCCCTGGCAGCCATATTGAATATCCGACTGGAACGAAAAACAGTAACTTTGTGGAGGACCATCCAAGGAACATTCCTGCTAAGTTCGGTTCCAATCGGCCAAGTGGTTTCGGAGAAGAAGCTTGAAATGTGAAAAGTTTACAGACGACAGACGACAGACAACAGACGACAGACGACAGACGACGGACGCCAAGTGACGGCAATAGTTCACCTGGACCGTTGGTCCAGGTGAACTAATAATAATAATACTGAGGGAATACCCTCACCCATCTTTAAATGAATCATTGAAGGGATCGGGAAAGTATTTTTGGCTTAATGAAAAAAAACCATTTAAACATTTCATTTGTTACAGTTACCATTGATTTCCTACTATGCATGTATAAATATATACACTTGGCCATAAGTTAGGGACCACCAGTTTTTCACTGTAACTAAAACATTTTTCTCAAATGTGTCAAAAAATCTGCAGTTGCGCACAACAAAACTTTTAATGGATGAATACAATATAACCTAGACCACCAAAAACGATCAGGTATTTATTCAAAAATAAGCAACCGGAAGTACTATAGCTCGCAGAAGTGAGTATGCAAAATTGAACAAAAAATTAAGTGAAAAAAGTTTCAGTTTGGACTTCTGTTAAATAAACTTGCACAACCAAAACACGTGTAATCTGGTTGGAAAATGGAAACCGATCAATTTTCAACATTATTACTCATGATAAAGTCAATAACGAGTATAACCGCCTCGCATCCTGTACAGTTCCTGAAAACGTCTCCTAATTCCGTGAATCAAGCGTCTCAGTCTGTGTTGAGGGTACTGTTGCCATCCCTGAACCAAAGCAGTCCGTAATTCCTGAATGTTTTGACACTTCGGGGTACGTGCGTTCACTTTTCGTCCTAGATAGTCCCATAAATGCTTTATCGAATTCATATCCGGTGACATGGCTGACCAAGGTAGTAGCTCGATTGCCTCCTGTTGCAGATAGTCTTGCACTATACGGGTTATGTGGTCTAGCAATGCCATCCATCAGAATTGGTCGACTTGCTAATGGATGACCATCAAAATGAGGCACAACTAATGAGCACAGGATCTGATCACGGTACTTTTGTCCTCTTAAAGTCCAATCAATGACATACAAGTCAATCTTACAGTTTAGAGAAAAGCATCCCCAAACAGTAAAATCTTCTCCACCAAACGCAGTTGTGCCCACAATATGTTCCTGTTGAAATGTTGTATTTCTCGGTATCCATACACGGACGCGGCCATCAACTGGATTCAACAAAAACGACTTTCATCCGACCAGTGCACTCTCTTCCACGACCTGATATTCCATCCCATATGGTCACGTGCCCATTGAAGCCTGGCAGTTTTGTGGCGTATTGTCAGTAGCGAACGTTTTATCGGTCTCCTAGCACGAAACCTTGCGCTGTTAAGACGTCTATTGGCGGTCCGTCTGCTAATGCGCCCGTTGACAATCCATTGGCTTCGTAGCGTGTTTGTAGTGCTGAATGGTTGCTGTCTGGTGAGCCTTTTAAGGAGTATATCTTCTCTTGGAGTCATTTTCAGAGATCTTTCTGTCCTTTGGCGTTCTTTTACACTCCCGGTTTGGTTCACACGCTGCTTCAATCGAACAATGACCGAGTGGCTTACATTGAATCGTTCAGCAGTCTGTCTTGTAGGACATATCACCCCTTACCATTCCAATCGCTTGCCATCTCTCTGCATCTGACAGTTTTCAACGTGCCATGTTGAAATAAAGTTTAGAAAGTTTAGAAAGTTTAAAGTTTCACCTGCACTGCACGTGTAGATACCGGTTAGAAACCCCCGCCAAACTTGAGTTTTGCAACGGTACAGGTGAACTTATAAAAACCTGTTTCGTCGTTCTTTAACTGATCGATTGATAAAAAATTACAGGTACCAAGAAAGATTATATGTTTATGTATAAGACATATATATTCTAACAGGAAAAAAGCGCGATGTAAAAAATATTTTCCATTTCAAATTTGGTGGTCCCTAACTTATGGCCAAGTGTATATAATGTAGTTCTTTCTTCCGAAACATTTGCAACCTTCTGTCTAGCTTTACTCCCGATGTTGTTATCAACGTGTATGCATTCACTGTGACCAGTTATCTGCTGTGACTTATCATATTAGCCTGCAATTTTACCTGTCCTAAGCCAGTGCTCATGCAGATATTGCAAATTTGTCCAACTTCATTTTATTAATGGTGAAATGTCTTTTTAACTATTTTACATATTACCCTAACCAGGCGAAAATGATGAGCACTAAAGGATAATTCATGCATCATATAATTTTTTCAAATACCCAATAGCTTGGGAGAAGCAGGTCTTTTGCTAAATCATGTTCCATGATGAGGTAATTTTTGCATTTCCAATTGACACCACAATTTTATATAAAAGCCCACAATATGATCCCATACACAATTTGGTTATAAACTTTGAAGTGGTTTCTGAGAAAAAGTGTTTGTATGTATTTTCCACAGGATCTTTTATTTAGCTGTGATAAATATGATGAATTAAGAAAAACACTTTTTCACAAGATTAAATCATTGCTCTGTCCAAATGTGAATTTAAATAGTTTCAAAAATGAAATAAACACATATTTAGTTGAGCTTTTTCTTCAAGGAAGTGATGATTTATCTATGGATGATAACATAGTTATATTTCAGTGTGTATATGAATTCATTGAAAATAGCAATAGATTTCTATAGATTCTATGCTTTGTAAATATTTTAAATTGCTATTGAAAATATAATTTGTATTAACTATTATGAGTGAATGAGTGTGAGATAGTCTGTTGTATTGTCTTGTCTTGTATCATATGTATGTTGAGGAGACCAACTTTGTAGCCTTCAGGCTGTTTGCAATCCTCTTGAAATAAATAAAGCATTAAATTAAAATAACTATGTTCCATGCCAAAAGTGGTATTTATTAATTTGTAATCTAGCTTCTGTACCAGACACTAATGTTGCATACAGTTACTTACATGAAAATACTAAGAAGAGTTGTTATTCCTGTTGGGAGGATCCTGATTTAAAATGAAAAGAAGATTTTCCAGATGTAAAACTTTTAACCAGTGTGGAAAAAAATTAACCTGTAGTATACTTTCGTTGTATTCCTATATATCAAGAATCATTGATATGCATACTAATAGGGGCAGAGCCTGTCGCTCACCTTTCATTCTGCTTCGAGGAAACTTAATACAGAACCTTCCATAGGTGCTTCCCACCAAGTTTCGCTTCATTTGGCTAAGCAGTTACAGAGAAAAAGATTTGTATAAATCAACCAATCAGAAAAAAGAATTGCCTGTGGTGGCCATGTTTGTTAACGGATCGGAATTAAATTAGCATTCTGGATAGAGGACCTTCCAAGGATGCTTCCTACCAAGTTTCGATTCATTTGGCCAAGCGCTTTCAGCGGAGATGATTTTTTAGAAATCAACCAATCAGAAACAAGAATTGCCTGTGGCGGTCATGTTTGTTAACGGATCGGAAATAAATTAGCAACTTTATAGAGGACCTTCCAAGGATGCTTCCTACCAAATTTTGTTTCATTTGGCAAAGCGGTTTCAGAGGAGAAGATTTTTTAGAAATCAACCAATCAGAAACAAGAATTGCCTATGGCGAACATGTTTGTTAATGGATCTGGACGAAATGAGCAATCGCTATAGAGGACCTGCCATAGATGCTTCCTACCAAGTTTTACTTCATTTGGCTGAGGGGTTTCAGAGGACAAGAATAAAAAGTGAAAAGTTAACGGACGATGGACGCCAAGTGATGGCAAAAGCTCACATTGCCTTTGGCAAGGTGAGCTAAAAAGGGTGCAGTCGACTCGCAGCCGCAAGTAATACAGTTTACCAGTTGCTTGCCCGTGGTCGGCTTCCTTCACCACTAAAACTGGTCGCCATGATATAGCTGATATATTGTTGAAAGTGGAGTTAAAACACCAAAAATCAAATCAAATCAAATCTGGACAAGTACCGGTATACAGGGGTAACAGGCGAAAAATCACAGAAGGTGTTAGCCAAGTTGGATATTAATTTTACTCTTATCACAAATACATATGCAGGGTCGCCTTAGGAGGTGTGGACCCCATAACATAATAATAATCATTGCTGTTCTCTGTAAAACCTAGTGTTTTTGTTTGTGTGTACTTGAACAGCTGAGATTATGCAACTTCAGTGGGGTTCAATTGGCTTAAGGCAGATCCTGCATATATGGTTCATTCTACCTAGGGCCATTATTTCGTGTTGGTATGCTAGTTGGATTTACAACTACCTGTGCAATCAGTTTCTATCACCACTAAAGTTGTGATTTCGAATCCTGCTCGTGGGGAGGTGTACTTGATACAACATTATGTGATAAAGTTTGTCAGTGTTTTTCTCCATTTTCCTCCAACAATAAAACTGACCACCACGATATAACTGAAATTTTGTTGACTGTGGCATTAAACACCATAACCCTAACTCTTCATTCTACCTATTAGTACAACAATGTATTACGGCTTTTTGAAAATAGACAAAAAATATATATAATTTTTAACCAGAATATGTGGAATACTTTTTTGCTATGTTTTGCAGCAGCCAGACAAGACATAACTTAGAAAATAATCCTACATAATATATCTCAATCAGGACGAGGTGTACAACATTTTGTGATAAAGTTTGTCAGTGATTTGCAACAGGTCGGTGGTTTTCTCCGGGGTCCTCCACCAATAAAACTGACCACCACAATATAACTGAAACATTGTTGAAAGTGGCGTTAAACACAATCAAACAAACAAACCAAATATATCAGAAAATACATGTAATTCATTCAATCAATATTCAGTAAGTATGATGTTGGTCACCAAACTGAATGGTAGTTATTAATACAAATGTAGATTGCAAAGTCATTATTTTTAATTTAGTTCATCAACTTTGTTGTCAATTGCTTGATAATTTATTTCCTTTTATATACTCTTACTCTCAGCTGATACTGATATATGTCAATAAAATATAATAAACATAGGCAAAATTTCAAAATCACTTTTTTATTAGAAAATCTGAGTCTTAATCCATAATAACAGTCTTTTATCCTACATCTTTGAACTATGAAAATGTCTTCAAATAAGTTGCATATGGTTATTTCTACTACATGTATGTGATGTCATGAACAATGTAAAATTATTAATACAGATAAAATCCCTGTTTTTAATATTTAATAAAAGAAAAGGTTTTTAAAACAAAATGATAATCAAATAACCTCAATTTTTTTATTGATTTAGTTAAAGTATTTGTACAAGGAAACTTCCTCCAAAATCATATAATATCTCAATAAATTAATTTTAAATTAAAAAAAAAGCCTCCCTTCCAGATCTCAGCTAACGTATTCCGATGAATGAGGTTCCTGTTAAATTTATAAAAAATTAACTAATTACTCATGTCACATGAAAAGTTGTCTATTTTCAGCTAAAAAAAATCCTTTCACCCCTTCTCCCCCCCTCCAAAAAACCCCAAAAAAACTCAACAACATAAAATTTAGGATGAAGTCTTTGATGATTTGAACTGAAAGCTTAAATAGCGTAAAAATTAGTCATAGCAATGGTCCTCCTATGTTGGAATTTGATCTGTCATCTGAAAGACTTCTAAGCCAACATCCAGTTCATGTTGTATTTGCTACCAAGTTCCTGACAACCATTCTGGAATCCATCAGCTGTAACAAAATAACAGTATAGTACTTGATAACAGAAATTCTAAAATAATATGACATTTAAATAAAATAGATGATGTCTCAAAAGAGGTACCAGTGTTTTAAGGCAAACTTATGTTATATGTTAAAAGAATTCTCTATTTAAGATATATACCGGTACTTTGATTGTGCCTCCCTCGTTTGATACTGTACATCACTTTCTCAGTCAAATGACAAAGTTTGTAGTTACTCTATGTAGTACTAAGGTATATATATTGCTGTTTTGTCTTGCATGTACTTTCTAGAACACTACATGTTGATATCAATAGAGGAGTAACAGAATTTGACACTCATCTGATCCTGCATCTCTCATGCATTGTCGTTTCGATATGCATACATGTATAGAAGAAGAAGAAGAAGAAGATACTTTATTTACCAAATATAGGCCCACGAGGGGCATGAATATTCACATATAGCATCGTGTTATCGGTTTTCGTGCTATTATCGATTTTTCGATATAGCGATTAACAGTGTTAACCCTTCATTCATATGACGATTGGAATTTTCAAAGAATGGCTAGTTAAATATTTCGTTGTACATAAGATTGTTTTTAAAGCCATTCTTGTATTTTAATATACTCTCGATTATCTGGCAACCTTTGTTGTCAGTAAAATGGCGTCATCTGTTTTCGTGTGAAGTAAAAACAAGGCCGATATACGGGATGGAAACGAATATATAATCCGGAAATGGCTGGTTTTAAAATTTCACGGTTCTGGCCATCTACCAAATCATACTACATCTAAATAAAATAATAGAATGTTTGAAAATGACCACTTTCAAAATTGTGTTTACTTTAGATGTTTTTTTTAGTGCTGAAAGCACAATGCACTGCAAAGTGACATGTATTTTATATAAGAAACAGGCATATTTCAGTCAGCTTTTTTATTTACAAGTACGATAGTGACCCCATGACAGTTACATGACAGGAAGAGCCGGTGTCTGAGAGGCAGACGACATAGTTAAATTTTATATAGCCCTTCTGGATTTTTTTCCAGCTACTTTATAAATGAAGTAAATTTTTAGCATTACAAAAAAGTATGGTTCAGTAGGTAGATTCACTGTTTTTGGTACTTACGTCTTTAAAAGCAAACTTTAACATTTTTTACAGATGTCACGCTGTAGTCTTGTTTATGTTCCATAAATAGAAACCGGAAGACACGTCAAAAATAATGCGTGCGCTGTGGAAATCAAAATAAAATGGATAAAACGAAAACAAATGACGCACGAAAACACATACCGTGACGATATAATTATTTAAAACATAACATATGTTTAACAAAGACAAAGATACAATTACATATACTTATAACATGTCATTTATATGCTCAGTGTGGTTGATATGTTTTAATACATCCAGCTATGATATATGTATCATATAAATACGATGATAAATAAATAGATAGAGCCGACTATTTGTATCCTACCCGTGTCTGAAACAGAGAGGCAAACACAATGGACACCACAATATTAATGCTATTATTACTCTGAATGTCTTTGGTGATTTTAAAAAATGAAATTTGTCTAAAATGTATTGATAGTATAAAGATTGGAAAATCATATTCATTTAAATTCAAGAAATATTTAATTTCAACAATAACAATGAACTGTCAAATATTTAATTCCCAAACCTGGAACTGGCCATTGTTTTGACAGACGACAGCATCAACGTTAAAGAAAAACGTATAATACATTGTAAATTGTACACTGTTAAAAGCGTTCAGGTGATCCGGTTTAGACCCCGCCTATTTAAATGACGTAACATTGTTCTAAGCTCCGCCCATCAGCATAGTAATGACTCCAACAATAAACCTTTTTATTCTTAAAAACATGGGCGCGGCCATTATCGACTTCCGAGTGTGTCCGCCATTAGTAAAGTGTCAAAATCTTGTGTTCTCGGGGTTTATCGATACGCTAATGTATGGTTTCTCTAGTACAGGTGTCACAATATACTGTTATTTCGGCTTGAAATTCAATAATAACACCTGTTGTGAAGTGATTTGTAAACGGAGATATAATGACAACAAATAAATTACCTGGTAATGTATTTTTTTTTAAATTACCGTTATATTCCCCATACAAAATCAGTATAAATCCTACTTGTTAAAAAACTGCATGCACTTGTTTTCCTTTTTTGTTTTTTTGTTGCTTTTCAAGCATAAGAAAAAAGGGGTAATCAAATTAATATGTTGTATGAAATTAAAAATTAAATATATAAATTATAATATACGCTTTTTGAAATTATTACTATACGATTTAAAGTGAAGTAATAATGACAAAAAGTGTGCCTAACTTATAAGAAAGAACTTAACTTTGAATGTGACATCTTAAGGTGCATTTTTCAATTCTGTTTTATTTTATTTATTTTTTGTTTGTTAAATTGTAAAACAAATTAAAACTTGTTGTCGGTCAATTTCTTTATAGGGATCTGTAGTGAAGATGAAAAGGAATTTAAGTTTTATCAAATTAAAACATTTGAATATCTGAATTTCTTTATCTGAAAAAAAAGTTTCATGAGGAACCTAATATAACTATTTGCTCCCAGGTTTCAGATACGTGAACCGGACGGGCATTTTTCACCCCATTTGTCTTCTTTTTTAAATTTCTTTGCTAGGATTTCATAGTTTTATATTGATTTATTCTTTAATATTATATGTTTTTGAAGATTAATTAAAATTTAACATTGACGTGTTAAGGAAGTGGTAGCGCTTTCTAGACTTGTAATCTACTGAAGGTCGACCGTGTCAACAGCGACGCGATGCTTCCCGGGTTTGGCACTTAGGGGAATAGACAGTCGTGTTATTTTGCAACAAAGGTGTTAAATTCATATTGTAGAAAGAACTGATAGTTAACTGTGTATTGCATAACAAGTTATAGCAAAGACATCACTAAAACACAAAAATTTTAATTTATGTATTGGGTTGAATCTTAAATGTATTTGATTTGCAATATGACAGTTAAACTCTACCCCCTTCCCACAAAGGGTTAAAAATGATAAATATATATATAACTGAATTATAATGACAACAAACTAAAAGAAAAAAAAAATCGCCGAATTGTGTTGCAGGACATCATGTCGTTCATTTTTACTTTTTACAGAATCAAGATTTATTTCAAGATTTATCTACAGAAATGTGATACCTCTTTGTAAATTGTTAATTATTTTATGCGGCTTCTACATGAAAAACAATAATTCCTACACTGCTCACTTTGTTCACGTTTCCTTTGTTTATAGTATTTAAACTTTCATTTAAGTCAACATTTAACTCAGTTTTTTTTCCTTTCTATGTTATCCTCTACCGCATACGGAAGGAACATTATTCCTCCACATATTTGCTACTCTGTCATTGTGCAAATGATTGATTTTTTGGTCAATTGCATAAGTGCTCCCTACATCATAAAAATATGCGACTTTGTGGCTTTGTGAAGTGAAGACAATATTCGAAGGGAACTTAGTTCTTTTGTACAAAATATATACCGTTAATAAAAAATGTGTGTTGAGGGTTTCCATACCGATCGGTTTTTTTTGTTGCGTACCCCGTTTTGTATTGACATTCTGCCACATAAGCAAGGTTAAAATTTGAATAGCTACAGATCGATCTGTTAGCCCACGTCTGGCAAAATGACTAGCTAATTCTTTAATTTTGATAATATTGATGACCGTATAGATTTGTCCGACCTGATCCTGAACTTTGTGATTCTGAACAATTTAAACAATAACCGTTTAAGTTCAATTCAATAATCCATATTTCGAAATATTCGGCCAAAATCACGGGAATAAGCAATAAAATATTAACTGAAGCGTGTTTATCTAATCCAATTATGAATACTGATTAATCGTAACTAGTGTAAACAACCGATTGTTACACTTTCGTAATGGCGGACGATAGTAACACCACCTAGCGTCCACGAACGATAACTAGGTAATCACGATTTCTGAAAACGTCTATAGTACTCACTCGCATAGTACAACGACGCTATTTATTCTTTGTAAAATTATGTTTCGATAATATCATGTCAATTATAATGAAAGTTTCTTACATGAAGAGTAATAATAGTAAATTTTATCCCTCGCCTCTGGTTCGGGATAACATACTAATTAAATATTTCTTGAATTTAAATGAATATGATTTTCCAATCTTTATACTATCAATACATTTTAGACAAATTTCATTTTTTTAAATCACCAAAGACATTCAGAGTATAAAATCACCAAATACATTCAGAGTAATAATAACAATAATATTGTGTTGTCCATGTTATATGCCGAAATATGTCCCAAGGTTAGAAGGCATAATGCCGGTCGTGCATTATGCCTTCTAACCTTGGGGCATATTTCGGCATATAACCACTGTCGTCAAAGAGCTCCGGTCGGAATTGATCTGTCATCTTCCGGTACAAGTCAATTAGGCATGTTTGACATACAGGCGACGACAAAAAGTAAATATTATGATCATATAGTATTATTATATCTTGAATCCAGAAGATGTCGTTATCGGTCGATTATTTTTGCTTGTTTTTACCTATATATTACTGTAGTTATCTTCATCGATTACTCTAGATATAGATAAAATGATGGACATAAACAATGAAAAATGCTAATAATGAGATTGAAATCATCAAATAAAGCTATACAAAGTAGTTTATATGTGTAATTAAAGTACACAAACCCTTTGTAATGCTTATATACATGATAGTTTGCACTGGCGTGCCACCATGAATAGTCTTAGACTTACTACAGTAAAAAACACAATGCTTATTTACGTACATTCGTTCCGGCTCTGTCAGCCACTACTTACCGGTTGGGTCGCAAAAAATGTGTTTCGGTAGAAGCAGTTTTGTCTATGTAAAAAATTGAAAGAATAGCGAAAACAGCTCAATATCACATTTATGTTTCCTTTCTGTAATGTATTTAAGGTTCATTATAACACTTGTCAAGGGTATGTTCGACTTGCAAATTGATAAAAAGAAAGAAAAACAAAAAAAATGCCTTCAATGAATAAAAGTTGTGAAAAAAAAACATCAACAGCACATAGTCAAAATATTTTACATGTGGATGTTTTGTATAACATTAAAAGGAAGAAATACAAAACGGTTTGTGCAGAATTGGCATTCACCAAGTCACCTTCGACAGAATGGTCATGATTTTGTATAGAACTTATAATTCTTTTTCTTTATTTGCTATGCAGTTGAATTATTGCAATATTCAAAGAGTGTTTAATCAAAAGTAGGAACTCTCACTGTTTATATAGATATCAAGTAACTCTTATTGTTTTGGATTAATTTTTGTTTTCAAATAATATATTGAAGGACAATAAGAAATTTTGATTAAAAACATTAATAAAAATTAAATAAAAATAGGGAACCGCATCGGAAGCGTAATGGTTAGCGTGCTCGCCTCAAGTGCGATAGATTGTGGGTACGAGCCGCGGTCTTGTCAAACAAAAGAATATAGCATTGGTATTTGTTGCTTCTCCGCTAAGAACGCAGCATTAAGGAGAAAGAGCAAAGACTGGTTGGCTCGGAATCAGAATAATGTGTCTGAGTGGAGCGACATATCTACCCAATGACTGTTGTTAGCTCACCTAGAAACAGTAACAGGATTTATGCTTATAAGCTTATAAACTTATTAGCGCGGACTTCACAGAGGACACAATCAAAAATGATAAGAACAACGCTTGTTTCTGCTCTTTTAAGACAATTTGACAGTTTCTTTGGGGCGATAGATACAATATACGTACATTGTCGGAAAATATATAATTCATTTCCACTCGCTGCGAAACAGGTAAGAAAAACTCGTCAAAACTCGTATATATAAATTTTATATTTTCGACAATGTATATATATTGTCTATTTTTTTTCTCCCTCGTTTCACTCTTCAGAAAATATTTTTTTATTAACTAAAATAATGTAATATAAATAAGACTCCACACAGTGTAGGGTTGTGCGTTCATTACAAGATCGCATAGGATTTATTATAAATATATATCAACATAACAAATTCATTCAGTCTGTCATTTCTATTCCCCCCCCCCCCCCCCCCCCCCCAAAAAAATGCCAAATATATACCAGTGATTGAAATTCTTTTGGCATTACTATTGGTGGATGGGCGGAGGACTATAACATCCAAAGAACGAACTTTTGTCGCATTACAACTTGTAACGAACGTTGCTTTAATCGAGTACACCTAACATTTTCTTTGTATGCAAACTGCCAAAATCGTCAGTGCGGAAAGGAATTAAATACTTTTTTTTTTTTTTAACAATTAAATACTACAGCCTTTGTTAATTTGCTTATCTGTAATGTTAATATAAACATTATACTGTGAAGAAACTTAAATATCGTATCCATGAAGTTATTTCCACAGAGTGACTTACTTCGTTATCAAGGAGTATAAAATTAAAATATTGCGTTATAAAAAGAATCTCCCACTACTCAATTGATGCGCCTGGATGGCTACTTAAAAGTGAGTGTAGCGTATTGAGCACCAACCGTGATGTCAGTGCCACAAAAAGCATTAAAAAAATTCAAGTGTTCGCAACAGTAGCAATTTAACATAGAAACAACGATTTTTTTATTGTACAAAGTAGCTGAAATTAGCAGCCATGGCGAATATTCATACTATGGATCAGTATTTATCGCCTTTGAGATATTTCCTAATCATAACTTTTGTTAAATTGCAATATAATGCTCAATAACAATAAGATCAGTGGTATTTACATACTGACAAACCCAGTTATTTATAAATGACCCAACCGGTTTGTATACATGTTTACATTTTGACCAAGCCGGATTTCAAAAACATCTGTTGACATCATGTTTTAGGGTATAACTAGTTACTAATTGACTTTTCATCAACAAAATAGTATTTTTAAGTAAAATCAATCATTCATCAATATTTTTTTCTTTTTGGGCAACATTTGATTCATTTGTAAATGTAAGATATAGCGATATTTCAGTTGATTGTAATGATTTTGAAGCCGGATTCCTTATAACTTATAGAAAAATCGAATTTTGCACTGCAAAAATAAATGATATTTGGACAAAAAATGAAATTAATAATAATAACAATCAGAAAGCATCATAATTCAAAACATTATATACACAGTATATTTATAAATACTTACGATAATTATCCGTGTCTGCTTTAAAAATACCGCTTTAAAATATCCCGGATGTTGACCAAACATTTTCGATCGGAGCTCTTTGACGACAGTGATAACATGGACAACACAATATTATTGTATAAATTTTATCCCTCGCCTCTGGTTCGGGATAAAATACTAATATCCGCCAACCCATGTTGAAACTCAAAGCACATTCTGGCTTCCATGATTTATTTCTTGAATATATTTTATGCAAGAGTGAAGCTTGGACATTTTTATATGAAAAAAAAAAAAAAAAAAAAAAAAAAAAAAAACCATTAATTAAAACTAACAGAAATAATACACTATAAAACAGTAAAACATGTATTGACCATTCAAAGGAAAGAAAATATACCATATATATTCTTAAAATGGAAATGTTATTAAGTTTTATTTTTATATGTTAATTTTGATAAGAAATTATTTCTTTCATTTATATGTAACATGACTTTTTAATTATCAAAATTAGTGAAATTTAATCATATATATTCATTACGTTTTCATTTTTAATATGTGCTTATATAGTTTTAAAGTTTAATATAAATATTCATTATTATGTTTTTCATATTTCATGTGTGCTTATGTAGTTTTAAAATTTAATAATAAATATTCATGATTATGTTTTCATATTTCATGTGTGCTTATAAATTAGTGTTCTATCAAATATGTTTATTGTTAAAAATATATATGCAATTTATTTGTATGAGCGTCAGAAACATGTAGAATTTCGTACCTCTAGATTTTTTTTAATGTCATTAGTAGTTAGTCCATTTAAACACTCTCCTTTGTTTGTGTATATTCTCTGAGACTGTCTGTGATAAAAAAGACCACTTTGGTTTTGTCGGTATTGAGAGAATATATTTTAAAAGTTCACGTACTCGTCATTAATTATGTAATTATGTAATTACCGTAGCCGTGTGGTTAGGCAGAATTTTTCAAGCAGACTTTAAAATGCACAGCACGGCTTCGATACCCGCAAGTCCCAAAATATTCACTAAACGTTCTTAAGCATATAACGGTAAAATGGTAAAAGGTAACATGTAAAGTTCATATACACAAGGATAAACTGTAGATGCTTAAAAAATAATCCACTGTCCGAATAATAGTGTGACGTCAGAGAAATGTAATTACATATTTATAAGTAATAACGTCAATTTTGCCCATACGTAAACACCGGAAGTGCCACAGCAATATCAGTCCATGAGCAGATATCGGGGCAAAACTCTGATAACATGATATCAAGCCTCTTTATAAATATATCAATGCATGACTTTTTCCATATCAGGACTTTTATCATCCCTCAACCGATATCGATCACTCATATCAATAAGTTTGGTGTCTGTGTGGGAAGTTAATTTTGTTCTTTTTAATTCAATGTTGAAATATGTCATAAAGAGATTAATGGAGGCCTTTTTCCATATCAGTACTGTTATCATCCCTCGAACGATATCGACCCTCGGGCAAAAGCCCTCTGGCCGATATCGATCTCTCGGGATGATAACAGTCCTGATATGGAAAACGGCATGCATTAATCTATAAATAATAAAGCGAGTTCAAAGTTAAAAGTTCCAATGTCAACTTCGCCAACGGCGTCAAGGATTCACTGAGTAATGGACATTTTCGGACATAAGTGAGTTGTGATGATAGGTGTTTGTGTATGTCTATTAAAAAAATGTAGGTGCTGGTACAAAAATATACTGCAAAGTGCATGATATATGAGATGTCAAAAACGACGAACCTATTACATTTTCTTGCGAAATATGATTCTTTGTGGAATATCAAAACTAATAGTCTCTCTCATATGTTCCCCCAAAGTAGTGATCAGTGTCGGAAAGTCAGAAAGCGAACACATTTTCAGCTATATCATGGCGAGAACAAGTTACAGCCGACAAGATGACGATGACAGCTTTGTACTAGAAAAGATGATTAATTGTTAATTTTAATAGCGTTAACTCATCGTGAAACAGTCTTCGGGTAGACAGGTTAATCCACTCGGACACATTATCCTGATTCTGAGCCAACAAATCTTTGCTATAATCCAGGAATGCTACGTGCTTAGCGGAGAAGCAGCAAATACAGATTTCATAGTCTTTGGTTTCACCCGAGCGGGGTTCGATTCCACGATCTACCACACCCGGGGCGATCATGCTCTAACCACAACATCACCAATGCGGTCTAAGAAAAGTAGAAATAAAATTATATGACAATTTTATGAAGAAGAAATTATCTATTTCTGCTTTAAATGCTAAAAATCAAATAATAAATGACTCTCAAATTAAAGCAGCTATACCAAATACATGTGTCTCCATACTAAAAAAAGTGGAAAATTTGTCTAGAAATAAAAACCAAAAATAAAACTAGTTAATACATCTCTGTTATCAAATTGTAATATTTTTATTAAACCAAAAGATATGAAACCGAAATGTATACAGAAGATTCTCAATCCACATGTATTACCTAAAGCAAAAATAACATGGGAACATGAATATGATAACGACATAAACTGGGGTAAAATTTGGGGAAATTTGAAAAAAAACATACCTTAGAAATAAGATTTCAGAGTTTCAATGGAAATCAACCCATAACATAATATATACTGAATGTAGATTAAACAGAATGGGATTATCTCAGGTTCAAGGATGTTGCCATTTTTGTAAACATCATCTTGAAACACTACAACATTTATTTTATAATTGTAAAATAATATTTCCTGTAATTCAATATATTCAAATTTTATTTTTTGAAGAAGATAATGTAACATTTTTCCAACAGAATATGATTTTAGGTTACGATAAGGGAACAGAAAAGGGGGTAATTTTGGGAAATATACTTATATTTCGTCAAATGGACAATTTGGAAACAAAGGAATAAAATAAAATACCAGAATATAATATGTAAAACAGCGACATTAATTAGAATATTTAAAGCTAAACTGAAAGAAAATCTCACTCTCAGATAAAAATACTATCATCAGGGCCGTAACTAGGAGTTTAAATCAGGCGAGGCAAGGGTATGGGGGCCGGCGATTGTGACTCAACGGCCCAAAATAACGCATTTTTTATATTTATTTTTTTCGATTTCTATATTATTGAGATGCTTTATATACCAGTTACTATCGTAAATAGCGATCACACCGTCGAATCTCCTATGGTAAATTAAGCATAGCACAACTGATTGATTTGTGCAAATTACAATAATAATTTAACAAATAATTTCAAATGACAGTACTTTGTCGGTGAATGCAAGATGGATTGTCCTATTGTCACTCAAATCCCATCTTTTGAGAACAACTTCTGGATTTACCTGTCCAACAGTATCATTATGATGGACGTGAATCATCACCAACACACACAGGCTACCTTCAGTGCTTGTAGCTCTACACCAAGTCTTGAGGCACCGAAGAGCCGAGAAAGACCTCTCACATGCACAGGAACGGACTGATAATGTTAGAAGTAGCTTTAAAATCACATGAACATTTGGGTACAAGTCAGTGTCAGCATAAGAAATTTGAGAGTCTGTAAGTTGCAGCAGATACATTTTGCAACCCATCTGTCACCCTCTTGTGGGAGATGATTTTGGTATGGCAAGTCATTCATGTATTCTGTTTTCATATCATTAACTACTTCCGAATTCACATTATTTACAAGGGCTGATACCAGATAATTGCCGTAGAAAATTGCTTTTCGTCCTTGGGTAAATCGCGAATTTAGATGTGATATGGTATGATCAATGAATGGAAGAAAGTAGTTAACGCGATAGTGATCTTCGAAACGCTCGACTGGGGCGTTTGATGTGTGTCTTTGCCGTTGTGTACTTCTTGGCTTTGTCGGCGAAATGTCATTTTCATTTGCGACAGAAGCGCTTCGCTCATACAGATCATGAAACTTTACATCACAATCTTTATTCTCATAAACCATCGTAATACATTGGTATAGAGATACAATATATACACTATATACAGAAAATAAATAAAAACAATAAATACAATAATAACAATAGTAATTACCCAGGAGGTAGTAAACTAGAATTAATGTTTCTGATCAACTGACAGAGTTTCCTTAATTTTGATTGTGTTTTACTACTTATTATTTCTTTAAATTTCAAAACACTAATTCTAGTTAAGTACCGTATTTCAATGCATGATTCTCTTTTGTCATGGAAATAACTGCATCGCATTATATAATGAAATTCGTCCCCAATTTGATTTCCTTGATAAGAGTTGACATTTTCTATTTTCCCTTGCGATAATATTCCATCTTCCAGTTTCTATGGGTAATTTTGTATTGGTGGTTCTAAATTTGCAAAAAGTGAAAATGTCTTTATTTTCTAAAATATTAAAATAGTTTTCAAATTCGAATATGTGTTTATAAAGTCTGTAGTTCAATGCCTTTAGGGAATTTTTTTAAATTGCTATTCCATTCTTGTAAAAAATTATCTCGGAGACGTAATTTTACATAAGCGATCACCCACTCAGTATTAAAGTTTATATTCTGAAATGTCCATACATTTGATAAGCCACAATTATCCAATATGTCTTTTACAAATTTTACCCAAGGAGCAGATATATTTCCATTCCAAAAGAAACCATGCAAAAGTTTATAAGATATGGCCGACAGCTTGGAAGCTTTTCCAGTAAGTAATTTGCACCAATATGATATTACTCTAGTTTTTATATCTATATAAAGTGGAAAGCGACCAAGCTCGCCGTATATCATAAAATTTGGCGTGCTTTGCTTCAAGTGAAGAATTAATTTGCAGAATTTGCATCGGAAACTACCCATATTCCCTGAAAAAGCAAAGCAAGGTCTCGAGCCTCTTAATGTGTTTTCACTAAGTCACAAGAATCAGACTGATGATTAAAACTAGTTGAAGTTGGCTTTCAGTCCTTCTTATATCCCCACCCATTCTCCCTTTACAAAATCTGATTTATTGTGAAATTTAAAATAATGTTAAACTGTAAAAGAAATTATATTTTTATGTAATTTCATCACCTTGGAAGCCTGGGTCAAGGTGATATTTGTTAACAGGCAGAATAAGACAGTAAAGAAATAAAAAAAAAAAAGTAATAAAAACAAGTCCTGTTTTAAATTTTTATAACACAATACGATTACACAATATCATTTTTTTAAAGCACCAACACTTTTTGGCATTGAAACAAAATAAGTTCAGTTAACCAAGAGGTATATGAGTAAGCTTTGGAGTCAAATAACCGTTTATTTCTTTGATTGTCAGATCTGAAATCGCAACTCGCCCACTTGTCGTACCAGTACTGAAACTTGTCCACTCACATTTCACCCCAGTCATAAAACACGTCCCCCACTGTCCGGTCTACTCCTAAAATATGTCCCCCCCTTCTCTCTCTCTCTCACACACACACACACACATACGCACCGCCCACCGCCCCCCCCCCCCCCCCCGCCCCCCACCACACACTCTATCCGGTCCACTCCTACCCACAGGCCATATATATATATATATAGCCTATATATACTCATTTTGAAACTTTTTTTCTTTGTCTTTTCATAAATCTCGGTAAGTCGGTATGAGTTCATTGAACTCCAAGGAGGCTAACACATCGGACATATCGGTAAATATAATTTTCACTTGTTTACCAGAAACATAATGCATCAACAATATAATAATAACTGAATTCATTTTATGCAAATGTAAAATTTTGTGATAACTCGGATATATTTCGCAATTATTCCGACATTGTACATGCTTCTAAGTATAAACAAGAATACCAGTAACGTTTTGAAATTTGATGATCATGCAGTTGCAGTGTCCTAATTTTGTTTTGGAAGCATGGAATAGGCTCCATCTGTTGATGAAGATTGTAGCTGTGTCATCAATTGTGGCAATTTGCGCAACTATTCTTGGAATCGGTTCACCAATATGGGTCTCTACGTCAATAAAATATATCTTCTACAACACAGCGGGTGACGAAGTCGGAATGGGTTATTTTCAGCATTTAGGATTATGGCAAGCGTGTGGTGGCGGGAAGGGTTGTGTACTTTTGAAAAACGATTTGCCAGGTATGTGATTACAAAGTTTTCAGATGTATATTCACATGTAGGCCTATATATTCCGTATTTTGGTAAAGATTTTGTATACGAGTTATCGTTCTTGTAGTTATGTATTTACGACTTCCGGTATTATCAGTCCATTTATGAACAAAATAAACATGTCATTAAATTAACAATAATACTGAAAATCATTGTCATGTAAAGTCACCCATGTATAATATGCATTTAATTCCTATGGAAGAAAAGGGGTATAGCGGTTGATAAGGCAGCAAAAAATCTCTTGAAATCAAATGTGAATTAAAAACAACATGTAGAACAATTTTTCGACAAAATAAATCTTGTTTTTTAAATGTAGGAAAATCTAAGTGAATACGGCGTGTAAGGAACCCACTGCTATTGGGATTTTTGGTTATATGTTTTATTTTTAATATTTTGTTGGTTTTTTTTTTTATTACAAATAAATATTTGAAAAACAACCATCGTCAGAAGATGTAATTACAAGTAATAATTTTTAAACTCTGACTTCGATGAAAAAAAAATGTTTTGTTGTTTAAAAAAAAGAAGAAGAATTTTTACTAATGATTGAGTGTGCCAGGGAACATGCCTAATATGTCCATCAAGAAGTAAAAAGAAAAGAAAACTCGGGAATGGAAAGCAGTATTGAGGGCTTCAGCAATGTATTTGGCGAAGTCAGTAGTATTAATTAAGAATACAAGTCCCAAATTATACAACATCTTTCCTCCAAATTTAATCAACTTGAAAATGACGCAAAATATGAAGTTAACTTTTAACTTATTTGGCTTTCCAATCTTTCGATTTTGAGCGTACCCGATGAAGGTTATTCCATAAATGCGTCGTGCGCATTAAACGTGATAGCTAGGTTTTATTAATAAAATCAAAGTAGACAACGAAAAGGTAGAACAACTAGAATCGACAATCCTGGACCTACAGTGTCGGTCAATGAATTAAGAAAAAAAATTCTGCTCAAGCTTTCAACAGAAATGAAAACTGTGAGACAAAGCTAAGAAGCTTTATATACGAAGAGCTACAAATCGAACACCATATATAATTTGGAAACGTTCAGAGGTTCGGGAAAATTGGAAGGAATGGGGTCAGATCAATTGTGGTGCGTTTTATCTACCGACGAGACTTTGAAAGTGTTCTACAAAATGCTTTCCGGCTTAAAGGAAATCCTCTTAATATCAACGAACAATTTCCAGGAGAAATTGAAGCTCGTCGTATGAAACTTTATCCAGTTATGAAGCAGGCCAAGCGAGAAGGAAAATATGTGTCATTGGTACGTGACAATTTATTCGTTGACGGGGAACAGTTCATGATGATGGAAAATAAAAATTAAACACATGACCAACCGAAACGACCGCCGAATAGAGACATTATGCTTACCCCAGAGAATGCTAACGGTCGTCCATACAAACGTCCACGAGCTGGATCAAGCCCAAGCAGTGAAACAACCCATCTATAGGACTACCACGAAGAACATAACCTGAACTGTTCAGATGTTACTCTTGACAATAGTAGTTCTTTAATTGAATGTAATGCTACGTTCACACGTACATTTAATGCGAATTGAATTCGCACCAAATGCGAATCGAATATGTCAACCGCGTTCACAAGTAATTTTTTGTTAATGCACATCGAATTCGAATTCGCATTATGCAATTCGCTTCAGGAATAAGTTTTCGTTAATGCGAATTCGTTAATTCGTATTCGTGTGGACACATGCTATTGCAAAAACGAATTATCCGAACAAGTGCTTGGACGGTTGGAATTAAAATAAAAATGATTCACATTATCATGTGCAAACTTTCTCTTGGTTGTTCATTTTTATTATTAATAATAAATGACCTCATATGAATTATGAATAGGGGCCCGGGTGGCTCAGTGAGTTAGGTAGTTGAATTAATTAGCAACACATACAAGCCTATCAGCAAACGGTGTGAGTTCGCGCCCGGCTTTGTAAATTACAAAAAGGGGTGCACTCGACTCGCAACCGCAAGTAATAAAGTTTACCAGTTGCTTGCTCATGGTCAGTGGTTCTCTCCGGATACTCCGGCTTCTTCCACCAATAAAACTGGTCGCCATGATATATCTGAAATATTGCTGAAAGTGGCGTTAAAACACAAAAAAGCAAGACAAAAGAATTATGAATAATGACGTCATGTGACTGGTGACGTCGTCTTGACGTCATATATGGATAGATATATATTCATCGTGACCGTTATCTTGAGCAAAAATTTATCGTGAATCGTTTTGAATGATACCACATTCCCATCCTCTAATAAAGAGTGTTAACATTTCTGCCATTTTTTATAATCAAAAGTTAAATGTATAATTCTATTACAATTTAGAACAATTCAATAAAAAGATAAATGATTTAATCTGATTTAGCTGTATGAACCGTGTTCAGGTGGCGGCGAATTATGAAAATTACTCACTATATACTAAATGCATGCAGTCAGTCAAGACGCAAACATGGATTTTTTTTTTAGAATGTACAACATGGGAAACCGTTATTCGTATCCCACTCCAAATCCAGCATGCACCTTACCGTTGGTTAGCAGGGAACTTGGATAGGATTGTGTGGTACACCGGAGTTATATTTATCATATGGTTATACCAGTACTTATTTAATATTTACATGCCAAAAAATGTAATAAAACGTGCAAATGTCAGTTTTTTTTCTTTGTGCAAACGTAATGGTAATTTCCACAAATGTAGTGCACCGATGTATTATATTTTCAACCATTTATAACTTTGATTTGTTTCAAGCAGAGACATAAATATTCGAGTCTGTTTCGAGTGACATATAAGTTTTTTTTTTAAACCAAGGACAACTGATTATTTTTCATTGTCAGACTTAAAAGGTACTTAAATCTTTTATCTTTTATTGAATTTTATTTTTCTTTGAATAAAAATAATAACTAAGAATTCCAACACTCCAGTAGTACAACTGAAATGGTGAGTGTCTTATAGAGACGTATTAAAATTATTTTCCGTATAAAAGCCATTTTTTTTCTCGAATTTTTTCGTCCCGATCCGTTAACAAGCATGGCTGCCATACTAGGTGCGTAACGGTACGATACGTATCGTAAATTTTGCTCACGATATTATTACTATTGATTATGGTTAGGGTTATGGTGCCACGATGTAGCTGAAATATTATTGAAAATGGCGTTTAACACCACAAAACAAACAAACAAACAAGCCTTACAATTTTTTTATATCGATTCTTTAGTACTGTATTTTTTAACGGAAATACAGTATAATATTTGTTGCTTTTTTTTCTTCAGAAATGGGAATCTTAACGCCACTTTCAACAAGATTTCAGCTACATCGTGGCGGTCAGTTTTATTGGTGGAAGAAACTGGAGTACGCGGAGAAAACCACCGACCTGCTGCAAGTCTTTGACAAACTATTTTTTTTTCTCTGATATGATTATGTTGAGACCCTGCAGTTGTTAAAAAGTGTGAAGCAATCTTGTTAACAAAATGGTTCTTGATGCTTTTACAATTTTTTTTATATCGATTCTTTAGTACTGTATTTTTTAACGGAAATATAGTAAAATGTTTGTTTATGTAAAAAAAATAAGTGACATTATTTATTTCTTATGACTCTGACCTATTTGTTTTATTATTATTTTGTAGCTTTCTATGTGGCCACAAGAGTGTTTGGTAGTTTAGGATTTATAAGCTCCATTGTGACGACTCTATTTGAGATGTGGTTTATTTTCAAATCAGAAGGAGAACACGGTCGAGCAATGTTTTTGTCCATGATATTATCATTCCTAACGGGTAGGTAATTCTATGTTGATATACACTAAAAGTTAAAGTACATCACTCTCTCTCTCTCTCCATCCAGAGATTTGATCCCACACCTATCTTTGATACACTACATCACCTATGAATCGCATGGCGAGAACAAGTTAATTTTCAATGAGATGATGATGAGGTCCGCTTTGTATTAGACCAACACGCTTAGTTATATTTTTGGCACTGGCTACGATTACCTGCATTAGGTAATAATAACGAAAAATTAGGATTACCTGAGAGACTAAGTGCCGGAATAAAATTCCGGTTGAGGAACCTATTTCACGGGAAAATATCGGGTAATCGTAATTTTATTTGTTAGAGTTACCTGTTCTTATTATTACCCGGAAGTTCTAGGGATTTCATTATTGGACATAAAGAATTGAAAGAATTATTATCATTAGCTCATTATTATACTTTACTATAGAAACCAAGCAAGAAATAATTAAGATATTTTAAAGTTGTATTCCATGGAACAAGAAATAACTCATTATTCCCGCGGTAAACTGCACGTAGGTCAAATAAATGTGAAGGAATCTGCACGTAGCACAAAATAACTGTTTGAAATTGGCACGCTTTTGCATGTCGAACCAATAACTAGTTATTTCCCTCAGCACATCGAATCAATAACTAGTTATTTCCCTCATATTAGTTCAGTATAATAATACAGTTATGTCCTTCATGAGAAGTTGATATTAAGAGATTATTACATGACATTTTCCATATCGGCCCTGGTATTAGCCCGAGACTCCCATATCAAGCCCGACAGCGAAGCTGGAGGGCTGATATGGGTCGAGAGTTGATACCAGGGACCATATGGAAAATTTCATGTCATAATCTTTTTAACACATATTTTACATTGACCTTTTCCAAGCATTGACTTTTAAATTGTAAAAAAGATCTATGAACAAACAAATTGCGAAAATAAATCCTTAATAGAGTTGCCTTTGTTCAACTTGCAAATATTTTTGTTTCGAATCTGGTTTCAAAAATATACCAAACAATGTCGATCTGTACAATGACGTTAGAAACTGTTTGTAAAATCTACCCAAGACGTTGACATTTGAATGTAAATTCCTATTCAGCATGACGTATATATTTGAGCTAATTATTCCATTTCAAGTTATTTAAAATTGATTCCAATATGTTGAAATGTGTTAATTTGATTGAAATACGATTTTATGCATATCGTTATGCATCAGCTTTTCTTGTACTTTGACATATAATCTTTGAGACCACTGCGCAGATACCGGAAGTTGAATACAGGGCAAATAACCAACACTGACTGTTAGCTATTATTGGACATGCAAAAATCAACATATTGCAACAAAATATGTGATAACCATAATTATTAAATCTCGAAAGGGTTATTTTTTCGGACCTCGGGGGAAAATAAGCTAGTGAGGCTGATAATGCTGTGCTGGTTGGGTGTATACCCAGTGGCCGCTACGGTTGCCAGAGTGGACTATTGCTGAAGGTATGAACATGCAACTTGACAAATCTTTCGTCTATTACTCTGACTTTCCTATATACACTTTTTTTTTCTTTCTTTCTATCTTTCCTACTTTCTCTGTAATTCATACTTTTTCTTAAGGATTGTACAAAATTATTTATTTAAATTAGTGTGCAACCCCCTCCCCCCTCGTGCAATAATAGTCAAAAGTGACGGTCAGCACGTACCATGTAGATGTAGAAGCCTTTCTCAATTTAATAATTATGGATATTAACTTCTCATGAAGGCCATAATTGTATATTATATATCAATTTGTAATTGTTAATACATTGTAAATCAATACATCAAAAAGATATGAAATATACTTCGTAAATATATTTACAAAGATGGAATTACATAAGAAATTATCAAGTTACTCTCCTTTGTTATAACACTGTCTTGCATAGCCAAGACATGCTGGATTTTGGTGGCACTTTGAAGCCAACACATTTAAGATGGTTCTTGCACACTTTAAACATCCATCGCAAACTAGGGATGCATAAAGATGAACATCAATTTTACAGACTGAACAGGTCCATACGGCTGTTTCTTTTGTTTTACTAATTTTGTTTTTTCCGGGTAATAATAAAGACCAGGTAATTCTAACAAATAAAATTACGATTACCTGATTTTTTTCTGTGAAATAGGTTCCTGAACCGGAATTGTATTCCGGTACTTAGTCTTTCAGGTAATCCTAATTTTTCGTTATTATTGTCCAATCCAGGTAAATCCGGGTAATCGTAGCCAGTGCCTATATTTTTACAGTGCTAGCACACCGAAACACCAGTCCGCGGATAGACATGTCGCCCCACTTGGACACATTAACCTGATTTCGAGCCATCCAGTCTTTGCTCTTACTCCTTAATGCTGCCTGCTTAGCAGAGAAGCAACAATTATCAGTTTTATTGTCTGGTTTGAACCGATCTGGCTCGAACCCACGATCTCCCGCACTCAGGGCGAGTACGTTAACCATTACATCACTGATACGGTTTCATTATTTAGAGTACATACAACTCTAAAGATAATGTAAATGACATACCAGATTTTACAGATTCATTTCAATGTTAGTTCTACATGCAAGAGGGATATGCCACAAAAAGTGTCCAGATAATTTATAAGGAGCATCTTATAAAGCAGCATTAAAAGGGTTTTTAGCTGGCATGACTAAAATTTAGAATGAGCTTTAGCTATCAGGGTCCATTAACTTGTCACAGTTTATTCTTTTCCTCTGAAACCACAGGGACAAGTAAAACTTGACATGAAGGTTTTTTGGGTGGTCCCCATTCTTAACTATATCTGATGGGTCTGAAATTATATCCAAGATGGCTGTGGTTATGTCAAATAGAAAATCCTTAAATTGGTCAAATCTGCCTTATTTCCAGACAGAATTTGCTCAAATGTTAATTATAAGCATAATTAAGAGCTCTTTGATATATATTCTGGTTTTCTGTTTAACTCTAAATTTTTGTGGATTGCAGAAATAATGTATATCTTCTTGTCTGATATACTCATACTGCTCATTCAATATTAACATAACATGGCAGGAATAGTTTACAGATGGTCCCTTTTTAAAGTGTATTTGTTTGGTCTGAACTGGTAAAACTTTATTTTTTTACCTTTTCAATGTTTAATCTGTCGTTTCACTGCAAATAAAAAAAAATTGAAGAAAATTAATGATAATTGAAGACTAATTCCTTTAAATATACTAATGGCAATGTGGACCGATTCTGCACATACCAAACCATCTAATTAAATAAAACACAGAATCAGTCTAGTCTGTACCCCCATGTAAAGAGTCCTATTTCTGAAAAAAAAAAAATAGAACCTAGTTTGAGGTCTATGCCCGATGTGGGGTACAGCCCCCCAGAAAGATCATACACCACAAATCAATTGCACAACCTGTCTTAGAGAAGGAAAATAAATGAGTGTCTGGTGTTTGAAGAATATCATCCTCTTTTTTTATGTAACAGACAGCTTACAGCAGATTATTATGAGGAATGGTCATTGGTTGTCTGTTGCAGGGCAATTCATTGTGATTTTCCTATGTTATCCAGGGGGCCCGGGTGGCTCGATGAGTTAGGTCATTGGATCTAACAACTCATACAAGCCTATCACCAATACGGCGTGGGTTCACGCCCAGCTTTGTAAATTATAAAAAAGGGTGCACTTGACTCACAGTCGCAAGTCATAAAGTTTACCAGTTGCTTGCCCATGGTTGGTGGTTCTCTCCGGATAACTCCGGCTTCCTCCACCAATAAAACTGGTCGCCATGATATAGCTGAAATATTGCTGAAAGTGACGTTAAACACCAAAATTCAAATTCTACCCTATCCTATACCCCCACCCCCCTTTGTATATAATAGTTATCCAACTTTCACTTGTGTTATTTACCTACTGAGTTAGTTTGTAAAGTTTATCTCTTTTAGGATCTCTGGTTATTTTCTAATCACAGAATTTATACTTGTATTTATTTCTTACAGGTGGTTTGTTCACACTCACTGTTTCCATATTTGGCGGGTATGTTAGGGTATATTTGAGTTTTGCATACGTCATGATGTGTATAGCAACCATTGCATATGTGATGAATGGTGTATTGTTTATGATGTATATGTCCTTTATTTTGATGGTATAAAATATGGCTTGTTAAAATGAGAAGTAAATAAAACATGCATATTAAATACAAACTGGAAGAAAACGAAGGATTAAATTCAAGGTCTGTCTTAGGATAGTAGCTTTGTATTGTTAACATTGAAAGCACCTCAGTATATAATAATGGGAAATTTGCTATGCATGATGAATATATAGAACAGCATTAGGACTACAGTTATGTATTTTGTGATTAACATTTTTTCTATGCAATTCTATTTAATACTTGTATTGAGACTCAATAACATACAGCCATACATCATTTCATTGAAATACCAATATTCAAAGTGCTTAAAAGCTACTCTATTTGGCAGAGCAGAAATGTTTGTTCATGTTCAAAATTTGTAATAGAACACTTGTAAATGACATAGAATATTGCTTATTAGAGGATTAATGCTAAATTTAACTGTTTGAGCTATTTTTGATTGTCAAATAATTTTGTTTTCCAAACTACTGTCAGAGTCAAATATTACCAAAACTTTTAATGCTATATTGATCATAAATATACATTAACCCTTTGAAACTGATAAGTATGCTGGTTAGTGTATAAATATACATTTACCCTTTGAAACTGATAAGTATGCTGGTTAGTGTATAAATATACATTAATCCTTTGAAACTGATAAGCTTGCTGGTTAGTGTATAAATATACATTAATCCTTTGAAACTGATAAGTATGCTGGTTAGTGTATAAATATACATTAATCCTTTGAAACTGATAAGCTTGCTGGTTAGTGTATAAATATACATTTACCCTTTGAAACTGATAAGTATGCTGGTTAGTGTATAAATATACATTAATCCTTTGAAACTGATAAGCTTGCTGGTTAGTGTATAAATATATACATTAACCATTTGAGACCGATAAGCATGCTGGCTTGTGTATAAATATACATTAATCCTTTGAAACTGATAAGCTTGCTGGTTAGTGTATAAATATATACATTAACCATTTGAGACCGATAAGCATGCTGGCTTGTGTATAAATATACATTAATCCTTTTAAGCACATATTACACATAATAAGTGTCATACTTTGTTGTCATGGAAAATGAAATTCATTGTGTTGTGATTTTACATTTTACTATGTTTTTGTTAAAAAAAAAAGTTATATAGTTATAAATAGTTGAACCAATTGAGCTATGCATTCTTGCATTAAGATAAATAGGTTGTTTCTCTTAAATAATATAAGTGTAAAGTTATTAGAAATGATTGAATGTCAACAACAGTATAGTGACTGTGTGATGTACAACCACAATAATATAACTGTTCTTTAGCTTTTCCTCTTATCCAGAGTTTTGTTGATTTTCAATATATAACAGAATTTAGAATAAGGAACCATGAGCTATTAATCCCAACTTAAAGATGCAGATAAATATGTCAAATATATAATAGTGTAGATGATGAGTCTCATTTATTTTTAAACTTCAAAAGTAAGCAAAATATGTCAGAAAGATTTCTTTAAATACATTAACGGAACTCAGAATAATTATTTTATAATTGAAAAAGTAATATCATACATACTAAACCCATCAACATCTGAATTGACAAAAACAGCTAGTTTTTTTTTATTAAGCAGCCACATGCATTCAACTTTATCTGATTTTAAATATATAATATATTTTATGTTTTTGTCTATTACACAACTTATGTTATACTTTTATGGTGTATTATTTGTTTTAAATCAAACACTGTTTGTTTGTATTGTTTGAATTCTGTTGAATTCTGTTGGATTTTTATTGTTTACAAATAAAGTTATCATATTGTTAAAGTGGCTTATTCTTACTATTAATTAGATGACTATTGTATACATGGGTTATATTAGTGTTTATGGTGTTTAACGCCACTTTCAACAATAATTCAGGTATATTGATTGTATGCAATGCCTTAAACACTTAAGGTTCAATAAAAAAATCAATGGCTATTTTTAATAGTGTATGTACATTGCTTTGTAAAAACTAGATATAAATGAAACATGTTGCTGAAGAACATTTACTAAAGTTTCTAAGTTATTCTAACAATAATGGTAAAACACTACGTGTAATATCTAAATTCCTAATTAGACATGCATCTTTATTTCAAGCATTGCTATTTAAAAAATACAGAAAAACATACACTTTATTTGAAAAACAGTTTTGAAGACACCAATGGAATAATCAGATGCCGTAATTCCAAGAAGGACAGACAATAAGGAAAACTAGATTTCATTTGAAATCAAATCAAATCAAATCAAATCATTTATTGGATAAAGCATAGTTATGTACATGTACATATTAATCACAATGTTCAATAATCAGCACCAGAGTTTGAAAGAAGCAGTATCGGTGGTGCTATGGTTAGCATGCTATCCTAGGTTCGAGCCCTGGTTGTATATCTTAGATTCGAGTCCTGGTTGTATATCTTAGGTTCGAGTTCTGATTGTATATCTTAGGTTCGAGTCCTGGTGGTATATCTTAGGTTCGAGCCCTAGTTGTATATCTTAGGTTTGAGCCCTGGTTGTATATCTTAGGTTCGAGTCCTGGTTGTATATCTTAGGTTTGAGCCCTGGTTGTATATCTTAGGTTCGAGCCCTGGTTGTATATCTTAGGTTCGAGCCCTGGTTGTATATCTTAGGTTCGAGTTCTGGTTGTATATCTTAAGTTCGAGTCCTGGTTGTATATCTTAGGTTCGAGTCCTGGTTGTATATCTAAGTTCGAATCCTGGTTGTATATCTTAGGTTCAAGTCCTGGTTGTATATCTTAGGTTCGAGCCCTGGTTGTATATCTTAGGTTCGAATCCTGGTTGTATATCTTAGGTTCGAGTCCTGGTTGTATATCTTAGGTTCGAGTCCTGGTTGTATATCTTAAGTTCGAGTCCTGGTTGTATATCTTAGGTTCGAGTCCTGGTTGTATATCTTAGGTTCGAGTCCTGGTTGTATATCTTAAGTTCGAGTCCTGGTTGTATATCTTAGGTTCGAGCTTTGGTTGTATATCTTGGGTTCGAGTCCTGGTTGTATATCTTAGGTTCGAGTCCTGGTTGTATATCTTAGGTTCGAGCTTTGGTTGTATATCTTGGGTTCGAGTCCTGGTTGTATATCTTAGGTTCGAGTCCTGGTTGTATATCTTAGGTTCGAGCCCTGGTTGTATATCTTAGGTTCGAGTCCTGGTTGTATATCTTAGGTTCGAGTCCTGGTATATCTTAGGTTCGAGACCTGGTTGTATATTTTAGGTTCGAGCCCTGGTTGTATCTTAGGTTCGAGTCCTGGTTGTATATCTGAGGTTCGAGCTCTGGTTGTATATCTTAGGTTTGAGTCCTGGTTGTATATCTTAGGTTCGAGTCTTGGTTGTATATATATCTTAGGTTCGAACCCTGGTTGTATATCTTAGGTTCGAGTCCTGGTTGTATATCTTAGGTTCGAGTCCTGGTTGTATATCTTAGGTTCGAGTCCTGGTTGTATATCTTAGGTTCAAGTCCTGGTTGTATATCTTAGGTTCGAGTCCTGGTTGTATATCTTAGGTTCGAGTCCTGGTTGTATATCTTAGGTTCGAACCCTGGTTGTATATCTTAGGTTCGAGCCCTGGTTGTATATCTTAGGTTCGAGCCCTGGTTGTATATCTTAGGATCGAGTCCTGGTTGTATATCTTAGGTTCGAGTCCTGGTTGTATATCTTGGGTTCGAGTCCTGGTGGTATATCTTAGGTTCGAGTCCTGGTGGTATATCTTAGGTTCGAGTCCTGGTTGTATATTTTAGGTTCGAGCCCTGGTTGTATATCTAAGTTCGAGTCCTGGTTGTATATCTTAGGTTCGAGCCCTGGTTGTATATCTTAGGTTAGAGTCCTGGTTGTATATCTTAGGTTCGAGTCCTGGTTGTATATCTTAGGTTCGAGTCCTGGTTGTATATCTTAAGTTCGAGTCCTGGTTGTATATCTTGGGTTCGAGTCCTGGTTGTATATCTTAGGTTCGAGCCCTGGTTGTATATCTTGGGTTCGAGTCCTGGTTGTATATCTTAGGTTCGAGTCCTGGTTGTATATCTTAGGTTCGAGTCCTGGTGGTATATCTTAGGTTCGAGTCCTGGTTGTATATCTTAGGTTCGAGACCTGGTTGTATATTTTAGGTTCGAGCCCTGGTTGTATATCTTAAGTTCGAGTCCTGGTTGTATATCTTAGGTTCGAGCCCTGTTTGTATATCTTAGGCTAGAGTCCTGATTGTATATCTTAGGTTCGAGTCCTGGTTGTATATCTTAGGTTCGAGTCCTGGTTGTATATCTTAAGTTCGAGTCCTGGTTGTATATCTTAGGTTCGAGTCCTGGTTGTATATCTTAGGTTCGAGCCCTGGTTGTATATCTTGGGTTCGAGTCCTGGTTGTATATCTTAGGTTCGAGTCCTGGTTGTATATCTTAGGTTCGAGTCCTGGTTGTATATCTTAGGTTTGAGCCCTGGTTGTATATCTTAGGTTCGAGTCCTGGTTGTATATCTTAGGTTCGAGTCCTGGTTGTATATCTTAGGTTCGAGTCCTGGTTGTATATCTTAGGTTCGAGTCCTGGTTGTATATCTTAGGTTCGAGTTCTGGTTGTATATCTTAAGTTCAAGCCCTGGTTGTATATCTTAGGTTCGAGTCCTGGTTGTATATCTTAGGTTCGAGCCCTGGTTGTATATCTTAGGTTCGAGCCCTGGTTGTATATCTTAGGTTCAAGCCCTGGTTGTATATCTTAGGTTCGAGCCCTGGTTGTATATCTTAGGTTCGAGTCCTAGTTGTATATCTTAGGTTCGAGCCCTCGTTGTATATCTTAGGTTCGAGCCCTGGTTGTATATCTTAGGTTCGAGTCCTGGTTGTATATCTTCGGTTCAAGTCCTGTTTGTATATCTTAGGTTCGAGTCCTGGTTGTATATCTTAGGTTCGAGTCCTGGTTGTATATCTTAGATTCGAGTCCTGGTTGTATATCTTAGGTTCGAACCCTGGTTGTATATCTTAGGTTCGAGCCCTGGTTGTATATCTTAGGTTCGAGCCCTGGTTGTATATCTTAGGTTCGAGTCCTGGTTGTATATCTTAGGTTCGAGTCCTGGTTGTATATCTTGGGGTTCGAGTCCTGGTGGTATATCTTAGGTTCGAGTCCTGGTGGTATATCTTAGGTTCGAGTCCTGGTTGTATATTTTAGGTTCGAGCCCTGGTTGTATATCTAAGTTCGAGTCCTGGTTGTAAATCTTAGGTTCGAGCCCTGGTTGTATATCTTAGGTTCGAGTCCTGGTTGTATATCTTAGGTTCGAGTCCTGGTTGTATATCTTAGGTTCGAGTCCTGGTTGTATATCTTAGGTTCGAGCCCTGGTTGTATATCTTGGGTTCGAGTCCTGGTTGTATATCTTAGGTTCGAGTCCTGGTTGTATATCTTAGGTTCGAGTCCTAGTTGTATATCTTAGGTTCGAGTCCTGGTGGTATTTCTTGGTTCGAGTCCTGGTTGTATATCTTAGGTTCGAGTCCTGGTTGTATATTTTAGGTTCGAGCCCTGGTTGTATATCTTAGGTTCGAGTCCTGGTTGTATATCTTAGGTTCGAGCCCTGGTTGTATATCTTAGGCTAGAGTCCTGATTGTATATCTTAGGTTCGAGTCCTGGTTGTATATCTTAGGTTCGAGTCCTGGTTGTATATCTTAAGTTCGAGTCCTGGTTGTATATCTTGGGTTCGAGTCCTGGTTGTATATCTTAGGTTCGAGCCCTGGTTGTATATCTTGGGTTCGAGTCCTGGTTGTATATCTTAGGTTCGAGTCATGGTTGTATATCTTAGGTTCGAGTCCTGGTTGTATATCTTAGGTTCGAGTCCTGGTTGTATATCTTAGGTTCGAGTCCTGGTTGTATATCTTAGGTTCGAGGCCTGGTTGTATATCTTAGGTTCGAGTCCTGGTTGTATATCTTAGGTTTGAGCCCTGGTTGTATATCTTAGGTTCGAGTCCTGGTTGTATATCTTAGGTTCGAGTCCTGGTTGTATATCTTAGGTTCGAGTCCTGGTTGTATATCTTAGGTTCGAGTCCTGGTTGTATATCTTAGGTTCGAGTTCTGGTTATATATCTTAAGTTCAAGCCCTGGTTGTATATCTTAAGTTCGAGTCCTGGTTGTATATCTTAGGTTCGAGCCCTGGTTGTATATCTTAGGTTCGAGCCCTGGTTGTATATCTTAGGTTCAAGCCCTGGTTGTATATCTTAGGTTCGAGCCCTGGTTGTATATCTTAGGTTCGAGCCCTGGTTGTATATCTTAGGTTCGAGTCCTAGTTGTATATCTTAGGTTCGAGCCCTGGTTGTATATCTTAGGTTCGAGCCCTGGTTGTATATCTTAGGTTCGAGTCTTGGTTGTATATCTTAGGTTCGAGCCCTGGTTGTATATCTTGGGTTCGAGTCCTGGTTATATATCTTAGGTTCGAGTCCTGGTTGTATATCTTAGGTTCGAATCCTGGTGGTATATCTTAGGTTAGAGTCCTGGTTGTATATCTTAGGTTCGAGTCCTGGTTGTATATTTTAGGTTCGAGCCCTGGTTGTATATCTTAAGTTCGAGTCCTTGTTGTATATCTTAGGTTCGAGCCCTGGTTGTATATCTTAGGCTAGAGTCCTGATTGTATATCTTAGGTTCGAGTCCTGGTTGTATATCTTAGGTTCGAGTCCTGGTTGTATATCTTAAGTTCGAGTCCTAGTTGTATATCTTGGGTTCGAGTCCTGGTTGTATATCTTAGGTTCGAGCCCTGGTTGTATATCTTGGGTTCGAGTCCTGGTTGTATATCTTAGGTTCGAGTCCTGGTTGTATATCTTAGGTTCGAGTCCTGGTTGTATATCTTAGGTTCGAATCCTGGTGGTATATCTTAGGTTCGAGTCCTGGTTGTATATCTTAGGTTCGAGTCCTGGTTGTATATCTTAGGTTCGAGGCCTGGTTGTATATCTTAGGTTCGAGTCCTGGTTGTATATCTTAGGTTTGAGCCCTGGTTGTATATCTTAGGTTCGAGTCCTGGTTGTATATCTTAGGTTCGAGTCCTGGTTGTATATCTTAGGTTCGTGTCCTGGTTGTATATCTTAGGTTCGAGTCCTGGTTGTATATCTTAGGTTCGAGTTCTGGTTGTATATCTTAAGTTCAAGCCCTGGTTCTATATCTTAGGTTCGAGTCCTGGTTGTATATCTTAGGTTCGAGCCCTGGTTGTATATCTTAGGTTCGAGTCTTAGTTGTATATCTTAGGTTCGAGCCCTGGTTGTATATCTTAGGTTCGAGTCCTAGTTGTATATCTTAGGTTCGAGCCCTGGTTGTATATCTTAGGTTCGAGCCCCGGTTGTATATCTTAGGTTCGAGTCCTGATTGTATATCTTAGGTTCGAGTCCTGGTTGTATATCTTAGGTTCGAGCCCTGGTTGTATATCTTAGGTTCGAGCCCTAGTTGTATATCTTAGGTTCGAGCTCTGGTTGTATATCTTAGGTTCGAGCCTTGGTTGTATATCTTAGGTTCGAGTCCTGGTTGTATATCTTAGGTTCGAGTCCTGGTTGTATATCTTAGGTTCGAGCCCTGGTTGTATATTTTAGGTTCGAGTCCTAGTTGTATGTCTTAGGTTCGAGCCCTGGTTGTATATCTTAGGTTCGAGCCCTGGTTGTATATCTTAGGTTCGAGTCCTGGTTGTATATCTTAGGTTCGAGTCCTGGTTGTATATCTTAGGTTCGAGCCCTGGTTGTATATCTTAGGTTCGAGTCCTGGTTGTATATCTTAGGTTCAAGTTCTGGTTGTGTATCTTAGGTTCGAGCCCTGGTTGTATATCTTAGGTTCGAGCCCTGGTTGTATATCTTAGGTTCGAGTCCTGGTTGTATATCTTAGGTTCGAGCCCTGGTTGTATATCTTAGGTTCGAGCCCTGGTTGTATATCTTAGGTTCGAGCCCTGGTTGTATATCTTAGGTTCGAGTCCTGGTTGTGTATCTTAGGTTCGAGTCCTGGTTGTATATCTTGGGTTCAAGCCCTGGTTGTATATCCTAGGTTCGAGCCCTGGTCGTATATCTTAGGTTCGAGTCATGGTTGTATGTCTTAGGTTCAAGTCCTGGTTGTATATCTTAGGTTCGAGTCCTGGTTGTATATCTGAGGTTCGAGCCTTGGTTGTATATCTTAGGTTCGAGCCCTGGTTGTATATCTTAGGTTAGAGTCCTGGTTGTATATCTTAGGTTCGAGCCCTGGTTGTATATCTTAGGTTCGAGCCCTGGTTGTATATCTTAGGTTTGAGCCCTGGTTGTATATCTTAGGTTCGAGCCCTGGTTGTATATCTTAGGTTCGAGCCCTGGTTGTATATCTTAGGTTCGAGTTCTGGTTGTATATCTTAAGTTCGAGTCCTGGTTGTATATCTTAGGTTCGAGTCCTGGTTGTATATCTTAGGTTCGAGTCCTGGTTGTATATCTTAGGTTCAAGTCCTGGTTGTATATCTTAGGTTCGAGCCCTGGTTGTATATCTTAGGTTCGAGTCCTGGTTGTATATCTTAGGTTCGAGTCCTGGTTGTATATCTTAGGTTCGAGTCCTGGTTGTATATCTTAAGTTCGAGTCCTGGTTGTATATCTTAGGTTCGAGTCCTGGTTGTATATCTTAGGTTCGGGCTTTGGTTGTATATCTTGGGTTCGAGTCCTGGTTGTATATCTTAGGTTCGAGTCCTGGTTGTATATCTTAGGTTCGAGCTTTGGTTGTATATCTTGGGTTCGAGTCCTGGTTGTATATCTTAGGTTCGAGCCCTGGTATATCTTAGGTTCGAGTCCTGGTTGTATATCTTAGGTTCGAGTCCTGGTATATCTTAGGTTCGAGACCTGGTTGTATATCTTAGGTTCGAGTCCTGGTTGTATATCTTAGGTTCGAGTCCTGGTTGTATATCTTAGGTTCGAACCCTGGTTGTATATCTTAGGTTCGGGTCCTGGTTGTATATCTTCGGTTCGAGTACTGGTTGTATATCTTAGGTTCGAGTCCTGGTTGTATATCTTAGGTTCGAATCCTGGTTGTATATATTGGGTTCGAGTCCTGGTTGTATATCTTAGGTTCGAGCCCTGGTTGTATATCTTAGGTTCGAGCCCTGGTTGTATATCTTAGGTTCGAGCCCTGGTTGTATATCTTAGGTTCGAGTCCTGGTTGTATATCTTAGGTTCGAGTCCTGGTTGTATATCTTGGGTTCGAGTCCTGGTGGTATATCTTTGGTTCGAGTCCTGGTTGTATATCTTAGGTTCGAGTCCTGGTTGTATATTTTAGGTTCGAGCCCTGGTTGTATATCTTAAGTTCGAGTCCTGGTTGTATATCTTAGGTTCGAGCCCTGGTTGTATATCTTAGGTTAGAGTCCTGGTTGTATATCTTAGGTTCGAGTCCTGGTTGTATATCTTAGGTTCGAGTCCTGGTTGTATATCTTAAGTTCGAGTCCTGGTTGTATATCTTGGGTTCGAGTCCTGGTTGTATATCTTAGGTTCGAGCCCTGGTTGTATATTTTAGGTTCGAGTCCTAGTTGTATGTCTTAGGTTTGAGCCCTGGTTGTATATCTTAGGTTCGAGCCCTGGTTGTATATCTTAGGTTCGAGTCCTGGTTGTATATCTTAGGTTCGAGTCCTGGTTGTATATCTTAGGTTCGAGCCCTGGTTGTATATCTTAGGTTCGAGTCCTGGTTGTATATCTTAGGTTCAAGTTCTGGTTGTGTATCTTAGGTTCGAGCCCTGGTTGTATATCTTAGGTTCGAGCCCTGGTTGTATATCTTAGGTTCGAGCCCTGGTTGTATATCGTAGGTTCGAGTCCTGGTTGTGTATCTTAGGTTCGAGTCCTGGTTGTATATCTTGGGTTCAAGCCCTGGTTGTATATCCTAGGTTCGAGCCCTGGTCGTATATCTTAGGTTCGAGTCATGGTTGTATGTCTTAGGTTCAAGTCCTGGTTGTATATCTTAGGTTCGAGTCCTGGTTGTATATCTGAGGTTCGAGCCTTGGTTGTATATCTTAGGTTCGAGCCCTGGTTGTATATCTTAGGTTAGAGTCCTGGTTGTATATCTTAGGTTCGAGCCCTGGTTGTATATCTTAGGTTCGAGCCCTGGTTGTATATCTTAGGTTTGAGCCCTGGTTGTATATCTTAGGTTCGAGCCCTGGTTGTATATCTTAGGTTCGAGCCCTGGTTGTATATCTTAGGTTCGAGTTCTGGTTGTATATCTTAAGTTCGAGTCCTGGTTGTATATCTTAGGTTCGAGTCCTGGTTGTATATCTTAGGTTCGAGTCCTGGTTGTATATCTTAGGTTCAAGTCCTGGTTGTATATCTTAGGTTCGAGCCCTGGTTGTATATCTTAGGTTCGAGTCCTGGTTGTATATCTTAGGTTCGAGTCCTGGTTGTATATCTTAGGTTCGAGTCCTGGTTGTATATCTTAAGTTCGAGTCCTGGTTGTATATCTTAGGTTCGAGTCCTGGTTGTATATCTTAGGTTCGGGCTTTGGTTGTATATCTTGGGTTCGAGTCCTGGTTGTATATCTTAGGTTCGAGTCCTGGTTGTATATCTTAGGTTCGAGCTTTGGTTGTATATCTTGGGTTCGAGTCCTGGTTGTATATCTTAGGTTCGAGTCCTGGTTGTATATCTTAGGTTCGAGCCCTGGTATATCTTAGGTTCGAGTCCTGGTTGTATATCTTAGGTTCGAGTCCTGGTATATCTTAGGTTCGAGACCTGGTTGTATATCTTAGGTTCGAGTCCTGGTTGTATATCTTAGGTTCGAGTCCTGGTTGTATATCTTAGGTTCGAGCCCTGGTTGTATATCTTAGGTTCGAGCCCTGGTTGTATATCTTAGGTTCGAGCCCTGGTTGTATATCTTAGGTTCGTGTCCTGGTTGTATATCTTAGGTTCGAGTCCTGGTTGTATATCTTGGGTTCGAGTCCTGGTGGTATATCTTTGGTTCGAGTCCTGGTTGTATATCTTAGGTTCGAGTCCTGGTTGTATATTTTAGGTTCGAGCCCTGGTTGTATATCTTAAGTTCGAGTCCTGGTTGTATATCTTAGGTTCGAGCCCTGGTTGTATATCTTAGGTTAGAGTCCTGGTTGTATATCTGAGGTTCGAGTCCTGGTTGTATATCTTAGGTTCGAGTCCTGGTTGTATATCTTAAGTTCGAGTCCTGGTTGTATATCTTGGGTTCGAGTCCTGGTTGTATATCTTAGGTTCGAGTCCTGGTTGTATATCTTAGGTTCGAGCCCTGGTTGTATATCTTAGGTTCGAGCCCTGGTTGTATATCTTAGGTTCAAGCCCTGGTTGTATATCTTAGGTTCGAGCCCTGGTTGTATATCTTAGGTTCGAGTCCTGGTCGTATATCTTAGGTTCGAGCCCTGGTTGTATATCTTAGGTTCGAGTCCTAGTTGTATATCTTAGGTTCGAGCCCTGGTTGTATATCTTAGGTTCGAGCCCTGGTTGTATATCTTAGGTTCGAGTCCTGGTTGTATATCTTAGGTTCGAGTCCTGGTTGTATATCTTAGTTTCGAGCCCTGGTTGTATATCTTAGGTTCGAGTCCTGGTTGTATATCTTAGGTTCGAGTCCTGGTTGTATATCTTAGGTTCGAGCCCTGGTTGTATATCTTAGGTTCGAGTCCTGGTTGTATATCTTAGGTTCGAGCCCTGGTTGTATATCTTAGGTTCGAGCTCTGGTTGTATATCTTAGGTTCGAGTCCTGGTTGTATATCTTAGGTTCGAGTCCTGGATGTATATCTTAGGTTCGAGTCCTGGTGGTATATCTTAGGTTCGAGTCCTGGTTGTATATCTTAGGTTCGAGTCCTGGTTGTATATTTTAGGTTCGAGCCCTGGTTGTATATCTTAAGTTCGAGTCCTGGTTGTATATCTTAGGTTCGAGCCCTGGTTGTATATCTTAGGTTAGAGTCCTGGTTGTATATCTTAGGTTCGAGTCCTGGTTGTATATCTTAGGTTCGAGTCCTGGTTGTATATCTTAAGTTCGAGTCCTGGTTGTATATCTTGGGTTCGAGTCCTGGTTGTATATCTTAGATTCGAGTCCTGGTTGTATATCTTAGGTTCGAGTCCTGGTTGTATATCTTAGGTTCGAGTCATGGTTGTATATCTTAGGTTCGAGTCCTGGTTGTATATCTTAGGTTCGAGCCCTGGTTGTATATCTTAGGTTCGAGCCCTGGTTGTATATCTTAGGTTCAAGCCCTGGTTGTATATCTTAGGTTCGAGCCCTGGTTGTATATCTTAGGTTCGAGTCCTGGTTGTATATCTTAGGTTCGAGCACTGGTTGTATATCTTAGGTTCGAGTCCTAGTTGTATATCTTAGGTTCGAGCCCTGGTTGTATATCTTAGGTTCGAGCCCTGGTTGTATATCTTAGGTTCGAGTCCTGGTTGTATATCTTAGTTTCGAGCCCTGGTTGTATATCTTAGGTTCGAGTCCTGGTTGTATATCATAGGTTCGAGTCCTGGTTGTATATCTTAGGTTCGAGCCCTGGTTGTATATCTTAGGTTCGAGTCCTGGTTGTATATCTTAGGTTCGAGCCCTGGTTGTATATCTGAGGTTCGAGTCCTTGTTGTATATGTTAGGTTCGAGTCCTAGTTGTATATCTTAGGTTCGAGTCCTGGTTGTATATCTTATGTTCGAGCCCTGGTTGTATATTTTAGGTTCGAGTCCTAGTTGTATGTCTTAGGTTCGAGCCCTGGTTGTATCTCTTAGATTCGAGCCCTGGTTGTATATCGTAGGTTCGAGTCCTGGTTGTATATCTTAGGTTCGAGTCCTGGTTGTATATCTTAAGTTCGAGCCCTGGTTGTATATCTTAGGTTCGAGTCCTGGTTGTATATCTTAGGTTCGAGTCCTGGTTGTGTATCTTAGGTTCGAGTCCTGGTTGTATATCTTGGGTTCGAGCCCTGGTTGTATATCTTAGGTTCGAGCCCTGGTCGTATATCTTAGGTTCGAGTCCTGGTTGTATATCTTAGGTTCGAGTCCTGGTTGTATATCTGAGGTTCGAGCCCTGGTTGTATATCTTAGGTTCGAGCCCTGGTTGTATATCTTAGGTTCGAGCCCTGGTTGTATATCTTAGGTTCGAGCCCTGGTTGTATATCTTAGGTTCGAGTCCTGGTTGTATATCTTAGGTTCGAGCCCTGGTTGTATATCTTAGGTTCGAGTCCTAGTTGTATATCTTAGGTTCGAGCCCTGGTTGTATATCTTAGGTTCGAGTCCTGGTTGTATATCTTAGGTTCGAGTCCTGGTTGTATATCTTAGGTTCGAGCCCTGGTTGTATATCTTAGGTTCGAGTCTTGGTTGTATATCTTAGGTTCGAGTCCTGGTTGTATATCTTAGGTTCGAGCCCTGGTTGTATATCTTAGGTTCGAGTCCTGGTTGTATATCTTAGGTTCGAGCCCTGGTTGTATATCTGAGGTTCGAGTCCTTGTTGTATATCTTAGGTTCGAGTCCTAGTTGTATATCTTAGGTTCGAGTCCTGGTTGTATATCTTAGGTTCGAGCCCTGGTTGTATATTTTAGGTTCGAGTCCTAGTTGTATGTCTTAGGTTCGAGCCCTGGTTGTATCTCTTAGGTTCTAGCCCTGGTTGTATATCTTAGGTTCGAGTCCTGGTTGTATATCTTAGGTTCGAGTCCTGGTTGTATATCTTAGGTTCGAGCCCTGGTTGTATATCTTAGGTTCGAGTCCTGGTTGTATATCTTAGGTTCGAGTCCTGGTTGTGTATCTTAGGTTCGAGTCCTGGTTGTATATCTTGGGTTCGAGCCCTGGTTGTATATCTTAGGTTCGAGCCCTGGTCGTATATCTTAAGTTCGAGTCCTGGTTGTATATCTTAGGTTCAAGTCCTGGTTGTATATCTTAGGTTCGAGTCCTGGTTGTATATCTTAGGTTCGAGTCCTGGTTGTATATCTTAGGTTCGAGCCCTGGTTGTATATCTTAGGTTCGAGTCCTGGTTGTATATCTTAGGTTCGAGTCCTGGTTGTGTATCTTAGGTTCGAGTCCTAGTTGTATATCTTAGGTTCGAGTCCTGGTTGTATATCTTAGGTTCGAGCCCTGGTTGTATATTTTAGGTTCGAGTCCTAGTTGTATGTCTTAGGTTCGAGCCCTGGTTGTATGTCTTAGGTTCTAGCCCTGGTTGTATATCTTAGGTTCAAGTCCTGGTTGTATATCTTAGGTTCGAGTCCTGGTTGTATATCTTAGGTTCGAGTCCTGGTTGTATATCTTAGGTTCGAGCCCTGGTTGTATATCTTAGGTTCGAGTCCTGGTTGTATATCTTAGGTTCGAGTCCTGGTTGTGTATCTTAGGTTCGAGTCCTGGTTGTATATCTTGGGTTCGAGCCCTGGTTGTATATCTTAGGTTCGAGCCCTGGTCGTATATCTTAGGTTCGAGTCCTGGTTGTATATCTTAGGTTCGAGTCCTGGTTGTATATCTTAGGTTCGAGCCCTGGTTGTATATCTTAGGTTCGAGCCCTGGTTGTATATCTTAGGTTTGAGCCCTGGTTGTATATCTTAGGTTCGAGCCCTGGTTGTATATCTTAGGTTCGAGTCCTGGTTGTATATCTTAGGTTCGAGCCCTTGTTGTATATCTTAGGTTCGCGTCCTAGTTGTATATCTTAGGTTCGAGCCCTGGTTGTATATCTTAGGTTCGAGCCCTGGTTGTATATCTTAGATTCGAGTCCTGGTTGTATATCTTAGGTTCGAGTCCTGGTTGTATATCTTAGGTTCGAGCCCTGGTTGTATATCTTAGGTTCGAGTCTTGGTTGTATATCTTAGGTTCGAGTCCTGGTTGTATATCTTAGGTTCGAGCCCTGGTTGTATATCTTAGGTTCGAGTCCTGGTTGTATATCTTAGGTTCGAGCTCTGGTTGTATATCTGAGGTTCGAGTCCTTGTTGTATATCTTAGGTTCGAGTCCTAGTTGTATATCTTAGGTTCGAGTCCTGGTTGTATATCTTAGGTTCGAGCCCTGGTTGTATATTTTAGGTTCGAGTCCTAGTTGTATGTCTTAGGTTCGAGCCCTGGTTGTATCTCTTAGGTTCGAGCCCTGGTTGTATATCTTAGGTTCGAGTCCTGGTTGTATATCTTAGGTTCGAGTCCTGGTTGTATATCTTAGGTTCGAGCCCTGGTTGTATATCTTAGGTTCGAGTCCTGGTTGTATATCTTAGGTTCGAGTCCTGGTTGTGTATCTTAGGTTCGAGTCCTGGTTGTATATCTTGGGTTCGAGCCCTGGTTGTATATCTTAGGTTGGAGCCCTGGTCGTATATCTTAAGTTCGAGTCCTGGTTGTATATCTTAGGTTCAAGTCCTGGTTGTATATCTTAGGTTCGAGCCCTGGTTGTATATCTGAGGTTCGAGCCCTGGTTGTATATCTTAGGTTCGAGCCCTGGTTGTATATCTTAGGTTCGAGCCCTGGTTGTATATCTTAGGTTCGAGTCCTGGTTGTATATCTTAGGTTCGAGCCCTGGTTGTATATCTTAGATTCGAGCCCTGGTTGTATATCTTAGGTTCGAGCCCTGGTTGTATATCTTAGGTTCGAGCCCTGGTTGTATATCTTAGGTTCGAGTCCTGGTTGTATATCTTAGGTTCGAGCCCTGGTTGTATATCTTAGGTTCAAGCCCTGGTTGATCAAACCAAATTATATAACATTGGTATTTGCTACTTCTCCGCTAAGCACATAGATTTAAGGACTTGGAGCAAAGATTGGTTGGGTCAGAATCAAGATAATATGTCCGAGTGGAGCGATATGTCTACCCGCAGACTGTTTTTTCAGTGAGCTAGTACTATAAAGATCAAAGTAGGCTGTTGATTTAGTACACAATAGATATCATTTCATTGAAAAACTTCTACACGAAACTCATAATACAGTCATACCTGAAATCTACTGACATCATGAGAACATGGACCTAGGCTGATGGGAATCTACAAGTACGTCTTGGTGGCACGGAGAGATCGACACAAAATGTGACTTAAGTCTGATACCACCCACCCCTCTTGGTAACTGAATCTTTGGCGTCTAAATAGATATAAACAACAAATAAGAAACATGCGAATCAAATATAATATTGTTGACATATATTTGTATAATATTGTTGACATATATTTGTATAATATTGTTGACATATATTTGTATAATATTGTTGACATATATTTGTATAATATTGTTAACATATATTTGTATAATATTGTTGACATATATTTGTATAATATTGTTCACATATATTTGTATAATATTGTTGACATATATTTGTATAATATTGTTGACATATATTTGTATAATATTGTTGACATATATTTGTATAATATTGTTGACATATATTTGTATAATATTGTTGACATATATTTGTATAATATTGTTGACATATATTTGTATAATATTGTTGACATATATTTGTATAATATTGTTGACATATATTTGTATAATATTGTTGACATATATTTGTATAATATTGTTGACATATATTTGTATAATATTGTTGACATATATTTGTATAATATTGTTGACATATATTTGTATAATATTGTTCACATATATTTGTATAATATTGTTGACATATATTTGTATAATATTGTTCACATATATTTGTATAATATTGTTGACATATATTTGTATAATATTGTTGACATATATTTGTATAATATTGTTCACATATATTTGTATAATATTGTTCACATATATTTGTATAATATTGTTGACATATATTTGTATAATATTGTTGACATATATTTGTATAATATTGTTGACATATATTTGTATAATATTGTTCACATATATTTGTATAATATTGTTGACATATATTTGTATAATATTGTTCACATATATTTGTATAATATTGTTGACATATATTTGTATAATATTGTTGACATATATTTGTATAATATTGTTCACATATATTTGTATAATATTGTTCACATATATTTGCATAATATTGTTGACATATATTTGTATAATATTGTTCACATATATTTGTATTATATTCATTTTTATCATGCACTTGTTCTATTTGAGCAGTCGAGGTCGTCGTGGTTGTGATTGTATGGTAGATGGATTTACAACTACATATGCAATCAGTGCCTATCACCACTAACGTTGTGAGTTCGAATCCCGCCCAGGCGAGGTGTACACGATTCAATATTATGTGGTAAAGTTTGTCAGTGACTTGCGACAAGTCGGTGGTTTTCTCCGGGTACTCCGGTTGATTTCCAGTCAAATCGGCCCCATGTCAAATCGGCCCTAGTCAAATCGGCCCAAAGTCAAATCGGCCTCAAAATGAAAGTAAAATCGGCTCCAAAAATAAAAATAAAAAAAGAATAAATAAATAAAAATTATGTATTAATATAAATTAATATTTTTGGTTAAAAGATGTAAAATTTTAATTTTATTGATGAACGGATTCTTTTATTAAGGGAATTAAAAATGGCGGCTGAGTTGATAGCAGCTTGAAAAACAGCTCAGCAATTTTTGCAGTTTTTTGATGTTTTATAAAGTTCTAATGCAAAAAAAATTTGGAATGATAATTGCCTATATAATGTGTTAAAGGGTGATGTTTCTGTTGATGAAAATTTTGGATTTTTGAACATTTATTGAGTGTATACAGATATTTTCATTGGAATTTATTGTTAGTGAAATTGACATTATGCCTGGAGGCAGTAATTCACTTAAACCTGGACAACATAGAAGTACAAATATAAATACTGTTTAAACACTGCTCAAAGCAAAATTGGGTTCAACAAAGGAGAAAGCACCTAAGAAGGGTAGAACATATTCTCAGCTATCTAATGACTCAAACAATAGTATTGAATTTGATCTGTCAGGATTGGACCATATACAAAAGGACCTTGAGGAAATAAAATCAAGTCTTCAAGGTGTGACAAAGATAACCGATCTTAACGAGGCAACAAAAGATCTGGTAAAAAGTACTGAATTAGAAACATTAGTTACTGTTATAGTTAACAAACTACTCAACAATTTTGAAAGTAAATTGGAAACAAAATTTGAAACTAAACTTACACAAGTTACAAACAATATGCAGGAAAAAATAGATGCATTATCATTGGAAAATGAAAACTTGAAAGGTCAACTAGATGCCATAAAAAATGTACTTGGAAATGTAAAGACAACTCTTAATAGGAATGTTATACTGACCAAAGACGCTACCATACAAAGTAACTACAATGAACAATACTCGAGGAAAAACAATATAAAAGTGCTTAACATGAAAAAAAGAGACAAACAAAACCTGAGAGAGGATTTCATTGATCTTGTCAAGAAAGACCTTAATGTGGATTTAGAACTAAGGGATGTTGTAACCATACACCGTTTACGTTCAGATCGACCAGGAGAAAGACCAATTATTGTCAGACTATTTAACAGTGACGCCAAAAGGAATGTCATGCCTGCAAAGAAAAACTTGAAAAACAATGTTCGTTTTGTAGATGACATTACAAAACAAAATCATGAACTAATGAAGAGGATGCGTGCGTGACTCCAATAGATATTCTACAATTGTGACATATATAGAAGAACACCTGATGATAAACAATTCAAATTTGGTTTGTATGATGACATTGACATTAAAATCAGACAGAGAAGGTAAATGCTTACTTTTTTTACCATACATTAACTGTCCATATTTATTTAACTTTATATTTAATTTGTCTTTACCTGTTATGATATGCATATTGAATACACAGTAAAAAGATTATATAGAATGTACATAAGATGATATCTACATACCAGAAAATATACTGTCATGATTATTGATATACAGTACATTACATTTCATTTATGATTTTTATTAACCAGGCTCAAGCTAGCGACCAATTTCTAGCGACCACTATAAGCTAGCGATCAATAAGGCGATATGTCTCAAAACCAAAAAAATAAATAAGAGCAAAATGTACTTTTAAAGATTTCTAGCGACCAATAATAAATATATTTCTTTAATTGCACATTCAACACATTGAATCGACATCTGGGCATACAGGACATTTTCTGGACCCCCCCCCCCCCCCCTCCCCCCTCCACAAAGCAAAGTTGACATTTGACACACTACTGTGGAAATAAGGTGCAGAATCTCACACAGACACTCATGTGAGTAAAGGACAATACATTTTATGTTCTATTTCCCATGTTCACCCGTACATAAAATATGTCTTCTCTTTACTGAGCTTAATAACGAAGACAAACATATATTTAGGGATGGCGAGCTTAGAAAACAGTCGGCCAACTTTAAACAAACACAGCGTAAACAAATAATATACTTTCATGTAAACCCGTATATAATTTGGATTTGTCAGCACTTTGTCAAACAAAATAAAGTCCTAAGATTCCCCGTTCACATGAAGACATCAATCTACAAAAAAATGTAAATATAGAACATTAGAAAAATATAGCAATACGTATTATAAAAATAAACAAAATATAAACCCTGCATGTGCGTGTCAAATTTTATTTAATAAATGGTATTATTTTGTTTTATCTATTTATTTTTAAATTGTGTATATAAAGGTGCCAAACAACTAATTTAATTCACCAATGCACTTATATCAGGTAAAGGCCCGGGCAAAGTTGATATTTGACACCCTGCTGTGGGCTTGAGGTGCATTATCCCACCTTGGCACTTACGTCAGATAAAGATCCGGGCAATACCTCTAATTTAAACCCCTAGTGGGCAAGAACTTTGCCGTCCTTGATATATTTTTCATGGGGTATTTATAGAGACCCCCTCCACAATGTTTTCCAAATATCAAAGTTGATATTTGACACTCTGTTGTGGACTTGAGATGCATTATCTCACCTTGGCACTTACGTCAGTTAAAGGCCCGGGCAATACCTTTAATTTAAGCCCTAAATAATGGGCAAGAACTTTGCCGTTCTCGATATATTTTTGGGATATTTATAAAGACCCCCCTCCACAATTTTTTTTCAAACATCAAAGTTGATATTTAACACCCTGCTGTGGGCTTGAGGTGCATTATCCCACCTAGACACTTACGTCAGTTAAAGGCCCGGGCGATACCTTTGACGTAAGCCCCGAGTGGCAAAGAACTTTGCCGTCCTTCGGTAATTTTGCATGGGATATGTATAAGGTCCCCCCAAATACAAATATCAAAGTTGATATTTGACACCCTGCTGTGGGCTTGAGATGCATTATCCCACCTAGGCACTTCAGTCAGTTAAAGACCCGGGCAATACCTTTAACTTAAACCCAAAGTGGGCAAGAATGTTGCCGTCCTTGATATATTTTTCATGGAATATTGATAGAGACCCCCCTCCACAATTGTTTTTCAAATATCAAAGTTGATATTTGACACCCTGCTGTGGGCTTGAGGGGGATTATCCCACCTAGGTACTTAAATCAGTTAAAGACCCGGGCAATACCTTTAACTTAAACCGCAAGTGGCAAAGAACTTTGCCGTCCATCTGTATTTTTTCATGGGATATGTATGGGGTCCCCCCCAAATCCAAATATCAAAGTTGATATTTAACACCCTGCTGTGGGCTTGAGGTGCATTATCCCACCTAGACACTTAAGTCAGTTAAAGGCTCAGGCAATACCTTTGACGTAAGCCCCGAGTGGCAAAGAACTTTGCCGTCGTTCGGTAATTTTTCATGGGATATGTATAGGGTCCCCCCCAAATCCAAATATCAAAGTTGATATTTGACACCCTGTATCGGGCTTGAGGTGCATTATCCCACCTAGGCACTTCAGTCAGTTAAAGACCCGGTCAATACCTTCAATTTAAACCCAATTTGGGCAAGAACTTTGCCGTCCTTGATATATTTTTCATGGGATATTTATAGAGACCCCCCTTCCACAATTTTTTTTCAAATATCAAAGTTGATATTTGACACCCTGCTGTGGGCTTGAGGTGCATTATGCCACCTAGGCACTTATGTCAGTTAAAGACCCTGGCAATACTTTTAATTCAAGCCCCAAGTGGGCAAGAACTTTGTCGTCCTTGATATATATTTCATGAGATATTTATAGAGACCCCCCCTCCACAATTTTTTTTTCAAATATCAAAGTTGATATTTGACACCCTGCTGTGGGCTTGAGGTGCATTATCCCACCTTGGCATTTACGTCAGATAAAGATCCAGGCAATACCTCTAATATAAACCCCTAGTGGGCAAGAATTTTGCCGTTCTTGATATATTTTTCATGGGATATTTATAGAGACCCCCCTCCACAATGTTTTTCAAATATCAAAGTTGATATTTGACACTCTGTTGTGGACTTGAGGTGCATTATCTCACCTTGGCACTTACGTCAGTTAAAGACCCGGGCAATTCCTTTAATTTAAGCCCTAAATGGGCAAGAACTTTGCCGTTCTCGATATATTTTTGGGATATTTATAAAGACCCCCCTCCACAATTTTTTTTCAAACATCAAAGTTGATATTTAACACCCTGCTGTGGGCTTGAGGTGCATTATCCCACCTAGACACTTACGTCAGTTAAAGGCCCGGGCGATACCTTTGACGTAAGCCCCGAGTGGCAAAGAACTTTGCCGTCCTTCGGTAATTTTGCATGGGATATGTATAAGGTCCCCCCAAATACAAATATCAAAGTTGATATTTGACACCCTGCTGTGAGCTTGAGGTGCATTATCCCACCTAGGCACTTAAGTCAGTTAAAGACCCAGGCAATACCTTTAACTTAAACCCAAAGTAGGCAAGAACTTTGCCGTCCTTGATATATTTTTCATGGGATATTTATAAAGACCCCCTCCACAAATTTTTTTCAAACATCAAAGTTGATATTTGACACCCTGCTGTGGGCTTGAGGGGGATTATCCCACCTAGGTACTTAAATCAGTTAAAGACCCGGGCAATATCTTTAATTTAAACCCAAAGTGGGCAAGAATGTTGCCGTCCTTGATATATTTTTCATGGGATATTGATAGAGACCCCCTTCCACAATTTTTTTTTCAAATATCAAAGTTGATATTTGACACCCTGCTGTGGGCTTGAGGTGCATTATCCCACCTAGGCACTTATGTCAGTTAAAGACCCAGGCAATACCTTTAACTTAAACCCAAAGTAGGCAAGAACTTTGCCGTCCTTGATATATTTTTCATGGGATATTTATAAAGACCCCCTCCACAATTTTTTTTCAAACATCAAAGTTGATATTTAACACCCTGCTGTGGGCTTGAGGTGCATTATCCCACCTAGACACTTACGTCAGTTAAAGACCCGGGCAATACCTTTGACGTAAGCCCAGAGTGGCAAAGAACTTTGCCGTCCTTCGGTAATTTTTCATGGGATATGTATAAGGTCCCCCCAAATACAAATATCAAAGTTGATATTTGACACCCTGCTGTGAGCTTGAGGTGCATTATCCCACCTAGGCACTTTCAGTCAGTTAAAGACCCGGGCAATACCTTTAACTTAAACCCAAAGTGGGCAAGAATGTTGCCGTCCTTGATATATTTTTCATGGGATATTGATAGAGACCCCCCTCCACAATTTGTTTTCAAATATCAAAGTTGATATTTGACACCCTGCTGTGGGCTTGAGGTGCATTATCCCACCTAGGCACTTACGTCAGTTAAAGACCCGGGCAATACCTTTAACTTAAACCCAAAGTGGGCAAGAACTCTGCCGTCCTTGATATATTTTTCATGTGATATTTATAGAGACTCCCTTCCACAATTTTTTTTTTAAATATCAAAGTTGATATTTGACACCCTGCTGTGGACTTGAGGTGCATTATCCCACCTAGGCACTTACGTCAGTCGATGATTTAATGTGTTTTTTTGCAGGATAAACACAAAATTAATGCAGTATCTTAAAATATAAAGTTTGTATGTATCCGGCGCAAAACTGGAGAAAGGCTCGGTGAATCTCGTCTTTATCCCAGTTTTTAAACCTCGTGCACATAAACTTGATATTTTAAGACACTTCACTAATATTCTCCATATATTTTTTCCAATTGTTTTATTAAAATTTATCAGAATTAAGTTAATTCACTCGTGGAATTCGTTTCTATTCATAACGAGGATTACATGTAATTCTGACACTGTTTTGACATTGGAGTTATTATACTGTGTTCCAACACAAACAAAGAGCGTGATATGCATCTTTAATTGTCAAATGGTCCAATATCTATCCATGACAAAGACTTGATTATCGCCCCATGTTTTCAATCTGTCTGACACAATCTCGTTTTATCTCTGGCTTTTAAATAATTCAGTACATTGTCATGTATTCATGTGCCTTTATAATTGTAAAACTTTCTAATATTCTGAAACCGTTCTTAATAAATAATTCAGAAATATTTTACAAAACAGTTCACTTCAATTACCACACAGACGATAAAATTCGAATTCTGACATTCAGTCTTGATAAATTGTTCTAAAGAATGGTTTAACATCCATCAGCAGGTAATTATTATTTATGTTAGTATTTTGTAGCAATAATTAGACTGATTGTCCCTTTGGTATTCTCTAACGTTTATTTAGCAGGTTTACTGCTTGTTAAGGAATATGCTACATATGGATCTGAGATATAGGGGACAAACCAGAACATGATCCACTAAATAATAATAATTATATTTATATTTTTAGAAATATAAAAACCTTAAACTATGTCCTTTTTCTTTTTTGTGTATGTCTCATTTATCAATCATGAATGTTTGTATTGTTAATGATGCCTCATGTGGGCCCTATGATTAGGCAATGAAATATATTCTATTCTATTCATTGTCATTTCTGATTGTCCCTTCGGTATTCTCTAACGTTTATTTACAATGACACATTATCATTTCTCAAATGGCAATGCATCTTTTCCCTTTAAAATAGTTTTTTTCTTTCCTTTATCACTGAAAGGACATTTACTGGATATGACTATATGAGTAACACAGTGGGTATATCATAGGAAAGAGGAACTGATTAACCTTGACGAGTATATGTGTTCACTCCAGTTTGTTTAAGCGGGTTCCGCGTTGCTGAGTTTTCTCTAACGTATATTTACGTCGTATTAGCGAACAGGATTAGGATTATTACCACATTACAACCAAACATGTTTGTGTTTTTAATACCTGACATGTATTTCTCAAAGAATCTATCACATTTCTGTACTATATCATCAACAAATTCTTTGTCAAAATAGATACGTTCACAAATAAATGATTTCAAAGTATAAAATATTCGCAATAATGATAGAATTGTGATAAGACTTGATTAATTCCACATAAGTTTCATTATTGTTTTTATCACCACATTTAGCTTTGTCAGCTAATTGCTACATCGTAAGTGGAATAAGTTCCTCACTTTCATCATCACTTTCATCACTAGAATTTGAGAGAGTATGCAAATAAACCGAGTCATTACCTTTACAAATATTGTATAAGTATACGCTTCTCAATTTCTGTTGTTGAAAGTGCAGACTGTGTAGACGGATCGTATTGCATTGTGTTTGATTCTATTGGTAATGTATCTGTCGGGAAACTTCTTATATCAATGCTATTTATGGTCAGTGGTTGCGATATTTTTCTTGGTTTGTTCCAAATGCAAGGAATCTCTGTACCAACTTCTGTGTGCCTGTCTTTATACCTTTTTGAAAATTTCTCCAAAGAAAACAGAAGAGCATTGCAGTGCTTGCATGTACCATTGTCACTGCAAAATAATGTAGAAAATTGTAATGAGTAAAGTATTTAAAAGTGAGAATTTTGTTCCGAGTAGTTAATAAATATGCAATAATATAATATACATGTACATGTAGTACCAAATATTTCATGTAGATTTCTTTGTAAAATAAAAATTCAATATTTGACGATATTTTTACTAGTCTTCCTTTATAAATATACCTAAATTTGCTAAAAAGTAGAGTATTTCCGAAATGAGTTAAAAATATTACATATTGAGGAATATTGTCCCTCGTAGTATATCATATTACAACAGTGCTACTCAGGACAATTCCTCGATATTAGTTCAATAACCCTATATTATAAAGGACAATGTAATATACATGCAATAACCATCTTTATATTATATATCCACAGAAACAATGTTTCCTTTTCAAAAGACAACACAGCCAAGACAAACAAATAATTCACAACTCAAAGAAGTCCTTGATGGCTTAGTAGGAATATAGTAGTAATTATAATATACTTACATTTAAAATATCAACTCTACATAGCAACAACATAATATTGTCAAGTTAAATTTAAACAAGTTTCACATCTACAGACATTTAATTTCAATTACATTAAAACTGACAATCCCAGCTAATAATTGCATCAGGCAGTCTTCGAAATTATACTTTTGAATTTACTGGCACGAAAACTTCAAAATTAGAATATTTATATAGATTCTATTGAAAAAATTTGGCAAAAGTCACTGGTCAGTCTGATTAAAATCTGACCTCTCACTTGCTCTTGTTTATTGATATGTCAGATATTAATCAGACTGGTCACTGGCTCGAATCAATTTTCACTGGCCATGGGCCACCGAACCACTGCTAAAGTCGATGACTGCATCAGGTGATGCCCTTATATAAGGGTACTTTCTATGTGTCAGTTACTTTGAGTAAGGCAGGTCTAACCACTTCAACTGCTCTGTGTGTTTCCTCAAACTTTCAAATAAGCTAAAATAACAGTAGCTTCATGTTTTAATCCCCATTTAATGGGTGGTATAGATGAAATATCCTTGTTTTTGTACATCATGATGTCACAAAGAAGTGACATGCTTGGTTGATTTCCAGTTCCACTGCTGTTTGTCATAACACGGTATGTTTTACTAGCAATTATTGTTCTCGTAAATACATATAAAAATATACTTTCATAATTTCTTTCTCTTAATTTTGTTAATTAAAAAGAAGAGATGTTATTGCCAGAGACAAAAATCCTCTTGTTTTTTTGTTTAAATTTTATGCAAGATATTTTTTGCTATTTTTTCCCCAATAATTTTTAGATGAGGCCAAGTTTAATTGCATTTAAGTTTCTGGTGGAGGCACAGGGTAATGTCCTCCGTTTACACCAGCTATATTATAAACTACTTGTACTAATTATAAAGCACAGCATGAGAGTATTTTGAGATACATTGCTGTATTTTTACAACTACAAAGTAATTTAATTTTCATACCCTGGGTGGGAATCGAACCCACATACCAGAAACAGCAAGTAATTAGTTAACTTTTTGAGAGAAAAAAATATATAAACAAATGAATTTATTGGTTTAAGCTCTTCATTTTGATCTTCACACCCTTCACATTCAGTGAACGGATGTACAGTTACAGATATTTTTGTAATTTAATAAACTAGATTTTCAAAATTTGGGTACTCTGACATTATAAGTTATAACTCTGTTCAGTTCATTAAAAGAAACATAACATATTTGCATCAAGATTAATATGCAATATATCACTCTATGCAAAATGGGAAAAGCCACTGTAGTACGAAAAGGCACTGTAGCACTTATTTTACAAGTACAATGTACGAAAAAGCTGAAACAGAACATTGATACAGTACAGTCAGAGACATAGATTGAGAATTCACGTACCTGATGAAGGTTATTCCAGAAACGCGTCATGCACACTAAATGTTGGTGATATGGATATATCTTTTGTTCTTAATAATAATAATAATAACAACTTTATTGTCATTAAACATATATAAACATGTTTGTGACAAATACAAACAAACAAACAATTGTGTGTATGAAAAAAAAAGCAAAAAAAGGACAGACATAAGTGTGTTTATCTTATTCCGATAAACAGATTTAATTAAAGTGAATGAGTATTTATTTTAGTTTACAATCCCCCCCCCCTTTCTGCACCCCTAACGTCTGCATCTTTTCCCCCTTATTTTGCCTCGTTACATGTATCACGTGATTATGCCGCTCCTGCATGTAGTTGCCGGCTGACATTTTTGAAACAAGACTGGTTTTTTTTCAATCCTGCGACATCAGTAGAAGATGAAACCACCTAAAAGGCAGAGAAAGTCGACAAATAAAGCACAGACAACACAAAGAAGCGCTGCCAAACGACAGAAAACGCCAAATTATGTAAAAAAATCAGACTGAAAATGCCTCAGCTGACCACGACTTCCCAGGTCCGTCAGTTTCAAGAGATGGCTCTTCATCAACCACCCAAAACCCGTCATCGTCTAGAGTAGACACGATACTAAACACTGAAAACCAGTCAAGAGGAGCATCCAATATGGACCAGTCTCATGATATGTCCGACCACCCTGCTCGGACAGACCCAGTTCAACAGTGCAGTTTCAGATCGTCGACATGAGCGATAGTAAATCCAGAGCCTACTACTTCAGACAACACAACGGTTTCGTACAGTGGAGTAAACACGCCAGGTGGATTATCTACCCAGCCATTTCAGTCGGGGTTGACAAGCTCAGGACATACATCCCAGAATGCCCAACAACAAGGTACGTTTACCAATAACATGTCTGTAGATTCACAAATAAGCAGCACCCCAAACTACACTACTAGTGTATTTGACCCTATAAGTGAGCACATACCCCAAAAAATTTAAGAAAAAATATGGGCTGTTGAATACGTAGATCTTTCGTTACTCCTAAAATCTGCAAAGGATTTATTCTCAGAATCCCATCTGACCGGCAATTTGCAAATTAATGGGGGTCAAATCTCAGTCGTGCAACAAAGGCAGAGTCTAATCACAAACATACATGTCTGGACTTCTGCCTTCATGGTTTTAATGGATGTTTTGTTGCAAAAGTGGCCTAATCATGGTAAAGAGCTACTTAAATATATGCACACTATTCGCTTAGCGTCGTCTAGAGGGTCCGATTTAGGCTAGGTCTCGTATGATGAGCAGTACAGGCTAAGAAAGGCACGATCGCCTCGGTCTTCATGGGCTTCAATTGATATGGAGTTGTGGGTTTTATACGTTTCCACACCTTCACGAAGTACTAGTTTCAATAGCAGAATACAAGATCAGCTACCTCAAGGTCTAGGTTCACAACCAAAATTTAGCTCAGAACAATCAGAGAAAGTCAGGGTCATATTCTTTTCGTGTCTGTTGGAGCTATAACAGGGGTAAATGCGACTTTGGCAGTCGATGCAGATTTGCTCACAAATGTTCCAAGTGTTCCGGTGAACACCCCGTTAAGACATGCAGAACCAAATAAATGTAATCTTTACTCATTGGGAATTTCGCCTATAAATGCTGAAATAGTCGAAAAATCATTAATTGAATATCCTCTCCCTGACAAAAAGAAAGAATTGATTTCAGGTTTAAAATTTGGTTTTAAGCTCCAATATTCAGGTACAAGACTTCCGATACGCTCAAAAAACTCTTAAAAGCATTTCAGAACATTAACATTCTGAATTGGTCTTGAGAAAAATAAATAACGAGGTGCAAACGGGAAGGATAGCAGGGACATTTATTGAACCCCCATTTCCGACCTTAAGAGTGTCTCCTATATTTCTAGCCCCCAAGAAAAATGGCGAGTTTTGTCTGATTCACAATTTATCACGCCCTTCCGAAAATTCCTTAAGCGACTTCATAGACCCGGTCCGGTATGTTGGCTGGCATCGATGACGCGGTTGAGATGATAAAGCGTATAGGGAAAGGAGGTATGTTGGCCAAGGCCGATATTAAGAGCGCATTTAGATTGTTGAAAGTGGTACCGTCCGATTTTGACCAGCTAGGATTTCGGTTTGAAGGAAAATATTATTTCGACAAATGCTTCCCTATGGGTGCATCAATCAGTTGTTCCATTTTTGAACATTTCTCTACCGCATTATATTGGTTTACGAACTGCAATGTCATAGCAAAAATATCCTCCACTATTTAGATATTTTTTTATTAGGAGGACCCGCTGAATCTCCATTATGTCAAATCACTCTCGATACTTTTAGAGACGTCTGTAAAACGTGGGGCGTGCCGTTGGCAGAAGATACAACAGTTGAGCCGGTCCAGATTTTGACGTTTTTGGGGAATTGAATTTGACACTCTAAAAATGGAGTTGAGGCTTCCTTCAGAAAAGATTTCCGAAATAAAAATCACGTTAGAACTGTTCATGCACGTTAGGAAAGTTACTTTGCGCCAGCTCCAGTCATTAATCGGTTTGTTGAATTTCGCGTGTCAAGTTATAGCCCCCGGACGGGCTTTCTGTTGAAGATTTATCGATGCAGCCTGTGGTGTTCGTAAGGCACATCACAAAATCAGAATATCAAAATTGATAAAAGAAGACCTAATAATTTGGCAGACGTTTTTGTCAAATTACAATGGCGTCACTGTTATGCTCGACACTGCATGGACCTCAGCCGATTCTATTGAATGTTTTACAGATAGTGCAGGGGGTAAACAGAGGCGTTTCGGAATATATTTTCAGGGTCGATGGGCACAAGCAAACTGGCCAAACGAGTGGGCTGAAAATGGGACTCTTGCAGATATAACTTTTTTGGAACTTTTCCCAGTCGTAGTTGCTATAAGTATTTGGGGACTTCATTTGAGAAACAAAAAACTGACATTCAATTTTGATAACAAACCTGTTGTATATATCATTAATCGAAAGTCGTCAAAATCTCCTTGAGTTATGACCCTTGTCAGAACCTTAGTTTTGCAGACCCTTATTCATAACATTGTGATAAAAGCCGTTCATATACCACTGTGTACAAACTGACCCGGCAAAAAATGTTTGGACTCGTGCATATCTAATTCCGGAACGGAACCGGACTGTAAGAAGGCAAGAAGAAGGTAAGAATTCTGTTTATTTATTTGTTTTTTGCATGAACTTGGGGGAAATAAATGCTTTATTAACCATTTCCTGCTGTCAGATGAAACATTTTGGCTATGTCATCGTATATTAATTGAGAAATAAGCGATAATGTGCCGCAAAATGACGATCAGCTTGATCCCAACCCCAAATTTCGCTCAGTTTCTCTTTGAATTGCTCACATTGAATGGAACGAAATGTATTGAAGGAACGATTGATGAATAAAGATGACAAGAATCGTCACTTTGTGCTTTTAATTATTGATTTAAGTAAGCACGGGACGAAAGAAATGGGCCATGTCAAAATGGCAGGACCCGGTTTCGTGAATGATGTTACAGCATGATGACCCGGTTTTGTTCCAAAAAAATTACGAACAAACAGGAACCAAAGCCTTTATTTTCTCTGGAATAAAATTGAAATTATGGCTTTTGTAACCATAATGTCCACTAGATGGATTCAGTTCAAGGTATTTAACTTTCAACATTAGTGAGCCGTGGTTTTCCGTCGAGTGTTTTATTACTTCTTCAAATAGGACGAAGGTTGTTTTACAGTAATAACAATGGTACGGATGATTTTCTCTAGAATGTTTTATTAAGTCATCGAATTGTGGAAATGTTGTATCACAGTATCAAAAATGGTGGCTGTGGATTTCTGTTGCTTTGGTTCCAGTTTGTTCGTAAATTTGTTTGGAAGAAAACCGGGTCATCATGCTGTAACATCATTCACGAAACCGGATCCTGCCATTTTGACATGACCCATTTCTTTCGCCCCGTGCTTACTTATATCAATAATTAAAAGCACAAAGTGACGATTCTTGTCATCTTTATTCATCAATCGTCCCTTCAATACATTTCGTTCCATTCAATGTGAGCAATTCAAAGAGAAACTGAGCGAAATTTGGGGTTGGGGTCAAGCTGATCGTCATTTTGCGGCACATTATCGCTTATTTCTCAATTAATATACGATGACATAGCCAAAATGTTTCATCTGACAGCAGGAAATTGTCAATAAAGCATTTATTTCCCCCAAGTTCATGCAAAAAACAAATGAATAAACAGAATTCTTACCTTCTTCTTGCCTTCTTACAGTCCGGTTCCGTTCCGGAATTAGATATGCACGAGTCCAAAAATTTTTTGCCGGGTCAGTTTGTACATAGTGCATACCGGGAAAATTAAACAGTATAGCTGATTCTTTAAGTCGCTCTGATTTTCAGAAATTCCAAAAACTATATCCTGGTGCAGAAGACGAGAAAACGCCAATACCAAACCATCTATGGACGAGTTAGCCACAGAAATTGACGATCTTGTCGAATCTTCCATTGCTTCGAACACCTGGAAAGTTTACAAAACGGCAGTTGATTCCTTTCAGAACTTTCGACAGTTATATGATATGAGCCAGTCTTGGCCGGCCCCCCTTAATGACATCCTTTTTTATATTGCTTACCTATCTCACAAGAATCATTCTCCGTCCACAGTCGTGACTTATATTTCTGGATTAAGTCATTTTCATAAATTGCACAACTTTCCCCACAACACACAAGTTTTTGTGGTGGGAAAAATGATAGAAGGTTTAAAGCGGAAAAGACCGTCCCAACCAGATGTTCGCGTCCCTATCTCACTCGATTTGTTAAAACGCTTGATAACATCATTACGCTCCATTTGTACCTCAACCTATGAAGCCGCCCTCTTTTCCTCCGCGTTCAGTTTAGCATTTTTCGCCCTTTTCAGAATAGGGGAAATCGCGTCTGATAGTAACAATCGACCAGGAACTCATGTTATCCGCTTTCTGGACTTTATGTTTAAGGTCTCCGATTGTGGACACGAGGAACTGCACCTAACTTTAAAATGTTCTAAAACAGATCAACGGTTAAAATCCGTGACTTTAATCATACGGAGACAGGTTGACAAATTGATTTGCCCCATAGAAAGCCTGAAACGGTATCTTAGTATTCTCAGTAATTTTCCGGACGGGAACCTATTTATACATTTTGACTGATCAAACTTAACGCGATACCAGTTTTCCTACATTCTGCAAAAATCATTAAACTTCAGTGAAGAGAAGGGTCTTTATAAACCACATTCATTCAGAATCGGGGGTGCTACTGAGGCTTAACGTCTCGGTTTTGATGACGACACCATAATGCAATGGAGGCGCTGGTCATCGAACGCATACGAAAAATACATTCGTCTTGAACTTTTGATAAATCAATTATGCTGTCATAAATGTACTTAATGCGAACCAAATTCTAAATTCAGTAGTTTCTTTTATACTTTCTAGGCCCCAAGAATATATGGATCATAGGATCTTCAATAGTACATTGGGCTCAGAGAACTGCCTTTACTAGACACTGCAAAATACAGGTTATAATGTTTTCCAGTTGGGTTCAAACGACCTTGGAATTAAGAAAACGTATGAATTGTACTCTGATATCAAACTGGGCCTTCTGAGGCTGGAAGTCATGTGCCCAAATGCAAGAATTGTATGGTCCGAAATACTTATGAGAAGGTATTGGCACAGTGCTCAGGATGGTAGAGCACTGGAAAAGTCTAGAAAAAGATTAAATTTGCTGGTACGAAACTTTATGCAAACCATTGGTGGTTGTGTAATAAGGCACAGTAATATCCGTGCGAGTGAAAAATCGCTTTACAGATTCGATGGCACTCATCTATCAAACACTGGTAATGAAGTGTATCTAAACAACATACAAGGTGCAATCGAACTATTTTTATCAAATGATGGGCCGCTTGTTTTTCCCCCCGCTGCTGATAATTGATTTCGCCAAAAAAGGGTCTTATGGAAAGCTTTAGGGAGTGGCATATTTGCGTGGCGGTGACCCGTTTTACGGCTCATCTGGCGGGATATGGCAAGATGAAGACGGGACATGTCAGTATCCCAAAATGTGCGTCAGCTTATATTTTGAGGTTTTTTCTTCTGTGTTACCACAGAGTTTCTATGGTCTTCTCTGTTCACCAGACAGACCGGTGATTGAATTGATACCAGTTCGGATCCTTAGGTTATATTATTGAACTTCTGTGTAAAAACCGGAGAGTTTGAGGTTAAAATATTTGCTCACGTATCGGGGTTCGAGTACCCGTTATCTCTCTTGCCCGTGTGTTATCACGGTACCGGGGGGATTATTCTCGCTTCTACTGTTACCAGTAGAGCACAGGCTTGTCAAATTACTGTAACCGGCGGTCTGCCTCTTCATCTTGCCATATCCAGTTCACGCAAACATTAATTTTTTTCGCTGTGGCCATTATACTCCAGCACTCGTCTTAATTACTGCCTTTTTACATGAATCTTTTATTAAGTGTGTTTATCTTATTCCGATAAACAGATTTAATTAAAGTGAATGAGTATTTATTTTAGTTTACAATCCCCCCTTTCTGCACCCCTAATGTCTGCATCTTTTCCCCCTTATTTTGCCTCGTTACATGTATCACGTGATTATACCGCTCCTGCATGTAGTTGCCGGCTGCCATTTTTGAAACACCCACCACCTTCCCCGTTACCTCCCCAAAACCTTCTCTTTTTCTGCTGCTGTTTTGTGAATTTTTCAGGTGATGCTTGTTGGTGCTGGTACATGTATGAGAAATACCGACGAAAGATGCTTGGCAATTAATGGACGAACTTGGAAATTGAACAGAGACTACTTAAAAAGCCATCATACAGTCGTTCGAACAGGCCCTTGATTGTTGATAAAAGGACAATTTCATTTTAAGTGACTATAACACATACCATTAATTTTTTTCTCTCATCAGTCGGTATTATGTAAAGTGGCTTTTTATTTCCTCTTTTAAATGAAGAACTCGATCTGTGGAAAATGACATTCGCCGAAGTTTTTATGAATAATCGCATCCTAGTTTATAATGTCAATTGATTTAATATGAAACTGTACATTTATGTATTTTTTAGTATTTAATTTTCTCAGAAGTTCAAGGAAAACTCGTAATAATAACACCAAAATTGTATTGTCATTTGCCTATCTCAATTCTTTGTAAAAAAATTTTTTTTACTAATTGATTAATAAAAATGTCACAGCTTCTTTGAGTGCGTTGGCGGGATATGGCAAGATGATGACGGGACATGTCGGTATCCCAAAATGTGCGTCAGCTTATATTTTGAGGTTTTTTCTTCTGTGTTACCACAGAGTTTCTATGGTCTTCTCTGTTCACCAGACAGACCGGTGATTGAATTGATACCAGTTTTTTTTATCATTAGGTTATATTATTGAACTTCTGCGTAAAAACCGGAGAGTTTGATGTTAAAATATTTGCTCACGTATCGGGGTTCGAGTACCCGTTATTTCTCTTGCCCGTGTGTTATCACGGTATCGGGAGGATTATTCTCGCTTCTACTGTTACCAGTAGTGCACAGGCTTGCCAAATTACTGTAACCGGCGGTCTGCCTCTTCATCTTGCCATATCCAGTTCACGCGAACATTTATTTTTTTCGCTGTGGCCATTATACTCCAGCACTCGTCTTAATTACTGCCTTTTTACATGAATCTTTTATTAATGAGTTATTTATGTCGCAATAAGACTTCTGTCCTCAGTTCTAATGACCATTTAAAATAGAAGCCAATAACTCTAACATGTCGCAGGGAAGTAGGATTTAGTAAATATACTAACTTTTGTTCATCAGAAAAATTTAATAAAAAAAATTCATTATCTAATTCAATATTAAAACAGAGATTCTCTCAGATTCTGATTTACTTTACATTTTAAAATAAAATGAGCTGACATATTCAATGACTCCACAATTCTTGCATATGAATAGAATAGAACAGAATATGTTTATTTGTCAATTAAAGACGCCCATGATAGGCAGTATAATTACATGAAAATCACAATATTTACATGAATTGGTATGATTAGATTGATTGGATTTAACATACAAGACATACAAATACATGTAAATATTCAATTTTGTAATCAATAATTTTGACAAGTATAGTGATCCCTGTAATAGATTAAGAGACAATGCATTATCCACAGTTGTATATCTAACACAGATATATAATTATTATTATTAATATTGTATAACATAAAATAAAATATTACTATTATTAATTTTGAATTATATCATTTCTAGATGAATGTAATTTTAGTATCATATCAGAAAGTTGATTTATGATGAAATTATATTCATTGGACATTAACCATATAAATTGCTCTCTAATATCTAAATGTTTAAAGTTATAATTATTATTATTTGTAAGATCAATAAATGGTGTTCTCACATTTTGAAGTGCTTCACATTTTAATAAGAAGTGAATTTCATCTTCAACTTCCTTTAAGCATAATTTACAAATTCTTTCTTTTGCCTGAAACCCTCTGTGTCTTCCTCTTTCTATTTCTAAATTAAGATTACTTATTCGTAATTTTGAGAGTAAAATTCTTTGTTCATCATTTTTCATAGATAAATAGGGTTCTAGACTTATGTTATTCTTAAATGATCTATATGTTCTTAATTTATTTCCAAAATTTTTATTAATTTTATCATCATGTAAAGATAGGAATCACAGTCTATTATAATTAGATGTAAGTTTAGTGTACAAAAAATGTTTTAAATTTGTTTTTGAGTTCATAACAAATCTTAAGTCAAGTTTTAAATATTTTAATAAGGACAGGATAGTACTATACCAACTTTTCTTATTCTGATCATATAATAATTTTGATACAGAGAGAGCCTCAGACAAAAGAATGTCTTTACTATTAGATATACGAGTTAAATAAGAAAACATAGAAATTATTATTTCAATAAATAAAGAATATCATATGTATCTTCAGAATTTCTTTTGTATTTTAAAATGTTACCTGCTATCACCCAAGATTCATAAGAAAGTAATTAAAGATTAGACAGAGCAAAAGATATATCAATATCACCAAGAAGAGTGATATGTCTATCACAGTGATTTACACACGTTATGTCTTTGACTGTAAGGTAATAATGGCTCTTTGAATGAAAAGGTAAAATATTCAGTTTAAAAATACTCGCACTGCACAAATCCATCATTTCTGACCAAATCCCATGTAACATATGGAGATTCTGATTGCCTGGTTTCTGGTATGCAGTTGGATTTCAGGTAGACATAACCAGTGTTTGGAACTAGGTGAATATATACATCTGTCATGTGGCTTGCCAAGAATAGTTTGTAACCATTGTCATTTTTAATATTTGTCAACCGTTCTTCAGTCCAACTACCTTTTTTCAACAAATAAATCAATACATCATATGATTCAATACATGGTAGCTTCCTTAAATCAGTGTCCCAGTCATCAATTTCTGTAATACTTTTTAGGGTTACGGATTTCTCATTTACAAGAACAGTCCTGCGCAATGTGTCCATATCTGTGTAATCGTCTGGAGTTGTCAAGACATCAAGTTCTAAATCAAACGCAGTTTGACACAAACGAACTAAAGCGACCTTTCTGTATATGGAACATGTAATTCCTCTATCCATAAGATACGACTTTAATTCTGGAACCAACATTCTTTCAAAATCTCCCACTAACGTTAGGTTAAATCTCGCAATATGATTGGTTGATATTGTCCTAATAAATTTCAGTGCAATATTTTATTAAGTCAATTCGAATTATCTCCCTTACACCGTTGACTTTATATGGAAAACAATGGAGTCAGAGGTGAAATATGGAGACAAAACCATGACAAATTCCATATCCCATGGAAAACTGAAAGATGAGATACATGGTTGTATGGATTCAAAATCATGATACATTCATTGTCCTAATATGGAAAACATTAGATATGAGGTTTGGTTGCAAAATCTGGATAAATTCGTTACATAGTGTACAATTGTCCTAATACGGAAAATATTGGGTCAATAAAATTCATATCGAGCTCGGCTACCTCGCCCGATATGAATTTTATTGACCCGATATTCTTCCGTATTAGGACAATTGTACACTGTGTAGCTAATAGTATCAGACAACTTGTATCAGACAGGAGACTTTCGTTAATTTCAAAGGAAAACGTACATAATGTTAAATAAAGCTGAAATATTGCTGAAAGTGGCGTTAAATCAAATCAAATCAAATCATTCTGTTCTCTTTGTTTGGTATTTTACATTTACCTTTGATATTTCAATTCACCACACCTTCAGATTAATGCCATTTCATGCCTATAAACATGCATTAACATCCATATCTTTTTATTTGTTAAATTCATATATAAAATCAACAGTACTGTATTTAATACAAATCCTGAAAACGGAACACTGTCAGAGTTATTGTAGCTCTCTTCACAACACTGTCAGAGTTATTGTAGCTCTCTTCACAAATCTTACTTTATTAAATGAGAAATAAAATATCTTTTTTTAGAATCGATTTGTTGGGCCTTTTATTCTCTCACTGGACATGGATGACTGATTCTGTAAATTTGAAGATAATTTTTGCATCCGATTTGTTTCCCGCATTGAATGATATTTAAATTATCACGACATTGTAAACATGATAACGACTCACTTTTAGCAAAATATTATTTATGAAAAATGTCAATATTGTCTTAATCTCAGTAAACAAAATACAAAGTATATTGTATTTATTTGATCAATACGACATGACGAGGGTAAATAAAAAGAAATATATATATCAATCAACCTGACTTAGTAAATAAATGCTGCACTTCTAAAGTATGTCGATCAACCTGACTTAGTAAATAAATGATGAATTACAAGACAATCACGAACGTCTTGTTACGTCTAAAGAAAAAAATATATGTCGATCAATATGTACATATTAAACAAACAATCACATATGATGATATGTTTCTTTTGAATAAATACAATTGGCAAAGTTACTCAAAATAGATACAAGTATTAAAGTTTACGTAACAACAATGAATTGATAAAGGCATGTAGCATTTTATATGTCTAACGTTACACGGCACGTATAAAGAGGTTGTGCCATTTGTACGTTTCAATGAAGTACCTGTATTGTATATATTATCTACTGATATAATCATAATATAGATCGATGAAAAGGATATTTTAAAGTTTGTTTTGATTAAATCAAGTGGGATTCAATAATACGCAATAGTACAGATCAATTTTATACTAAATATTGGATATATAGACCTTTTTACATATCAATTTTATCTGGTCTGTTGAGGACTTCACAGTGATATAACTGCAAAATTGCTCGTGTGGCGTTAAGCAACAATAATTTACTCTATTGAGGACAACTTGTGTCTTTATGGTCCGATGAGTCTTCCAGATATATGTGTAGTAAGTATTTCAATACAATATCTAGCTAAGGTTGTTTAGTTTAGTTGTTTAGTGTTAGTGTCTGACGCCACTTTGAGCAATATATCAGTTATTGTGACGTTACGTTTTGTTGGCGGAGGAACAAAAACAGCATTCATACTTGTCACTGCAACTGACGAATTTCACCACATAAAGTTGAATCGAGTAGGCCTCGTCACGGGTATGGAATCAAACTCGCACCGATTGCAGAAGTTCATGTAGGTATTGATTGCATATAATTATAAGTAGATGTAAAATTTAACTGGTATATGATCACGGCCATGATGAGTCAGTCCTATCTTCCTAAAAAATATATGATAACGGATGTTAATCTTCCCATCTATGTTTATTTTCATCGGTAAGAAGAGATAGATATATTGGTAACAGACACACATATAGATAGATTTTTTTATTAATTCGTTAATTATTTACAATATATTTCTATATGTATTATACGCATGCTCAGAATGATCATTATGCTATGTGAATTTATTGTATTAATGGGAGAAGACTTCATAAGTTGGTAAAACTTGTGTCCTATCCCTTTTGTTAATTTAACAAATAAAATCATCAGAAACTAAACTAGATAGATTTCATCTACGTCAATGCAGTGAGGGTTCGTTATTTAAAAATCTCTGATTACATTTAATCACTAATTAAATATCAACATATTTACCTTATATGGTTAATGACAACAACGTTTTTAACCTAATCCTCTTTATGTGTACGGCGAAGGATATTTCAAGCTGTGCGTGTAGTATTTGCACAAATTAAGATGCATCATCACTCCATAGTTTATAGCTTGCCATATATATACCTATAATTGGTAATCAGTGATGCATACGTAGCATCTTCAAGTTGATCTGGTGATACTTAAGTTTAATATATCATGGAAACCACACCAATACACATGGCTTTGTCAATATTGGACGTATATATTGAGGATACGCTACAGGTCAGTCAGATCACTCACCTAATTATTTTTTTTAAATTGGTGAGAGGGAGTCTATTTATTTTTATGTGATACTTTACATTATTTTATATATTTATATATGAACATGTTATCTTCAATCATACTAGACGTTTAGAAGATGTCTTCATACTTCTATATTATTCCAATCCAGTTTACGCTTTCAATTAAAAAAACAAAAATATATATTGCAATGAAATGTATATTGTACATTGTTTTCAACTACTCTTTACAAAAATCTGCTATTGTGACACTAATACAGTCTAAACCTGTTATCTCAAGCTAACGAACATCAAATGCATAACTCGTTAGAATTTAATATTTAAGCCAAATTGGTAAAATTATGAAAGCGTTTAATTTAGATTAAATCTCAGATAACTCCAATACTCCGTTACTTCGAAGTATAACCGCCCTCGCCAGAAAAAAGTTCGACTGTATAAGGAACACATTTATGATGTTCTCTGTATATATTTAAATACAAAGGTATATTATTAGCATACTAACATTAAGATGCCATGTAATATATTATTAGATAACAAGTATACCTTATCACGCCTTTCATAGTAAGAAACAATATTAGGATATACAATTACTACATATATGACTTATTTCATCCGAGAAATTGAAATATTTAAATTCGGAATTATTTTTCCTAATCTGTAAATTCGTTATTGGATCTTTGTAATTATTTTCATCTTTATACATGTAGTTTAATAGACAGATTACGTTTTGCGTTTTTCTTTATGTTGAACTGAGATTAGTAAGAAAAAAGAACATGAGACACTATCCAATTTTACACTTATACATAGATTAAAGTAAAGGAACAACTTGTAGTATGAAAGGATGTGGATGTAAATGAACGTAAGAGACTATCCAACATTACACTTAGACACAAATTAAAGTAAAGGAACAACTTGCAATAAGAAAGGATGTGGATGTAAATGAACATGAGAGTCTATCCAATTTTACACTTAGACACAAATTAAAGTACAGAAACAACGCTTTTAATGCTGTTCTACATTTCACAGTAAAAGTAGCATCTTCAATAATGAGCATAGCTCACAACCTGGAATTGAGTGAGTTATTGATGTATGACGCCAAATGAGCAATTTGTTCAGCTATATCATGGCGAGAACAAGATATATTCGATGAGAAGATAACCATAATGTCTCCTTTGTACTATCACGCTGAATTGGATCTTTATAGTGTTAGCTGACTGAAGCAACAGTCCGTGGGTAGATATGCAGCTCCCCTCGAATACATTATCCTGATTCAGAGCCAGTCAGTCTTTGCTGCTAATCCTAAATCATGTGTGCTTTTCGAAGAAGCTGCAAATACCAATTTCATAGTCTTTGGTTTAATCCGATTGAGGCTCGAATGCACGATTTACGGCTCTCGAGGCGAGCACGCTAACCATTACACCACCGATGCCGTTCCCTGGGATGGATGGGGAATGCCTCCTAGTGTGTAGTTTAGGGGTACTCTGTGGCCAAATGCTATATCTTGGCGTCTTTCTCGTTTTTGTTTTATTTGGTGGGTATATATAATTCCATTTCCCACATCTGGGATTATCAACAAGAAAACAACATACGGGTTGATTTAAGCATGAAACAAATGTTTACAGTTTCTAAATAATATAATTATTAATAAAAACTAAGGTTCTGATCCTTCAGACATAGGTGACCTTAGCCGATTTTGACTATCCTGTTTAGACCCTTTGGTTTTATTGCTTCCAAAACTTTAAATTATTTGGGTTTCCAATCTTTCGATTTTGAGTATACCTGATCAATGTTATTCTGAGCATACCTGATCAATGTTATTCTGAGCGTACCTGATGAAGGTTATTCTGAGCGTACTTGATCAATGTTATTCTGAGCGTACCTGATGATGGTTATTCTGAGCATACCTGATTAATGTTATTCTGAGCGTACCTGATGAAGGTTATTCAGAGCTTACCTGATCAATGTTATTCTGAGCGTACCTGGTGATGGTTATTCTGAGCGTACCTAATCAATGTTATTCTGAGCGTACCTGATCAATGTTATTCTGAGCGTACCTGATGAAGGTTATTCTGAGCGTACCTGATCAATGTTATTCCGAGCGTACCTGATCAATGTTATTCTGAGCGTACCCGGGGAAGGTTATTCTGAGCGTACCTGATCAATGTTATTCTGAGCGTACCTGATCAATGTTATTCTGAGCGTACCTGATCAATGTTATTCTGAGCGTTCCTGATGAAGGTTATTCTGAGCGTACCTGATCAATGTTATTCTGAGCGTACCTGATCAATGTTATTCTGAACGTACCTGATCAATGTTATTCTGAGCGTACCTGATCAATGTTATTCTGAGCGTTCCTGATGAAGGTTATTCTGAGCGTACCTGATCAATGTTATTCCATAAATGCGCCGTGTGCACTAATTTTGATATCTACGTTTTTATTATTGTCTAAATATGGCTGAAGTAATCTTACAAATACTGTCATCATTGTTCTGAACCTCCTATTACGATGTTACAAAAACAGACAAAAACACAGGGCTCCAATTAGGTAAATCGTAAGAAAACTAGATTAGACAGTATAATGTAGTTTGAAGTGGGATGACCAACTGGATGTACTGTGTATATATTTAATAAAATAACATTTAAAAACTGAAAGGTGAAGAAAAGACTGTTATTACATGTATTGTCGACCATCTCTGTTCTGATATATATATAAAAACTGAAACGAGGAGTTCAACAATCTAACAAATAGATAGCAGATAGCATCTAAAGACAATCGATCAATTACTTAGCTTTGAGGCTGTGATAAACGTGTAGTAATAGTTCATCATAATAATAAAAAATCTATAGAAACCGCCAGATGCCATTACAGTGTTTCTACTTCGATTTATCCTTTTTTTCTGAGCCGATTTATATTGGTTTTTGTTAACAAGATATTTTTATTTAGTTCTATATACACATTTGCTCTGTGACACAGTCGCATACTATTTGAATTAAACCTCAATATATTAATATCAAACATCATAAACATAGCTTATATCACTGCCACAATAGGGATATCAATGATGAACATACCTTATATCACTGTCACAGTATGGATGTCAGTGATGAACATAGCTTATATCACTGTCACAGTAGGGATATCAATGATGAACATAGCTTATATCACTGTCACAATAGGGATATCAATGATGAACATAGCTTATATCACTGTCACAGTAGGAATATCAATGATGGACATAACTTATATCACTGTCACAGTAGGGATATCAATGATGAACATAGCTTATATCACTGTCACAGTCGGGATATCAATGATGAAGATAACTTATATCACTGTCACAGTAGGGATATCAATGATGAACATAGCTTATATCACTGTCACAGTAGGGATATCAATGATGAACATAGCTTATATCACTGTCACAGTAGGGATATCAATGATGAACATAACTTATATCACTGTCACAGTAGGGATATCAATGATGAACATAGCTTATATCACTGTCACAGTAAGGATATCAATGATGAACATAACTTATCACTGTCACTATAGGGATACCAATGATGAACATACCTTATATCACTGTCACAGTAGGGATATCAATGGTGAACATAGCTTATATCACTGTCACAGTAGGGATATCAATGATGGACATAACTTATATCAGTGTCACAGTAGGGATATCAATGATGAACATAGCTTATATCACTGTCACAGTATGGATGTCAGTGATGAACATAGCTTATATCACTGTCACAGTAGGCATACAAATGATGATCATAACCTATATGATATATCACTGTCAAAGTAGGAACAACATTGATCAGTATACTATATTTCATTGTCACGGTAGGGACAAAAGTAATGAATGCAACTTAAATGAGTACATTACTTTTATTTCTAAGAAAGCCGATGAAATTGCATCATTCGTGATGCACTAATACCTAGCTGATGTGGATTGTATAATGACTTGAAGCAAATATAATAAGTAATTTCTCCTAATAGTTTAGTTCCCAGACAGGTCTAGACAAAATCCTTTAAAATAGTTTCTGGACAAGAAAAAGGAAACATATGTTGTTTAATCATATTGTGTGTATAGTCGTCTAGAACAGTTAAAGATTCAAAATCAGTGGAATTAATATACTCCTCCGTGCAGTTTGAGTGAGCGAGTGATTGTTGTTTAACACCAACGTAGCAATATTCCAGCTATCATGGCGAGAACATGGTACATTTCGATCAGATAATGATGATGTCCGCTTAGTACTAGACAAACACGCTTAGTTAGATTTTATAGTGCTAGCTCAGTGAAATAATAGATATGTCGACCTACCCGGACACATTTTCATGATTCCGAAACAACCAGTCTTTGCTCTTACTCCTTAAAGTTGTGTACTTAGCGGAGAAGCAGCACATACTAATTATATACCCAAGATCTGCTACACTTTAGACGAAACACTTTAGCCATTACACCACCGATTTGGTCCTTACAGCTTGAAGTTATCGCTATGTACTTTAACCTCAGTAACCGAGCAAATCGTTCTTCATTTAAATAAATGATCCATTTCAGGTAGATATTCTGTTACAATTAACTACATAGTAATGATCCATTATAACCTCGTTAAAACCCCATTTATATATAATTTAAAACATGTTAAATGTTACTTTTAACTTTTATTTTTTAGTATATTCTAAACTATTTAAATTGTGAGTATATAAACATTGACATCTTAATATAAATCAAATCAAATAAATTTTATTACAATTATGGGCCCTCGAGGGGCAAACAGAAATTACACATATAGTAAAATTACACATATAAACTCACAAGAGGGAAAGAGTTGATGATTGATAGAACATGACATACAAACATGCTATAAATACATAAAGTATATAATATAAATATATAGTAGTAATTGGGGCATGTTTTGGTAAAGAAATCTTCCAACAGAGTTTAAGATCTCCTGATTTTCACAATTCAACAACCAAAATATGATTGTACCTAGTTGGCTCTATAAATACAAATATAATTTGGATATTTCCTACCCATGGTGAATAATTGACAGCAAGGAAATAATTCTGTTGATTTTTAAGGTGAGGCTGTTATTATTATATCACACTTTTTTGATAGCATTAACTTTTCTTTCACGTTAAAGAAATGAAAAAACCTCATCTTGGTGGTATAATGGTTAGTGTGGGGTCAAACCAGACATTATGATATTGATATTGTTATGCTTTTCCAATGAAAGGCGACATTAATGAGTACTAGGAAAATAGTGGTTGGCTTTAGGTCTACATTTGGAGTATGACAACAGGCCACACACGCCCGCTCATAGTTAGTATCTACAGCTAGTTGTCTTGTACGTGAAAGGTTTAACACATTCCCCAAGCACGAGATTCCCATTTATTCAAAAAGGTTGTACCCTGTTGTGGAATATATCCAAGTCCTATTTCTATACCCGGACTTTCCCACGGGGAATAATGGTAAGAGGACAGTGGTGATTATCTGTATAGACGATCCATCATTTTATATAGCTACAATACCCCCTCTCAAATATACATATTAACCCTAATAGTGGTTAAACATTTTATGTCATTCCGTAATTTCACATTTTCTCAGTGTTGTCTAACAGACAAAGAAACTAACTGTTCCGTGAGTTATTTTACTATAATGTAATAATATCTCATCTAACAATTGTAAGTTTAAAACTTATTGTTTAAAAAAAAATCGTTTAATGTTAACGTGTGTAGATATCACTTGATACGCCAGTAAAGTACCATTAAATATTGTGTTGCCTTTGTCTATATTTATTTAGTTGTTCACTTTATAAACCTTATGGGTAATGTTGGATATAATTAGACAGATTAATGGTTCTTGTATATCAACTGATTTCAACATTTTTATAAAATATGATTTGTAAACAGACATGGACCTGGATGGATGTAAGTTGTATCATATGTTTATTTTGTTTTTATTTTAATATATTCCGTCTTTTTTTCCATTGTTTTTATATGTGTTATTGTTATCATCAACATAGTTCAAATACTGCAAACGACACACGACTTAAAACAACAATACAGAAATCATTTGTTTACATTTTGTTTTTAAATTTAAATCATGTTTCTGTCCTTTAAATAAATATATTTTTCATATTATAAATCACTGGTGGGTTTAATTTTTCTTTTATTAGTTTGAAATGTAATGATTTTGAGTTTTAAACGTGTATTTAAAAAGCGCAATTATAATTATAAAATTTTATTTCATCTTTTATATTCGTTTAAAAGTATTTGGTTTTTCATTTTCATGTCTGCTGCAGATCGGCGGATTTCTCCAGTTTCTCACACCAATAAAACTGACCGCCCGCCATGATATAACTGAAATATTGTTGAAAGTGGCGTTAAACACCATCATCCCTTGAATTTTTCATGTCATCATATCCATTATTACACTCATCTTAGGGTATGAGTTATGCTCATTATTGAATACCCTACTATGACTGACCTGTAGAACAGAAATAACAGAGTTGTTTCTTTACTCTAATATGCGCTTAAGTGTATTGTTGGCTGATCTCTCATGTTCAGTTACATCCATATAATTTCTTATTAATCAAAAAAATTGTATTTAAAGTCCCCAGATGAAAGGATCAATAAATACACAAAAATCGTGAGAAAAGTAAGAAATTTTGGGATTTCCTTATTTGGTTTTATATTTATCTTTTGCCAACATAATTGTACAATGTATTTGCATTTTTATTATATCAGTATTTTTAGAGTTCAAATAGTTGTCTTAACTTATATAAAAGCTCTAACATCGGCAAAATAGAATTCCACCGACCTGCTGCAAATCACAGACAAACTTGATCACATAAAGATTTCTCATGCCCACCTCTCCATGATAGCATGGATGACAAGGCAATCAAACTCACAACAAAAGTGGTGGTATCCACTTATTATATAGGTTGATCTAAGTCACACTGTCAAACCGCATCGGCGGTGTAGTGGTTAGCGTACTCGCCTCGAGTGTGGTAGACCGTTGGTTCGAGCTCCAGTCACGTCAAAGCAAAAACTATAAAATTTGTATTTGCTGTTTGTCCGCTAAACAGGTAGCTTAAGGAGTAACAACAAACACTCCTTGGCTATGAATCAGGCTTATGTGTTCGAGTGGAGCAACATGAATACCCGAAAACTGTTGTTTCAGCGAGTTAGTACAAGTAAAACTCAACTAAACGCGTTAATCTGGAACAAAATGGACTTCGTCATGATCTTATTGAACAGTAACTTTATGCTGAAAAAGTGATATAAATAAATAGAAAATAAATACGTATGAATAGAGTTGTATCATATATTATTTACTTATTCGTTGTTGATAAGAAACGTATTTTTTCTATATATAACCAAAACAGTATAATAAACTCCTACATTTATTGAGAGTTCAGAGCCATCTTGGTCAGTAATTACTACTTGTCTGAATCCCTCACAATACTTACGTGTAGAAGACAATATTTTCCTCGTTCACCTCTTCATAACCTTTAATTGTATAAATATCTTATGATTCAGGGACGATTTGTTTACCTAATTAGTGATAAGATATAAGCTGTTTTCTAACAGGTGTGTTTACTAACAGGTGTGCTCATTAATACTTTAACAACAGCGATTCTGTTGGGACAAAACGTTACATCAACATAATAATATAATAAACAAATATGAAGCGCTATATCAAAATGGTGGGTGTTTTGTTTATCATCTTAATTTCATTCTATTCTATATTCAGTCTATTAAATACAGTAGAGCAAGGATTAATGAGTTATGCTTATAATTTATATTTTTCTGTGTAATGTAGATAAAAGGTATGTTTGTTTGAATTTATTATGTTTTATTTTACTGCGATTGTCTTGCAGCATGTTATTTTCAAGTTAACACATACTTTCCAAAAGAAGTGAAATTAAATAAAAATCGCATCTTTGTTATGTCTTTACAGAATCGACCAAAGGAACTGGGATACCTGAAAGATGGTAGAGAAAAACAGTCTGACAGTCGAATTTCAAAGAACAAATATTTAGGACTTTTGACTAAACAGGCTTTAAATGAAAATAACGTTACAATGGATCACACGTCTGTTAGTACATCACGTTGGACTAAACGTGCTAGTTCAGAATCAAGTCTTCTCCGAATGAAAAGGAGAGAAAATAACACTTTAACAACACGAGAAAATTATTTCCCCTCAGTTGAAAATGCTGTGAAACATTTCAGGAGGAAAATGGACGGTCCTAGAGTGGTATCTGTGTCAATCCCGTTAAATAAAAGACAAAGTTTTGCGGACGGTTTCGACGAACACCGACTTAAGTATCACCACCGAAGTGTTGATGAGTTAGAAAAAATGTCTCACAATTCTGAACGATTAAGAACTGTTATCGACGAGGAAATAGATCTGGATTATATAGACATTGTGTATGAAGCTAACAAACAATCAACACAGCGCCGCATCTCGCTTTCATGCGCGCCACCTCTGATGTCCAAGTACTTTTCTAGACAAATCAAACTACAACAGAGGATAGATTCCCCGGAATCAAGTGCAAAAGGGGGTAGTGAAAGGACCCAAGATACAAATAGCTATGTGCCAAATCAAACAAGTTCTAACGACGAGTTTATAAACACAGCTAAAGACACTGAAAGCACTGATAGTAAATATTACAGACCAATCAACAATAATATATCAGTACATATAGAGTACAGAACTGACAATTCTGTGAAACAACACGATAATTCAAATATGCCCGACAAACATGCCAGTCCTAAAGTTTCTACGCGAATACGTGGTAATATAGACCCATTGCAATCACCTCACAGATACTCGTATTATTGTAAATCTGCTGGTTTTATAGGAGGTGTTAATAGAGCTAATACTAGAGACATGAGGAAGGTATTTAGATACAGTAAACACATCAATCAAAACTTTAGAGCAAAGAATTAAAATAATGTTATTGTTGTTATACTGTGTGATATGGTGCAATAGGATTAAATCGTGTTTATTTTTAATCTTATGTTAGTTAGAAAGGATATGGATATAAATGAAAATGAGAGACTATCCAACTTTACAATTGGCCACAAATTAACGTAACGGAACAGCACTTTTACAACTGCTCTACATTTCACATACCCGCAAATATGGGGGAGAGGTATGTGTGAAACGACCCCTAGTTTCTTTACCTCAGGTTGTTTATTTTTATTGCGTATATATCAAAGTGACGGCTGAAATTCTAGACATTCAAAGAGGGGCTTGGCCTATCAATTGGTTTAAACCCGCTATTCGAATACGTTTTTCACTGTCACATGTTTCTGTCAACGACCGTCGTAGTGTTCTAGAGTTTAAAGTTATCCGATTCAGTGTTTTTCCTTTGTTGTTGGTGTTTTTGGACTGTTTAATAGTCTTTTTCGTTTTTTTCCAAAGCAGTGTTTAGTTCTAATGCTTGATTCACTTGCTAAATGTCTTTTTTTTATTATTAAATTACGATTTCAAAGCATGTCCATCACCGTTGTATTTCATGACAAATACAAAATACTCTGAATTTAACAGTGGCACAATGGATGCCACCAGTGGAGGTGGAACTGCTAACACTTCTGGAACACTTGGGTTCAGCCCGTTTTCAGTTGGGTTCGTATTGCTCAATGTTTAATTTTATTTGTAGTATTATGTCGACAATTGTTTTTCTTTTTGATCTTTTCCTTTTGGCCTTGTGTTGTCTACTCTTAGATTTACGGCTTCTGATTACCCATTTGGTATCTTCAAACCTTTCTCGCATTGAAAAACCAAAATTGATTTGTTGTTATTAAATAATGTATGAAATCACAAGAATATTATACCTACAAATACACAATATGCACTACACCGACAAAGCCTCTTTATCGTGAAAACCACCACCTGGTTCATTGAGTAATAAAGCGAGATAACCCATGTTTGTGAAAATGTCTTCCCATAGTTTTTTTTAAATATAATAAGAGGGTTCTTAGTGTAGCCGTTTGCGAATGCAATCTGTTGTTTGGCTGTTTATAGCCATTTCTTGTGATATGTTTTTTAATAATTACATTACTTCCGTTTTTCATTGAAATGTTACAATATGATTGGTTATGAAGTGGTCACATGATTATAAAAGAGATGTTTCACATCCCAAATGAAACTCAAATCCGAACTAGCACGTGCCTCCATGACGGCGTCAGATGTAAACAATCAATGGCGTAGTAATTTCCAACAGCAAATAATCTAACACAAATAAAATTCACAACGAAAAATTCAACTATATTAAATTTTGGTGTGATTTAAATATAATTATAAGAATTGAATGCATTCTTTTGAAGTTTCATTGGGGTATGAAAGCGTTGATCGAACAACATTTTCAACATGAAGCGCTACCGTGCTTCATTGAAATGTACTTCGGACAACGCTTTCATATCCCAATGAAACTTCAAAAGAATGCATTCAATTCTTAAATGTTTTTTTTTTATATCATATAAGTTTTCTATTTTTTGCTATATATGTAATATGAATAAATTATATGTGTAATATCCTAAAAGCAAACATACTTGGTATGACTGAAGAAAAGTTTGAATATACCAAAAGGGTGATTAGAAACCTTAAATTGGGAAAGACAGACAGTACAATGGCCAAATCAAAAAGGACAAACAACGATATACAAAACATTACACAGAAGAATGAACAACACAAAGTTTACAAAATGTCATTCCTTGTATATAAGGGTAATAACAAAATTACCGAACTCCGAGCAATCTTACAAAGGGAAAGTCAAAACTCATAAGTATATAAACAGACAAAATCAGTCCACAACCGGAAAACTGTGAAAACGTAATGACTCTGACTTGGTACATGCATTTCTAAAGAAATGGTGGGTTGAATCAGATTTTAATGTGCCAAACCTCCCCCTTTCATTACGACTCAAAGTTTCCGGCTGTCACTATAACAGTATTTATAACAATACTTGAACAAAACAGGTAAAACGGTTGTCAAAGCAATAATATACACGTAGCATTTCATCTATAATAACATCTCATAGTATATACTCTTCTGATATACATTTTACACTTAAACATATATAATCAAGAGAAGAAGACCAAGTATAGATAATTGTCAGAGGCTGTTAAATACATACTGCTTTTGTCAGCAGTAGCAACAGCACTTTGATTGTTTGAAATTAAGTGATCTATAGCTGATGATAAAATCACAATGGAAATGTAAAACAAATGAAAAGTGAATTGATGCACGACGTTTTCCAATTTCTCTCTTAAAACGCATGAACAACTTTGCATTTAACATGACTGATCGATTTAAATTCCACCACTCCTACAACGGATCTGGTAAAACGTATATTAACGATATATAACGATATACAACTTTACATGCAAAACTTTTAAAGTAATGGAATTTGTCGTTATTAAATATTTATGGTGACAATAACGTTCATCAAAGGTTTAAATGTCGTTATGGAGGTTAATGAAGTTGTTATATATTTCAGCACGGCATTAATATATTCTTAGTGATGATAAAATAACAGAACTTTGATGAGGTTTAAACAAAAATCAATTAGATCTCAGGCAATCCATACGGCACAGTATAAAATATGGTTTGACACGTTTACGCGTATTATTGACTTTTAATCAAAAATATATCGCTCGTCCTATCATTAATAATGGCAATTCTGAATGATGGTCATTGTTAACAAAGAAAACCACAACAAAAACAATGTTACAATGTTAAAATTTACATTTTGCGGATGAATTGGAGCTATTTTAAATCGGATGGATGTTTATCAACAGAGGTTATCTCCTCTTCCGGTTCCACATGGTTCAATTCGTAGCTATAGAATGAAAGTTATACATCCGATTTTTGTACGTTGAAGAACTGATCTGATCTGTGGCATTGTCTGATATAAGCGAATCATTACGACGAAGCTAACATTTATGAAAAGATAACAACAAGCGACAAAATACAAATAGTAGATACAAGTGATGAAACCTAATACAAGACCGGATATGACAAAACAAACAATACAAGATCGGATATGACAAAACAAACAATACAATGACAGGTCTGTCCTTTACTTAGCATGGACCATGGTCAGCGTCGTTTGCATTAAAGCAACTTGAACTTGAGAAATATATAAACATAATAACAGCCATAGTATTTTATTTCGTTAAATGAAGACATTTTCATAAAAGAAAATAACTGGTAATATGAGTGAGTGGTTTTTGGTTAACGTTAATTGAGCAAATTTTCAGCTATATTTTGAAGAGGACAAGTTATATTCAATGAGATGATGATGATATCCGCTTTATGCTAGATCTGGATTGGTATTGTGCTAACTCACTGAAACAACAGTCCGCGGATAGACATGTCGTTCCATTCGGATACATTTTCTGATTCCGAGCCAACCAGTCTTTTCTCTTTCTCCTTAATGCTGTGTGGTTAGCGGAGAAGCAACACACATCCATTTCATAGTCTTTGGTTTGATCCACCCTGGGCTCGAGGCGAGCACGATCTCCCGTTTCACCACCGATGCGGTTAACTGGTAATATGTCAGATTCTTCTACTGAATCATGAGAGCTATGCTTCCGGCAACAAGTAATGATCTGTACTATCATTTCCGACTTCCAGTTGGTGATCTCGAAATGTATTTACATTAGCAAACCCAACATGTCAGTTCAAATATGTTTGTCTGATGTTGAACTCCATGTACCTGTAATACACTGTAGGCCTAAGGTACGACCAACAGGAATGCATGTATGAAAAAAAACCTTTAAAAGCAATACAATGAACAAAGACACTGCGAAGAAAACTAATAAGGCGAAAATGACATGGCAAACGTATATACTCCACCGATTCGGATATTGGTTATTCTGCAACGTATGACTAGGTTATGTTTTTTAGCGCCACTTTCAACAATATTTTAATTATATCGTTGTTGTCAGTTTTATTGGTGGAGCAAACGGAGTACCCGCAATACTTCCAGAGCCACAGGGGGTTTCGTTACTATTTAATATGTGTCTACGAAGTTAATGTCTGAGATGTTCAAACTGACAAAACATATTTCAGTTGCACAGGAATGTATTTCAGAGGAAATTACAGTCACATAGCATTTTTCATATACTTAATAAAGCGTCCACACGTATCATAGCATGGCTACAGTATATCAGCCGATGACAGACATGTTTTAATATGTACTTGGTGATCTCTGTTTTTCTTAACGTGCTGTCGATTATTGTACTGTTATTTTGTATCTTATCCGCCCCTCCAATAATGAACATATCACTGGACTCGGCTGTCATCTACATTACGTGCAGAAACTATCCCACATTCGTATGATAAAGTTACCTGATGCCACACTGATAAATCTCAATTTACAAGTGGTAGATGATCTAGAGAAGAAAGAAAGGGTTCTATGACGGGGAAAATCACGGGGATGCGATTGGTCTGGTCCTGAAGAGGCTCCCAGTTGGAGTCAGACCGGTTAGAACGAATTATTTATAGAGTCAATTTATCATAAATCCAGTGAATACTTAAACATCAACTTCAACTTGGATACTCGTCAAAATCCATACTGGACATCTACTAACGAGGACTTAAGCGCATGAGAGTAGTGTGAAGTGCGTGAATAATCCAAAACAATGTTTTTTTAACTCCGGTGATTAAAGCATAACATGTATTACACTGTACATCAATTCAAAGCTCGTAAGTTGGTGGTGGTTTTCCGTGGTTGGTGCTCTTGGGTGGATGCTTTGAAAGCTTCCAGAGACGGTGCAAGCACAACCGGTTCTGACAGAGTGTTCCAGATGGTATAGGCCGGGAGAGCTTAATTAAAAACAAATTGTTAATGTAAACAAAAAGGAAAATATCATAAAATGTCATGAATTTGCAAAGAACCATCAATTTAAAACGGAAATGTCCCAAATAGTGCTAAATTGAATGTGAATTTTTTGCTACCGATTTTAAATCCCCAACCTTCTTTTACTATTTATTTTATCATTTTCCTTATTTGAGCTAATTTTGTCAATTTGAACTTCCGAGTTTGCGACCTGATATATCCTATTGTGTCTTTGTGTCATCTAATAAATTCAAAATAATTCATTTTTTATTAAGCAATGTAAGAAAAGTTTGAAGATATCAGAGAGATAATCAGAGGATGATATCAGAGAGATAATCAGAGGAAGATGTCAGAGAGATAATCAGAGGAAGATGTCAGAGAAAATCAGAGGAAGATGTCAGAGATAATCAGAGGAAGATGTCAGAGGGATAATCAGAGGAAGATATCAGAGGGATAATCAGAGGAAGATGTCAGAGAGGTAATCAGAGGAAGATATCAGAGAGATAATCAGAGGAAGATATCAGAGGGAAAATCAGAGGAAGATGTCAGAGATAATCAGAGGAAGATGTCAGAGGGATAATCAGAGGAAGATGTCAGAGGGATAATCAGAGGAAGATATCAGAGAGATAATCAGAGGAAGATATCAGAGAGATAATCAGAGGAAGATATCAAAGAGATAATCAGAGGAAGATATCAGAGAGATAATCAGAGGAAGATATCAGAGAGATAATCAGAGGAAGATATCAGAGAGATAATCAGAGGAAGATGTCAGAGAGATAATCAGAGGAAGATGTCAGAGAGATAATCAGAGGAAGATATCAGAGAGATAATCAGAGGAAGATATCAGAGAAATAATCAGAGGAAGATATCAGAGAGATAATCAGAGGAAGATGTCAGAGAGATAATCAGAGGAAGATATCAGAGAGATAATCAGAGGAAGATATCAGAGAGATAATCAGAGGAAGATATCAGAGAGATAATCAGAGAAAGATATCAGAGAGATAATCAGAGGAAGATATCAGAGGGATAATCAGAGGAAGATATCAGAGAGATAATCAGAGGAAGATATCAGAGAGATAATCAGAGGAAGATATCAGAGAGATAATCAGAGGAAGATATCAGAGAGATAATCAGGGGAAGATATCAGAGAGATAATCAGAGGAAGATATCAGAGAGATAATCAGAGGAAGATATCAGAGAAATAATCAGAGGAAGATATCAGAGAGAAAATCAGAGGAAGATATCAGAGAGATAATCAGAGGAAGATATCAGAGAGATAATCAGAGGAAGATATCAGAGGGATAATCAGAGGAAGATATCAGAGAGATAATCAAAATCCTTAATCAGAAGGACAGCTAATGCTGTGACCAAAAGGAAAAAAGACAATCAATGATATACAGAAAACTATAGATTGAACACCACGAGCCCAAATAACCGGGGATGAAGTCCAGAATGATAAGTAGCTCAGGTAACACTAGTGGCACCCATAGTGGTACTCTTGTTACAAACCCGGATTATGATTACAACAAACAAAACATAATTATGCGTGGTCATTGTGACACTTAAAATCCGTAGCGGCTAACCCAGTCATGGCGGCGATCGTAAAACATTCCTAGTGATGGCTTCAACTTAATCACTAGGAACCCTTGATCCAGCAGCTTCATTGTTAGAAGGGGCCCTCTATCGAGGAAAGTAGGATAGGAACCACAAGCTCTGGAATATCGTACAACATGATAGATAGATAGATATATACTCCATATACAGGTGCTGCTGGAATATTGCTACATATAAATGGAAAGCTCATAATGGGAAAATTGAAATCATCTCTTTTGCCGTGAAGTTTCGTTCTTAGAAAGGTCTTCATCGCCAATTTCTAGATGTAGGTCAAGTCATGAAGCAGACTTAGCTATATCTGTGATATCCTTATTTCAAGCTCATTGGGATAGATGTGATCAACTTAAGCACCAAACTTGGAATTATTTGGTGACAGGACATCATCTATATACCAGAATGTGAATTAATGGATCTGACTAGCCTCTTTTCGTTTGTATTGAGATTCATGTAAGAAATTTGCTTCATACAAATAAAGGAACAAGTCGGCGAGAAGAGGGGCACAGTTTGTATCCGGATATGCCGATTTTCTGTTGAAAAACACGTCAACATATCAAATGTGTTGCAATTTAAAAAAAGACTCAATGTCAGTTTCAGAGAATTTACGAATTCTACATGTAATCTTTATACCTATGCATACTATTTTATTCTTTGTGATGCAAAACTATTCATGTTAGTTCTATAACAGAGAACCATTGGCGTTCACCACCATTTGAAAATTATATTTACACAAGGCCAAATACGGAAACAATCGCCAACTAAGAACTGAAATCCTATTGCCAATACCATTGATTGACAACAGAGCATGGTACTATATAGGAATAATATTAACACTCTCAGGATCCCCTGGTGTCATTTCGGCTTTTGTGGAATTTTGATTTGATATCTTGTTTTGTTTTACTCTTGTGTTGGTTTAGCTTAAGCATATTTTATTTGCTCAAATGTGCAAAAAGGATAAGACACAAGTTAAACAAACTTATGAAGTCTTCTCCTATAGTGCTGATATTGGTGTTGCTGTATCCGAATCATCAATCTACTTGACAATCTTTGGTCTATCATGAGTTAGTCATATAATGCTATCATTAAGAACAAAAAATGAGAAATGTACTGTTAATATCAAAATTCTTTTTTTTTCGCACAAATCTTTCAAAATGCAGTGTTTTTAACATTTAATCACAATATAAAGTATAAAACAGTGTTGTTATTTATGATCCATGCCTTCTTATATATATATTATTATTATTGAAGCTAACTAAACAAAGAACGTGTTGTATAGAATAGTTTAAAACAGTTTAAAACTTAAGTGATATATAACTACTTCATGAATTGGTCATTAAACGAATAATAATTTATACAAAGGTCCTATTTACAGTTATCTCCCCTTAGATCAACGGGTGTTAATGTGACTTGACAGGATTTAGATCACATCTTTCAACAGCTTAACAAATACATAATTGTTGTCTGTGATGAAAGATTGTTCCACCGGGATAAACAAAATCAAGCCATGTCTGTATCTACCCATAAAATGTTTAAAGCCTGGTATTAAAAAAAACTATGTGATTAATTGAAACTCTATAATGGACAATGTTTTATTAATTTACAGGGTTTTGTAGAAGGTATGTTCGAATTTTATTTGGCTATGGTATGATTTTTTATGGTTGGTTTATTTGGTTTATGGTGTTTAACGCCACTTTCAATAATATTTCAACTATCTCGTGGCGGTCAGTTTTATTGGTGTAGGAAACCGGAGTACCCGGAGAAAACCACCGAACTGCCGCAAGTAATTGACAAACTTTATCACAGAATGTTGTATCGAGTACACCTCGCCGGAGCGGGATTCGAACTAACAACGTTAGTGGTCAATTTTATAACAAACAATACATTCGATCATAGGCTAACAATATAACAGTCACAACTGACTGAGATGAACACTACATTTACGTAAGGTGAATCGTATCTAAAATAATGTTAAGAACAAATGCTTACTTGGTGGTCCATTTGGATATGTTTCAGGTTAGCTGGCTAGTCAAATGAATAGCCTCGACCAAAACTATAAATACATGTATAAATAATTGTGATTTTCTGCCGAAAGAGTAGGATAACAGAGACCATGGTGAATATACATGTACTTCTACAAAGATTTAATATACATGTACTTCTACAAAGATTTAATATACATGTACTTCTACAAAGATTTAATATACATGTACTTCTACAAAGATTTAATATACATGTACTTCTACAAAGATTTAATATACATGTACTTCTACAAAGATTTAATATACATGTACTTCTACAAAGATTTAATATACATGTACTTCTACAAAGATTTAATATACATGTACTTCTACAAAGATTTAATATACATGTACTTCTACAAAGATTTAATATACATGTACTTCTACAAAGATTTAATATACATGTACTTCTACAAAGATTTAATATACATGTACTTCTACAAAGATTTAATATACATGTACTTCTACAAAGAATTAAACGGTGAAAACATAATAATGGACACCAAACGAAGTGCCGGCGTAACCTTTTGTCATGCATGCCGGACGAATAGCCACCAGAATATTCGTCCTTTCGCTACATTGCGCGTTTCCGCATAAACATGATTTTTTTACACAGGCAAAATGAATCTGATTGAACTGCAAATTGTCATATATTTGTTTTGAAATGCCCCTCTTCCTCACAGATATAATAATCCTGGAATCCTGCTGTAGTTGATGTCAAATGACATGTGCAATGCATTGGTCGGACGGGTGGCGTGGTGGCTATTCCTACAACATTTCTTACTTTCATCTGCAATTTAAATATTTCATATTTGTCATTTAGTTTCTCGATCTTCCCTTGTTGTATACATTCCCTCATTAAAAAATCATTTCCTGTCACTATTCTTAAACATTTTATAAATTCGTTAAATTATTTACCGAAATAACTTTCCACCATGAAATTGTTATTGATCACATCCGATTTTTAAACTATGCCCCAATATTTATATATATCAAAGACCATACAGAAAAAGATGGACGTGTCATTAATACGTATTATAAGGATGCTGGATACATATCCACAAAAGAAGGTATTATATTGTATATGCTTAAAACAAATCATTAGAAATTATATGAAAACTTATTCAGAAATCGCTTAGCATAAATTTGTATTTAAACCTATATTCATTTGAAAAATTGTTTTCACTTATCTAAGAAAACAAAAGGTAATGTAATTTCACCGAAAATGTCTGCACTAGAATTTTAATCTCCTTGCTACCAGCTAGGAAAAACAATGGATCATTTTAGTTTTATATGCATTCTACGATTACTCTACTTCTTTTTCATACCTTTTTAGAATAAGATGAAAACTCTTGCAAAATACATAATTACCCGATTTTTTTTTACTTGATTTCATCATAAAACCAATAGTCCGTACAATAAATATTTTAATTCTACAACCACAACGAACAGTAAAATAAAACATTGAAATCTCGTGTGTTTGTACTTTTTTTTAACAAATGTAATGAAAGAATCAAAAACTCATAAATAAGGTGGACAATGAAAGGAAAATATATCTTTTTGTGAAAAATAACCCAATTAAAAAAATATGCAAAAAATTGAGTCAATCAATAAACATTACATGCATAGTAAATTTACAGATTTACATAACGTCAATACTGATAATCAAATCATCAATTGAACTTCACTGGGGTTTATTTAAAGTGTGGTGTATTCATTGATGGTTGCGTCTGAAGCAAATGTTTATATATAAGTACATTCAGAATCAATTGATCCGTACACGAAGGTAAGTTTTACTATATAGACTCTATATATGTATTGTTCTGTGAAGTTTTACTATATAAACTCTATATGGTATTGTTCTGAAACAATGCCGTCTCGTACTTAGCTGTAAAAGAAAAGCATTTCTTATTTACGCCTTTGTCCCCTGTTTGTTAGTGCTAGTGCATGTTTTCATGGTCTATTGCTGTCTTGCTTTCTTTTTTAATCAGTTGTGCGTTTTAGCTTTTTGTGAAATATTGATATTATTATACTTTATGTATGTAAGCTGTAATTTTATTGGATAAGACGAGGGTAACATTCTGCTCTGACACATGGCTCTGCGGGTAACAATTTTTTCACTGTTACCCTCTCATTCTAGGTTCTAGCAAAATTACTGAACATCTGTAAAAATGAATAGACTGAATATGAAATGAAACATTAAAATGAAGAAAAAAACATCATTGCAAACAAGAAAGTGAAAACATTCAGTATAATAAATTAAATAACATATAGTTGAGAGGGTGATAGATCAGATTGCTACCCTTCGAAACAGACATTGTCAACCTCGGCTTCGCTTAAGTTGACAATGTTTTTCTCAGGATAACAATCTGATCTATCATCCTCTCAACTACCATCAATGTTTGACACCAATAAAACTGATCGTCACGATATAACTGACGTACTGTTGAAAGTGGCGTTCAACACCATAACCATAACCATATCCCTCAATCTTTGATTACTTCAAAGGTCTAGGGGAAAAGAGGAATTGACGTCAAATGACATTATGAATGGAAGGTTAACATTATATTCATATTAAACAGCAGATACTTAAGAACAAAGAACTTCCTATAATAATATCTACCTAAATACATTTTATATATTAATACATACTCCTTTTCCTTTACTTTTATTTATGTCTAAGTGTAATGTTGAAAGTCTCTCATGTTCATTAACATCCATACCCGTTCTAACTAATTCATTATTTTTATGGCTGGTCCAAAGCAGGATCTGGATTTCTAACATGATGGGGTGAGAGATCATTGTTCATTATGTTGTTATTGTTGATCATCACTGTTTAAACTTTCTTTTCATGATCACAAGCAATGTTTAAACTTTCTTTTCATGATCACAAGCAATGCTTAAACTTTCTTTTCATGATCACAAGCAATGTTTAAACTTTCTTTTCATGATTACAAGCAATGTTTAAACTTTCTTTTCATGATCACAAGCAATAATTTAATTTCGTCGAATACATAATATTAAAGTTGATGTTTGTTGTATCCTTTTTTCTTTGGCAATATCCTAACATCTAACACAACCGCGTCGGTGGTGCAATGACTAGCGTAGGGGACTCGAGTATAGTAAATCTGTGTTCGAGCCCCGGTCGGGTCAAACACGCAGAAGTAAGGAGTAAGAGCAAAGATCAGTTGGCTCGGAATCATAATAATGTGTTAGAGTGGAGCGACATGTCTACTCGAGGGCTGTTGTTTCAGTGAGTTAGCAAATACAAATCCAACTCAGCGTATTGGTCTATAACAAAGCGGACACTGTTATCATTATCACCATCATCTTATCAAAATGTTACTTGTTCTCGCCATGACATTGCTGTGTCTCCTATGCTATGATATATGGCTTCTGATTATCTCTTTGGTGTCTCCAAACCTGTCGTATTCGCATAGAAAACCACCCGATCAACAAGTTATAGTTCTGGACAGTTAAAGTGAGTTTCTTTAAAAATAATTATATTAAACTCGCAGATGTTTGTTCTATCCTGTTCATAATATAAATATGCCACGGTATGTCTTATTAAATATTTTTATTTTTTTTTGGCATTCCAGCGCCTTTATGATCTACCCAAATACTAAAAGATATCAAAAAGGTACTTGTTCATATGCGCAAATGTCAGTTTTTTTGTTTATTTACTTTTTTCATTATTTATTTTTATATCATTTTAACAGAGTCAAGCAGATGCTACAAAAGTGAAGCATAACATAGGAGAACTGCAATCTATGTTTCAAGTTGTTAAAGGTGCTCAACGACAAAATTCTAACACACAACGAAGTAAGTCCAGGAAATACAATGTTAAAGATCACAAAGATATACTAGATTATGAAAAAATCATGATGAAAGAGAAATCAAATTCAAGTTTAAAAGTGAACACAAGCCATAAAGACGGAAGATTACCTGAATTAACTCCAACCATGCTTCCATCAATTCAGAACGCTGTAGAACATTTTCGAAAAGCAATGAAAAGAACAAATAAATCTTGTGTACATCTTCCGCCATTGTATCAAAGTTGTGGTGTAGGCGGACATTCGGGACGTATCAAGTATAAACACAGATCATTGGAAGATCACATGAGAAATTCGGAAAACTGTGATAAATTACAATATATATTACATAAGGAAAATGTTCCAAATGTAAAGAAAAGTAGCTTGGAATCGTTGGAATGTTCGCCGCCATTAATATCTACTAGGTTGTCAAGGGAGATAGTCACGAATAGACAAAGGGATGTTGTATCCGAAAACAAGCGAAACAACCTACAAATTGAAAGCGACGAATTTAAGAAAATTGGCGACAACGATAAATGTGAAGCGGAATCAGAAAATAAACAATTCGAACAAACAAATGACTCTGAATCGAAAACAAGGAATAAACTTCCCGAACATCATGTACCAACAAAGAGTAGTTTTGCGTCAGTCCCAACAGAAGAACAATCTAAAAAGAAAAGAGTTCGCTTTAATTTAGATCCTCATATTCACAAATATACCTCCGTCAATACTTTAAAAGCCTCGAGACGGAAGGCTAGACAACACATTATCACAAATTCCTACAAATTTTCTTATTCTAATGCCATAAATGGCCATCACAAAAGGAGCAAAACAAGGATCGGGACGAAACAAACATTCAGAGGTCATCATCCCGACAAACAGTATCTATGGAGTGTAGTGTTGTAGTGGTGATACGATGTATATTTAAATTTTGGCTTTGAAATGGAAACATTAAATAGTCTAGTCAAATATCACATGTAGATGTCAGCATGTTGTTTTATGCAGTTTTATCATGACTTGGTTAACCGTTAAGGAATATCTGTGTCACAAATGACGACGAACATGTTCCACTTGTCAGAAACACTTCCCGGTTCTTTCCTCGTTCATGACTTATCACCGGGTTTGTAACTAGATGAATACGACGGGTGTCACTAGTTGAACAGGAACTGCCTACCCTTCCGGAGCACCCGAGTTCACCGTTATATAGATGACGTCCTTTCACTTAATAATCATAAGTTTGTGACTATATTTACCACATATATCCCAAGGGTATCACATATACAGCAAGGTCTGCTTCATATCTTAACATGCATCTAGAAATTTGACAGTGTTTGACGTTTAAAAAAAAACGAAACTTTACAATAAAAGATACTATTTAAATTTTCCTGTTGTGAGCTTTCCTAAGATGTTTAAGATCTTGTGGTTCCCATCATGATCCCCTTGATGGAGGATACTGCTAACAATGTAGCTTCTGATCTAAGGATCTCTAGTGGTAAGATTGAAGTCATCATATCGAAAGTTTAACGGTCACAACCATGACTTGGTTAACCGTTATGAAATATCTGTATTATAAATGACCACGAATACGTTTCCTTTGTCGTAATCACAATCCCGTCATTTCTCCATTCATGACTTTTCAGTGGGTCTGCAACTAGTTTAATACGATGGGTGCCACTAATGAAATGATCTCTTTTGTCGTAATGCTTCGTTCTTAACGGACCTTCACTGGTAATTTCTAGGATGAAGGTCAATATACATAAAACAGACCTAGCTGTGTCTGTGGTATCCTTTATTTCAAGCTTAATGAAATAGATACGATCAACATAATCACCAAATTTGGAATTATTTGTGATAAGTTATCATCTTTTTAAAAAGAAAATCGAAAAGAGGAAAGTGAAATTAAAGGATCGGAATAGCCTCTTTTCGATTTTTTTGAGAATCCCCTGCATGATTTATTTAATCTTCGTGACAAAGACGTTGTCATAGATACGATATTAGTTCTATTAAAGAGAGCCGATGATCCCAACCTCATTTATATATTAGATAGTAAACAATTCCATCGGAAGACATAATGGTCAATTTTGAACCAAAATCTAATTGCCAATACCATCTTGTATTATCTGTACACATCTGACAGAATACCTTTGAACATGGTGTTAATATCTTCCGAAACACTTTTGAAATATAAAATGAGACGATTAAAGAAGAGTTTGAAGATACCAAAGGGGTAATCAGAATCCGTATATCGAAGAAGAACACATACACAACACAATGACCAAAAGAAAAAGGACAAACAACGAATTATAAACCATACACATACAATTAAAGATCGATAAACACGAACCCCACTAAAAACCGGGGATGAACTCAGCACTCAGCAGAAAGTGATATAGTAAAGAGTATGAATACAAACTGCAAGCTCGACTGTAAAAGAACGAGAATCAAAATTCCCCATAAGGTCTTTAGAAATTTTCAGTATCCGCATTTGATTGATGCTACTACGTGAAAAGACTTTGACAGGAATTAAGATAGATAACTCGTTGCATTATGAATAACTGAATGCATTCATAAAAATCTGTTGTAAGGATTCCATGGTGTAAATCACTGTAACTGGGTGTTAATTGTAGTAGCAAACAAATCTACTGAAGGATTTTCATATACATTTACAAGTTGAAGAAAAAGTTTAGGATCAAGAATCTAATCTAGATGTCTTTAAATTTTTAATATCATCAATATGACATTTATCTTGTATGTGGTCGATACATATCAATAAGAATACAATTGAAATATCTCATTATAGAACAGATGTAACACCATTTGTCATTTATATATACATAAATACAGATACACAAGCATTTAAATAACTTTAAATTACAGTCAAATCTGCATTAAAGGTCACCACTGTATAACGAATCATTGTCTAAGAAGGGCAGCTTAATTTTCCTCATTAATGAATAGTACAATGTACATATAATTTTAACATGTATATAAAGCGTAACTGCTCATAAAGGTCACCTTTTCATATTCCTTTGAGTGTCTTTTATATATGGTTTGACTGTATTTGACTTTCCAATAACTTGGCTATGAGTGTACGAGATGATGGTTACTCTAGAAGCATATCATGCGCACTAAGTTAAATACATACGTTTTCATGATTTTTACCAAATATAATCAGTACTTATTTCAAGATAATTTATATAAGAACTGTATTTTCATATGTCTACAGACCATTTCTCATTGCTTCTATTAAATACAGCAATGCAGCCTAAAGAGGAATTTGTTGTTATATGGCTTTTTCTGGATTTCTGTGGTCAATTATTCTGCTTTGAGCGTACCTAATGAAGATTATTACAGAAACGCACCGAGCGCATGAAATTATATATCTAGATTTTCATAACAATGACTTGGGATATACCTCAGCTGGTGGCCTATAAGTTCAAGAGGGTATCATCGGAACAGTAGTCAAAGCTTCGGAACTGACATTGCTTATTAGATATATTTGTTATTGACATTTATCATTCCTAAATAATATAATAAAGTGAAAAACATGCCACACTGTAGGTACAACATAGAAAATCATAGAAAGAGGTAAAATCTACTCATAACACACGCATAAATGACTAGGCTTGGTACAGGCATTTCAATAAAAAGTGACGGGGTTAAGCTAGCTTCATGGACCCAATGGTTATCAAACCCCCCTCTAGTATAGGTAACCTATAATTAGTCCTGTTTATGTCCTTTGACTAACTTGGTTATCAACTCCCCCTCTAGTATAGGTAACCTATAATTAGTCCTGTTTATGTCCTTTGACTAACTTGGTTATCAACTTCCCCTCTAGTATAGGTAACCTATAATTAGTCCTGTTTATGTCCTTTGACTAACTTGGTTATCAACTTCCCCTCTAGTATAGGTAACCTATAATTAGTCCTGTTTATGTCCTTTGACTAACTTGGTTATCAACTCCCCCTCTAGTATAGGTAACCTATAATTAGTCCTGTTTATGTCCTTTGACTAACTTGGTTATCAACTCCCCCTCTAGTATAGGTAACCTATAATTAGTCCTGTTTATGTCCTTTGACTAACTTGGTTATCAACTCCCCCTCTAGTATAGGTAACCTATAATTAGTCCTGTTTATGTCCTTTGACTAACTTGGTTATCAACTCCCCCTCTAGTATAGGTAACCTATAATTAGTCCTGTTTATGTCCTTTGACTAACTTGGTTATCATCTCCCCCTCTAGTATAGGTAACCTATAATTAGTCCTGTTTATGTCCTTTGACTAACTTGATTATCAACTTCCCCTCTAGTATAGGTAACCTATAATTAGTCCTGTTTATGTCCTTTGACTAACTTGGTTATCAACTCCCCCTCTAGTATAGGTAACCTATAATTAGTCCTGTTTATGTCCTTTGACTAACTTGGTTATCAACTTCCCCTCTAGTATAGGTAGCCTATAATTAGTCCTGTTTATTTAACTTGCTCCCAAATACTTTTTATATTATTTACCTTTTCAATCGTAAAAGTTTATTCCAGAAATGCGTCATGCGCACTATATTAAATATCTATGTTTTATGGCTGCATCCAATATGTCTATGAACATCAATATTCTAACAACTTAAATGTAATGTCTTCTCCAAAATCATTGCAAAAAAATGGAGAAAAGAAATCTTTGGTATCTAAACACAGATAAAAAACCACCATCAGGAGTAAATCAGACCAATCTGCTTAACTGATTCAGACAAATGATATGGTATAGGGGAGATAATTCAATCAAATCTATATCGAAAGCTATATATACTAATGGAAAAAAGAAACTGTGCATTCTAAAAATTTATATATATTTTTTTATGACCGAGTATTTAATTTTGTTTATAAGTCATGACTAGTTGAAATCCTGATTTTTATGCTATCGACCAGTAGCGGGAAACTTGCACAGAATTTGACACGCTCTATGAGTACACCTCGTGTATTTGGCCTTCTTTTGTTTATCATTCTCGTTTAACGATTTGTGACTGTTTGAGGTTTACTAAGGTTTGTTTTTACCTCTACACATCAGAAAAACAGTTTGTTTGAATGACTTTAATTTCAGTGTTATGCCACGTCTCGACGAAGATCAGCGTCTTCGTGCTATTGGTATGTTCCAAGCTGGACTGGCACAGAACGTTGTCGCTAGCCATTTTGGCTGTCATCGCAACACGATACTGTCATTATGGAGACGATTTAGACAATCTGGCAACACTAGAGACCGCAGACGTTCAGGTCGTCCAAGTGTAACGTCACGTCGTCAAGATAACCACATAAGGCTGGTGCATCTGGGAAATCGAGTCCAGACGTCAAGTCTCACTGCAAGAAGCATCCCCGGATTACGACCAATCAGCTCTAGAACAGTCCACAATAGACTTCGCGAACATAACATCAGGCCAAGACGTCCCGCAATCCGTCCAATGTTGCTGCCTATACACCGTGCAGCTAGGCTGACGTGGTGTAGACGTTATTTAAGATTCAGAATACAGGATTGGGCCAACATCCTGTCTACAGATGAATCCCGATTTCACCTAGACAGCAGTGATGGCCGTTCTCGTGTTTACCGCCGTGTAGGAGAACGATATGCAGACGCCTGCGTCATTCAACGTCAATCGTTTGGTGGGGGCAGTGTTATGGTGTGGGGAGGCATAACAGCACATGGCAGAACACCATTGGTTGTTGTCGCCGGAAATCTGACCGGTATACGCTATCGGGATGAAATTGTTCAGCCTTATGTCATTCCGTTCATCCAAGCTCAGGCCAACAACGTCACATTTCAGCAGGACAACGCTCGACCACATGTTGCGCGAGTAGTGCGTGACTATCTGATACAGCAAAATGTTGATTTGTTACCATGTCCAGCAGTTTCACCGGATTTTTCACCCATTGAGCATGTTGGGGATGAAATGAAACGACGGTTACGCCATCTGCCAAATCAGCCAGTGACTTTAGCGGAAATGGGTCCGGCATTGATCCGCATTTGGAACAATATCCCACAAGCATTTTTCAACAACTTAGTTAGATCAATGCGTCGCCGTTGCCAAGCATGCATTAATGCAAATGGTGGACACACACGCTACTGACTTTGGTAATGTCTAAAGAGCTTTGCGTTGTTTAAAACGTCTATCAAATGAATTCAAGTGACGTTAAATGTTATTGGTCTAATGGTTTGGTGAAAAATGCATTATTCGACAATATACTGTACACAATTGATAAATTTTATTTTGATATTGATTTTTAATTGATTTTTTAGTAATGCACAGTTTCTTTTTTCCACCAGTATATGTAAACTAGCCATGCCAGTAATCAATAATTAACATTCACATTAGTAATTCAGTAGTATTTAAAAGCTAAATTAAAAGGAATTATTAATCATAATTTTAACTATAAATGGATTATTAACTGAAAAAACTGACTTGCATATAGTCATGTTATGTCATAGACTGCAAAACAGTTGTAATATTTTTGTTTTTTTGTGTCTTTGCTTAGAGTATTGACCATTATTGTATAATCTCTGTAAACTAAGAAGAATACACATCGAGTAGTGAAATAATATTTATACACGAATGGCCTTACTCTAAGAATTTATTTATTTTCAGATAGATCTATGAAGCATATTTCTTCAAATATATTATCAATGACAAATCGTCTAACATTCAATGGGCGTTGTTATTAATGCAGTAAAGACTAAGTGTACAATTTAGTAAACAAAGTAAAACCCACAATTATAACTACTAAAGATTAACAATGATGATATTACATTATTAACTCATTGATAACGATACCACCTATACCCACTGTAAGGGAACACAGACGACTGAAGTTATTCTGTTGACAGTCGAAATGTGGGTTTTAGATAACTGCACAGAAGTAAGAATACTCATTATACCTGTTTTAATTACCTCTATTACTGTGAATATTTTGGTTGTTAAAAGATTTATTTACATTGTTAATTAAAGGGTTATGCTTGCCAAGACAATATTTACATTTTGTTTATTACTGACTGCAAATATGCTCATTGAAAGGATAATTAAATACCTTCTTTGGTCAAATAATTCCTGATTGCCTACTCTCTACTAGATAAGCAAATACTTTGAAAAAGGGACATTGCAGTACTACATTTGAAATTATATTGTAAAGTATAACATACTTTAAGATGTTCTTCTTAAGTTCATTTTTTTGCAAACTGGCAATGATAAGTTCCTTTCGTAATAAACTCATCACAAAGCTCAACACATTATTCTTGTCTATATGTTCTAATATAATTTGTTAGAAAATGTGAAAATATGCATTCACAATCTTGATCATCATTTTGTAGCACTTCAATTGCCACATATCACAGAGCTTATGGTTCCTGTCATGATTTCCATTATATATGGCTGTTGTTGACAAGGCAGCTACTGAACCAAGGGTTCCTAGTTAGTCATCACTTCAAAAGTTTTGCGGTCGCCACCATGATGTGGTTGATCATTACGGAATGTCTGTGTCACAAATGATCTAGGATATGATCCATTATTCGTAATCACAATCCTGTCCTTTCCTTATTCATGACTTATCACCGGGTATAAAGAGTAATACGAAGGGTGTTACAAGTGGAGCCGGAACTGTTTACCCTTCCGCTGCACATGAGTTCACTCTCTGTTTATCTGTTTAATGGGATTCGTGTTACTTTATCATTTATTTTCTGTGTAGTGTTTTGTTTATCAATGTTTGCATTTCTATCTATTTTTCTTTTTTTGTGTTGTCTGTCCTTTTTCGATATACGGCTTCTGATTACCCCTTTGGTATCTTCTAACTCTTGGCCATTGTGTTGTCTGTTCTTCTTTGATATACGGCTTCTGATTACCCCTTTGGTATCTTCTGGCCATTGTATTGTCTGTTCTTCTTTGATATACGGCTTCTGATTACCCCTTTGGTATCTTCTGGCCATTGTGTTGTCTGTCTTTCTTCGATATACGTCTTCTGATTACCCCTTTGGTATCTTCTGGCCATTGTGTTGTCTGTCTTTCTTCGATATACGGCTTCTGATTACCCCTTTGATATCTTCTGGCCATTGTGTTGTCTGTCTTTCTTCGATATACGGCTTCTGATTACCTCTTTGGTATCTTCTGGCCATTGTGTTGTCTGTCTTTCTTCGATATACGGCTTCTGATTACCTCTTTGGTATCTTCAAGCTTTTCGTAAAGCTATTTACAATACTTTTATTAACAACACATTTATTATTGAAGCTGATTCTGTTAACATTTTGAATATACTGGGCACCTATTGCAAAGCGTCACGTTGTGTTTTTTAAACATGCTGAGCCTGAGGTTTTCTGTCTATTAATGTTATCTTCTCTTCTTGTATACTTAGTAAGTTATAAATGACAATGAACTGTAGAATGACATACAGTTAAATGATAGGAGTGTTATCGTCTAATCCGTGCAGGTATTATATAATCGTGTCGAAAACATGCAACTTAAGAAGAACATGCAAGTACATTCGTGACAATCCTGTTGATTGCTACGCTTAATATATATCAAAAGAAATTAGGGAAAGTACAAAGATAAGCACATAGATATACAGTATCACATACGCATTAATAATTTTTTATATATTTTGTTCTCCACATATTGTTTTTTTCTTCTATTTATTTTGTAATTTTCATTAATTTAGTGTGTTATCATGTTTACAATAAAATTTCTTAGAGAGTGGGGAGTTCCAAGATAACTCGCTATGTAATTTAATAAATCCTGCAAAGACGATAATAAGTGATGTTATGCTAAAAAGAGTGATTAGAAGCCGTAAATCGGAGGACAGACAATACAATGACCACATGACTAGAGAACACACAATACAATGGCAACAAAACTAGAGGACAGACAATACACTGGCCACAAGACTAGAGGGCAGACAATACAATGACCACAAGACTAGAGGACAGACAATACAATGGCCACAAGACTAGAGGACAGACAATACACTGGCCACAAGACTAGAGGACAGACAATACACTGGCCACAAGACTAGAGGACAGGCAATACACTGGCCACAAAACTAGAGGACAGGCAATACACTGGCCACAAGACTAGAGGACAGACAATACAATGGCAACAATACTAGAGGACAGACAATACACTGGCCACAAGACTAGAGGACAGGCAATACACTGGCCACAAAACTAGAGGACAGGCAATACACTGGCAACAAGACTAGAGGACAGACAATACAATGGCCACACGACTAGAGGACAGACAATACAATGGCAACAATACTAGAGGACAGACAATACACTGGCCACACGACTGGAGGACAGACAATACACTGGCCACAAGACTAGAGGACAGACAATACACTGGCCACAAGACTAGAGGACAGACAATACACTGACCACAAGACTAGAGGACAGACAATACAATGGCCACAAGACTAGAGGACAGACAATACAATGGCCACAAGACTAGAGGACAGACAATACACTGGCCACAAGACTAGAGGACAGACAATACACTGGCCACAAGACTAGAGGACAGACAATACAATGACCACAAGACTAGAGGACAGACAATACAATGGCCACAAGACTAGAGGACAGACAATACACTGGCCACAAGACTAGAGGACAGACAATACACTGGCCACAAGACTAGAGGACAGACAATACACTGGCAACAAGACTAGAGGACAGACAATACACTGGCCACAAGACTAGAGGACAGACAATACAATGACCACAAGACTAGAGGACAGACAATACAATGGCCACAAGACTAGAGGACAGACAATACACTGGCCACAAGACTAGAGGACAGACAATACACTGGCCACAAGACTAGAGGACAGGCAATACACTGGCCACAAGACTAGAGGACAGGCAATACACTGGCCACAAGACTAGAGGACAGACAATGCAATGGCCACACGACTAGAGGACAGACAATACAATGGCAACAATACTAGAGGACAGACAATACACTGGCCACAAGACTAGAGGACAGACAATACAATGGCCACAAGACTAGAGGACAGGCAATACACTGGCCACAAGACTAGAGGACAGACAATACACTGGCCACAAGACTAGAGGACAGACAATGCAATGGCCACAAGACTAGAGGACAGACAATACACTGGCCACAAGACTAGAGGACAGGCAATACACTGGCCACAAGACTAGAGGACAGACAATACAATGGCCACACGACTAGAGGACAGACAATACAATGGCAACAATACTAGAGGACAGACAATACACTGGCCACAAGACTAGAGGACAGACAATACACTGGCCACAAGACTAGAGGACAGACAATACACTGGCCACAAGACTAGAGGACAGACAATACACTGGCCACAAGACTAGAGGACAGACAATACAATGGCCACAAGACTAGAGGACAGACAATACAATGGACACAAGACTAGAGGACAGACAATACACTGGCCACAAGACTAGAGGACAGACAATACACTGGCCACAAGACTAGAGGACAGACAATACAATGACCACAATACTAGAGGACAGACAATACAATGGCCACAAGACTAGAGGACAGATAATACACTGGCCACAAGACTAGAGGACAGACAATACACTGGCCACAAGACTAGAGGACAGACAATACACTGGCCACAAGACTAGAGGACAGACAATACAATGGCCAGAAGACTAGAGGACAGACCATACAATGGCCACAAAACTAGAGGACAGACAATACACTGGCCACAAGACTAGAGGACGGACAATACACTGGCCACAAAACTAGAGGACAGGCAATACACTGGCCACAAGACTAGAGGACAGGCAATGTACTGGCCACAAGACTAGAGGACAGACAATACAATGGCCACAAGACTAGAGGACAGACAATACACTGGCCACAAGACTAGAGGACAGACAATGCAATGGCCACAAGACTAGAGGACAGACAATACACTGGCCACAAGACTAGAGGACAGGCAATACATTGGCCACAAGACTAGAGGACAGACAATACAATGGCCACACGACTAGAGGACAGACAATACAATGGCAACAATACTAGAGGACAGACAATACACTGGCCACAAGACTAGAGGACAGACAATACACTGGCCACAAGACTAGAGGACAGACAATACACTGGCCACAAGACTAGAGGACAGACAATACACTGGCCACAAGACTAGAGGACAGACAATACAATGGCCACAAGACTAGAGGACAGACAATACAATGGACACAAGACTAGAGGACAGACAATACACTGGCCACAAGACTAGAGGACAGACAATACACTGGCCACAAGACTAGAGGACAGACAATACAATGACCACAAGACTAGAGGACAGACAATACAATGGCCACAAGACTAGAGGACAGACAATACACTGGCCACAAGACTAGAGGACAGACAATACACTGGCCACAAGACTAGAGGACAGACAATACACTGGCCACAAGACTAGAGGACAGACAATACAATGGCCACAAGACTAGAGGACAGACCATACAATGGCCACAAAACTAGAGGACAGACAATACACTGGCCACAAGACTAGAGGACGGACAATACACTGGCCACAAAACTAGAGGACAGGCGATACACTGGCCACAAGACTAGAGGACAGGCAATGTACTGGCCACAAGACTAGAGGACAGACAATACAATGGCCACAAGACTAGAGGACAGACAATACACTGGCCACAAGACTAGAGGTCAGACAATACAATGACCACAAGACTAGAGGACAGACAATACACTGGCCACCAGACTAAAGGACAGACAATACACTGGCCACAAGACTAGAGGACAGACAATACACTGGTCACAAGACTAGAGGACAGACAATACACTGGCCACAAGACTAGAGGACAGACAATACACTGGCCACAAGACTAGAGGACAGACAACACACTGGCCACAAGACTAGAGGACAGACAATACACTGGCCACAAGACTAGAGGACAGACAATACAATGGCCACAAGACTAGAGGACAGACAATACAATGACCACAAGACTAGAGGACAGACAATACACTGGCCACCAGACTAGAGGACAGACAATACACTGGCCACAAGACTAGAGGACAGACAATACACTGGTCACAAGACTAGAGGACAGACAATACACTGGCCACAAGACTAGAGGACAGACAATACACTGGCCACAAGACTAGAGGACAGACAACACACTGGCCACAAGACTAGAGGACAGACAATACACTGGCCACAAGACTAGAGGACAGACAATACAATGGCCACAAGACTAGAGGACAGACAATACACTGGCCACAAGACTAGAGGACAGACAATACAATGGCCACAAGACTAGAGGACAGACAATACACTGGCCACAAGACTAGAGGACAGGCAATACACTGGCCACAAGACTAGAGGACAGACAATACAATGGCCACAAAATAAAGGACCAAAAAACAACGTTGGACAAAGCACTAAATAGAAAATACAGATTGAGCAACACGTACACTACTAACAGAATAGTAAGTAAATTCCTGCCCCCATAGTGGCTACCCTGCCGTTGCTCTTACAAAAATTTGATGATAAGTCATGGAAGTGGAAATGAAGTATGAATTGTGAGTACGACAAGACGAACATGTTCGTGGTTATTTGTGAAAAGTTAGATAATGTATGTTTGTTGCATATGTTTATTGCAAATATACTAACAAGTACGAATAATCATATGCTTACAAATATAAACGAGGTCATGATAGGGTTCCATGTACTTTCAACAAATGCTAAGTTAATATAGCGGAAACATGAATTAAAGGATTCGGATAACCCTACATCTGTAAAATATATTGGGATAAATGCATTTGAAATCATGTCACATTAAAATATATTACATTTCATGCGCTGCCTGTCGTTAATAGATAAAACTTTCCATTCTGTCTATGTATTATTCTATATTAATAAAAGCCATTGTTGAACCCTGCCAAGAGAATGTTTTCTTAATTTCACCATGTTCCATTAAAAATATTATTAATTTTTATTAGTTCTGTACTGTGATGTCCGCTACAATCTACGTAAACACGATGTTATGTTTTATTATTTCTGTACTGTGATGTCCGCTACAATCTACGTAAGCACGATGTTATGTTTTTATTAGTTGTGTACTGTGATGTCCGCTGCAATCTACGTAAGCACGATGTTATGTTTTTATTAGTTCTGTACTGTGATGTCCGCTGCAATCTACGTAAACACGATGTTATGTTTTTATTAGTTCTGTACTGTGATGTCCGCTACAATCTACGTAAACACGATGTTATGTTTTTATTAGTTCTGTACTGTGATGTCCGCTGCAATCTACGTAAACACGATGTTATGTTTTTATTAGTTCTGTACGGTGATGTCAGCTGCAATCTGCGTAAGCACCATGTTATGTTTGTATTAGTTCTGTACTGTGATGTCCGCTGCAATCTACGTAAACACGATGTTATGCTTTTATTAGTTCTGTACTGTGATGTCCGCTGCAATCTACGTAAACACGATGTTATCTTTTTATTAGTTCTGTACTGTGATGTCCGCTACAATCTACGTAAACACGATGTTATGTTTTTATTAGTTCTGTACTGTGATGTCCGCTACAATCTACGTAAACACGATGTTATCTTTTTATTAGTTCTGTATGTGATGTCCGCTACAATCTACGTAAACACGATGTTGTGTTTTTATTAGTTCTGTACTGTGATGTCCGCTGCAATCTACGTAAACACGATGTTATGTTTTTATTAGTTCTGTACTGTGATGTCCGCTACAATCTACGTAAGCACGATGTTATGTTTTTATTAGTTCTGTACTGTGATGTCCGCTACAATCTGCGTAAACACGATGTTATGTTTTTATTAGCTCTGTACTGTGATATCCGCTACAATCTACGTAAACACGATGTTATGTTTTATTAGTTATGTACTGTGATGTCCGCTACAATCTACGTAAACACGATGTTATGTTTTTATTAGTTCTGTACTGTGATGTCCGCTGCAATCTACGTTAACACGATGTTATGTTTTTATTAGTTCTGTACTGTGATATCCGCTACAATCTACGTAAACACGATGTTATGTTTTTATTAGTTCTGTACTGTGATGTCCGCTACAATCTACGTAAGCACGATGTTATGTTTTTATTAGTTCTGTACTGTGATGTCCGCTACAATCTACGTAAACACGATGTTATGTTTTTATTAGTTCTGTACTGTGATGTCCGCTACAATCTGCGTAAGCACGATGTTATCTTTTTATTAGTTCTGTACTGTGATGTCCGCTACAATCTACGTAAACACGATGTTATGTTTGTATTATTTCTGTACTGTGATGTCCGCTACAATCTACGTTAACACGATGTTATGTTTTTATTAGTTCTGTACTGTGATATCCGCTACAATCTACGTAAACACGATGTTATGTTTTTATTAGTTCTGTACTGTGATGTCCGCTACAATCTACGTAAACACGATGTCATGTTTTATTAGTTCTGTACTGTGATGTCCGCTACAATCTAAGTAAACACGATGTTATGTTTTATTAGTTCTGTACTGTGATGTCCGCTACAATCTACGTAAACACGATGTTATGTTTTTATTAGTTGTGTACTGTGATGTCCGCTACAATCTACGTAAACACGATGTTATTTTTTTATTAGTTCTGTACTGTGATGTCCGCTGCAATCTGCGTAAACACGATGTTATGTTTTATTATTTGTGTACTGTGATGTCCGCTACAATCTACCTAAACACGATGTTATGTTTTTATTAGTTCTGTACTGTGATGTCCGCTGCAATCTACGTAAACACGATGTTATGTTTTTATTAGTTCTGTACTGTGATGTCCGCTACAATCTACGTAAACACGATGTTATGTTTTAATAGTTCTGTACTGTGATGTCCGCTACAATCTACGTAAACACGATGTTATGTTTTTATTAGTTCTGTACTGTGATGTCCGCTACAATCTACGTAAACACGATGTTATGTTTTTATTAGTTCTGTACTGTGATGTCCGCTACAATCTACGTAAACACGATGTTATCTTTTTATTAGTTCTGTATGTGATGTCCGCTACAATCTACGTAATCACGATGTTGTGTTTTTATTAGTTCTGTACTGTGATGTCCGCTGCAATCTACGTAAACACGATGTTATGTTTTTATTAGTTCTGTACTGTGATGTCCGCTACAATCTACGTAAGCACGATGTTATGTTTTTATTAGTTCTGTACTGTGATGTCCGCTACAATCTGCGTAAACACGATGTTATGTTTTTATTAGTTCTGTACTGTGATTTCCGCTACAATCTACGTAAACACGATGTTATGTTTTATTAGTTATGTGCTGTGATGTCCGCTACAATCTACGTAAACACGATGTTATGTTTTTATTAGTTCTGTACTGTGATGTCCGCTGCAATCTACGTTAACACGATGTTATGTTTTTATTAGTTCTGTACTGTGATATCCGCTACAATCTACGTAAACACGATGTTATGTTTTTATTAGTTCTGTACTGTGATGTCCGCTACAATCTGCGTAAGCACGATGTTATCTTTTTATTAGTTCTGTACTGTGATGTCCGCTACAATCTACGTAAACACGATGTTATGTTTGTATTAGTTCTGTACTGTGATGTCCGCTACAATCTATGTTAACACGATGTTATGTTTTTATTAGTTCTGTACTGTGATATCCGCTACAATCTACGTAAACACGATGTTATGTTTTTATTAGTTCTGTACTGTGATGTCCGCTACAATCTACGTAAACACGATGTCATGTTTTATTAGTTCTGTACTGTGATGTCCGCTACAATCTAAGTAAACACGATGTTATGTTTTATTAGTTCTGTACTGTGATGTCCGCTACAATCTACGTAAACACGATGTTATGTTTTTATTAGTTGTGTACTGTGATGTTCGCTACAATCTACGTAAACACGATGTTATTTTTTTTATTAGTTCTGTACTGTGATGTCCGCTGCAATCTGCGTAAACACGATGTTATGTTTTATTATTTGTGTACTGTGATGTCCGCTACAATCTACGTAAACACGATGTTATGTTTTTATTAGTTCTGTACTGTGATGTCCGCTGCAATCTACGTAAACACGATGTTATGTTTTTATTAGTTCTGTACTGTGATGTCCGCTACAATCTACGTAAACACGATGTTATGTTTTAATAGTTCTGTACTGTGATGTCCGCTACAATCTACGTAAACACGATGTTATGTTTTTATTAGTTCTGTACTGTGATGTCCGCTACAATCTACGTAAACACAATGTTATTTTTTTTATTATTTCTGTACTGTGATGTCCGCTACAATCTACGTAAACACGATGTTATGTTTTTTTTACTTTCATTTGTTTTGTATTCATATCTTGTTTAAGTTAATTGTATTTTTTGCGTGTCCAACAAAATTTCAATATCAGCTGAGGCCCGTGTCTTTCAACAGTAAAGCGACGGACGTCACTATAGTAAGAGGTTTCTTGCCCTTCCCTAGCATCTAAGATTACCGCCGATCGGTTAATGTTGTTAAATCATTAGTTTTGTTAGTAGTGTTTTTATCGACCATTTGTGTTTCTTGTCCATTCTCTTTAATTCACTACTTCTGATTACACCTTCTGTATCTTCCGTCTTTTTTTTTCAGACAATCCATAAAATATCCTACAATGTTTCAATACTACAGCTAATGCATATAACAATCTCTAACTCAGACAATACAAGGAAGAGTTATCTATCTTACAATACAACAATAGATGATGGTATTATTATATTATGTCTTTGTTGCCACTATTTTGCCCACGAGTAATATTTTACTACACCATTCAATATTCATACAGCTTACAATATATTTGAAATTTGTATGTTTAAAACTCTGCAAATCAAATACAATTTTTAATTTACAATTTCATTTTGTTCAAATCTTGAAACCCGAACACTATACGGCACCATAGAATTATCATGGGCATAGCTACATTAAGCAAACATATAATTCTTACGAACATATTGTTTTTTCGGAACATTTATTTTATATCTATGAACAAATTGTTTACATGAACACACATTTATTTTCTGCACATATCTTTAATTTTACGATTTTACGAACATTTTGTCTTTTATATATTTATCTTATTTGAATATATATACAATACTTGTACACTGTCGAAGCACATTGGTAATATGTGCATGAGGCTTAGAAACGGGGGAAAAGCCGAGCCTTTTCCCGCGTTTCGCGCCGAATACACATATATACCTATATGCTTCGACAGTGCACATGTATTGTATTTATCCTGCAATTGTAGATCGTAAATAAACATTTACTGGACGATGATAAAAGTATTTGAAATAATTGTGTGTATATATTTGAAAACAATATCCCCCGATGCCCCCTGTTTTACATTTGTATGTTCTATTTATAACTGACCAATATCAAAAAAAATATTGGGAAGGCTATTTTGGTCGGTAAGTGTTGTCATTGCAGGATAAATATTCACAGTTAAGAACGAAACTTTACAACAAAAGAAATGATTTCAATTTTCCCATTGTGAACCTTCCATTAATATGTAGCAACATTCCAGCAGCACCTGTATAAAGAGTATATATCTCTAGTTGATCCCATATTCCAGATCTTGTGGTTTCTATCAGGAATTCCTTGATAGAGGGTTGCTGTTAATATGGAAGCTACTGAACCAAGGGTTCCTATTTGTTATGCTCGAAAGTGTTACGCAATATCTGTTTCACACATGATCACGTATAAGTTCCACGTAAACATTTCCCGGTCATTTCCTCATACATGATCGATCACATACTTTGTAGCTAGAGCAAAACGACGGGTACCACTAGTGGAGCAGAAACAACCTCGGAGCACCTGAGTGTATCCCCTGTTTTTAGTGGGGTTCGTATTGTTCAAACTTTAGTTTTCTGTGTAGTGTTACGCAGATCATTGTTTGTCTGTTTGTACGTTTTATTTTGGTCATTGTATGTTTTTCTTTGATATACGGATTCTGATTACCCCTTTTGGTATCGTCAAACTTTTCTGAATACATGCCTAAATATACAGCAATCAACATGACGTCGTCTACGAATTTAAAATTTTAAATTATAATTATAATAATTTGCATAAAATTATTATCTTAAATACTAAAAGTCTTACCTGTACAAATTCGAAGTGGTTCGTGTTGCTAGATCGTTTGTTTTCTCTGTAGTGTTTTGTAGCTCATTGTTTGACCTTTAGTCTCTTTTTTCATTTGACCTTTGTGATGTTTGTTATTCTTTGATTTACGGATTGTGATTTCACATGCCATAGTAATTTCTTTACTTACATATCTCTTAATTACTATCAATGTATCAAATGTAATTTATATTCTGTCAGGAACAATACATTGTGCTATAGTTTATACAGTAAAGTCTACATATCATGAGACAATATCGTCTTTTGAATGTATGATGCTTATATTGTAGAACAAGGAGTCGTTATCTCTATGACAATGCATGTATATATATATATATATATATATATATATATATATATAAGAGGAAGGAACTATTAATTTCGACGTTCCATTTCTGCCAGAGACAAGCGCTTAAGCGTTTGTAAGATCGGAACTGAAATATCCGAATGAATATGTATATTTATATCATGGATACATTTTTACTTACATTAAAATATTTTATCTTTTATTAACAAATATTTACTTTTTATTAATATATATTTACTTCTATGAAAATATATTTAAATTTTATGCGACATATACACAAATAGGAGTATTCTCAAATTTCAAAAATCAATTTTGTAAATACATTGTATTATAAAAATAAATACAGATATTCTAATATTATACGAAAATCTGTTAAAAGTTATTTATTGAGTTCAAGGTAATATTGTATGAAAATTACCTAAATATCCGATTAATGAGTCATATTGAATATAATGTAGACATTGGTAATGCAACGTAATAATCGGAATCCGGTTTTCAGTCAGTGATAAACAAAAAAGTCAATATTTGTCAATCATATCCAAATATTAAGATAATAGAAATGCGAGATTTGAACAAAAACGTCTATATTAACTTTGTTTACACAGTCACAATTATCTAAGGACCAGAACAAAGGGTTTTATTTAGGTCATAATTGTACTAATGATTTTTTCCAACATCCACCAAAGATATTGTTGTCATAGAAATAGTTCTGATGTCATTTCATATGATGCTTGGTAGATTTAGAATGTTATCTTGTTTCTACTCGTTTACAACACACGATAGGAATTGCTTTCTATGCTCAATCAGTCATGAGTGAAACATTTCTTTGAAAGATAGCACTACAAAAGTCTTTTTTATGAATGGATGCTTATTTCACAGTAAACTGTTTCGTACTGTGCTTTGTGTAATGAACTATTTTGTTGAAATTACATGTTCCTGATATTTAATAGACTGATTCCGACGGTACTCCAGGGTAGCAGAAATATGTTTTGAAAGGGAGTCTGCTATTTGTAATGATGGGATCAAGTCCTTGTAGGAAAGTAATGTAAAATAGGGAACCAGTAGGTTCAAGGTCAATATATTGAAAAACCAAATAATTTTAAAGTCTTTCGGATCAAGAAAACATAAGTCCCTAGAAAGGATAGCTAAACTATGGCTAAAGTTACCTACCTCAGATAATAAATACATGTTACAAAAAACATAAGTCCCTAGAAAGGATAACTAAACTATGGCTAAAGTTACCTACCTCAGATAATAAATACATGCTACAGAAAACATAAGTCCCTAGAAAGGATAGCTAAACTATGGCTAAAGTTACCTACCTCAGATAATAAATACATGCTACAGAAAACATAAGTCCCTAGAAAGGATAGCTAAACTATGGCTAAGGTTACCTACCTCAGATAATAAATACATGTTACAGAAAACATATGTCCCTAGAAAGGATAGCTAAACTATGGCTAAGGTTACCTACCTCAGATAATAAATACATGCTACAGAAAACATAAGTCCCTAGAAAGGATAGCTAAACTATGGCTAAGGTTACCTACCTCAGATAATAAATACATGTTACAGAAAACATATGTCCCTAGAAAGGATAGCTAAACTATGGCTAAGGTTACCTACCTCAGGTAATAAATACATGCTACAGAAAACATAAGTCCCTAGAAAGGATAGCTAAACTATGGCTAAGGTTACCTACCTCAGATAATAAATACATGTTACAGAAAACATAAGTCCCTAGAAAGGATAGCTAAACTATGGCTAAGGTTACCTACCTCAGGTAATAAATACATGCTACAGAAAACATATGTCCCTAGAAAGGATAGCTAAACTATGGCTAAGGTTACCTACCTCAGATAATAAATACATGCTACAGAAAACATATGTCCCTAGAAAGGATAGCTAAACTCGGCTATGGTTACCTACCTCAGATAATAAATACATGCTACAGAAAACATATGTCCCTAGAAAGGATAGCTAAACTATGGCTAAGGTTACCTAACTCAGGTAATAAATACATGCTACAGAAAACATATGTCCCTAGAAAGGATAGCTAAACTATGGCTAAGGTTACCTACCTCAGATAATAAATACATGTTACAGAAAACATAAGTCCCTAGAAAGGATAGCTAAACTATGGCTAAGGTTACCTACCTCAGATAATAAATACATGCTACAGAAAACATAAGTCTCTAGAAAGGATAGCTAAACTATGGCTAAGGTTACCTACCTCAGATAATAAATACATGTTACAGAAAACATAAGTCCCTAGAATGGATAGCTAAACTATGGCTAAGGTTACCTACCTCAGATAATAAATACATGCTACAGAAAACATAAGTCCCTAGAAAGGATAGCTAAACTATGGCTAAGGTTACCTACCTCAGATAATAAATACATGCTACAGAAAACATAAGTCCCTACAAAGGATAGCTAAACTATGGCTAAGGTTACCTACCTCAGATAATAAATACATGCTACAGAAAATATAAGTCTCTAAAAAGGATAGCCAAACTCGGCTATGGTTACCTACCTCAGATAATAAATACATGCAACAGAAAACATATGTCCATAGAAAGGATAGCTAAACTATGGCTAAGGTTACCTACCTCAGATAATAAATACATGCTACAGAAAACATAAGTCCCTAGAAAAGATAGCTAAACTATGGCTAAGGTTACCTAACTCAGGTAATAAATACATGCTACAGAAAACATAAGTCTCTAAAAAGGATAGCCAAACTCAGCTATGGTTACCTACCTCAGATAATAAATACATGTTACAGAAAACATAAGTCCCTAGAAAGGATAGCTAAGCTATGGCTAAGGTTACCTACCTCAGATAATAAATACATGCTACAGAAAACATAAGTCCCTAGAAAGGATAGCTAAACTATGGCTAAAGTTACCTACCTCAGATAATAAATACATGTTACAGAAAACATAAGTCCCTAGAAAGGATAGCTAAGCTATGGCTAAGGTTACCTACCTCAGATAATAAATACATGCTACAGAAAACATAAGTCCCTAGAAAGGATAACTAAACTATGGCTAAGGTTACCTACCTCAGATAATAAATACATGCTACAGAAAACATAAGTCCCTAGAAAGGATAGCTAAACTATGGCTAAGGTTACCTACCTCAGATAATAAATACATGCTACAGAAAACATATGTCCCTAGAAAGGATAGCTAAACTATGGCTAAGGTTACCTACCTCAGATAATAAATACATGCTACAGAAAACATATGTCCCTAGAAAGGATAGCTAAACTATGGCTATGGTTACCTACCTCAGATAATAAATACATGCTACAGAAAATATAAGTCTCTAAAAAGGATAGCCAAACTCGGCTATGGTTACCTACCTCAGATAATAAATACATGCAACAGAAAACATATGTCCCTAGAAAGGATAGCTAAACTATGGCTAAGGTTACCTACCTCAGATAATAAATACATGCTACAGAAAACATAAGTCCCTAGAAAAGATAGCTAAACTATGGCTAAGGTTACCTAACTCAGGTAATAAATACATGCTACAGAAAACAGAAGTCTCTAAAAAGGATAGCCAAACTCAGCTATGGTTACCTACCTCAGATAATAAATACATGTTACAGAAAACATAAGTTCTTAGAAAGGATAGCTAAGCTATGGCTAAGGTTACCTACCTCAGATAATAAATACATGTTACAGAAAACCGAAGGAGCAATCAAAAATGGACAATCCATAGATGCTGGCAACATTGAGTACACAAGACACAGGACGCAGACAAACAAAGCAAATAATACAACACAGACAACTAAAAAGATAAGGAGCATGGACCCCACCAAAAAACCGGATTGAACCGAGTCGCCGGCGAAGAACAAAAAGTTCATGACTCTTATAAGACACCTATCATGTTACTCGTATATTCAATATATGTTTTCGACACCACCATACGCACACAAACACAAATGACGTAAATAAGACATGACCTCTCCTGCTACAACCGGAGGAAAAGTTGAACCGAACATTGTTTTATGCCGAAATCGTAACGGACATCACAACACGGAACTAAGAATGTGAAGACACAAAATAGGACAACGCAAAAAACTAAAAAGATGAGCAACACGCACCCCACCAAAATATCGGGGTGAACTCAAGTTCTCGTGAAGGGTAAGCAGTTCCTGTTTCTGATAAGACGACTGCCGTCATTCATATATACAACGACAAGCAAAGTGAATCCTCAAATGTCAAATGTTGGCATCGTCTGACAGTAAGACTAAGGGTGCTCCTATTAGAACAAGAACTGCCAACCATTCCGGGGTATTCTGGTTTCAGTGGGGTTGGCGTTGTTCAAACCTTAGTTTACTGTTGATGGCTATGCCAAACAATAATGTTTTTGTTCGATTGCTTGTCTTTGTTTTTGTTTTTGTACGTTTTTTTTTCTTTTGTATTTCTTATATTTTTTGGGTTATTTTTCTTATTTGGCCTCTGCATTGTTTGCCTTCTTCGATTTACGATCTCTGATTACTCGTTTGGTATATTGAACGTTGTTTTTCTTACTCATACATCCTAACCCAATTAACACTATCTCTGTCAGAGCTGACGATCCTAAGTTTTAAACTAACTTCTACTTTGCTGACAAAATTCTCATTATTCTACAGGATTTGTGCTTCTTTTCCTTTGTAATCTGTCAAACCTGCCTTTTTACATGCTACATGTAGACACAAATCTATTAACACTACCAATTTGATGTGGAAAGGGTAGGACAGCTGTCAGATTGACAATGGTTCATATGTGCATTAGCTATAACTGATTACAGCCGGGGGATACTCTAATGATGATCTTCCGTCATTGTATAATGGACAACATGTTGCTATATGTCAGACAAGTATAGCAACTTCCTGAGAATTCTATTTATAATTAATCAGCAATGCTTAACTCTAATAAATAAATAATAACAGGATAGAGTTCTAGTGATGGTGACAATATTAACAGACTTCTAGATGTGATACCATCACCTTTTACATCAGTGAATGTCGTAGCACTTAATAGAAGCCTCACACGTTTGCCATTATCAGATGGGTTTATAGTAAAAAAAACAATGAAGGACTTGTACAGATTGTAAATAATTTGCTAAAGTAATACAAACACCATAATGTTCTCAAAACTTACATCAAGCTGTTCTTCAATCATCTAGCATGTTTGACGAGCTGTATTTCAGTAACATATATATTTCTTCATAATACTACACACACATATTGACATATTGCTTTAATTGCCTTTTTAGCTCTTAGATTTTGAAGAGCACTTCATTTAATTTAATCCTGTAGTTATCTAATATCAATTGTTAACAACCAAGGTTATTAGCAGCTATGTTATACCTTATTGTCAGGAATGAAATAAAACTCGACTTTAAGTGGTATCCTAGAGTAGAAATTCAGTAATTCACTCACCTTATTTGAACAGGAAAATCTTATTACGATTTGCAGATGACGATAGTAAAGCTAATAAGAAGACTGTTGTGATTGTCGGTCTAGCACAAAGATGACGACAGTAAAGCTAATAAGAAGACTGTTGTGATTGTCGGACTAGCACAAAGATGACGACAGTAAAGCTAATAAGAAGACTGTTGTGATTGTCGGTCTAGCACAAAGATGACGACAGTAAAGTTAATAAGAAGACTGCTGTGATTGTCGGTCTAGTACAAAGATGACGATAGTAAAGCTAATAAGAAGACTGTTGTGATTGTCGGACTAGCACAAAGATGACGACAGTAAAGCTAATAAGAAGACTGTTGTGATTGTCGGTCTAGCACAAAGATGACGACAGTAAAGCTAATAAGAAGACTATTGTGATTGTCGGTCTAGCACAAAGATGACGACAGTAAAGCTAATAAGAAGACTGTTGTGATTGTCGGTTTAGCACAAAGATGACGATAGTAAAGCTAATAAGAAGACTGTTGTGATTGTCGGTCTAGTACAAAGATGACGACAGTAAAGCTAATAAGAAGACTGTTGTGATTGTCGGTCTAGCACAAAGATGACGACAGTAAAGCTAATAAGAAGACTGTTGTGATTGTCGTTCTAGCACCAAGATGACGACAGTAAAGCTAATAAGAAGACTGTTGTGATTGTCGGTCTAGCACAAAGATGACGACAGTAAAGCTAATAAGAAGACTGTTGTGATTGTCGGTCTAGCACAAAGATGACGACAGTAAAGCTAATAAGAAGACTGTTGTGATTGTCGGTCTAGCACAAATATGACGATAGTAAAGCTAATAAGAAGACTGTTGTGATTGTCGGTATAGCACAAAGATGACGACAGTAAAGCTAATAAGAAGACTGTTGTGATTGTCGGTCTAGCACAAAGATGACGACAGTAAAGCTAATAAGAAGACTGTTGTGATTGTCGGTCTAGCACAAAGATGACGACAGTAAAGCTAATAAGAAGACTGTTGTGATTGTCGGTCTAGCACAAAGATGACGACAGTAAAGCTAATAAGAAGACTGTTGTGATTGTCGGACTAGCACAAAGATGACGACAGTAAAGCTAATAAGAAGACTGTTGTGATTGTCGGTCTAGCACAAAGATGACGATAGTAAAGCTAATAAGAAGACTGTTGTGATTGTCGGTCTAGCACAAAGATGACGACAGTAAAGCTAATAAGAAGACTGTTGTGATTGTCGGTCTAGCACAAAGATGACGATAGTAAAGCTAATAAGAAGACTGTTGTGATTGTCGGTCTAGCACAAAGATGACGATAGTAAAGCTAATAAGAAGACTGTTGTGATTGTCGGTCTAGCACAAAGATGACTACAGTAAAGCTAATAAGAAGACTATTGTGATTGTCGGTCTAGCACAAAGATGACGACAGTAAAGCTAATAAGAAGACTATTGTGATTGTCGGTCTAGCACAAAGATGACGACAGTAAAGCTAATAAGAAGACTATTGTGATTGTCGGTCTAGCACAAAGATGACGACAGTAAAGCTAATAAGAAGACTGTTGTGATTGTCGGTCTAGCACAAAGATGACGATAGTAAAGCTAATAAGAAGACTGTTGTGATTGTCGGTCTAGCACAAAGATGACGATAGTAAAGCTAATAAGAAGACTGTTGTGATTGTCGGTCTAGCACAAAGATGACGATAGTAAAGCTAATAAGAAGACTGTTGTGATTGTCGGTCTAGCACAAAGATGACGATAGTAAAGCTAATAAGAAGACTATTGTGATTGTCGGTCTAGCACAAAGATGACGACAGTAAAGCTAATAAGAAGACTATTGTGATTGTCGGTCTAGCACAAAGATGACGATAGTAAAGCTAATAAGAAGACTATTGTGATTGTCGGTCTAGCACAAAGATGACGACAGTAAAGCTAATAAGAAGACTGTTGTGATTGTCGGTCTAGCACAAAGATGACGATAGTAAAGCTAATAAGAAGACTGTTGTGATTGTCGGTCTAGCACAAAGATGACGATAGTAAAGCTAATAAGAAGACTGTTGTGATTGTCGGTCTAGCACAAAGATGACGATAGTAAAGCTAATAAGAAGACTGTTGTGATTGTCGGTCTAGCACAAAGATGACGATAGTAAAGCTAATAAGAAGACTGTTGTGATTGTCGGTCTAGCACAAAGATGACTACAGTAAAGCTAATAAGAAGACTATTGTGATTGTCGGTCTAGCACAAAGATCACGACAGTAAAGCTAATAAGAAGACTATTGTGATTGTCGGTCTAGCACAAAGATGACGATAGTAAAGCTAATAAGAAGACTATTGTGATTGTCGGTCTAGCACAAAGATGAAAAAAGTAAAGCTAATAAGAAGACTGTTGTGATTGTCGGTCTAGGACAAAGATGACGATAGTAAAGCTAATACGAAGACTGTTGTGATTGTCGGTCTAGCACAAAGATGACGACAGTAAAGCTAATAAGAAGACTGTTGTGATTGTCGGTCTAGCACAAAGATGACGACAGTAAAGCTAATAAGAAGACTGTTGTGATTGTCGGTCTGGCACAAAGATGACGACAGTAAAGCTAATAAGAAGACTGTTGTGATTGTCGGTCTAGCACAAAGATGACGATAGTAAAGCTAATAAGAAGACTGTTGTGATTGTCGGTCTAGCACAAAGATGACGACAGTAAAGCTAATACGAAGACTGTTGTGATTGTCGGTCTAGCACAAAGATGACGATAGTAAAGCTAATAAGAAGACTGTGGTGATTGTCGGTCTAGTACAAAGATGACGACAGTAAAGCTAATAAGAAGACTGTTGTGATTGTCGGTCTAGCACAAAGATGACGATAGTAAAGCTAATAAGAAGACTGTTGTGATTGTCGGTCTAGCACAAAGATGACGATAGTAAAGCTAATAAGAAGACTGTTGTGATTGTCGGTCTAGCACAAAGATGACGACAGTAAAGCTAATAAGAAGACTATTGTGATTGTCGGTCTAGCACAAAGATGACGACAGTAAAGCTAATAAGAAGACTGTTGTGATTGTCGGTCTAGCACAAAGATGACGACAGTAAAGCTAATAAGAAGACTGTTGTGATTGTCGGTCTAGCACAAAGATGACGACAGTAAAGCTAATAAGAAGACTGTTGTGATTGTCGGTCTAGCACAAACATGACGATAATAAAGCTAATAAGAAGACTGTTGTGATTGTCGGTCTAGTACAAAGATGACGATAGTAAAGCTAATAAGAAGACTGTTGTGATTGTCGGTCTAGCACAAAGATGACGACAGTAAAGCTAATAAGAAGACTGTTGTGATTGTCGGACTAGCACAAAGATGACGACAGTAAAGCTAATAAGAAGACTGTTGTGATTGTCGGTCTAGCACAAAGATGACGACAGTAAAGTTAATAAGAAGACTGCTGTGATTGTCGGTCTAGCACAAAGATGACGATAGTAAAGCTAATAAGAAGACTGTTGTGATTGTCGGACTAGCACAAAGATGACGACAGTAAAGCTAATAAGAAGACTGTTGTGATTGTCGGTCTAGCACAAAGATGACGACAGTAAAGCTAATAAGAAGACTATTGTGATTGTCGGTCTAGCACAAAGATGACGACAGTAAAGCTAATAAGAAGACTGTTGTGATTGTCGGTTTAGCACAAAGATGACGATAGTAAAGCTAATAAGAAGACTGTTGTGATTGTCGGTCTAGTACAAAGATGACGACAGTAAAGCTAATAAGAAGACTGTTGTGATTGTCGGTCTAGCACAAAGATGACGACAGTAAAGCTAATAAGAAGACTGTTGTGATTGTCGTTCTAGCACCAAGATGACGACAGTAAAGCTAATAAGAAGACTGTTGTGATTGTCGGTCTAGCACAAAGATGACGACAGTAAAGCTAATAAGAAGACTGTTGTGATTGTCGGTCTAGCACAAAGATGACGACAGTAAAGCTAATAAGAAGACTGTTGTGATTGTCGGTCTAGCACAAAGATGACGATAGTAAAGCTAATAAGAAGACTGTTGTGATTGTCGGTCTAGCACAAAGATGACGATAGTAAAGCTAATAAGAAGACTGTTGTGATTGTCGGTCTAGCACAAAGATGACGACAGTAAAGCTAATAAGAAGACTATTGTGATTGTCGGTCTAGCACAAAGATGACGACAGTAAAGCTAATAAGAAGACTGTTGTGATTGTCGGTCTAGCACAAAGATGACGACAGTAAAGCTAATAAGAAGACTGTTGTGATTGTCGGTCTAGCACAAAGATGACGACAGTAAAGCTAATAAGAAGACTGTTGTGATTGTCGGTCTAGCACAAACATGACGATAATAAAGCTAATAAGAAGACTGTTGTGATTGTCGGTCTAGTACAAAGATGACGATAGTAAAGCTAATAAGAAGACTGTTGTGATTGTCGGTCTAGCACAAAGATGACGACAGTAAAGCTAATAAGAAGACTGTTGTGATTGTCGGACTAGCACAAAGATGACGACAGTAAAGCTAATAAGAAGACTGTTGTGATTGTCGGTCTAGCACAAAGATGACGACAGTAAAGTTAATAAGAAGACTGCTGTGATTGTCGGTCTAGCACAAAGATGACGATAGTAAAGCTAATAAGAAGACTGTTGTGATTGTCGGACTAGCACAAAGATGACGACAGTAAAGCTAATAAGAAGACTGTTGTGATTGTCGGTCTAGCACAAAGATGACGACAGTAAAGCTAATAAGAAGACTGTTGTGATTGTCGGTCTAGCACAAAGATGACGACAGTAAAGCTAATAAGAAGACTGTTGTGATTGTCGGTTTAGCACAAAGATGACGATAGTAAAGCTAATAAGAAGACTGTTGTGATTGTCGGTCTAGTACAAAGATGACGACAGTAAAGCTAATAAGAAGACTGTTGTGATTGTCGGTCTAGCACCAAGATGACGACAGTAAAGCTAATAAGAAGACTGTTGTGATTGTCGTTCTAGCACCAAGATGACGACAGTAAAGCTAATAAGAAGACTGTTGTGATTGTCGGTCTAGCACAAAGATGACGACAGTAAAGCTAATAAGAAGACTGTTGTGATTGTCGGTCTAGCACAAAGATGACGACAGTAAAGCTAATAAGAAGACTGTTGTGATTGTCGGTCTAGCACAAATATGACGATAGTAAAGCTAATAAGAAGACTGTTGTGATTGTCGGTCTAGCACAAAGATGACGACAGTAAAGCTAATAAGAAGACTGTTGTGATTGTCGGTCTAGCACAAAGATGACGACAGTAAAGCTAATAAGAAGACTGTTGTGATTGTCGGTCTAGCACAAAGATGACGACAGTAAAGCTAATAAGAAGACTGTTGTGATTGTCGGACTAGCACAAAGATGACGACAGTAAAGCTAATAAGAAGACTGTTGTGATTGTCGGTCTAGCACAAAGATGACGATAGTAAAGCTAATAAGAAGACTGTTGTGATTGTCGGTCTAGCACAAATATGACGACAGTAAAGCTAATAAGAAGACTGTTGTGATTGTCGGTCTAGCACAAAGATGACGATAGTAAAGCTAATAAGAAGACTGTTGTGATTGTCGGTCTAGCACAAAGATGACGACAGTAAAGCTAATAAGAAGACTGTTGTGATTGTCGGTCTAGCACAAAGATGACGACAGTAAAGCTAATAAGAAGACTGTTGTGATTGTCGGACTAGCACAAAGATGACGACAGTAATGCTAATAAGAAGACTGTTGTGATTGTCGGTCTAGTACACAGAAGACGACAGTAAAGCTAATAAGAAGACTGTTGTGATTGTCGGTCTAGCACAAAGATGACGACAGTAAAGCTAATAAGAAGACTGTTGTGATTGTCGGTCTAGCACAAAGATGACGACAGTAAAGCTAATAAGAAGACTGTTGTGATTGTCGGTCTAGCACAAAGATGACGATAGTAAAGCTAGTAAGAAGACTGTTGTGATTGTCGGTCTAGCACAAATATGACGATAGTAAAGCTAGTAAGAAGACTGTTGTGATTGTCGGTCTAGCACAAAGATGACGACAGTAAAGCTAATAAGAAAACTGTTGTGATTGCCGGTCTAGCACAAAGATGACGACAGTAAAGCTAATAAGATGACTATTGTGATTGTCGGTCTAGCACAAAGATGACGATAGTAAAGCTAATAAGAAGACTGTTGTGATTGTCGGTCTAGCACAAAGATGACGACAGTAAAGCTAATAAGAAGACTGTTGTGATTGTCGGTCTAGCACAAATATGACGACAGTAAAGCTAATAAGAAGACTGTTGTGATTGCCGGTCTAGCACAAAGATGACGACAGTAAAGCTAATAAGAAGACTATTGTGATTGTCGGTCTAGCACAAATATGACGATAGTAAAGCTAATAAGAAGACTGTTGTGATTGTCGGTCTAGCACAAAGATGACGACAGTAAAGCTAATAAGAAGACTGTTGTGATTGTCGGTCTAGCACAAAGATGACGATAGTAAAGCTAATAAGAAGACTGTTGTGATTGTCGGTCTAGCACCAAGATGACGATAGTAAAGCTAATAAGAAGACTGTTGTGATTGTCGGACTAGCACAAAGATGACGACAGTAAAGCTAATAAGAAAACTGTTGTGATTGTCGGACTAGCACAAAGATGACGATAGTAAAGCTAATAAGAAGACTGTTGTGATTGTCGGTCTAGCACAAAGATGACGACAGTAAAGCTAATAAGAAAACTGTTGTGATTGTCGGTCTAGCACAAAGATGACGACAGTAAAGCTAATAAGAAGACTGTTGTGATTGTCGGACTAGCACAAAGATGACGACAGTAAAGCTAATAAGAAAACTGTTGTGATTGTCGGACTAGCGCAAAGATGACGATAGTAAAGCTAATAAGAAGACTGTTGTGATTGTCGGTCTAGCACAAAGATGACGACAGTAAAGCTAATAAGAAAACTGTTGTGATTGTCGGTCTAGCACAAAGATGACGACAGTAAAGCTAATAAGAAGACTGTTGTGATTGTCGGACTAGCACAAAGATGACGACAGTAAAGCTAATAAGAAAACTGTTGTGATTGTCGGTCTAGCACAAAGATGACGACAGTAAAGCTAATAAGAAGACTGTTGTGATTGTCGGTCTAGCACAAAGATGACGACAGTAAAGCTAATAAGAAGACTTGTGATTGTCGGTCTAGCACAAAGATGACGACAGTAAAGCTAATAAGAAGACTGTTGTGATTGTCGGTCTAGCACAAAGATGACGACAGTAAAGCTAATAAGAAGACTGTTGTGATTGTCGGTCTAGCACAAAGATGACGATAGTAAAGCTAATAAGAAGACTGTTGTGATTGTCGGTCTAGCACAAAGATGACGACAGTAAAGCTAATAAGAAGACTGTTGTGATTGTCGGACTAGCACAAAGATGACGACAGTAATGCTAATAAGAAGACTGTTGTGATTGTCGGTCTAGCACAAAGATGACGACAGTAAAGCTAATAAGAAGACTGTTGTGATTGTCGGACTAGTACAAAGATGACGACAGTAATGCTAATAAGAAGACTGTTGTGATTGTCGGTCTAGTACAAAGATGACGACAGTAAAGCTAATAAGAAGACTGTTGTGATTGTCGGTCTAGTACAAAGATGACGACAGTAATGCTAATAAGAAGACTGTTGTGATTGTCGGTCTAGCACAAAGATGACGACAGTAAAGCTAATAAGAAGACTGTTGTGATTGTCGGACTAGCACAAAGATGACGACAGTAATGCTAATAAGAAGACTGTTGTGATTGTCGGTCTAGTACAAAGATGACGACAGTAATGCTAATAAGAAGACTGTTGTGATTGTCGGTCTAGTACAAAGATGACGACAGTAAAGCTAATAAGAAGACTGTTGTGATTGTCGGTCTATCACAAAGATGACTACAGTAAAGCTAATAAGAAGACTGTTGTGATTGTCGGTCTAGCACAAAGATGACGACAGTAAAGCTAATAAGAAGACTGTTGTGATTGTCGGTCTAGCACAAAGATGACGACAGTAAAGCTAATAAGAAGACTGTTGTGATTGCCGGTCTAGCACAAAGATGACGACAGTAAAGCTAATAAGAAGACTGTTGTGATTGCTGGTCTAGCACAAAGATGACGACAGTAAAGCTAATAAGAAGACTATTGTGATTGTCGGTCTAGCACAAAGATGACGACAGTAAAGCTAATAAGAAGGCTGTTGTGATTGTCGGTCTAGCACAAAGATGACGATAGTAAAGCTAATAAGAAGACTGTTGTGATTGTCGGTCTAGCACAAAGATGACGACAGTAAAGCTAATAAGAAGACTGTTGTGATTGTCGGTCTAGCACAAAGATGACGATAGTAAAGCTAATAAGAAAACTGTTGTGATTGTCGGACTAGCACAGAGATGACGATAGTAAAGCTAATAAGAAGACTGTTGTGATTGTCGGACTAGCACAAAGATGACGACAGTAAAGCTAATAAGAAAACTGTTGTGATTGTCGGACTAGCACAAAGATGACGATAGTAAAGCTAATAAGAAGACTGTTGTGATTGTCGGTCTAGCACAAAGATGACGACAGTAAAGCTAATAAGAAAACTGTTGTGATTGTCGGTCTAGCACAAAGATGACGATAGTAAAGCTAATAAGAAGACTGTTGTGATTGTCGGTCTAGCACAAATATGACGACAGTAAAGCTAATAAGAAGACTGTTGTGATTGTCGGTCTAGCACAAAGATGACGATAGTAAAGCTAATAAGAAGACTGTTGTGATTGTCGGTCTAGCACAAAGATGACGACAGTAAAGCTAATAAGAAGACTGTTGTGATTGTCGGTCTAGCACAAAGATGACGACAGTAAAGCTAATAAGAAGACTGTTGTGATTGTCGGACTAGCACAAAGATGACGACAGTAATGCTAATAAGAAGACTGTTGTGATTGTCGGTCTAGTACACAGAAGACGACAGTAAAGCTAATAAGAAGACTGTTGTGATTGTCGGTCTAGCACAAAGATGACGACAGTAAAGCTAATAAGAAGACTGTTGTGATTGTCGGTCTAGCACAAAGATGACGACAGTAAAGCTAATAAGAAGACTGTTGTGATTGTCGGTCTAGCACAAAGATGACGATAGTAAAGCTAGTAAGAAGACTGTTGTGATTGTCGGTCTAGCACAAATATGACGATAGTAAAGCTAGTAAGAAGACTGTTGTGATTGTCGGTCTAGCACAAAGATGACGACAGTAAAGCTAATAAGAAAACTGTTGTGATTGCCGGTCTAGCACAAAGATGACGACAGTAAAGCTAATAAGATGACTATTGTGATTGTCGGTCTAGCACAAAGATGACGATAGTAAAGCTAATAAGAAGACTGTTGTGATTGTCGGTCTAGCACAAAGATGACGACAGTAAAGCTAATAAGAAGACTGTTGTGATTGTCGGTCTAGCACAAATATGACGACAGTAAAGCTAATAAGAAGACTGTTGTGATTGCCGGTCTAGCACAAAGATGACGACAGTAAAGCTAATAAGAAGACTATTGTGATTGTCGGTCTAGCACAAATATGACGATAGTAAAGCTAATAAGAAGACTGTTGTGATTGTCGGTCTAGCACAAAGATGACGACAGTAAAGCTAATAAGAAGACTGTTGTGATTGTCGGTCTAGCACAAAGATGACGATAGTAAAGCTAATAAGAAGACTGTTGTGATTGTCGGTCTAGCACCAAGATGACGATAGTAAAGCTAATAAGAAGACTGTTGTGATTGTCGGACTAGCACAAAGATGACGACAGTAAAGCTAATAAGAAAACTGTTGTGATTGTCGGACTAGCACAAAGATGACGATAGTAAAGCTAATAAGAAGACTGTTGTGATTGTCGGTCTAGCACAAAGATGACGACAGTAAAGCTAATAAGAAAACTGTTGTGATTGTCGGTCTAGCACAAAGATGACGACAGTAAAGCTAATAAGAAGACTGTTGTGATTGTCGGACTAGCACAAAGATGACGACAGTAAAGCTAATAAGAAAACTGTTGTGATTGTCGGACTAGCGCAAAGATGACGATAGTAAAGCTAATAAGAAGACTGTTGTGATTGTCGGTCTAGCACAAAGATGACGACAGTAAAGCTAATAAGAAAACTGTTGTGATTGTCGGTCTAGCACAAAGATGACGACAGTAAAGCTAATAAGAAGACTGTTGTGATTGTCGGACTAGCACAAAGATGACGACAGTAAAGCTAATAAGAAAACTGTTGTGATTGTCGGTCTAGCACAAAGATGACGACAGTAAAGCTAATAAGAAGACTGTTGTGATTGTCGGTCTAGCACAAAGATGACGACAGTAAAGCTAATAAGAAGACTTGTGATTGTCGGTCTAGCACAAAGATGACGACAGTAAAGCTAATAAGAAGACTGTTGTGATTGTCGGTCTAGCACAAAGATGACGACAGTAAAGCTAATAAGAAGACTGTTGTGATTGTCGGTCTAGCACAAAGATGACGATAGTAAAGCTAATAAGAAGACTGTTGTGATTGTCGGTCTAGCACAAAGATGACGACAGTAAAGCTAATAAGAAGACTGTTGTGATTGTCGGACTAGCACAAAGATGACGACAGTAATGCTAATAAGAAGACTGTTGTGATTGTCGGTCTAGCACAAAGATGACGACAGTAAAGCTAATAAGAAGACTGTTGTGATTGTCGGACTAGTACAAAGATGACGACAGTAATGCTAATAAGAAGACTGTTGTGATTGTCGGTCTAGTACAAAGATGACGACAGTAAAGCTAATAAGAAGACTGTTGTGATTGTCGGTCTAGTACAAAGATGACGACAGTAATGCTAATAAGAAGACTGTTGTGATTGTCGGTCTAGCACAAAGATGACGACAGTAAAGCTAATAAGAAGACTGTTGTGATTGTCGGACTAGCACAAAGATGACGACAGTAATGCTAATAAGAAGACTGTTGTGATTGTCGGTCTAGTACAAAGATGACGACAGTAATGCTAATAAGAAGACTGTTGTGATTGTCGGTCTAGTACAAAGATGACGACAGTAAAGCTAATAAGAAGACTGTTGTGATTGTCGGTCTATCACAAAGATGACTACAGTAAAGCTAATAAGAAGACTGTTGTGATTGTCGGTCTAGCACAAAGATGACGACAGTAAAGCTAATAAGAAGACTGTTGTGATTGTCGGTCTAGCACAAAGATGACGACAGTAAAGCTAATAAGAAGACTGTTGTGATTGCCGGTCTAGCACAAAGATGACGACAGTAAAGCTAATAAGAAGACTGTTGTGATTGCTGGTCTAGCACAAAGATGACGACAGTAAAGCTAATAAGAAGACTATTGTGATTGTCGGTCTAGCACAAAGATGACGACAGTAAAGCTAATAAGAAGGCTGTTGTGATTGTCGGTCTAGCACAAAGATGACGATAGTAAAGCTAATAAGAAGACTGTTGTGATTGTCGGTCTAGCACAAAGATGACGACAGTAAAGCTAATAAGAAGACTGTTGTGATTGTCGGTCTAGCACAAAGATGACGATAGTAAAGCTAATAAGAAAACTGTTGTGATTGTCGGACTAGCACAGAGATGACGATAGTAAAGCTAATAAGAAGACTGTTGTGATTGTCGGACTAGCACAAAGATGACGACAGTAAAGCTAATAAGAAAACTGTTGTGATTGTCGGACTAGCACAAAGATGACGATAGTAAAGCTAATAAGAAGACTGTTGTGATTGTCGGTCTAGCACAAAGATGACGACAGTAAAGCTAATAAGAAAACTGTTGTGATTGTCGGTCTAGCACAAAGATGACGACAGTAAAGCTAATAAGAAAACTGTTGTGATTGTCGGTCTAGCACAAAGATGACGACAGTAAAGCTAATAAGAAGACTGTTGTGATTGTCGGTCTAGCACAAAGATGACGACAGTAAAGCTAATAAGAAGACTGTTGTGATTGTCGGTCTAGCACAAAGATGACGACAGTAAAGCTAATAAGAAGACTGTTGTGATTGTCGGTCTAACACACATATGACGACATCATCATTTCATCAAAGGATAACCCGTTCTCAACATGCCGTTGGACAATAATCACAAACTCACTGAAATAATTGCGCCTAATATTCTATGAGCGACATTATGAATTAGCTGATCCACATGTACCACCTGTGGCTTCAACAATTACAGACATACCTCAAATGTGAGCATTCTAGTGGCGTAGGTTGTAAATATTTTATCCAAATTATCTAGTAAATGTTTATTATGATTATTTTATTTTTGCTGCAAATGAAAATTTAGTCTCACTCCCAGAGCTATCCGGAATTTTTAGTTTGTGTTACTGGTGCTGTTGTTGTTTATCTTCGTATCACCATTTAATTGAAAAATCTCTTTGGACATTGATATTCCGTGATCAGATTTGTTCGGACTTTGATATTCCGTGATCAGGTTTGTTCGGACTTTGATATTCCGTGATCAGGTTTGTTCGGACATTGACATTCCGTGATCGGGTTCGCTCGGATTTTGATATTCCGTGGTCGGGATTGTTCGGACTTTGATATTCCGTGGTCGGGATTGTTCGGACTTTGATATTCCGTGGTCGGGATTGTTCGGACTTTGATACAATGTGATCACTTGTGTTCCTAATTTTGATACTCTGTCTTTGTATGGTCTTTGATGTTCTGTGCTCGTCGGTATTCGGGTGTGGATTCTTTATGTTCGTCTTTGTTTAGACTTCTATGGAAAGAAAGTTTAAACTGTGATGGTCTACAATTCCACCAATATCAAGAAAACAAACAATCGGCTCCGACATTCTCACTGAACCCCAAAATAAAAAACCACGACATATGACGTTAAAAATTCAGGCCCTGGCTTAGAGCAGTTGCAAGAATGTCAAAAGGTTAAACCGGTTAATGGGATCATAATCCTTGCATAGTGTGTATTCGTCTTTGCTGGGAATTGGATAGTCTGTGTTCGTCTTTGTGTGGACTAAGATACTCAGTGCTCGTTTTCTTGGACTTAAATAATATCTGTTAATTGATCTTTGTGTGGAGTTCGGATGTTTTGTGTTCATCTTTGGTCAGTCTTGGATACTTTGTATTTATTTTAGTCCTAACTTGGATACTCTATGTTCGTCTTGTATGGCAATGTATGAACATTTGTACAAGTAATAGTATTACAGTTTCGGATGGTATTCAACCAATTATAATTGTATATTGTACCATGTTGTTCGAACAAAACTATTTTAACCCTATTATAAAGTGATATATCTTTCAACAATTATGACTGTATTCAATTCAATATAATCATAAGTGATTATAGTAGGAAAAACACCCTTGATAGCTTATCTTTCAAAATATCTCAACTTTTACATATTTCTTATTAATGAATAACAATAGTTACCCACCTGTTAAAGCGAAAACCAATAGCTGAAATATTAAGATATTAATATAGATCATCGGTACTTGACCAAATACTTGTGTTAAATTTTAATAGTTATTCGGGTAGAATATTCAAATTTAAATAGCCTATATGACATGAAGTAGACCTCCTCTAATAAAAAAGAATTGATATTCATTTAAAAACTTCAAATAGAAAAACATATATTATAAATTAGCTTGAAAGGTCATTATCATGTCTTAACGACGGCACGCAAAATATCAAGCAAAATCTTGAAAAACATACACTGTTGTTATACTCCTCAATACCGTTGTCCTACATGGTACACTAAATGTAGTTTCATTTCTGATTAGCTTGTTTAAATGTCTAATACGTCTTCTCAAGTAGCTGCTGACTAATATCTAAGATAAACAATACGAAAATATTCAAGTTCTTGGTTCAATATTTTCAAATCACAACCCGGGCATATCCGCTTGAACAAAATGGACAACAAAGAGTAAACACATTTCTAATAACTGTTCTTGCTGACAGCAAAATCAAATCATAACTCTGGCATAGCAGCTTGTACAACAAAATGGACAACAAAGAGTAAATATATTTCTAATTTACTGTTCTGTTCTTGCTGACAGGAATATTCACCTTAAATCAACCCCTTATTTCTGTAATTATTGATATACATCACAGTTCATCATAGTAATTCATATTATAGTAATTAATATTGCCATGACCTTCACATTGATGATTTTCAAGATTGAAGTTTGTTAATTAAGTTGTTTTTTATCACTGAACAAAAATTGTATGACCTTGACACTGAGGAATTCATTTAGGATTGAAGTCTGACGATTAAGTTGAAGATTTGTTATTTATCATTGAGCAAAAAGTGCATGATCTTCACACCGAGGATTTCAGCATTAAAAATTTGATGATTAATCCTAAGATTTGTCATTTATCATTCAACAAAAAAAAAATTTGTGACCTCAACACTGATGGATTCATTTCATGATTAAACATGGATGACAAAATTGAAGATTTGTTATTTATCATTTAACAGAAATAGTCTCAAATGTTATTTGCGGATTTCTTCCATTTGCACCCATCAAGATTTTAAGATATTGTACAAAAACACATTATCCTATTATGTGTCTAAGTTACGTGTTGTGTTCCACATAAAAACGATGTCCGGTTCGTCTTTACTCCTAGTTATTTGTGCGTTGACACGTGTCTTATTTACGTTATTTTTGTTTGTTTGCGCAACAGTGGTGTGTTGTGTTTTTGCTTTGTTTTTCTTCATCTTATGTACCCTATGTTGCCAGTTTTTCTGGATTGTCCTTGTTGATTGCCCCTTCGGTATTCTCTAAAGTTTATTTAACAATAATTACTTATAGAAATATTTCTTACATCTCAAAATCCCTTGTTTGTTGTAAGATACAGTATCTTTTACATTCTTCATTCAGAAGTAAACCACATATAAAAACAAACATGAACAATCCCATTCTTAAATGGTAAAGAAAAGAACACAGACTGACGAACTCTTAAACATATAATGATAACAGTAACAACTGATGAATTTCTAAGTGTTTGTGACATGAATAATAGAGACAGAGACAAGACTAGTGAAACACTATATCTTTGGTTTGGACATTCCAAAATAGTAATGGAAACAACAAATCCTGGAACACTCCTACAAATGATAACAACAGCGGCACACGCTAATGAAAGTCATTACCTGGGTCATCCTTAAGCATGATTACAATAGCAAAGATGGAGGAAAATGCTTGGGATATTTCTAATCACCATGACGACATCAATGACGAAGGAATGTACTTGTGACATTTCTAATAACGATGACGACAGCAAAGACCGTGTTATGTCTTTGGTTAGGACATTCTAAAATGATGATGACAACAGCAAATCAGTGTAAAAACTTTGTTAAGAGCATTCTGAAATTTGCTCTGGACATGCGCCCAATGGATGCATGGTAAAACTGCGTTAACATTTTGTTTTACATTGTCTGAATTGTGACTGCCACTGAAAAGGGAACAATCAGATTGTGTATATGCTACAATGATCATTCTCTTCGTCCTAATATATAAATGTGGTCTTAAACGTGCAACCACTATGGTAAATGAACAGACATTCCGGATGCATAATATTATAACCCCCCATCGGGAGGGCATCCCCTATTCGCCATCTAGGGGTGTGCAGAGCAGATATGTGGATCGGGTTTCCCTGCAAACCGTCACCAGTAGCCAATAAAATGAATCATGCTTCCAAATCAATTCATATTTCCAAAAACGAATACAGAAAACACTCAGTCTTAATTATTTTTACGTTCAGCAAAATTGTTGTACAGACATTTGTTTGCTATAAATAAGTATTCTCATTTAATGATTTCATCCGTGGTGCATCGTAGCAAACTCCATCACGCACGGTTACAATATTAAACCACGCATTTACAGACAAAGATGACGATATACCCAGTGACAGTCGTTCATACAGAAATCATTTTTTCTCGGCATTATTTAGCCCAAGACATTGTGAACATGATAAAGGTAATAATTACAGGAAGTCGAAAATTAAAAACAGTGCATTATACAAGTCCCCGTGTTCAAATATTCAATCAACTAGAAATCCGAAAATTGATACGTTAAAACATTATTGTCATTACTTATCTTTTAGCTCAAGATAATTAACCATTAATAAGTATTTCCCGTTTTCCATTATGAATCGATTCTGTTAATCGCAATGAGCCTGTTATATTAATTACCATAATGTACTGGTCCCCGATAATCACATACCAGTAATCAACCAGATCTTCGTGTCAAGAGATCATTTCAGTGTTATCATCATCGAAACACCTTCATAGTTAGAAAATTATGTTCTTAACAGTCGCTTATTCAGGTGAAGATTTTTTATCTGAATATAAACTAAATGAAAACTTGAAGAGAATGCTAAGCAAAGATAAATGCTAAAATACGTATTTAGCTGTCTGATCTTCAATTTATTTTATGTGTTCTGATTGGCTGAATATTATTATACGTTACTTCCATGTTGATTTTGGTAATTATTTGTTAACCCGAAAACTTTATAATAAACATTGCACGGACTTTTCCTGCACGTTTCCTTCATAAGCACAGTAATCATGCAGAGGTTTGTCTAGTGAAACAAATATGGTAGAAAAAGAGAATGATTTTACTGTAGAACAAAGGTGAGATAAAAATAAAACAATACAAAACTAAAATGATGAGTAACTGGAGCCCCACCATAAAACCGGAGTTCAAGCCGTGTGCTCGTGAAGACTTAGCAGTTCCTGTTTCTTGTAAGACAACAGTAGTGTTACTCATTGTCAAGTTCGGTGAAAATCTTGTCGGTGAAAGAGGACAACAATAATATATGTAACGGGCAAAAGATCCATTGTAATCTTTTGATATTTCGTAATGGTAAACCACTTCGTGATGAAAACCGTAGAATTTTTTCAGCGATAATTTCAATGTCGGAGTAAGATAGCCATGTTTTAGTATCTTTTGCGTCATCAACTGAAATCTTTGCAGAAAATTCCCTTGACACAAACCTATATTATTATAAGTGTAGTGAAACTTTTTGTATCAAATCTTTTGACTTTTAGGGTTCCAGATAAACGCCTCGTCTGCATTAAATGAGATATCTAAATGTTTTATGCATCTTCCGCCTTAAGAACAAGACGCATCGAAAATGTCATGTTCTTGGTACGTAAGAGAATATTTGCAACAACAAGAACAGACAAGTTAGTTAGGAGTGTTCGTTCGTGGTCCGTTGCGAGGCAAAATTGTCGGGACTATTCATATATTTCCATTATTAGTAGTTGAAATCAAAACATCCGTCCATAGGGTTATCCTAGTGACCCCTATCACCAACATGATGTATTATTTGTAAAGCTGATCTAGTCATGGGTATATTCCTGAAGTACAGCTACACCTGTCGTAGCACTTCCCGGTCCTTTCCTCATTCATGACTTATCACCGGGTTTGTAGCTAGAACAACACGAATGGTGCCACTAGGGGAGCAGGAACTGCTTACCGTTCCGGTTTTTAGTGGGATTCGTGTTACTCGACATTTAGTTTTATGTGTATTATTTTGTAGATCGTTGTTTGTCATTTTTTACTTTTTCTTTTGGCCATTGTGTTATTTGTTCTTTTTCGATTCACTGATTCTGATCACCCCTTTGGTATCTTCAAACTCTTCTTGAATGTTATTAGTCCCCACCACCATCATTTTCAAAACAGTTTTCCAAGCATTGCTGACGTAACCAAGACATTCAGTCGACCTTCTTTAGACGGATGTCTTCCATAGACTACAACACTCATAGTTTGAAATTACCGTCAGTTCATCAGAAAAACAATTACCTTTGTCTTATTATTTTCTCAAATGACTACAATTTCCTTGACATGCAACATGCTAAGCGATTTCTTTTGTCGAAGTGTTCACCCAGCTATTCCGACACCCCATTGTACCGACAAAGATAATGTTTTAAATGGCGACGGAAAAACAATCACCATAAAGCAACAATTTAGCAATTGTGATTCGTCAGAACAACGTCACATGACCGAACAAGCGAATGTTTTGTAGATCGTTGTTTGTCTTTTTGTACCTTTTCTTTTGGCCATTATGTTGTCTGTCCTTCGATATACGGATCCTGATTACCCCTTTGGAATCTTCAAACTCTTCTTAGCATAATATCATTAAAGTTTACGATATGTTTAAAATGAAAAACAAAATCGTCCTAGTTCTCGACTAAAGATCACTTCTGCCTTGATATCATAAAAGATACAACTTAATGAATATAAAAATCAATATTATTCTAATTATAGGGTTCGTGTATTCTATTTCAATTAAATGGATAAAACGTCGACTATTGTATACGTACATTGTATGTATATTAATATAAGTAATTATATCGTTTGGGTGACTTGGCTTGGATATCGATGATTTACGAATTTTGCAAAATTATTCTCAAAAGTCTGATTAATAATATAATCCTGGTAATTAAAGTTTAAGTTCAAGATTGAAAGTCACTGACTGATTGTTGATGAGGATTCAAGGTCATATATATAGATCAAGGCTATTTGATGATTCTAGGTCATATATATAGATCAAGGCTATTCCAGATACGTGTCGGACTGATTGTTGACGAGGATTCTAGGTCATATATATAGATCAAGGTTATTCCAGATACGTGTCGGACTGATTGTTGACGAGGATTCTAGGTCATATATATAGATCAAGGTTATTCCAGATACGTGTCGGACTGATTGTTGACCAGGATTCTAGGTCATATATATAGATCAAGGTTATTCCAGATACGTGTCGGACTGATTGTTGACGAGGATTCTAGGTCATATATATAGATCAAGGTTATTCCAGATACGTGTCGGACTGATTGTTGACGAGGATTCTAGGTCATATATATAGATCAAGGTTATTCTAGGTCATATATATAGATCAAGGCTATTCTAGGTCTATATATAGATCAAGGCTATTCTAAGTCATATATATAGATCAAGGCTATTATAGGTCATATATATAGATCAAGGCTATTCTAGATCATATATATAGATCAAGGTTATTCTAGGTCATATATATATATAGATCAAGGCTATTCTAGGTCATATATATAGATCAAGGCTATTCTAGGTCATATATATATATCAAGGCTATTCTAGGTCATATATATAGATCAAGGCTATTCTAGGTCATATATATAGATCAAAGCTATTCTAGGTCATATATATAAATCAAGGCTATTATAGGTCATATATATAGATCAAGGCTATTCTAGGTCATATATATAGATCAAGGCTATTCTAGGTCACATATATAGATCAAGGCTATTCTAGGTCATATATATATATAGATCAAGGCTAATCTAGGTCATATATATAAATCAAGGCTATTCTAGGTCATATATATATATCAAGGCTATTCTAGGTCATATATATAGATCAAGGCTATTCTAGGTCATATATATAGATCAAGGCTATTCTAGGTCATATATATAGATCAAGGCTATTTTAGGTCATATATATATAGATCAAGGCTATTCTAGGTCATATATATAGATCAAGGCTATTCTAGGTCATATATATAGATCAAGGCTATTCTAGGTCATATATATAGATCAAGGCTATTCTAGGTCATATATATAGATCAAGGCTATTCTAGGTCATATATGTAGATCAAGGCTATTCTAGGTCATTTATATAGATCAAGGCTATTCTAGGTCATATATATAGATCAAGGCTATTCTAGGTCATATATATATATATATCAAGGCTATTCTAGGTCATATATATATATATCAAGGCTATTCTAGGTCATATATATATATATCAAGGCTATTCTAGGTCTATATATAGATCAAGACTATTCTAGGTCTATGTATAGATCAAGGCTATTCCAGATACGTGTCGTCCACACTAAATTATAAATTGAATGAATAGCTACGTGTTTATTACTATCACTGAGCCGACTCCTCTTCTTGTGGAGTATTAGTTTCGGTGGGTATCATTCACCCAGTAGTGTCAGTGCTTCTTGAATTTACAGTTCCACAATAATATGACTATTATTAAGTCTAAGGTTCTCCTCCCTTATATATAGTTAACATTTGCAGCATTTGGTTATGATGCTTAGGTCCTTTCGTTTTCTTGGTTCAAACGACTTTTAAATGATTTAGTTTTCCAGTGCTTTGACTATGAGAGTACGTGATGATAGTTATTCCACAAACGCGTCGTGCGCATTAAATTGGATATCTACGTTTTTATTTGCATTTTTAACCTTTGGGGTTTTTAGGACTTATTTGAAATATAAAACGAAACAATTAATTCCTGGATTTTGATCTACATGCATTCTATTAGTCAAATAAATGTATTGACAGGAGATTGACATGTGTTAGTGGTGTTGCAACCGCTTCTGTTTCACTTAGAAAATCCCCATCGAAATTAATTGATAAACAAAACATGTATCTATTGTTGAAACCCTAAGGTGATCACTACATTGGCTTCACAATCATTTTATAGTATAAGCTGTGGTCGTTATTGAAGGCTCTACTGTGAATGTGGAACGTAGAACGATCTTAAAGACAATATTCCGTTACTTTCATTTGAATCTAGGTCTAACGTTGGATGGTTTCCATAAAACTAGTTCGACTCCGCCACTTTTCATTTAAGTACCTGTACAAAGTCATGAAAGTCTGCAGTCATATATTTGTGTGTTAGATGTATCTATTTTTCCTATATCTACAAGTTATCTATTGGATTCTGGAATGTTCCGACAGTGTGGTATGTTTTAAATTTTATGTTCATTTACATCCAGTCTTTCTTACTAATAGTAGTTGTAACTCCAGCTACCATTCCATTGTTTATAGTAGTTGTCACTCCAGCTACCATTCCATTGATTATAGTAGTTGTAACTCCAGCTTCCATTCCATTGTTTATAGTAGTGGTCACTCCAGCTACCATTCCATTGATTATAGTAGTTGTAACTCCAGCTAACATTCCATTGATTATAGTAGTTGTAACTCCAGCTAACATTCCATTGTTTATATGGAATTATTTTAGTAGTTATAACTCCAGCTACCATTCCATTGTTTATAGTAGTTGTAACTCCTGCTACCATTCCATTGTTTCTAGTAGTTGTAACTCCTGCTACCATTCCATTTATTATAGTAGTTGTCACTCCAGCTACCATTCCATTGATTATAGTAGTTGTAACTCCAGCTAACATTCCATTGATTATAGTAGTTGTAACTCCAGCTAACATTCCATTGTTTATATGGAATTATTTTAGTAGTTATAACTCCAGTTACCATTCCATTGTTTATAGTAGTTGTAACTCCTGCTACCATTCCATTGTTTCTAGTAGTTGTAACTCCTGCTACCATTCCATTTATTATAGTAGTTGTCACTCCAGCTACCATTCCATTGATTATAGTAGTTGTAGCTGCAGCTACCATTCCATTGTTTATAGTAGTTGTAACTGCAGCTACCATTCCATTGATTATAGTAGTTGTAACTCCAGCTACCATTCCATTGTTTATAGTTGTTGCAACTCCAGCTACCATTCTATTGATTACAGTAGTTGTAACTCCAGCTACCATTCCATTGTTTATAGTAGTTGTAACTCCAGCTACCATTCCATTGATTATAGTAGTTGTAACTCCAGCTATCATTCCATTGATTATAGTACTTGTAACTCCTGCTACCATTCCATTGATTATAGTAGTTGTATCTCCAGCTACCATTCCATTGATTATAGTAGTTGTAACTCCAGCTATCATTCCATTGATTATAGTACTTGTAACTCCTGCTACCATGCCATTGATTATAGTAGTTGTATCTCCAGCTACCATTCCATTGATTATAGTAGTTGTAACTCCAGCTATCATTCCATTGTTTATAGTAGTTGTAACTTCAGCTACCATTCCATTGATTATAGTAGTTGTAACTCCTGCTACCATTCCATTGATTATAGTAGTTGTAACTCCTGCTACCATTCCATTGATAATAGTAGTTGCAACTCCAGCTACCATTCCATTGATTATAGTAGTTGTAACTCCTGCTACCATTCCATTGATTATAGTAGTTGTAACTCCAGCTACCATTCCATTGATTATAGTAGTTGTAACTCCATCTACCATTCCATTGTTTATAGTAGTTGTAACTCCAGCTACCATTCCATTGTTTCTAGTAGTTGTAACTCCAGCTACCATTCCATTGATTATAGTAGTTGTAACTCCAGCTACCATTCCATTGATTATAGTAGTTGTAACTCCATCTACCATTCCATTGATTATAGTAGTTGTAACTCCATCTACCATTTCATTGTTTATAGTAGTTGTAACCCCAGCTACCATTCCATTGATTATAGTAGTTGTAACTCCAGCTAACATTCCATTGTTTATAGTAGTTGTAACTCCAGCTACCATTCCATTGATTATAGTAGTTGTAACTCCAGCTACCATTCTATTGATTATAGTAGTTGTAGCTCCAGCTACCATTCCATTGATTATAGTAGTTGTATCTGCAGCTACCATTCCATTGATTATAGTAGTTGTAACTCCAGCTACCATTCCATTGTTTATAGTAGTTGTAACCCCAGCTACCATTCCATTGATTATAGTAGTTGTAACTCCATCTACCATTCCATTGATTATAGTAGTTGTAACTCCATTTACCATTCCATTGATTATAGTAGTTGTAACTCCATCTACCATTCCATTGATTATAGTAGTTGTAACCCCAGCTACCATTCCATTGATTATAGTAGTTGTAACTCCATCTACCATTCCATTGATTATAGTAGTTGTAACTCCATCTACCATTCCATTGATTATAGTAGTTGTAACTCCAGCTACCATTCCATTGATTATAGTAGTTGTAGCTCCTGCTACCATTCCATTGTTTATAGTAGTTGTATCTGCAGCTACCATTCCATTGATGATAGTAGTTGTAACTGCAGCTATCATTCCATTGTTTATAGTAGTTGTAACTCCTGCTACCATTCCATTGATTATAGTAGTTGTAACTCCATCTACCATTCCATTGTTTATAGTAGTTGCAACTCCAGCTACCATTCCATTGATTATAGTAGTTGTATCTCCAGCTACCATTCCATTGCTTATAGTAGTTGTAACTGCAGCTACCATTCCATTGTTTATAGTAGTTGTAACTCCTGCTACCATTCCATTGATTATAGTAGTTGTAACCCCAGCTACCATTCCATTGTTTATAGTAGTTGTAACTCCAGTTACCATTCTATTGATTATAGTAGTTGTAACTCCAGCTACCATTCCATTGATTATAGTAGTTGTAACTCCAGCTACCATTCTATTGATTATAGTAGTTGTAACTCCAGCTACCATTCCATTGTTTATAGTAGTTGTAACTCCAGCTACCATTCCATTGTTTATAGTAGTTGTAACCTCAGCTACCATTCCATTGATTATAGTAGTTGTAACTCCAGCTACCATTCCATTGTTTATAGTAGTTGTAACTCCAGCTACCATTCCATTGTTTATAGTAGTTGTAACCCCAGCTACCATTCCATTGATTATAGTAGTTGTATCTGCAGCTACCATTCCATTGATTATAGTAGTTGTAACTTTAGCTACCATTCCATTGTTTATATGTAATTATTTTAGTAGTTGTAACTCCAGCTACCATTCCATTGTTTATATGTAATTATTTTAGTAGTTGTAACTCCAGCTACCATTCCATTGTTTATATGTAATTATTTTTGTGCATATATTTTCCATTTTTAGATTGAATTCCCCGAGATTAATGAGTTCTCTCTATATTTAAGTTCTTTTTTTTTCAAAAATCAAATTTCTTCTTCTCTTCTATGAAACAAAAACGACCACAACAACAGTAGTAATTCACACAGGTAATATATATACACGAATTAATTTGCTCCATTTTCATATACAGTGCAAACGACTTGCATGACCAAAATACCAAATTTTATTTATCTAAGACAAAAACCAAAACCACCAATACACCATTGCAACACAGACATGTAAATTGCACAATGTCAGGCATTAACATTGTTTTAATTAGTTCAATGTTCGTGTTAAAGTTATGTTTATCCGTAGACAGATTGTGCCACACGATTTTACGTGTCTAATAAAATCTTGTAGAAATTTTCTTAACTTTCTTCAAATTGCTGCTATAACTTGAGTCTATACAATCTTTTCTAGCAGTTATTTAAATAACAGATCGATACTACATTGCGGGCTACCTGAAACCAATTTCACTGCTCTTGGTTATCGTGACGATTTAATTACGTCTTTAAGCGATTTGTTGATTGAATGGAATAGTGAATTATTCTTAGTATCCTCAATAGGGCTGCACGAGCCTTCCTCTGTCAGAGTGATGAAAGTTTGGCTCCCTTGAGGAATTTTGTCACTTTAACTGAACATGGCTGGTATTTCAACAGAGAAGTGCTACGCAGAAAACCAATGAAGACGTCTTGTCAAATTTAATTTGATTGTCTTACCGTAGAAGAAAGCTGTCTTTTATTTACATTTATAAGGTAAATATATTTTTTCTATACAGTAAAGATATTTATTTATGATATACTATTAATTGAACGTAGAGATTTTATATATGAAATATTTTGATAAGAACACAATGCTTCACGTCATGTTGATATCGATATTGTCATAGACATCACTCTTTATCACATATTTACAATAAATACAAACAATGGATATGGTATGACATCGCTGAATTAAAATGTGTTCTAATTAACAATGTTATAATTGTTAATGATATAAAATACCATATATATGTTTGAATTTTTTTTTTTTTTTTATTATTTAGAAATATTTTTTTTCAAAAAGCTTCAAGAAAACAAGTATTTATACGAAGACTTAGTATTAACATGATACACAATAAATACCACACTGTAGGAACAGAAAATTATAATATATATTCGTAGAAAAAGAGGTAAATACGATACCTCTTGGTGCATGCACTTCAATAAAAAATGGCGGGGTTAAAATAGTTTCATGGACCCAAACCTCCCCCTTTTTGTGAAATGATGTGATCATGTAAGTGTTTTCCAGATGTGAGTAAAATGACAAACCTGGAATATAATTTGGTGAGAAGAGTTTGTTGTAAAGAATCGTGAACTTTTTGCATATTATATTTAATATATAATATTTAACAGAGGTTGTCATTATGTATAACGTTAATTATATAAATGAGAGCCGATGCCCTCAACCGTCTTGTAAGTCTGAAGTATTACACAAAGCCATCGTAAGACATAATAGTCAAATTTATGGGTTTTCCTAGAACAAATCCTTTAATTCTAAGATAATTACATGCTTTATGATACTTTTATACGTAGTTCACAAAAAAATAAACTGTGTACAAGGTCTTGGTAGATTAAATATATATTTTGCTTCGTGATGACAGAAAAGAGATGCATGACCGTCCGGTGAAAGAAGCATAAACATATATTGTATTACCATGACAACTCTCATAATACAGATAACATATTTAATAAAAGGAAGAAAGCCCTATTTACTTTGTTTTTAAGTTTGCATTTGAAACAAATGTTTATGAAAGGTACATCTATAAATATACAATATACGTACATTGTCGATTAATATAAAATTTATTTGTACGAGCTTTAGAAACAGGCAGAATAGCGAGCCTTCGGCGAGCTTTTCAGGCCTGTTTCGCAGCGAGTACAAATGAATTTTATATTTAACGACAATGTACGTATATTGTGTTTATCCTGCAATGTAAAAAAAGTCGGAAAACTTGTCAGATTTAAACAAAAAGGACAGAAACGAGCGTCATTCCTCGCCTTTCATAAATGTTGTCAAGGGTGTCTTCTTCGTGGTCCGCGTTACATTGGTACCAGTTTCACACTTGTTTGCGCCCTCCGCTGTACATAGCTACAGGGTACCAGGAAAGTTTTTTCGTAGGTTGAAAAGTTTATTCGTATCTACGAAAAGTTTATTCGTCTAGTACGAATAAAGCAAAAAATTATTCGTATAGCATATTTGTACAGCAAATGTACTGATTGCAGGATAAATATACAATATACGTACATTGTCGGTAAATATAAAATTTATTTGTACGAGCTTTAGAAACAGGCAGAATAGCGAGCCTTCGGCGAGCTTTTCAGGCCTGTTTCGCAGCGAGTACAAATGAATTTTATATTTAACGACAATGTACGTATATTGTGTTTATCCTGCAATGTAAAAAAAGTCGGAAAATTTGTCAGATTTAAACAAAAAGGACAGAAACAAACGTCATTCCTCGCCTTTCATAAATGTTGTCAAGGGTGTCTTCTTCGTGGTCCGCGTTACATTAGTACCAGTTTCATACTTGTCTGCGCCCTCCGCTGTACATAGCTTCAGGGTACCAAGGAAAGTTTATTCGCAGGCTGAAAAGTTTATTCGTAGGCTGAAAAGTTTATTCGTCTAGTACGAATAAAGCAAAAATTTATTCGTATAGCATATTTGTACAGCAAATGTACTGATTGCAGGATAAATTAGTTTATTGATGCAAAGCAAAAAATGACATAACTGAGATCAATTTTGCTTGATTGATAAAAATCAAAATGGTATGCGGTAAACAGCCTCAATGTCACACCATACAAAATACAAAACAGTGTACCGGACCTTTTTCATTTTGGAAATCGGACTATAATAGGCAACTAGAAATTCTGTGGGAAATGTAGCTAGACACTAATTGTCATCGTAGTACAATTACTAGTCTTCTGAAACATTTTGTTGCCTATGTTGCAAAGCATCATCAATCTACGTACCACCATAGCGTAATCTGCATTACTTTAGTAAGAATGTGTGGGGACCATACTATAGAATGCATTTTATTTTAAAGGTTCCATTCTGTAACGTGTTCTATGTCATAAATATGATGGAATTATTTACTTAAAATGTCACTACATTTGTTCATATGGTCGTAGGTTCGTTTAGGCTAGTATAATTTGGTAATGTGTTTTGAAGGGGTCAGTGTTTTGGAGGAGTCAGTGTTTTGAAGGGATCAGTGTTATGGAGGGGTCAGTGTTTTGGAAGAGTCAGTGTTTTGGAGGGGTCAGTGCTTTGGAGGGGTCAGTGCTTTGGAGGAGTCAGTGTTTTGGAGGGGTCAGTGCTTTGGAGGGGTCAGTGCTTTGGAGGGGTCAGTGCTTTGGAGGAGTCAGTGTTTTGGAGGGGTCAGGGCTTTGGAGGGGTCAGTGCTTTAGAGGAGTCAGTGTTTTGGAGGGGTCAGTGTTTTGGAGGAGTCAGTGTTTTGAAGGGATCAGTGTTTTGGAGGGGTCAGTGTTTTGGAGGAGTCAGTGCTTTGGAGGGGTCAGTGCTTTGGATGAGTCAGTGTTTTGGAGGGGTCAGTGTTTTGGAGTGATCAGTGTTTCGTATCTATTTAGCTTTCTTTGTGGTGTTTTTGTTTTGTTTGTCTCCGTTTTGTGTCTTGGGCCCAATGTTCCCTGTGTCTCTATTTTTTTCTTAAGTGCTTCTTCTGTTTTCTCTAACGTTTAGTTACTTTTGCCTTAGACATAATGTTAGGTCGTGTGCTTTTTAAAGCCTGTCGGTATACATTAAAGCGCATTATAAACTGGTACTGATGAATGAAAGTTTTCAATAAAATAGTTCCACTAGTCAACTCATCAGAAACTAGACTTCAATACTGATCATTTGTTTTCAACTTTTAGAAACGCTTTCTGTTGTAAGTAAAACAAATGTATCGGAATATCTTAATAAATCGTGACAATAAAATAGAAGCAAGCATGACAACAATGTTCTCCTACCCTAGGCATAGGCAGACATAGGTGATCTTAGCCGATGTTGGCTTTGCTGTTTAGAAGCTTTGGTTTTATTGTTCCCAATTAATGTATATATATATATATATTTATTTGCCTTTCCAATCTGTTGACTGAAGCTTATTCCGGAAATGTGCAGTAAATTTGATATCCACATTATTATTGCATAATGTCGATGGTACATGTTATCGAATGTTTAATTTATTTATAAATCGAACCACTGACGCATATAATGTAGACTAAATTAAGTGTTATATTTCAGATAAGTAGCTGAGCTGTATGAAGGTCTAATGCATTATTTATTTATTAATTATTGGCCTATTGTATATAGAAGTCAATGATTGGGAAATCATCGTGTTGTCTTTCAGTCTTTTATAAGCATGGAATCATTATTACTCCATAAATTTAATTCAGCATGTAAATTTAATTAGATACTGTGGTCGTCAATCCTATCAGGGGAAAATAAAGGCAAACGGTAAGAATATTAAATTTATAATTTATTTTCAAGACTACTAAAATGTACGTGCTGAGATGAATTTATTTCTAGATATGTTTCGGAAAGCATAGTTGAAGGAAACTTTCACACAGTCAACGATTTCTTTAAACTATATCATATTTGTGATAGAAAATTTATATATAGAACCGCCGATGGCACTTATAATTTTAACAAATATTATATATTCAATCAAAATGCGTTTTTGTCATTGTCACAAATAGATATAAACCATTATGCATGTATTGGGTTTCCATTTCTTGGTTTATTGAGATCCTCAAAGTCAATTATAAATCATTTTTTGGTTTATTGAGATCCTCAAAGTCAATTATAAATCATTTTTTGGTTTATTGAGATCCTCAAAGTCAATTATAAATTATTTCTTGGTTTATTGAGATGCTCAAAGTCAATTATAAATCATTTCTTGGTTTATTGAGATCCTCCAAGTCAATTATAAATTTATTACACCAATAATTATATACCAACCACTACTGTGTATAGATTTTACGATTTTTCTAGTGTTTTTTTGTTAATTGTTTTAATTTTAATGCCCGTCATGGCATGAATCAACAATTTATATATTGGGCCTTATGGACAAGCCATGAAGGCCTATGAGTTCGAACAGTTTTCATGAATCCCTCTTTTATTTATGTTACCCAATATTGAGTCTTGTTGGTTTTATTTATTTTTTCCACTGATGTCAAGCTCATCCTGAATTTTATATTGTTAAATTGTTTATCCGGATTGTGACCAAATGTTTATTTTTTTTTACCTTTTTTTTCTCAATATTAAAGCTGTGTCAATAGAATAGAATTGCAAGAAAGAAAAAAACAAAATTCCACATAGTTGGAACATTTCTAATATGCAATAGCAAAATCGTAGAAACACAGGTAAAATACCCCTAACACACATATACATGATCGCTCACTTTCCTACCTTAGTACGGGCACTTCCGTAAAAGGTGGTGGGGTTAAATTAGTTTAATTGACCGAATCCTCCACCAGAAAGGGAAAAAACAGCTGCTCTGTACATAAAACTTCATCAGAAAGGAAAAAGACAACTGCTGGTCTGTACATAAATACTACGTCCCCATCTGTAATGTAACATGCAATCCCTTCTATTCTTCGTCCAATTAATGAAATATATGTTATGGTGTTAAAAAAGGCTTAACTCAGAGTTTTCTTTGTTCTTTGTTTTTATTATTTATTAACACGAAAATGAAAATCTAATATTCGATAGAGATTTCATTTCAGTTATTAATGTCATAGAATTTCTTTGACAATTTGGTAGATATTGTAGCTTGTTAGATATTTGATGTTAGATAAATAAGTTATCTATGATTGACCGTTTGCAATAATGAACAATCAGATAGAAATCTAATGAAATAAAAGTCTTGTTCGTGTTTAATATCATGTATATATTTTTACAGTTGGAAGATCATATTCCTGATATTTTATATTATATTATTTGCGCTGTTGTTCAGGATAACTGACATTGGTCGGTTTGAAACAATTAGTTACGATCGAACTCACATCATTCTTTGAAATTTGGAATGTGCTACTGTAGATATCTTTTATTTATTTCTAAATTTCTAAATAGTTCCTAAGCATGAAACAAATCTGATATCTTAGTCTAAGTAAACAGCAATGAGTACAATCTGATATCTTAGTCTAAACAAACAGCAATGAGTACAATACTGATATCTTAGTCTAAGTAAACAGCAATGAGTACAATACTGATATCTTAGTCTAAGTAAACAGCAATGAGTACAATCTGATATCTTAGTCTAAACAAACAGCAATGAGTACAATACTGATATCTTAGTCTAAACAAACAGCAATGAGTACAATACTGATATCTTAGTCTAAGTAAACAGCAATGAGTACAATCTGATATCTTAGTCTAAGTAAACAGCAATGAGTACAATACTGATATCTTAGTCTAAGTAAACAGCAATGAGTACAATCTGATATCTTAGTCTAAACAAACAGCAATGAGTACAATACTGATATGTTAGTCTAAGCAAAAGCAATGAGTACAATACTGATATCTTAGTCTAAGTAAACAGCAATGAGTACAATACTGATATCTTAGTCTAAACAAACAGCAATGAGTACAATACTGATATCTTAGTCTAAGTAAACAGCAATGAGTACAATCTGATATCTTAGTCTAAGTAAACAGCAATGAGTACAATACTGATATCTTAGTCTAAGTAAACAGTAATGAGTACAATCTGATATCTTAGTCTAAGTAAACAGCAATGAGTACAATACTGATATCTTAGTCTAAGTAAACAGCAATGAGTACAATACTGATATCTTAGTCTAAGCAAACAGCAATGAGTACAATCTGATATCTTAGTCTAAACAAACAGCAATGAGTATAATCTGATATCTTAGTCTAAGTAAACAGCAATGAGTACAATACTGATATCTTAGTCTAAGCAAACAGCAATGAGTACAATACTGATATCTTAGTCTAAACAAACAGCAATGAGTACAATCTGATATCTTAGTCTAAGCAAACAGCAATGAGTACAATACTGATATCTTAGTCTAAGAAAACAGCAATGAGTACAATCTGATATCTTAGTCTATGTAAACAGCAATGAGTACAATCTGATATCTTAGTCTAAACAAACAGCAATCAGTACAATCTGATATCTTAGTCTAAACAAACAGCAATGAGTACAATACTGATATCTTAGTCTAAGCAAACAGCAATGAGTACAATCTGATATCTTAGTCTAAGCAAACAGCAATGAGTACAATCTGATATCTTAGTCTAAGCAAACAGCAATGAGTACAATCTGATATCTTAGTCTAAGTAAACAGCAATGAGTACAATCTGATATCTTAGTCTAAGCAAACAGCAATCAGTACAATCTGATATCTTAGTCTAAACAAACAGCAATGAGTACAATACTGATATCTTAGTCTAAGCAAACAGCAATGAGTACAATCTGATATCTTAGTCTAAGCTAACATCAATGAGTACAGTACTGATATCTTATTCTAAGTAAACAGCAATGAGTACAATACTGATATCTTAATCTAAGTAAACAGCAATGAGTACAATCTGATATCTTAGTCTAAGCAAACAGCAATGAGTACAATACTGATATCTTAGTCTAAGTAAACAGCAATGAGTACAATACTGATATCTTAGTCTAAGTAAACAGCAATGAGTACAATGCTGATATCTTAGTCCAAGTAAACAGCAATGAGTACAATACTGATATCTTAGTCTAAGTAAACAGCAATGAGTACAATCTGATATCTTAGTCTAAGCAAACAGCAATGAGTACAATACTGATATCTTATTCTAAGTAAACAGCAATGAGTACAATACTGATATCTTAGTCTAAGTAAACTGCAATGAGTACAATCTGATATCTTAGTCTAAGCAAACAGCAATGAGTACAATACTGATATCTTAGTCTAAGCAAACAGCAATGAGTACAATCTGATATCTTAGTCTAAGTAAACAGCAATGAGTACAATACTGATATCTTAGTCTAAACAAACAGCAATGAGTACAATCTGATATCTTAGTCTAAGCAAACAGCAATGAGTACAATCTGATATTTTAGTCTAAGTAAACAGCAATGAGTACAATACTGATATCTTAGTCTAAGCAAACAGCAATGAGTACAATCTGATATCTTAGTCTAAACAAACAGCAATGAGTACAATACTGATATCTTAGTCTAAACAAACAGCAATTAGTACAATTTGATATCTTAGTCTAAACAAACAGCAATGAGTACAATACTGATATCTTAGTTTAAACAAACATCAATGAGTACAATCTGATATCTTAGTCTAAACAAACAGCAATGAGTACAATCTGATATCTTAGTCTAAGCAAACAGCAATGAGTACAATCTGATATTTTAGTCTAAGTAAACATCAATGAGTACAATGCTGATATCTTAGTCTAAACAAACAGCAATGAGTACAATCTGATATCTTAGTCTAAGCAAACAGCAATGAGTACAATACTGATATCTTAGTCTAAGCAAACAGCAATGAGTATAATCTGATATCTTAGTCTAAACAAACAGCAATGAGTACAATACTGATATCTTAGTCTAAGCAAACAGCAATGAGTACAATCTGATATCTTAGTCTAAACAAACAGCAATGAGTACAATCTGATATCTTAGTCTAAGCAAACAGCAATGAGTACAATCTGATATCTTAATCTAAGCAAACAGCAATGAGTACAATCTGATATCTTAGTCTAAGCAAACAGCAATGAGTACAATCTGATATCTTAGTCTAAACAAACAGCAATGAGTACAATACTGATATCTTAGTCTAAGTAAACATCAATGAGTACAATCTGATATCTTAGTCTAAGCAAACAGCAATGAGTACAATCTGATATCTTAGTCTAAACAAACAGCAATGAGTACAATACTGATATCTTAGTCTAAACAAACAGCAATGAGTACAATACTGATTTGAAACAAAGAAAACAAAGCTGAACACGTAGTCTAAAAACACATCAATGATACGAAACAAAGAAATCAAAACTGACATCGTAGTCTAAGCAAACAACAAGGAGTAAAATACTGATATGAAACAAAGAATATAAAACCGATATTATGACTTTAATCAAAGATTCATTGTCTGGAAATTAAACAATACTAATGTTGATTGAAAAAATACGGCCACAGTATTAAATTGCCTGAGCGCGAGATGGCAAGATGAAGAAGACAGACCGCCGATTTCGATATTTTGGGGTAGCCCGTGCTTCGCAGGTGACAGCGAAAACTACAATCCTCTATGGAACTTAGAGAGATCTACAGGACACGTTCCCCATACGATCGCAAATATTTACTATCCCGAACTCTCTGGTTATTTCAAAGAGTCCAAACCAAGTTCCGAATCGGTACCGATTCAGGAACCGACCCCTCTGGTATGCAAAGAAGGCCCCCGTTTACGAACATGAAAATACAAATTCCTGTGGTACCACAGGAGAAAATAATTAAAATATGAGCCCACGTAAAATGTGGGGACCGTCTTCTTCTTGCCATATCCGCCAATGATGTAATTATAAACTATAAGATATTAAATGAAAATATCTGTAAAGTGCAATTTAAAATTGAAACTATATTTCCTTATAAAAGTCTTTATATAAGCTTTTGACAAAGTTTCTTAAATATGTCCAGCTTCTGATGTTCGTTTGAGTCAAAAAGAAAATCAACGTATTTCAATATACAATTATATATAACGATAAGAATAGAAAATCTAAAATTTGAAAAACACTTAATACTCTCCACAGTGTCAGTTATCTCTCCGGCGTGGAACGCTCTTGTGAATAAAGTTCTCCATTGGTTTTGAAAAACACTTAATACTCTCCACAGTGTCAGTTATCTCTCCGGCGTGGAACGCCCTTGTGAATAAAGTTCTCCATTGGTTTTCCCTAAATGTCCATCGAGTTGGGCTCTAGTCCATGTCGTCAGCGACAAATCTGAAATATTAACAAAACAGCAGCAGAATCTGGTCCATTATTGCAGCAAAGGGGATAAGGAGTTGGAGGGGCGGTGGGTGGGATTTTTTGTTGACAATGTGCCTGTTGTCGAAAATTGGATGCTGGGAATGTGTGACGTCGCAGATTGTATAAATGACGTTCGCGATCCGGAAACAATCCGGTTTTCGGATTTCCAAAATTCTAAAACTTAAGCTAAGATTAAGTTCACTTTTATTAAATCCGTTTATCCTTTAACGATAAACTTAAATATCATTCCATTTTCATAAAAAGAATAAACTACTATATACTGATGTGATACGACATTATGTGATAAAGTTTGTCAGTGAATTACGCAGGTCTGTGGTTTTCTCCGGGTTCTCCGTTTTCTTCCACCAATACAACTGATTGTCACGAAACCCCTGACATATTGTTGAAAGTGGCGTTGAACATCATAAACCCTAAGCCATTTCATGACGGTGAATGTGCTGTATTTTTCCTTCCAATCATAAGAATATATTATGCATAGCATAAACTGAAACACTTTTTTGTAATCCATGCATAATACTGTGGGTGGTACCATATATCAGCTGATCAAATCGTTGTACTTGGTGTAAGTCTATGTTATCCGACATCAATGTTTTGGTTTTTTAGCTTACCTGATGATAGATATTACAGGAACACGTCATGCGCGCTTACCTTATGATAGATATTACAGGAACGCGTCATGCGCTGATAGATATTACAGGAACGCGTCATGCGCACTAAGTTCGATATTCGATATCTACATTTTAATGTTTACTACATTTGTTTTGTTTTACTTTGTTGCAATGTTTATTTTATATCCTGGTGATCTTCGCCAATCTCTTTGAAAATGTGTACCCCGTTCGTCTACTCTCGTCTTTCTCAATAAAATAATAACGTGCAATTGTTTTATTGTTGCGTGTTGTCAACGCGTGCAACGGCTTTCACGTGACTATTGCAGAATTATAATTATTTATATTGAAAAATTGTAAATTATATTTATTTCTTGGAAATTTGTTATAATTAACATAAAATATGTTTTATGTATTTATTAATTAGACATATTTTGAGATAGAGGAGTAAAACTGCGATGTCACCACAAGTGAAAAAACTCAATGTTTTATTTAATTGTACCTCCCAACCCCATTGGTGAATGAGTGTTTCTATAAACGTCAGAGAAAACCGAAGGGGCAATCAAGAATAGATAATTCAGAGACAACATTGGGTACACACGACACAGAACGAAGTCAAACAAAAGAACAAAAACAAAACGGAACACATGTTTAATTTAAAAGTTAATGTAAAAGTTAATGAAAAAATACTGTTTATATATATTTTTTTCATTTGCTGGTGTCAAAAAATATTTTCTAATTTTAGATGCATGAATTATTTCCTATTTTGAAAAAAAAAACATTTCATCTGTTCCACTTGTCGTAAACACTTCCCGGTCTTTTCCTCGTTCATAGCTTATCACCGGGTTTGTAAATAGACTAACACAACGGGTATCACTAGTGGAGCAGGAACTGTTTTCCATTGTGTTGTCTGTTCTTCTTCGATATACGGATTCTGATTACCTCTTTCCTTTATTCAAACTCTTTTTATCCAATCGGGATTGCAAACTTGAATGTAAGGTGCACACAATTATCTATGGGATCCCGATTACTAATTTATATCGTGCTATATATATAATGTTGGTGGTTTTGTACCCGGTGGCCTCTTTGCCTGGACATATCCTCATTCGTTACGTGATCACAATAACTTAAGGAGGACAGATTTCAAATTATTATTTGACTTCATGTTTAACAATACATATTTTACAACAGAGAATGTACGTTAAATACGGAATGATTTACACTGTGTTAGGTTTACTGTTTGGATTCTCTTTAAGTCCAACATAACTGTCCATTGACAATCAATAAATCACACATAAAGATTGTCCGTTTATTTATTGGACAAATTGGTCAGAATCACAGACCTAATATAAATAGATGAGGAGGAATGATGAAAGCGTCGAGATGATGATTTCTAATAGAGACACTAGCATGCTTGACGGCGCCAACTGATTATAAGTCTGTCAGTAAAGCAATAATAGCTCTCATTGTGATCAGATAGAAAGTAATCGTCAGGTGTGGTTCACTAATAAAGTCGTTATTGTTCAAGAAAACATTGCGATTTTTACTTCTTTTTTTTTTTTAGCAAATATGACCATTGGTCATCTAAATGCTAATGATGTTACACAAAAATTATGCGGTCGTTATCACCAACTGGTTGACCGTAACGGAATATGTGTTTCTCAAATGGCAGTAGATCTTTTCTCATTTATATATTGTTTTCTTTCCTCTTTAACTGACAAGAGTCTTGTCTAGACTGTATGAGTAACACGGTGGGTGTCATATACAAAACAGAAACTGCTCACCGGGCTCTTGTGACGTCCGTGTTGTTAATGTTATTAGATTTCTATGTTGTGTTTTATGGAGGTTTTGAATGTCTTCGTACTGTCTGTTCCCCAATGCTTCCTATATCTCTGAATTGTCCATACTTGATTTCCCCTTCATTTTTCTCTAACATTTATATGTACTGATATCAGAATATTTTAGCTGGTATATTTTATTGTATTATTTGTTTGGGGTATTTAGCTTTGTTGTTACTATTGTATATATTGTGATTTATTTACATGTCTATTATAATACAACATGTCTAAGAACACAGATATTGTCTTATCTTGTTGTTGCTCGTCTTCAGAAACGAATTCCATTTTAATGAATCATATCTACTGTCTACGAAGGCCTTGACAGATTGTAATAAAAACAACTATATTTAGAAGTTGAAAAATTGAAATATAAATAAAATTAGATTTTTCTACAACTATCATATCAATTTCTAAATCATTTACATAGACAATATACATATTCTACGCTTTAGAGACCGGACGAAAAACCAGCCTCTGGTCTCCTTTTTTTGTTCTGTTTCGATGCGAGTACAAACAAATGTATTCTCTCCCGACAATGTACGTATATCATGTGTACACTGTACACTGTAACGGCATTTATACAGATATTGTTAAATTAAAATAAAAAATGGCAAATACATTGGACATTTTGACAACGTTTCCTTTTAGATTGTCTACAGGACAGTCTGAGTTAGACCAGTGCCTATTTCGCTTCGTTACCATGGTATCAGGAGAATGAAAATGTCTAATATTCGGCTTAAGCGTACACATTTATATTGCCAGCAATTGTACTGATATTAAAGTATAAATTAGTTGTATTGTTACATACATAACCATGAAATATCATCCACCACAAAATCATGTCATAATCAAAAGGTAACGATCTTTATTTCCTGTCTGGATTTTGGAACAGTTTCGACAGCGTGATATTTGTTGTTTTTCTGTTGGATTTTGGAACAGTTCCGACAGCGTGGTATTTGTTGTTAGATCTTGAAACAGTTCCGACAGCGTGGTATTTGTTGTTAGATTTTGGAACTGTTTCGACAGCGTGGTATTTGTTGTTATATTTTGGAACAGTTCCGACAGCGTGGTATTTGTTGTTTTTCTGTTAGATTTTAGAACAGTTCAGACAGCGTGGTATTTGTTGTTAGATCTTGGAACAGTTCCGACAGCGTGGTATTTGTTGTTAGATTTTGGAGCTGTTCCAACAGCGTGGTATTTGTTGTTAGATATTGGAACCATTCCGACAGCGTGGTATTTGTTGTTAGATTTTGAAACCGTTCCGACAGCGTGGTATTTGTTGTTAGATTTTGGAACAGTTCCGACAGCGTGGTATTTGTTGTTAGATTTTGGAACTGTTTCGTCAGCGTGGTATTTGTTGTTATATTTTGGAACAGTTCCGACAGCGTGGTATTTGTTGCTAGATTTTGGAACAGCTCCGACAGCGTGGTATTTGTTGTTAGATTTTGGAACTGTTTCGACAGCGTGGTATTTGTTGTTAGATTTTGGAACAGTTCCGACAGCGTGGTATTTGTTGTTAGAATTTGGAACTGTTCCGTCAGCGTGGTATTTGTTGTTAGATTTTGGAACAGTTCCGACAGTGTGGTATTTGTTGTTATATTTTGGAACTGTTCCGACAGCGTGGTATTTGTTGTTAGATTTTGAAACAGTTCCGACAGCGTGGTATTTGTTGTTAGATTTTGGAACAGTTCCGACAGAGTGGTATTTGTTGCTTTTCATTTTATGTCCATGGAATTATTTTGATAAACTTGATATCAGTTATATTACAAATTTTTAGAATGAAAATAACATTCACTAAATAACATGGTCAAAATAGGTGTTTGATTTTACTCAAATACTTATATCTTTAATGTCTTTCTATGTACATGTAGATGGTACATGGTTTTTTAATTACATGTTTTTTTTCTTGATATTCTTATCTTGCTTTTAACCTTTCAAGTTACCAAGTGTTAGGTCATGACTTTGTACAGAAAATTTATTCTGCACTTTTCTGGTAAATCATTATGTTTTGCGATGTGATACAACTTGTTGATTAGCAACACAAATTAAACGTTCCTGTATTATAACTTGAGATTAAGACAACTGAAATGTGCAAATTTGTGTTGTTTTTAATTTCTTCAGGACCACTCAACACGTAGTTAATATCATAACAGTGGCAGGTAAAACCCAGAAACAGTTAACTAGTATATAGGTATTCAATATTTTTTTATCCGAATAGGGAAAATAATATAATAAAAATTTAATATTCTTGCTCTTTATCCAACGTTTAGGCCATAAATGATAAATCTGCTAAGGCATTATATTCTGGTGTCAAAACACTTAAAATCAACACCAGAATCTGATATTGATAGACTTAACATGGTTGTATCCTGGACGGTTTTAAGTGTATCAACATCAGAATGCTATATTTCATAGACTTATTCTTGTTGTATCCTGGACGGTTTTAAGTGTATCAACATCAGAATGCTATATTTCATAGACTTATTCTTGTTGTATCCTGGACGGTTTTAAGTGTATCAACATCAGAATGCTATATTTCATAGACTTATTCTTGTTGTATCCTGGACGGTTTTAAGTGTATCAACATCAGAATGCTATATTTCATAGACTTATTCTTGTTGTATCCTGGACGGTTTTAAGTGTATCAACATCAGAATGCTATATTTCATAGACTTATTCTTGTTGTATCATGGACGGTTTTAAGTGTATCAACATCAGAATGCTATATTTCATAGACTTATTCTTGTTGTATCATGGACGGTTTTAAGTGTATCAACATCAGAATGCTATATTTCATAGACTTATTCTTGTTGTATCCTGGACGGTTTTAAGTGTATCAACATCAGAATGCTATATTTCATAGACTTATTCTTGTTGTATCCTGGACGGTTTTAAGTGTATCAACATCAGAATGCTATATTTCATAGACTTATTCTTGTTGTATCCTGGACGGTTTTAAGTGTATCAACATCAGAATGCTATATTTCATAGACTTATTCTTGTTGTATCATGGATTGTTTTAAGTGTATCAACATCAGAATGCTATATTTCATAGACTTATTCTTGTTGTATCCTGGACGGTTTTAAGTGTATCAACATCAGAATGCTATATTTCATAGACTTATTCTTGTTGTATCCTGGACGGTTTTAAGTGTATCAACATCAGAATGCTATATTTCATAGACTTATTCTTGTTGTATCCTGGACGGTTTTAAGTGTATCAACATCAGAATGCTATATTTCATAGACTTATTCTTGTTGTATCCTGGACGGTTTTAAGTGTATCAACATCAGAATGCTATATTTCATAGACTTATTCTTGTTGTATCCTGGACGGTTTTAAGTGTATCAACATCAGAATGCTATATTTCATAGACTTATTCTTGTTGTATCCTGGACGGTTTTAAGTGTATCAACATCAGAATGCTATATTTCATAGACTTATTCTTGTTGTATCCTGGACGGTTTTAAGTGTATCAACATCAGAATGCTATATTTCATAGACTTATTCTTGTTGTATCATGGATTGTTTTAAATGTATCAACATCAGAATGCTATATTTCATAGACTTATTCTTGTTGTATCCTGGACGGTTTTAAGTGTATCAACATCAGAATGCTATATTTCATAGACTTATTCTTGTTGTATCCTGGACGGTTTTAAGTGTATCAACATCAGAATGCTATATTTCATAGACTTATTCTTGTTGTATCCTGGACGGTTTTAAGTGTATCAACATCAGAATGCTATATTTCATAGACTTATTCTTGTTGTATCATGGACGGTTTTAAGTGTATCAACATCAGAATGCTATATTTCATAGACTTATTCTTGTTGTATCCTGGACGGTTTTAAGTGTATCAACATCAGAATGCTATATTTCATAGACTTATTCTTGTTGTATCCTGGACGGTTTTAAGTGTATCAACATCAGAATGCTATATTTCATAGACTTATTCTTGTTGTATCATGGACGGTTTTAAGTGTATCAACATCAGAATGCTATATTTCATAGACTTATTCTTGTTGTATCCTGGACGGTTTTAAGTGTATCAACATCAGAATGCTATATTTCATAGACTTATTCTTGTTGTATCATGGACGGTTTTAAGTGTATCAACATCAGAATGCTATATTTCATAGACTTATTCTTGTTGTATCATGGATTGTTTTAAATGTATCAACACCAGAATGCTATATTTCATAGACTTATTCTTGTTGTATCCTGGACGGTTTTAAGTGTATCAACATCAGAATGCTATATTTCATAGACTTATTCTTGTTGTATCCTGGACGGTTTTAAGTGTATCAACATCAGAATGCTATATTTCATAGACTTATTCTTGTTGTATCCTGGACGGTTTTAAGTGTATCAACATCAGAATGCTATATTTCATAGACTTATTCTTGTTGTATCATGGATTGTTTTAAATGTATCAACACCAGAATGCTATATTTCATAGACTTATTCTTGTTGTATCCTGGACGGTTTTAAGTGTATCAACATCAGAATGCTATATTTCATAGACTTATTCTTGTTGTATCCTGGACGGTTTTAAGTGTATCAACATCAGAATGCTATATTTCATAGACTTATTCTTGTTGTATCCTGGACGGTTTTAAGTGTATCAACACCAGAATGCTATATTTCATAGACTTATTCTTGTTGTATCCTGGACGGTTTTAAGTGTATCAACATCAGAATGCTATATTTCATAGACTTATTCTTGTTGTATCATGGACGGTTTTAAGTGTATCAACATCAGAATGCTATATTTCATAGACTTATTCTTGTTGTATCATGGATTGTTTTAAATGTATCAACACCAGAATGCTATATTTCATAGACTTATTCTTGTTGTATCCTGGACGGTTTTAAGTGTATCAACATCAGAATGCTATATTTCATAGACTTATTCTTGTTGTATCCTGGACGGTTTTAAGTGTATCAACATCAGAATGCTATATTTCATAGACTTATTCTTGTTGTATCATGGACGGTTTTAAGTGTATCAACATCAGAATGCTATATTTCATAGACTTATTCTTGTTGTATCATGGATTGTTTTAAATGTATCAACATCAGAATGCTATATTTCATAGACTTATTCTTGTTGTATCATGGACGGTTTTAAGTGTATCAACATCAGAATGCTATATTTCATAGACTTATTCTTGTTGTATCCTGGACGGTTTTAAGTGTATCAACATCAGAATGCTATATTTCATAGACTTATTCTTGTTGTATCATGGATTGTTTTAAATGTATCAACATCAGAATGCTATATTTCATAGACTTATTCTTGTTGTATCATGGACGGTTTTAAGTGTATCAACATCAGAATGCTATATTTCATAGACTTATTCTTGTTGTATCATGGATTGTTTTAAATGTATCAACATCAGAATGCTATATTTCATAGACTTATTCTTGTTGTATCCTGGACGGTTTTAAGTGTATCAACATCAGAATGCTATATTTCATAGACTTATTCTTGTTGTATCCTGGACGGTTTTAAGTGTATCAACATCAGAATGCTATATTTCATAGACTTATTCTTGTTGTATCATGGATTGTTTTAAATGTATCAACATCAGAATGCTATATTTCATAGACTTATTCTTGTTGTATCCTGGACGGTTTTAAGTGTATCAACATCAGAATGCTATATTTCATAGACTTATTCTTGTTGTATCCTGGACGGTTTTAAGTGTATCAACATCAGAATGCTATATTTCATAGACTTATTCTTGTTGTATCCTGGACGGTTTTAAATGTATCAACATCAGAATGCTATATTTCATAGACTTATTCTTGTTGTATCATGGACGGTTTTAAGTGTATCAACATCAGAATGCTATATTTCATAGACTTATTCTTGTTGTATCATGGATTGTTTTAAGTGTATCAACATCAGAATGCTATATTTCATAGACTTATTCTTGTTGTATCATGGATTGTTTTAAATGTATCAACATCAGAATGCTATATTTCATAGACTTATTCTTGTTGTATCATGGACGGTTTTAAGTGTATCAACATCAGAATGCTATATTTCATAGACTTATTCTTGTTGTATCCTGGACGGTTTTAAGTGTATCAACATCAGAATGCTATATTTCATAGACTTATTCTTGTTGTATCATGGATTGTTTTAAATGTATCAACACCAGAATGCTATATTTCATAGACTTATTCTTGTTGTATCCTGGACGGTTTTAAGTGTATCAACATCAGAATGCTATATTTCATAGACTTATTCTTGTTGTATCCTGGACGGTTTTAAGTGTATCAACATCAGAATGCTATATTTCATAGACTTATTCTTGTTGTATCCTGGACGGTTTTAAGTGTATCAACATCAGAATGCTATATTTCATAGACTTATTCTTGTTGTATCCTGGACGGTTTTAAGTGTATCAACATCAGAATGCTATATTTCATAGACTTATTCTTGTTGTATCATGGACGGTTTTAAGTGTATCAACATCAGAATGCTATATTTCATAGACTTATTCTTGTTGTATCCTGGACGGTTTTAAGTGTATCAACATCAGAATGCTATATTTCATAGACTTATTCTTGTTGTATCATGGACGGTTTTAAGTGTATCAACATCAGAATGCTATATTTCATAGACTTATTCTTGTTGTATCATGGATTGTTTTAAATGTATCAACACCAGAATGCTATATTTCATAGACTTATTCTTGTTGTATCCTGGACGGTTTTAAGTGTATCAACATCAGAATGCTATATTTCATAGACTTATTCTTGTTGTATCCTGGACGGTTTTAAGTGTATCAACATCAGAATGCTATATTTCATAGACTTATTCTTGTTGTATCCTGGACGGTTTTAAGTGTATCAACATCAGAATGCTATATTTCATAGACTTATTCTTGTTGTATCATGGATTGTTTTAAATGTATCAACACCAGAATGCTATATTTCATAGACTTATTCTTGTTGTATCCTGGACGGTTTTAAGTGTATCAACATCAGAATGCTATATTTCATAGACTTATTCTTGTTGTATCCTGGACGGTTTTAAGTGTATCAACATCAGAATGCTATATTTCATAGACTTATTCTTGTTGTATCCTGGACGGTTTTAAGTGTATCAACACCAGAATGCTATATTTCATAGACTTATTCTTGTTGTATCATGGACGGTTTTAAGTGTATCAACATCAGAATGCTATATTTCATAGACTTATTCTTGTTGTATCCTGGACGGTTTTAAGTGTATCAACATCAGAATGCTATATTTCATAGACTTATTCTTGTTGTATCATGGATTGTTTTAAATGTATCAACACCAGAATGCTATATTTCATAGACTTATTCTTGTTGTATCCTGGACGGTTTTAAGTGTATCAACATCAGAATGCTATATTTCATAGACTTATTCTTGTTGTATCCTGGACGGTTTTAAGTGTATCAACATCAGAATGCTATATTTCATAGACTTATTCTTGTTGTATCCTGGACGGTTTTAAGTGTATCAACATCAGAATGCTATATTTCATAGACTTATTCTTGTTGTATCCTGGACGGTTTTAAGTGTATCAACATCAGAATGCTATATTTCATAGACTTATTCTTGTTGTATCATGGACGGTTTTAAGTGTATCAACATCAGAATGCTATATTTCATAGACTTATTCTTGTTGTATCCTGGACGGTTTTAAGTGTATCAACATCAGAATGCTATATTTCATAGACTTATTCTTGTTGTATCATGGACGGTTTTAAGTGTATCAACATCAGAATGCTATATTTCATAGACTTATTCTTGTTGTATCATGGATTGTTTTAAATGTATCAACACCAGAATGCTATATTTCATAGACTTATTCTTGTTGTATCCTGGACGGTTTTAAGTGTATCAACATCAGAATGCTATATTTCATAGACTTATTCTTGTTGTATCCTGGACGGTTTTAAGTGTATCAACATCAGAATGCTATATTTCATAGACTTATTCTTGTTGTATCCTGGACGGTTTTAAGTGTATCAACATCAGAATGCTATATTTCATAGACTTATTCTTGTTGTATCATGGATTGTTTTAAATGTATCAACACCAGAATGCTATATTTCATAGACTTATTCTTGTTGTATCCTGGACGGTTTTAAGTGTATCAACATCAGAATGCTATATTTCATAGACTTATTCTTGTTGTATCCTGGACGGTTTTAAGTGTATCAACATCAGAATGCTATATTTCATAGACTTATTCTTGTTGTATCCTGGACGGTTTTAAGTGTATCAACACCAGAATGCTATATTTCATAGACTTATTCTTGTTGTATCCTGGACGGTTTTAAGTGTATCAACATCAGAATGCTATATTTCATAGACTTATTCTTGTTGTATCATGGACGGTTTTAAGTGTATCAACATCAGAATGCTATATTTCATAGACTTATTCTTGTTGTATCATGGATTGTTTTAAATGTATCAACACCAGAATGCTATATTTCATAGACTTATTCTTGTTGTATCCTGGACGGTTTTAAGTGTATCAACATCAGAATGCTATATTTCATAGACTTATTCTTGTTGTATCCTGGACGGTTTTAAGTGTATCAACATCAGAATGCTATATTTCATAGACTTATTCTTGTTGTATCATGGACGGTTTTAAGTGTATCAACTTCAGAATGCTATATTTCATAGACTTATTCTTGTTGTATCATGGATTGTTTTAAATGTATCAACATCAGAATGCTATATTTCATAGACTTATTCTTGTTGTATCATGGACGGTTTTAAGTGTATCAACATCAGAATGCTATATTTCATAGACTTATTCTTGTTGTATCCTGGACGGTTTTAAGTGTATCAACATCAGAATGCTATATTTCATAGACTTATTCTTGTTGTATCATGGATTGTTTTAAATGTATCAACATCAGAATGCTATATTTCATAGACTTATTCTTGTTGTATCATGGACGGTTTTAAGTGTATCAACATCAGAATGCTATATTTCATAGACTTATTCTTGTTGTATCATGGATTGTTTTAAATGTATCAACATCAGAATGCTATATTTCATAGACTTATTCTTGTTGTATCCTGGACGGTTTTAAGTGTATCAACATCAGAATGCTATATTTCATAGACTTATTCTTGTTGTATCCTGGACGGTTTTAAGTGTATCAACATCAGAATGCTATATTTCATAGACTTATTCTTGTTGTATCATGGATTGTTTTAAATGTATCAACATCAGAATGCTATATTTCATAGACTTATTCTTGTTGTATCCTGGACGGTTTTAAGTGTATCAACATCAGAATGCTATATTTCATAGACTTATTCTTGTTGTATCCTGGACGGTTTTAAGTGTATCAACATCAGAATGCTATATTTCATAGACTTATTCTTGTTGTATCCTGGACGGTTTTAAATGTATCAACATCAGAATGCTATATTTCATAGACTTATTCTTGTTGTATCATGGACGGTTTTAAGTGTATCAACATCAGAATGCTATATTTCATAGACTTATTCTTGTTGTATCATGGATTGTTTTAAGTGTATCAACATCAGAATGCTATATTTCATAGACTTATTCTTGTTGTATCATGGATTGTTTTAAATGTATCAACATCAGAATGCTATATTTCATAGACTTATTCTTGTTGTATCATGGACGGTTTTAAGTGTATCAACATCAGAATGCTATATTTCATAGACTTATTCTTGTTGTATCCTGGACGGTTTTAAGTGTATCAACATCAGAATGCTATATTTCATAGACTTATTCTTGTTGTATCATGGATTGTTTTAAATGTATCAACACCAGAATGCTATATTTCATAGACTTATTCTTGTTGTATCCTGGACGGTTTTAAGTGTATCAACATCAGAATGCTATATTTCATAGACTTATTCTTGTTGTATCCTGGACGGTTTTAAGTGTATCAACATCAGAATGCTATATTTCATAGACTTATTCTTGTTGTATCCTGGACGGTTTTAAGTGTATCAACATCAGAATGCTATATTTCATAGACTTATTCTTGTTGTATCCTGGACGGTTTTAAGTGTATCAACATCAGAATGCTATATTTCATAGACTTATTCTTGTTGTATCCTGGACGGTTTTAAGTGTATCAACATCAGAATGCTATATTTCATAGACTTATTCTTGTTGTATCCTGGACGGTTTTAAGTGTATCAACACCAGAATGCTATATTTCATAGACTTATTCTTGTTGTATCCTGGACGGTTTTAAGTGTATCAACATCAGAATGCTATATTTCATAGACTTATTCTTGTTGTATCCTGGACGGTTTTAAGTGTATCAACATCAGAATGCTATATTTCATAGACTTATTCTTGTTGTATCCTGGACGGTTTTAAATGTATCAACATCAGAATGCTATATTTCATAGACTTATTCTTGTTGTATCATGGACGGTTTTAAGTGTATCAACATCAGAATGCTATATTTCATAGACTTATTCTTGTTGTATCCTGGACGGTTTTAAGTGTATCAACATCAGAATGCTATATTTCATAGACTTATTCTTGTTGTATCCTGGACGGTTTTAAATGTATCAACATCAGAATGCTATATTTCATAGACTTATTCTTGTTGTATCATGGATTGTTTTAAGTGTATCAACATCAGAATGCTATATTTCATAGACTTATTCTTGTTGTATCATGGATTGTTTTAAGTGTATCAACATCAGAATGCTATATTTCATAGACTTATTCTTGTTGTATCATGGACGGTTTTAAGTGTATCAACATCAGAATGCTATATTTCATAGACTTATTCTTGTTGTATCCTGGACGGTTTTAAGTGTATCAACATCAGAATGCTATATTTCATAGACTTATTCTTGTTGTATCATGGATTGTTTTAAATGTATCAACATCAGAATGCTATATTTCATAGACTTATTCTTGTTGTATCATGGACGGTTTTAAGTGTATCAACATCAGAATGCTATATTTCATAGACTTATTCTTGTTGTATCCTGGACGGTTTTAAGTGTATCAACATCAGAATGCTATATTTCATAGACTTATTCTTGTTGTATCATGGACGGTTTTAAGTGTATCAACATCAGAATGCTATATTTCATAGACTTATTCTTGTTGTATCATGGATTGTTTTAAATGTATCAACATCAGAATGCTATATTTCATAGACTTATTCTTGTTGTATCCTGGACGGTTTTAAATGTATCAACATCAGAATGCTATATTTCATAGACTTATCCTTGTTGTATCATGGATTGTTTTAAATGTATCAACACCATAATATGATTGTTATAGACTTATCCTTGTTGTTGTATCATAGACGTTTGTAAGTGTACTTGTATGGATACCAGGTTGTAATTTCTAAAAAGACTTATCCTTGATAAAGGGATAATTTATTGTTTCATATAAAACGTCAACATGATAATCCATGTAAAATAAAACCATATTGTATTAGAAATAAAAAAGAATTCCATGCCAGTTGTACATAGTCTTAACCAGTTAATTTATTAAGTCTGCCCGTGGAATATGGTATTGATTTCACCTTCCTTTTGTAAATAATATTGGCAATAAATCAGAGAGCTATCTTGTTCTGTTTATTACATCATATACATGTTTTCATGGAAAATGGCAGCAACATTATATCAATCTACATAAGTCTAATAGAATTCATTAGGACCTGATATCTTGATCTCCCCTATGTATCGAGAGGTAATTGTAAACCATTTCAAATGTAGAGAAAGAAATTGGATATTATCTGACATGTAAATAGAAACAAATGGAGAATTCATCATTGAAACGATGCCGCGATGGTATGGTAGTTGGATTTTCATCTATCTTTTCCTTTCACTGCTAAAATTGTAAGTCTTATTAGCACGAGATGTACTCGATACAACCTTACATAATAAATTTTATAATTGACATGGGTGGTTTTGTCCGGAAACTCTCATTTCCTCCATAATTCAAATGGCGCACATGGTATAATTAATTTATTGTTGATAGTAATGCTAAGCGCCTATGACCATAGACACTAGCAAAATCACAAAAGTAAGAACGATTCCATTTAGTGTATTGTATCAATAATTGTCTGCATGTAGATTTGTGTGGAAACATGTAAAGTGCTAAAAAGAATTATCAGAATGCAGAATTGTGTAGACGAGCCTTCATACTACTATGCATATTTATCTGTATGTTAATTTCGGTAAAAAAATGAACGTCTCATCCACATTCATCCGCATGTAGATTGATTTAAAGAGAAGAAAACAATACCTCTAAGAAACGTTCGAAGATACCTATAAAAGGGTAATCAGAAACCTTAAGTTCTTTTAGTGGCACCTGTTGTATTACACCTTTTACCTTAAGTTCTTCTAGTGGCACCTGTTGTATTACACCTTTTACCTTAAGTTCTTCTAGTGGCACCTGTTGTTTTACACCTTTTACCTTAAGTTCTTCTAGTGGCACCTGTTGTATTACACCTTTTACCTTAAGTTCTTCTAGTGGCACCCGTTGTATTACACCTTTTACCTTAAGTTCTTTTAGTGGCACCCGTTGTATTACACCTTTTACCTTAAGTTCTTTTAGTGGCACCTGTTGTTTTACACCTTTTACCTTAAGTTCTTCTAGTGGCACCTGTTGTTTTACACCTTTTACCTTAAGTTCTTCTAGTGGCACCCGTTATATTACACCTTTTACCTTAAGTTCCTCTTCTTTTAGTGGCACCTGTTGTATTACACCTTTTACCTTAAGTTCCTCTTCTTCTAGTGGCACCCGTTGTATTACACCTTTTACCTTAAGTTCTTTTAGTGGCACCTGTTGTATTACACCTTTTACCTTAAGTTCTTCTAGTGGCACCTGTTGTATTACACCTTTTACCTTAAGTTCTTCTAGTGGCACCTGTTGTTTTACACCTTTTACCTTAAGTTCTTCTAGTGGCACCTGTTGTATTACACCTTTTACCTTAAGTTCTTCTAGTGGCACCCGTTGTATTACACCTTTTACCTTAAGTTCTTTTAGTGGCACCCGTTGTATTACACCTTTTACCTTAAGTTCTTTTAGTGGCACCTGTTGTTTTACACCTTTTACCTTAAGTTCTTCTAGTGGCACCTGTTGTTTTACACCTTTTACCTTAAGTTCTTCTAGTGGCACCCGTTATATTACACCTTTTACCTTAAGTTCCTCTTCTTTTAGTGGCACCTGTTGTATTACACCTTTTACCTTAAGTTCCTCTTCTTTTAGTGGCACCTGTTGTTTTACACCTTTTACCTTAAGTTCTTCTAGTGGCACCTGTTGTATTACACCTTTTACCTTAAGTTCTTCTAGTGGCACCCGTTGTATTACACCTTTTACCTTAAGTTCTTTTAGTGGCACCCGTTGTATTACACCTTTTACCTTAAGTTCTTTTAGTGGCACCTGTTGTTTTACACCTTTTACCTTAAGTTCTTCTAGTGGCACCTGTTGTTTTACACCTTTTACCTTAAGTTCTTCTAGTGGCACCCGTTATATTACACCTTTTACCTTAAGTTCCTCTTCTTTTAGTGGCACCTGTTGTATTACACCTTTTACCTTAAGTTCTTCTAGTGGCACCTGTTGTATTACACCTTTTACCTTAAGTTCTTCTAGTGGCACCTGTTGTTTTACACCTTTTACCTTAAGTTCTTCTAGTGGCACCTGTTGTATTACACCTTTTACCTTAAGTTCTTCTAGTGGCACCCGTTGTATTACACCTTTTACCTTAAGTTCTTTTAGTGGCACCCGTTGTATTACACCTTTTACCTTAAGTTCTTTTAGTGGCACCCGTTGTATTACACCTTTTACCTTAAGTTCTTTTAGTGGCACCCGTTGTATTACACCTTTTACCTTAAGTTCTTTTAGTGGCACCCGTTGTATTACACCTTTTACCTTAAGTTCTTTTAGTGGAACCCGTTGTATTACACCTTTTACCTTAAGTTCTTTTAGTGGCACCCGTTGTATTACACCTTTTACCTTAAGTTCTTCTAGTGGCACCTGTTGTATTACACCTTTTACCTTAAGTTCTTTTAGTGGAACCCGTTGTATTACACCTTTTACCTTAAGTTCCTCTTCTTCTAGTGGCACCCGTTGTATTACACCTTTTACCTTAAGTTCTTCTAGTGGCACCCGTTGTATTACACCTTTTACCTTAAGTTCTTTTAGTGGCACCCGTTGTATTACACCTTTTACCTTAAGTTCTTTTAGTGGCACCCGTTGTATTACACCTTTTACCTTAAGTTCTTTTAGTGGCACCCGTTGTATTACACCTTTTACCTTAAGTTCTTTTAGTGGAACCCGTTGTATTACACCTTTTACCTTAAGTTCTTCTAGTGGCACCTGTTGTATTACACCTTTTACCTTAAGTTCTTCTAGTGGCACCTGTTGTATTACACCTTTTACCTTAAGTTCTTTTAGTGGCACCCGTTGTATTACACCTTTTACCTTAAGTTCCTCTTCTTCTAGTGGCACCCGTTGTATTACACCTTTTACCTTAAGTTCCTCTTCTTTTAGTGGCACCTGTTGTATTACACCTTTTACCTTAAGTTCTTCTAGTGGCACCTGTTGTATTACACCTTTTACCTTAAGTTCTTCTAGTGGCACCTGTTGTTTTACACCTTTTACCTTAAGTTCTTCTAGTGGCACCTGTTGTATTACACCTTTTACCTTAAGTTCTTCTAGTGGCACCCGTTGTATTACACCTTTTACCTTAAGTTCTTTTAGTGGCACCCGTTGTATTACACCTTTTACCTTAAGTTCTTTTAGTGGCACCCGTTGTATTACACCTTTTACCTTAAGTTCTTTTAGTGGCACCCGTTGTATTACACCTTTTACCTTAAGTTCTTTTAGTGGAACCCGTTGTATTACACCTTTTACCTTAAGTTCTTCTAGTGGCACCTGTTGTATTACACCTTTTACCTTAAGTTCTTCTAGTGGCACCTGTTGTATTACACCTTTTACCTTAAGTTCTTTTAGTGGCACCCGTTGTATTACACCTTTTACCTTAAGTTCTTCTAGTGGCACCTGTTGTATTACACCTTTTACCTTAAGTTCTTTTAGTGGAACCCGTTGTATTACACCTTTTACCTTAAGTTCCTCTTCTTCTAGTGGCACCCGTTGTATTACACCTTTTACCTTAAGTTCTTCTAGTGGCACCCGTTGTATTACACCTTTTACCTTAAGTTCTTTTAGTGGCACCCGTTGTATTACACCTTTTACCTTAAGTTCTTTTAGTGGCACCCGTTGTATTACACCTTTTACCTTAAGTTCTTTTAGTGGCACCCGTTGTATTACACCTTTTACCTTAAGTTCTTTTAGTGGAACCCGTTGTATTACACCTTTTACCTTAAGTTCTTCTAGTGGCACCTGTTGTATTACACCTTTTACCTTAAGTTCTTCTAGTGGCACCTGTTGTATTACACCTTTTACCTTAAGTTCTTTTAGTGGCACCCGTTGTATTACACCTTTTACCTTAAGTTCTTTTAGTGGCACCCGTTGTATTACACCTTTTACCTTAAGTTCTTTTAGTGGCACCTGTTGTTTTACACCTTTTACCTTAAGTTCTTTTAGTGGAACCTGTTGTATTACACCTTTTACCTTAAGTTCTTTTAGTGGCACCCGTTGTATTACACCTTTTACCTTAAGTTCTTTTAGTGGCACCCGTTGTATTACACCTTTTACCTTAAGTTCTTCTAGTGGCACCTGTTGTATTACACCTTTTACCTTAAGTTCCTCTTCTTTTAGTGGCACCCGTTGTATTACACCTTTTACCTTAAGTTCTTTTAGTGGCACCCGTTGTATTACACCTTTTACCTTAAGTTCTTCTAGTGGCACCTGTTGTATTACACCTTTTACCTTAAGTTCTTTTAGTGGCACCTGTTGTATTACACTTTTTACCTTAAGTTCTTTTAGTGGCACCCGTTGTATTACACCTTTTACCTTAAGTTCTTCTAGTGGCACCTGTTGTATTACACCTTTTACCTTAAGTTCTTTTAGTGGCACCCGTTGTATTACACCTTTTACCTTAAGTTCTTTTAGTGGCACCCGTTGTATTACACCTTTTACCTTAAGTTCTTCTAGTGGCACCTGTTGTATTACACCTTTTACCTTAAGTTCCTCTTCTTTTAGTGGCACCCGTTGTATTACACCTTTTACCTTAAGTTCTTTTAGTGGCACCCGTTGTATTACACCTTTTACCTTAAGTTCTTCTAGTGGCACCTGTTGTATTACACCTTTTACCTTAAGTTCTTTTAGTGGCACCTGTTGTATTACACTTTTTACCTTAAGTTCTTTTAGTGGCACCCGTTGTATTACACCTTTTACCTTAAGTTCTTCTAGTGGCACCTGTTGTATTACACCTTTTACCTTAAGTTCTTTTAGTGGCACCCGTTGTATTACACCTTTTACCTTAAGTTCTTTTAGTGGCACCCGTTGTATTACACCTTTTACCTTAAGTTCTTTTAGTGGCACCCGTTGTATTACACCTTTTACCTTAAGTTCTTCTAGTGGCACCTGTTGTATTACACCTTTTACCTTAAGTTCCTCTTCTTTTAGTGGCACCCGTTGTATTACACCTTTTACCTTAAGTTCTTTTAGTGGCACCCGTTGTATTACACCTTTTACCTTAAGTTCTTCTAGTGGCACCTGTTGTATTACACCTTTTACCTTAAGTTCTTTTAGTGGCACCTGTTGTATTACACCTTTTACCTTAAGTTCTTTTAGTGGCACCCGTTGTATTACACCTTTTACCTTAAGTTCTTCTAGTGGCACCTGTTGTATTACACCTTTTACCTTAAGTTCCTCTTCTTTTAGTGGCACCCGTTGTATTACACCTTTTACCTTAAGTTCTTCTAGTGGAACCTGTTGTATTACACCTTTTACCTTAAGTTCTTTTAGTGGCACCCGTTGTATTACACCTTTTACCTTAAGTTCTTTTAGTGGCACCCGTTGTATTACACCTTTTACCTTAAGTTCTTCTAGTGGCACCTGTTGTATTACACCTTTTACCTTAAGTTCCTCTTCTTTTAGTGGCACCCGTTGTATTACACCTTTTACCTTAAGTTCTTTTAGTGGCACCCGTTGTATTACACCTTTTACCTTAAGTTCTTCTAGTGGCACCTGTTGTATTACACCTTTTACCTTAAGTTCTTTTAGTGGCACCTGTTGTATTACACTTTTTACCTTAAGTTCTTTTAGTGGCACCCGTTGTATTACACCTTTTACCTTAAGTTCTTCTAGTGGCACCTGTTGTATTACACCTTTTACCTTAAGTTCTTTTAGTGGCACCCGTTGTATTACACCTTTTACCTTAAGTTCTTTTAGTGGCACCCGTTGTATTACACCTTTTACCTTAAGTTCTTTTAGTGGCACCCGTTGTATTACACCTTTTACCTTAAGTTCTTCTAGTGGCACCTGTTGTATTACACCTTTTACCTTAAGTTCCTCTTCTTTTAGTGGCACCCGTTGTATTACACCTTTTACCTTAAGTTCTTTTAGTGGCACCCGTTGTATTACACCTTTTACCTTAAGTTCTTCTAGTGGCACCTGTTGTATTACACCTTTTACCTTAAGTTCTTTTAGTGGCACCTGTTGTATTACACCTTTTACCTTAAGTTCTTTTAGTGGCACCCGTTGTATTACACCTTTTACCTTAAGTTCTTCTAGTGGCACCTGTTGTATTACACCTTTTACCTTAAGTTCCTCTTCTTTTAGTGGCACCCGTTGTATTACACCTTTTACCTTAAGTTCTTTTAGTGGCACCCGTTGTATTACACCTTTTACCTTAAGTTCTTCTAGTGGCACCTGTTGTATTACACCTTTTACCTTAAGTTCTTTTAGTGGCACCTGTTGTATTACACTTTTTACCTTAAGTTCTTTTAGTGGCACCCGTTGTATTACACCTTTTACCTTAAGTTCTTCTAGTGGCACCTGTTGTATTACACCTTTTACCTTAAGTTCTTTTAGTGGCACCCGTTGTATTACACCTTTTACCTTAAGTTCTTTTAGTGGCACCCGTTGTATTACACCTTTTACCTTAAGTTCTTTTAGTGGCACCCGTTGTATTACACCTTTTACCTTAAGTTCTTCTAGTGGCACCTGTTGTATTACACCTTTTACCTTAAGTTCCTCTTCTTTTAGTGGCACCCGTTGTATTACACCTTTTACCTTAAGTTCTTTTAGTGGCACCCGTTGTATTACACCTTTTACCTTAAGTTCTTCTAGTGGCACCTGTTGTATTACACCTTTTACCTTAAGTTCTTTTAGTGGCACCTGTTGTATTACACTTTTTACCTTAAGTTCTTTTAGTGGCACCCGTTGTATTACACCTTTTACCTTAAGTTCTTCTAGTGGAACCCGTTGTATTACACCTTTTACCTTAAGTTCTTTTAGTGGCACCTGTTGTATTACACTTTTTACCTTAAGTTCTTTTAGTGGCACCTGTTGTATTACACCTTTTACCTTAAGTTCTTTTAGTGGCACCCGTTGTATTACACCTTTTACCTTAAGTTCTTTTAGTGGCACCCGTTGTATTACACTTTTTACCTTAAGTTCTTTTAGTGGCACCCGTTGTATTACACCTTTTACCTTAAGTTCTTTTAGTGGCACCCGTTGTATTACACTTTTTACCTTAAGTTCTTCTAGTGGAACCCGTTGTATTACACCTTTTACCTTAAGTTCTTTTAGTGGCACCTGTTGTATTACACTTTTTACCTTAAGTTCTTTTAGTGGCACCTGTTGTATTACACCTTTTACCTTAAGTTCTTTTAGTGGCACCCGTTGTATTACACCTTTTACCTTAAGTTCTTTTAGTGGCACCCGTTGTATTACACTTTTTACCTTAAGTTCTTCTAGTGGCACCTGTTGTATTACACCTTTTACCTTAAGTTCTTTTAGTGGCACCTGTTGTATTACACTTTTTACCTTAAGTTCTTTTAGTGGCACCCGTTGTATTACACCTTTTACCTTAAGTTCTTTTAGTGGCACCTGTTGTATTACACCTTTTACCTTAAGTTCTTTTAGTGGCACCCGTTGTATTACACCTTTTACCTTAAGTTCTTTTAGTGGCACCCGTTGTTTTACACCTTTTACCTTAAGTTCTTTTAGTGGCACCTGTTGTATTACACCTTTTACCTTAAGTTCTTTTAGTGGCACCCGTTGTATTACACCTTTTACCTTAAGTTCTTTTAGTGGCACCCGTTGTTTTACACCTTTTACCTTAAGTTCCTCTTCTTTTAGTGGCACCCGTTGTATTACACCTTTTACCTTAAGTTCCTCTTCTTCTAGTGGCACCCGTTGTATTACACCTTTTACCTTAAGTTCCTCTTCTTCTAGTGGAACCCGTTGTATTACACCTTTTACCTTAAGTTCCTCTTCTTTTAGTGGCACCCGTTGTATTACACCTTTTACCTTAAGTTCCTCTTCTTCTAGTGGAACCCGTTGTATTACACCTTTTACCTTAAGTTCCTCTTCTTTTAGTGGCACCCGTTGTATTACACCTTTTACCTTAAGTTCCTCTTCTTCTAGTGGAACCCGTTGTATTACACCTTTTACCTTAAGTTCCTCTTCTTCTAGTGGCACCCGTTGTTTTACACCTTTTACCTTAAGTTCTTTTAGTGGCACCCGTTGTATTACACCTTTTACCTTAAGTTCTTTTAGTGGCACCCGTTGTATTACACCTTTTACCTTAAGTTCTTTTAGTGGCACCCGTTGTTTTACACCTTTTACCTTAAGTTCCTCTTCTTTTAGTGGCACCCGTTGTATTACACCTTTTACCTTAAGTTCCTCTTCTTCTAGTGGCACCCGTTGTATTACACCTTTTACCTTAAGTTCCTCTTCTTCTAGTGGAACCCGTTGTATTACACCTTTTACCTTAAGTTCCTCTTCTTTTAGTGGCACCCGTTGTATTACACCTTTTACCTTAAGTTCCTCTTCTTCTAGTGGAACCCGTTGTATTACACCTTTCACCTTAAGTTCCTCTTCTTTTAGTGGCACCCGTTGTATTACACCTTTTACCTTAAGTTCCTCTTCTTCTAGTGGAACCCGTTGTATTACACCTTTTACCTTAAGTTCCTCTTCTTCTAGTGGCACCCGTTGTTTTACACCTTTTACCTTAAGTTCCTCTTCTTCTAGTGGCACCCGTTGTATTACACCTTTTACCTTAAGTTCCTCTTCTTCTAGTGGCACCCGTTGTATTACACCTTTTACCTTAAGTTCCTCTTCTTCTAGTGGAACCCGTTGTATTACACCTTTTACCTTAAGTTCCTCTTCTTCTAGTGGAACCCGTTGTATTACACCTTTTACCTTAAGTTCCTCTTCTTTTAGTGGCACCCGTTGTATTACACCTTTTACCTTAAGTTCCTCTTCTTCTAGTGGAACCCGTTGTATTACACCTTTTACCTTAAGTTCCTCTTCTTCTAGTGGCACCCGTTGTTTTACACCTTTTACCTTAAGTTCCTCTTCTTCTAGTGGCACCCGTTGTATTACACCTTTTACCTTAAGTTCCTCTTCTTCTAGTGGCACCCGTTGTATTACACCTTTTACCTTAAGTTCCTCTTCTTCTAGTGGAACCCGTTGTATTACACCTTTTACCTTAAGTTCCTCTTCTTCTAGTGGAACCCGTTGTATTACACCTTTTACCTTAAGTTTCTCTTCTTTTAGTGGCACCCGTTGTATTACACCTTTTACCTTAAGTTCCTCTTCTTCTAGTGGAACCCGTTGTATTACACCTTTTACCTTAAGTTCCTCTTCTTCTAGTGGCACCCGTTGTTTTACACCTTTTACCTTAAGTTCCTCTTCTTCTAGTGGCACCCGTTGTATTACACCTTTTACCTTAAGTTCCTCTTCTTCTAGTGGCACCCGTTGTATTACACCTTTTACCTTAAGTTCCTCTTCTTCTAGTGGAACCCGTTGTATTACACCTTTTACCTTAAGTTCCTCTTCTTCTAGTGGAACCCGTTGTATTACACCTTTTACCTTAAGTTCCTCTTCTTTTAGTGGCACCCGTTGTATTACACCTTTTACCTTAAGTTCCTCTTCTTCTAGTGGAACCCGTTGTATTACACCTTTTACCTTAAGTTCCTCTTCTTCTAGTGGCACCCGTTGTATTACACCTTTTACCTTAAGTTCCTCTTCTTCTAGTGGCACCCGTTGTTTTACACCTTTTACCTTAAGTTCCTCTTCTTCTAGTGGCACCCGTTGTATTACACCTTTTACCTTAAGTTCCTCTTCTTCTAGTGGCACCCGTTGTATTACACCTTTTACCTTAAGTTCCTCTTCTTCTAGTGGCACCCGTTGTTTTACACCTTTAACAGTTTGGTGATAAGTCATGAATGAGAAAAGCACCCGATTGTCATGGTAAATTCATAATGATGCTGTACGTTCTTTATTTGAACACTCAGAGAATGGTTATTGGTGTATAATGTGACTTTCATGTTCTGACAGTGTGGCATTTTGTCTGTTTTTGTTTTTCATGCTATTATTCCAAAGCTATTTCAGCAATATCATGACATTCGGGTTTCCATATGGGAGAAACCAGAGTGTCGGGGGGAAACCACACTCGCCTGTCACTAGTAAATGACAAACATATCACAAACAAAGACTTGGAGGAATATCGAGTATACCTCTATAAGGGTAGGCCAACTATATAGAACAGGAAATAAAATAAACATCCGAAAATGATCAACTTATTCTTCCTATCGTTAATTTATGATTAGCTATTTTTGTGTAATTGCTATGGATATCTTGTTTTGTTGATTGTGCTGTACACTTTGTATTTTTTTGATTATTGACGTTACTATATTTAAGCAACATGTCTAAGAACACGGATATTGTCTGATATTATTAGTAGTCTTCTGAAATGAATAGCATTTCCTCGAATCATGTCTGCTGTCTACAAACGTTTTGACAGATCATAGCATGAAACAATTATATGTATACACTGTAACAGTGCTATATATAATCTAATTCTAGAAAATCCATTTTCTACAGTCTCGTTAGCAACATACAGATTGCTTTGATAATTTCTGTATTTTTCACTTCAAATATTATTTTTCTAAAAACCAAATTAATGTTAACGTGAACAGGAAAATATTAGCTTGAAAACTTGACAAGCCTATAACTATAAAACGTCAATTATCTTTGAAAATGACGGCAAGATAACTTATCAACAGAAACTGATTTCCAAATATATCGTTATTCAATGTAAATTCCAATTATCTTAAGAATTTTTTTTCTAACATTTCACTCTGTTGATTTGGTAAAGATAACCTGTCTACCAAAGACAACTGTTGTTATTAATAAACATTTCCATAATTAATATCAACCATTGGAGATACCATTACAGATAAGGCCTTGGTTTTACATTGTCAATGTTTCAAATAAATTGTTGCATTATTCAATAATTTCTATAAACTATGGGAATAGACTTACCGGGAACCGATCGGTTTATACGGAAAACATTGTATGGCTTTTAAATTGTATGGATTCCGTTAGACGATAGTAAAGATTAATCTTCTGGAGTAGTGAACTTAATATTGAGGTGAAAACCATAAGTTAGAAAAGTCAAAAAAAATATGAGAAAATTGAATATAAAAATGGCAATTTACATGAAAAACGTATAATGACATTTATGTTTTAGAAGATTTGTAGGGCGCATAGAAATTAGCAGACCGAATTACTACATTAAAATATTGTATAAAATATTGTCTAGAGATTTGTTAAAAATATTGTATGCAAGTGGTTCGATATATGAATAACATTGTAAACGTCAAAAGCTTTTCGTCTCCTTCAGTTGTGATTTTGAAAAACGTTTATTTGATGAATTGCTTTTAATGAAGCGGAACCTAGAAAAAACGCTAAAGATAGTCATCCAAAAACAGAACATTTATATGTTTCGTGTTTAATATGACAATTTTAATGTCAGAAATATTGGCATTATTGAACTATAATTAACTATTAATTATCTGAAGGATCAAATCTCATTATAGAACGTGACAATGTGTTTAAAAATGAAACTGACATTTGGACTATTTTGTCATATGTTTTATGAAGAACAAACTTGAACAAAATCTTAACACTTAATTATTGCGCGAATGTTCACTATCATTCTTGTTTTAAGATCAATTCGAAATTTTATTTAAGAACAAACTTTACAGCCCTGATTTTGAAAGAATAAACTATATGTTTGGTATCGCTTTACATTGTTAATTGAATCCGTTTGTCAAGTATAAAGACATGTCACCATGTAAGAGTTCTCAAAAGATTTGACACTATCTACCATTTTTCTATTGGACTTTGGAACTGTTCTGACAGTGGAGTATTATTTGTTTTTTTATTTCATCGCAATACTGTTGGTAATTCCAGTGGCAATAAAGGGCGTGGTGTTTGTTCTTTTAGCTTTCATCCTAGTTAAAACCATTTCCGGTTCCACTTTTGGAGATCAATGTTCAATTCCATATTTCATTTATATGGCATTGCGAACGACAAGAAGAGTTTGAAGATATTAAAGGGGAAATCAGAATCTATAAATCTAAGAAGGAGAGACATAGAGAATCTAACACCGGCAAAAGTGCAAGACAGGGAAATCTCCGACACCAGATTTCTCTGTCTTGCACTTTTGCCGGTGTTTGATTTTATTTCTCACTTTTATCAGCTGTTTTTTGTTTTGCTATGTACTTTTAGCAGACGATCATGTAAACAATGTGAGTTATTTCCCCTTCATGTCAATCAAAAAAGTAGTTCCGTATGTTGTTGTATTGCGTGAAGGTTATTATGTAATAATATGGCTGATTGTTAGGATTTGCGTGTTTATAAAAGATTGAAAACTTATATACAGTGAATTGTTTATTTTAAAAGGAAAAGCATGGAAAATTGGGGGGCCAGTTTACATAAACTGTACAGCATGCATTTGCCGGTTAAACGCACGTGATTTTTTTGTCTTGCACTAGTGCAAGATAAGAAAATCTCGCATCGCTAAAACATAGGAACTGGTCTGTCTCAAAAGAGAGAAAACACAATTGTCAACAGAAGAAAGACAAAAGAACAAACAATGATCTAACAAATGCTACACAGAAAACTAAATACCGAGCAACAACACGAACCCCACTAAAACCGAGGGGGGACTCATGTGTTCAGGAAGCGTAAGCAGTTCCTGTTCCTCTAGTGGCACCCTTGACAGTACTACTGTTATTGTAAATTTACTTAAACCTGATTGTCTGGTAATAATACAGAATACTACAGCAAGTAAAATTATTTAAAGCCAGGTGGACAGTTTGTGCTAAAGTGATACTCAAAGATAATTTTTATGGGGTTTTTTGTGTGTGTGATTTAGTTGCTAAAGCCACAGTCCACATCTAGATATATTGCATTGTATGGTCTGACTCACAGTGTTCATTTATTTTTACATGTACATTTTCCCGCGACTGTATTGGATATCATTTGTGTCTCACATACATACATCTCTATAGACAGTAGTATTTAACTTTGGTGTTTAGTCATACGTGTAGGTGAACATTTTACATATTACTCGTTTTGGTCTTTTTTTCTTTAAAACAGTTTGACGTTTGACCGTAACCATGGTAAATGAAGTTCTCCTTTTATACTATTATAACAATTACAACAGACTTTGCTGGAAGGCAAAGCGAACACGACCAGACTAGTGGTCGGATTTTTATGTTGGTGTGTGTACCTTGTGGCGACATTGAACCTAATCTGATTGACCTTTTAAAAACAATTTTGCATGCGTCTCGTTTATTACTTCTAGTTAAGTGTTAATCCGCGCCCTTGTAATCAGTATATCTTCATCAAATACTCACAATTCTGGAATTGTATTAATTATATGGTTGTTAGTCAATATCTAGAACAGATCTTGATAAATGTGGGGTTTTAAAGCTTTTAAGACCCTTGAAGTTAAACACCTCCATTTCTTACCACAACAGATTTCTATAAGTTTTTATTTGTTCAACATTTAATTTAAGAAATCAAAGACAACTTGAAATTTTGAAGGAGATTGTAATTAATGTTTTTTTTTATTATTTTGAGAACTATAATACTATAATAATTCCCATATTTGTTAAAGTAAATGAATATTGATCGTCAATAGTGATTATTTAGATAATGTACAGGTTATTGTAAACAATCATGATCGGATATACAAACATTTATATATAGGTTTTTCTACTTGTTATTAAATCATCATGTTATAATTCTTGTCTTTCTCTTCACACTTCGGTTACTCTCTGGTCTTATCGGTATCTTTATAACTATGTTATCGTATAATGAATGCGAAATAATTATATATTCTTTACAAAGTAATTACAAGCAATATTAAAGAGAAAAAAAATACGTAGGATAAATGGATTGGGTTTTTTTTTTTTTAGAATAAACAGTGTCACATGGTATTGTTTTCTCGTGATCTTCAAAAAGGCAGAACAAACTAACTGTTCAGGTGTAGAATTAATATTAGGCTAAGCATAGCAGTTTTATGTTTCTCGTCAAGGCCTACACAATAAATATTGATCGTTTCGAACTTTTGTATTGCCTGTTCAACATTATATAAAATATAGATAACACAACAAGAGTCACGACACCACGAAAGATCACCAAAAACCGGGGGGTACGGTTATTGTGTTTAACGCCACTTTCGACAGTATTTCAGTTATATGGTGGCATTCAGTTTTATTGGTGGAGGAAACAACCGACCGGACGCAAGTCACTGACAAACTTCATCACATAATGTTGAGTACACCTCGTAATGAGCGGGGTGAGTGATTGTTGTTTAACGCCAATTCAGCAGTTTTTCCAGCTATATCATGGCGAGAACAAGTTAATTTTATAGTGCTAGCTCACTGAGACAACAGTCCGCGGGTAGACATGTCGCTCCACTCAGATTTATTCTGATTCCGAGCCGACCAGTCTTTGTTCTTTCTCCTTATTCGAATTCACAGCGTTAATGGTGATAGGTACTGATTGCACAGATCGTTGTAATAATTACATTATTTAGGAGAGCATGAATACATCCCTATATATATTTGTATATGTATGAAGCCAGGATATATAAATCAATCGGCTTCCTCTGTTATTTGTACTGTTTTCCTTGGTTTGACAATAGTGGTTCGTGTTGTAGCGATCGGTAATATTGCTGGACATTATTGTTTACTGTATTTTAAAGATTTTTTGGGGGCAGGGGAAATTTCACTGGATGAATATATATCTCGTAGCACAATTGTGTATAATGGACATATGTTACAGAACTTTTAATACATATAAACCGTGAATGATACATTTCCTATTTCTTAACTGATAAAAGTTAGCAAACCCACCTTCCAAAGCAAACAACTTGTCATAAAAATCCTAATTTTACAAGAAGAGTTTGAAGATACCAAAGTGGTAATCATAATATGCTTATCGAAGAAGAAGAGACAACACAAAGGCCAAAAGAACAAGTACAAAAAGACAAACAACGATCTAAAAACATACACATAAAACTAAAAATCGAGTAACACGAACCCCACTAAAAACTGGGAGTGAACTCAGGTGTTCCTGAAGGGTAAGCAGTTCCTGCTCCACCAGTGGCACCCGTCTAGTAACAAACCCGATGATAAGTTATGAAAAGTCGTGAATGAAACTTCTTTCTGTACTAGTCGTTTTGCAAGAATATATTATCACCTAAAAAGATTGAAAATATTTTCCAGTCGTTTTTCTTTTAATCTACTTTCGTTTGTTGCACCTGCTTATCCTTCCGGCACACGTGATTTTACCCCCGGTCTTTAGTAAGGTTCGTGTTACTCCATCATTAGTTTTCTGTGTAGTGTTTTGTAGATCGTTGTTTGTTCTTGTTTTCCTTTTTCGTTTGGTCATTGTTTTGTCTGTCATTCTTCAATTTACGGATTCTGAATACACCGTTGGTATCTTCAAGCTCTTCTTGTATGTCAGACAATTGCTTTAAACTCTCGAAAAAAAGATTTAATCCTTTATGATACGGTGCAAACAGCAGATAGACAAGGAATGGACACTGATTTGTCAAAACCAAGGATTAGTAGAATGTCATTAACTATACGAGTAACATGGAGGGTGTCTAATAAGAGGCAGGAACTCCTTTTCCTTCGCGTGCGCCTGGGTCCACCCCCGGTTTTTGGTGGGGTCCGTGTTGCTCATCTTTTTAATTTTTTGTGCTATGTTTTTGTTTTGTTTTGTTTGTCTCCGTCCTGTGTCTTGTGTACCCAATGTTGCCAGTTTCTCTGGATTGTCCATTCTTGATTGCCTCTTCGATTTTCTCTAACGTTTTGTTTCATAGATAAATTATATATATTTTGTTGTTAGGCACATATTGTTTATTCATGATGAAATGGTTAGGGATATTTGTGTTTATCGTCTACATGCTTCAGCTTAATCATGATTACCAGATTTAATGAGAAAGTGCCGACAGACAGAGGTAACGTACTGACTGGTAACGTCTACGACCATCTCGATAGATTTCAGGGAACGTCCCGACAGAGGTAACGTACTGTTTGGTAATATACGGCCATCTCGATAGGTTTCAGGGAACGTCCTGACAGACAGAGGTAATGTACTGACTGGTAACGTCTACGGCCATCTCGATACTGGTAAATTATACGGCCATCTCGATAGGTTTCAGGGAACTTTCTGACTGGTAACGTCTACGGTCATCTCGATAGGTTTCAGGGAACATTGAGAAAAGTTAGAAAATACCAAAGGGATAATCAGAAGCCGTGAATGCAGACACAGCAATAACCAAAAGAAAAAGGACAAAAGGAAAAACAATGATTTACAAAACACTACACAGAAAACTAAAGATTGCGGAGCATGATCCCTACAAAACCCGGAGTAAATTCAGGTATTCCGGGAAGGTAAGCTGTTCCTGCTTCCTTAGTGACACTCGTTGTGTTATTGTTAGAAGACACGAACATAACTTGATATTTATAATATTTGAGGTAGCTATCAGATCGTGGTCCCGACGTTAATTTTGGTAGGTTTATATTCCAGACGTTTACGTTAATGACCTATTAGTCTATCCATGCCCCTTCACGAACTGGCTGCGTGTCAATCCTAACACATATTAGAGACGTGCAAAGATTTTCAACCTGCCGAGGACGAGACGTGTGACCAAAAACATAAATTATTAGGCCTAGTGATTACGGTGACGTAAATGGTTTTAAATCTCATGGTATTACTTTTTAAAGAAATAAAATATAATGGTGAATTTCTAACGGGACATAAGTACCTTTGTAATACTAGTTAGCAGAAAATCACTTTTACCTAAACCTTATTATTCCACGATGACTTCAAGGTGTGTAATTAAAGACGGTTCGTTTTTCTTTAAAGGTATTTCAAAACGATTAAATTTGTAGGTATGTAAAAGTACAATTGTAAATTTGCCAAAAAAATTAATTAAAATTCAAATACGCAGTTAAGCATTTCAGTTTTGCATTATTTTGCAAGCTCAGATAGTTGACTTGTAGTATACCAGCACTAACACTATATGGTGCAGTCATCAACGGGATATCTACGCAATGCACACTTAAAAGGTAAAACAAGTTGATATAGAAAATCATTTAAAACTATAAAACTAAAGCATTTGTTTTTAATTTTAAGAATATCTCGTTGTATTATGGTGATCAGTTGCACTGGTGGGGAACCTGGAATATCAGGAGAAAAAACACTTTATCAAAGGTTTAGTACACATCGACATGAGCGCGATTCGAACTCGAAACCTTTGTGTTGATAAGCACTACAAATTGATTCGAATTCAATATATGCCAGACATTGTTCGTTTTGTTGATATTGGTGGAATTGATGACCATCACTGTTTAAACTTTCTTTTCATAGAAACAACGTTCATAACCAAACAGACATGAAGTAACAGTGACGTTTACAACTGCTATAAACAATAAGCACATTTTAATAATGTTTATAAATATTTTTATTTTTATTTTTAGGTGGTCCATGTAAAATATGGGACAGCAGGTCAGCGTGGAGACCTTAACAACTCGGGACACAGACAAGACTAGTCTATACTGGTGCAGTTTTGAACCATATCCACATAAAGTTGGAAAGCGCAAACTCACATATATTGGTGTGCTGAATGGTGAGGGTCCACGGAAGGGAGACAAATGTATTGTGAAGGCATTTCGAAATGGTTGCGGCACATACGAAGATTGGTTGGCTGAACGTGAAAGGTCACACCATTCAAATTTGATCGCCAAACGTTTTCATAAAGAAATGGAGATGCAAGGTAAAACTGTTAAAATGCATTTTACGGTTCCTTTAATGGTGGAAATTGACGAAGTATCAAATTATATGTGTGTTTCCTTCTTTATTGGTAAACCACACAAGAAAATGAGAGAATTAGAGGTCGTTTCCCTGGAACCTTACTACGAGAATGATTTTAAGGTTTTTAAATCTGACAAAATGCGATCGTTTGAAACAACTCTATGTGAAGCATTTACCCATTTTAGTTGGTATAGTAGTAACGGTGAGCTTATTGTAACAAACTTGAAAGGTGTACGCAATATGAACCAATATGAATTTACTGTTCCTATCATTCATTCCAAAGACAGAAATTTCGGTGCGACGGATTATGGCTCCAAGGGAATCAAAGATTTCTTCCGTGAACACCAGTGCAATGAAATTTGCAATACCTGGCCACGACCAGACCGCATATCATTTAACATGGAGGATTCTGAAAAGAGCACACTCGAACGTTTCCAAATTCATCCCCAAGAATCCATCAAACCAAAATTTGGTTACAGCAATAATATCTGGAACCCAGAACTCCATCGTTTTTACATTCAAAACATTAACAACGATGAAACTGTACATTGTCAAAAAGAAAATTCTTGCTTCTGTGAATACTTCCGGTTACCATGCCAACACATTATGAGCCATACCGCGGCATTTATCTACAATAAAAACCAATCAAAAGATGAGATGGGACATTTCTTATAAAAATACGGCATGGATTACCACCGTTGTACATAATGTCATGATGCCAACAATCTAATCCAGTATCAAAAATGTGCGGGTCGCATTTTGTTAGTGCAATGAGATAATTATGTTTTTTAAAGATGTTGCATTTATTTTAATTGTTCTATAAATGTATAATTCGAGAGTCACTGACAGTATAATTTAAATATTCAAGAGAATTACTAAAATGTGTCCTACATATATGAGAAGGTGTTTATTTACATTTTGCATTACATGTCGGATATATTTTGTAAGTTAAATAATATAAAAAATATATATATATATAAAGTTATAATTTAAGGACGATGTTTTAATGACAACAAAACGCACAAACGAAAGTAAATCAATATTAAATTTATCTACATGTAATTATTCTCATTAGCTAAATAATTCATATTTTGTTTAGAAACGACGAATTCTTTATTATTATTTTCAATGGTTAAATAACATGGATCAAATTCCACTTAACAACGGGGAAAAAAAGAAGTAATAAAGTAATGAGCATATAATATTGGCCCGGATTTATCAATACATTTGTGCAATTAATTATTACATTTGCGCGAATTTTTTTTTTTTTTTTTTTGCACAGATATATTTATTTAATTTATGATATTTTTCTATTGCATTTGCGCAAATTATGATATATTTTCGCAAATTTATTTAATAAACTTTCGCAAATATTGCATTTACGCAAATTAATCAACTGTATAGTATCTTGATCATATGACACGTTATGTACTACATCGCTGTAACAACTTCCTTTTGTATTATTCCTGGCATTTAGATATGATTATGGTTTGTAGTTCAAAGATTTGATATCAACATTATATATATAATATATTATGTTAATTAATAGCAATACTTTTTTTCAATTTCTTATGATAAAATTCGCAATGTTATATGCAATAGTTTGATATTGAATTTCGAAGGATATTATGGGACTTGAATTACTGAATAACGTTTACAACTAATTGTTTAATTGTAGCAGTTGCAACTATACATTTCATAAGCGCATTAATTTGAGTAAATGTAAGGGTTTTGTGCGTGTATGTGATGCTTATTGCACCGGAAGTGCTTACCACATTTGCATACAAACTATTTATCAACGTAAAAAAAAATGTACTTAAAATTGTTTTTATTATTGTAAATATCAATAAAGATGAAAATAAATCACTCATTTCAAATCAATTCTCTCTTAAAAATGATTTGTGATCGTTTTAAACTATGTTTTACCTCCGCAAAATAGTTTTCCAAGAAGTGTGTGTGTGTGGGGGGGGGGGGGGGGGGGGGAGGGGGGGGGGGATCATTTTTAAGAGAGAATTGATTTGAAATGAGTGATTTATTTTCATCTTTATTGATATTTACAATAATTAAAGCAATTTTAAGTACATTTTTTTTACTGTTTCTAACTTTTACAAGAATCTTGTAAAATGGGCGTTGACAGAGATAGAGTCTAGCGTAGCAGGTACGACAACTCTGGATAGAGAATGATGTAATGTGTGTTAATTTTGATATAAGTACGGGTGAACAAAAACTGTATGTGAAATACATATCAATTATATATACCGTGATATTATTATGTGTCTTAGTTTTGTTTGTATTAGTCTAAATCTTTCTAAAGTAAGTTAAAATATATTGCATTTTAAAAAAGACACGTTATTTATTACAACGCAATTTTAATATATGAAAACATTAATTCAATCGCTAGTGAGGCATTTATGAACAAAACCTAAAGTGAAAAATCTAATTGAGCAAAACCGGAAGTGAGCTGTGCATGAACAAAACCGGAAGTGATACATGTATGACCAAAACCGGAAGTGATACATGCATGAACAAAAAAAGAGAGACATTGAATACGTATGCTACTGATAGTCCGAAGGAAAATTGAAATGCGGAAATAAAAACATCTAGTGACTGAATCTGGTAATTACACGCGATTATTGACCAGGAGAAAATTCCATTGGTGACTCCCGGATGATATCAAAAACGATACGCGGCATTGTGGTGACATGTATATTGCCATCTTCTTAAAATATAAGATTTGTACACAGTACAATAGAAAATACTAGTCATGTTAATATAAAGTGCTTATTTAAATTCTAATGTTAACTGTTGTCAAGTTGTGATAGTTATGAGACAATTATTGTCGTTTTGTTGAAAAACATTGTTTGCTGTTTATTTCAATCAATGAAATGTATTCTATAGTTGTTATTCATAAATATAGATCTATTAAATTATACAATATTATTCAGACTTGTGCTATACAAAAGTAATAAATCTGTTTCATAACTCTATAACTTTATAATTTAGCACTATATATTGTCAATATTCCATTTCAAAAAGAGAGTATATAGCAAAATGATTTACATAATTACTGTCTGCTCAGAAAACAAATCGCTTTCCATTAACGAATATTTGGGTTAAATAATAATAAAAGTTTGCAGACACCAAATGCCTAATGGGGAGTGGTAATTTGAAGGACAGACAATGCAATGGTAAAAAGACAAACGGACAAACCATGATCTGTAAAAGCACAACCCAGAAAACTAATAATTGGGTAACGCGAACCCTACAAAAAACTGGGGTGAACTCGCGTACACAGAAAAGGTAAGTAGTTCCTGTTCCACTAATTGCAGTGATTTGCTACTATTAAGAAGAGCTTGACGCACATCACGTGAATGGAAATCGTATTGGGCATCAATATTTCTTTAGAAACTCAATCTTAACCAATTGAAAACATATGATTGAACATACAGTACATTTAGAAAAGAACAATGTTAAGAGTCGAACACGATATGGCATTTTAACCAGAACACCGTTCATCATTCTACGAGTTGCTCATGAATAGTAACACTCGTAAATTACTCACCTCCGATGATCTACCAATCCCTGTCTGACAGTGAATGATCTACCAATCCCAGTCTGACAGTGAATGATTTACCAATCCCTGTCTGACAGTGAATGATCTACCAATCCCTGTCTGACAGTGATAGAGCATATTAATTACCGTCAAACCTGCATATAAAGGACAATCGAGAGAACATACAAATGTGCCCTTTATGAGCAGTTGCCCTTTATATACAGGTCAAAGTTATATGCACCATTCATTAATGGGAAAATGAGACTGCCCTTAATAGACAGTGATTGCTATATAGAGGTGTCCTTTATAGACAGTGATTTGCTATAGAGAGGTGTTCTATATAGACAGTGATTTGCTATAGAGAGGTGTCCTTTATAGACAGTGATTTGCTATAGAGAGGTGTCCTTTATAGAGAGTGATTTGCTATATAGAGGTGCCCTTTAATGTAGGTTTGACTGTATAACCATCATATTACAATAACACATTATACATATATTTTAATTAATCACAGAAATCATAAAATGAAAAACAAATAAAAACACCACGCTGTCGAAACAATTCCAAAATCTGATCAAACAATCTGATAATTAGAGGCAAAATCGATACCCCTAACCTTCTTACAAGACCACAAACTTGTTCTGACTTTACACAGGCACTTCAATGAAACGTGGTGGTGTTATGGGCCCCATACGTCTTCTCTTAGTGAAATATTGTGGTCATGTAGTGATTACCACATGTGAGTACATTCATATAAATAAAAATCTTATGTAAACATTTATATTTCAATTCTGTTCTTTCATAAGGTAAGATAATATTCGAAATATATTATTTGTTCAGGATTTATTCCACCATGAAGCAATTTCCGAGAACAGAATTATATATGTAGTAAATAAGAGGGTAAAAACAGATGATTTACAGTAATAAGAGAGTTCTGAATTGAGAGAATGCGGGAAATTAAAAAATAGAGGGAATGCGGGAAATTAAAAAATAGAGGGAATGCGGGAAATTAAAAAATAGAGGGAATGCGGGAAATTAAAAAATAGAGGGAATGCCGGAAATTAAAAAATAGAGGGAATGCGGGAAATAAAAAAATAGAGGGAATGCGGGAAATTAAAAAATAGAGGGAATGCGGGAAATTAAAAAATAGAGGGAATGCGGGAGATTAAAAATAAATAGGGTTAAGTGAAAACAACTCCAGGATAAAGATGAAAATAAACGTTAGAGAATACCGAAGGGGCAATCACAAAAGGACAAACACGGAACCCAGAACGTAAAGACACATAATAGGATAAAAAAAAAAACTAAAAAGATGAGCGACACGGAAATATATATCTAATCTCCACTATCTCCACAACAAAAACAATACATTTCTACGTCATGTTCTTTTTGCGTTTAATAATTGTGAGATGTGAGGTGGTTGTTCTTTTTGTTTATGTTCGTGGAATTATTGTCCTTCACTGTTTTAACTTTCTTTTTATAATTACCAAACGTGTTGAAAATATTACGTCTCAAATCTAAAAAGATTAAATCATCTGATGACAGTCAACAGCATAATGGAATACTTTTTAAATTATGTATACCTAAAACACATTAAGTAGAGTCATATCACACCATGATCAATATCAGAGATATGCAATGGAAAAATAATTCTACGAGAGTATAAACAATTAAATAATGGCAATCGCGTCTGTGATCATCTCGACTTATAACATTTGGTTTTTACAATCATGTGTCATATAAGTATAGTTCGGTCATTTGGCTGTATATGAATGCTTCAAGATAAGGGAGTCATTGACTACTGGGTGGATGATACCCTCTCGGGAACTAATAGTCCACCAGCAGAGGTATCGACCTAGTGATAGTAATACTGACTACTGGGTTGATGATACCCTCGGTGACTAATAGTCCACCAGTAGAGGTATCGACCTAGTGATAGTAATACTGACTACTGGGTTGATGATACCCTCGGTGACTAATAGTCCACCAGTAGAGGTATCGACCTAGTGATAGTAATACTGACTACTGGGTTGATGATACCCTCGGTGACTAATAGTCCACCAGCAGAGGTATCGACCTAGTGATAGTAATACTGACTACTGGGTTGATGATACCCTCGGTGACTAATAGTCCACCAGTAGAGGTATCGACCTAGTGATAGTAATACTGACTACTGGGTTGATGATACCCTCGGTGATTAATAGTCCACCAGCAGAGGTATCGACCTAGTGATAGTAATACTGACTACTGTGTTGATGATACCCTCTCGGGGATTAATAGTCCACCAGCAGAGGTATCGACCCAGTGACAGTAATAAACGTAGATATCAAATCTAGTATGCACAACGTGTTTCTGTAATAACCTTCATCATCTACGCGTTTCTGTAATAACCTTCATCATCTACGCTCAAAGACAAATAAAACAAGAAAACGAAAGGGTCTAAACAGGATAGTCAAAATCATTTACGGTCACCTATGTCTTTGAGGGGAGAACCTTAGTTTTAATAATGAATACATGATTTAAGAACTGTAAATTTCCATGCAATATATATCTAATAAACCATGTCATTAAATAACTAAGAACAGTACAAACCATATATAATGTTAACATATATTATCGTATGGATTATAACTTTAATCAACTTATTATAAATATAGCATACCACATACCACATCATATATTATATAACTCTAATTCATCTAATGATTTAATCACATTATTAGATTAAAGGAAAGTTTAATTTATAGGATTATGTGTCACGGTCAGTTAGATAAGTGTCCTATAATCCAGACGAGAACACGATTAGTAATGAAATGTGTAGACATTTCTGAGTAAAGAGAATCTTGATACAAAGCACAAACATAGAGGTAAGAAAAGTTTTAAGATACCATGAGGGGAAATTAGAAGCCGTAAATTGAAGAAGTACACACAATAAAATGGCCACAAGAAAAGGGGCAAACAATGATATACAAAACAATACACAGAAAACGAAAAATTAAGAATGACGAACCCCACTAAAAACCAGGGTGAGTAATATATAACTCGGAAAACTCGAACTTCCAATAAGCATGACCATTAAGAGAAATGTATTAAATATAGGATACATAACGATATGAAGAAAAAAGGAACAGGTTTTACAGATAAACATTATAGAAAACCGAAGTGGCAATCAAGAATGGAAAATTTAGAGACACAAGCAACATTGAGCGCAAGACACAGAACGAAGAAAAAAATAAAGCACAAGACAGAAAACTAAAACAAAGAGCAACACGGACCCATCGTAAGACTGGGGGTGAACGTAAGTACTCACAAAGGGTAAGTAGTTACTGCTACTTATAAGGCACCAACTGGGGGTGAACGTAAGTACTCACAAAGGGTAAGTAGTTACTGCTACTTATAAGGCACCAACTGAGGGTGAACGTAAGTACTCTCAAAGGGTAAGTAGCTACTGCTACTTATAAGGCACCAACTGGGGGTGAACGTAAGTACTCACAAAGGGTAAGTAGCTACTGCTACTTATAAGGCACCAACTGGGGGGGGGGGGGGGGGGACGTAAGTACTCACAACAGGTAAGTAGCTACTGCTACTTATAAGGCACCAACTGGGGGGAACGTAAGTACTCACAAAGGGTAAGTAGTTACTGCTACTTATAAGGCACCAACTGGGGTGAACGTAAGTACTCACAAAGGGTAAGTAGTTACTGCTACTTATAAGGCACCAACTGGGGGGAACGTAAGTACTCACAAAGGGTAAGTAGATACTGCTAATTATATGGCACCAACTGGGGGTGAACGTAAGTACTGACAACGGGTTAGTAGTTACTGCTACTTATAAGGCACCAATTGAGGGTGAACGTAAGTACTCACAACGGGTAAGTAGTTACTGCTAATTATATGGCACCAACTGGGGGTGAACGTAAGTACTGACAAAGGGTAAGTAGTTACTGTTACTTATAAGGCACCAATTGAGGGTGAACGTAAGTACTCACAAAGGGTAAGTAGTTACTGCTACTTATAAGGCACCAATTGAGGGTGAACGTAAGTACTCACAAAGGGTAAGTAGTTACTGCTACTTATAAGGCACCAATTGAGGGGGAACGTAAGTACTCACAAAGGGTAAGTAGTTACTGCTACTTATAAGGCACCAATTGAGGGTGAACGTAAGTACTCACAAAGGGTAAGTAGTTACTGCTACTTATAAGGCACCAACTGGGAGGGGGAACGTAAGTACTCACAAAGGGTTAGTAGTTACTGCTACTTATAAGGCACCAACTGAGGGGGAACGTAAGTACTCACAAAGGGTAAGTAGTTACTGCTACTTATAAGGCACCAATTGAGGGTGAACGTAAGTACTCACAAAGGGTAAGTAGTTACTGCTACTTATAAGGCACCAACTGGGAGGGGGAACGTAAGTACTCACAAAGGGTTAGTAGTTACTGCTACTTATAAGGCACCAACTGAGGGTGAACGTAAGTACTCACAAAGGGTAAGTAGTTACTGCTACTTATAAGGCACCAACTGGGAGGGGGAACGTAAGTACTCACAAAGGGTTAGTAGTTACTGCTACTTATAAGGCACCAATTGAGGGTGAACGTAAGTACTCTCAAAGGGTAAGTAGTTACTGCTACTTATAAGGCACCAACTGAGGGTGAACGTAAGTACTCACAAAGGGTAAGTAGTTACTGCTACTTATAAGGCACCAACTGAGGGTGAACGTAAGTACTCTCAAAGGATTAGTAGATACTGTTACTTATAAGGCACCAACTGGGGGTGAACGTAAGTACTCACAAAGGGTAAGTAGTTACTGCTACTTATAAGGCACCAACTGAGGGTGAACGTAAGTACTCTCAAAGGGTTAGTAGATACTGTTACTTATAAGGCACCAACTGGGGGTGAACGTAAGTACTCACAAAGGGTTAGTAGTTACTGCTACTTATAAGGCACCAATTGAGGGTGAACGTAAGTACTCACAAAGGGTAAGTAGTTACTGCTACTTATAAGGCACCAACTGGGAGGGGGAACGTAAGTACTCACAAAGGGTTAGTAGTTACTGCTACTTATAAGGCACCAATTGAGGGTGAACGTAAGTACTCTCAAAGGGTAAGTAGTTACTGCTACTTATAAGGCACCAACTGAGGGTGAACGTAAGTACTCACAAAGGGTAAGTAGTTACTGCTACTTATAAGGCACCAACTGAGGGTGAACGTAAGTACTCTCAAAGGGTTAGTAGATACTGTTACTTATAAGGCACCAACTGGGGGTGAACGTAAGTACTCACAAAGGGTAAGTAGTTACTGCTACTTATAAGGCACCAACTGAGGGTGAACGTAAGTACTCACAAAGGGTAAGTAGTTACTGCTACTTATAAGGCACCAACTGAGGGTGAACGTAAGTACTCACAAAGGGTAAGTAGTTACTGCTACTTATAAGGCACCAACTGAGGGTGAACGTAAGTACTCTCAAAGGGTTAGTAGATACTGCTACTTATAAGGCACCAACTGAGGGTGAACGTAAGTACTCACAAAGGGTAAGTAGTTACTGCTACTTATAAGGCACCAACTGGGGGTGAACGTAAGTACTCACAAAGGGTTAGTAGATACTGCTACTTATAAGGCACCAATTGAGGGTGAACGTAAATACTCACAAAGGGTAAGTAGTTACTGCTACTTATAAGGCACCAACTGGGGGTGAACGTAAGTACTCACAAAGGGTAAGTAGTTACTGTTACTTATAAGGCACCAACTGAGGGTGAACGTAAGTACTCACAAATGGTAAGTAGTTACTGCTACTTATACGGCACCAACTGGGGGTGAACGTAAATACTCACAAAGGGTAAGTAGCTACTGCTACTTATAAGGCACCAACTGAGGGTGAACGTAAGTACTCTCAAAGGGTAAGTAGTTACTGCTACTTATAAGGCACCAACTGGGGGTGAACGTAAGTACTCTCAAAGGGTAAGTAGATACTGCTACTTATAAGGCACCAACTGGGGGGGAACGTAAGTACTCACAAAGGGTTAGTAGATACTGCTACTTATAAGGCACCAACTGAGGGTGAACGTACGTACTCACAAAGGGTAAGTAGCTACTGCTACTTATAAGGCACCAACTGAGGGTGAACGTAAGTACTCTCAAAGGGTAAGTAGCTACTGCTACTTATAAGGCACCAACTGAGGGTGAACGTAAGTACTCATTAAGGGTAAGTAGTTACTGCTACTTATAAGGCACCAACTGGGGGGGGACGTAAGTACTCACAACAGGTAAGTAGTTACTGCTACTTATAAGGCACCAACTGGGGGGAACGTAAGTACTCACAAAGGGTAAGTAGTTACTGCTACTTATAAGGCACCAACTGGGGTGAACGTAAGTACTCACAAAGGGTAAGTAGTTACTGCTACTTATAAGGCACCAACTGGGGGGAACGTAAGTACTCACAAAGGGCAAGTAGATACTGCTACTTATATGGCACCAACTGGGGGTGAACGTAAGTACTGACAACGGGTAAGTAGATACTGCTACTTATAAGACACCAACTGGGGGTGAACGTAAGTACTGACAACGGGTAAATAGATACTGCTACTTATATGGCACCAACTGGGGGTGAACGTAAGTACTGACAACGGGTAAGTAGATACTGCTACTTATAAGGCACCAACTGGGGGGAACGTAAGTACTCACAAAGGGTAAGTAGATACTCCTACTTATATGGCACCAACTGGGGGTGAACGTAAGTACTGACAACGGGTAAGTAGATACTGCTACTTATAAGGCACCAACTGGGGGGAACGTAAGTACTCACAAAGGGTAAGTAGATACTGCTACTTATATGGCACCAACTGGGGGTGAACGTAAGTACTCACAACGGGTAAGTAGATACTGCTACTTATAAGGCACCAACTGGGGGTGAACGTAAGTACTGACAACGGGTAAGTAGTTACTGCTACTTATAAGGCACCAACTGGGAGGGGGGACGTAAGTACTCACAAAGGATAAGTAGTTACTGCTACTTATTAGGCACCAACTGAGGGTGAACGTAAGTACTCACAAAGGGTAAGTAGTTACTGCTACTTATAAGGCACCAACTGAGGGTGAACGTAAGTACTCACAAAGGGTAAGTAGTTACTGCTACTTATAAGGCACCAACTGGGGGGAACGTAAGTATTCACAAAGGGTTAGTAGATACTGCTACTTATAAGGCACCAACTGGGGTGAACGTAAGTACTCACAACGGGTAAGTAGATACTGCTACTTATAAGGCACCAATTGGGGTGAACGTAAGTACTCACAACTGGTAAGTAGTTACTGCTACTTATAAGGCACCAATTGAGGGTGAACGTAAATACTCACAAAGGGTAAGTAGTTACTGTTACTTATACGGCACCAACTGGGGGTGAACGTAAGTACTCACAACGGGTAAGTAGTTACTGTTACTTATAAGGCACCAACTGGGGGTGAACGTAAGTACTCACAAAGGGTAAGTAGTTACTGTTACTTATACGGCACCAACTGAGGGTGAACGTAAGTACTCACAAAGGGTAAGTAGTTACTGCTACTTATAAGGCACCAACTGAGGGTGAACGTAAGTACTCTCAAAGGGTAAGTAGTTACTGCTACTTATAAGGCACCAACTGAGGGTGAACGTATGTACTCTCAAAGGGTAAGTAGTTACTGCTACTTATAAGGCACCAACTGAGGGTGAACGTAAGTACTCACAAAGGGTAAGTAGTTACTGCTACTTATTAGGCACCAACTGAGGGTGAACGTAAGTACTCACAAAGGGTAAGTAGTTACTGCTACTTATAAGGCACCAACTGAGGGTGAACGTAAGTACTCACAAAGGATAAGTAGTTACTGCTACTTATTAGGCACCAACTGAGGGTGAACGTAAGTACTCACAAAGGGTAAGTAGTTACTGCTACTTATAAGGCACCAACTGAGGGTGAACGTAAGTACTCACAAAGGGTAAGTAGTTACTGCTACTTATAAGGCACCAACTGGGGGGAACGTAAGTATTCACAAAGGGTTAGTAGATACTGCTACTTATAAGGCACCAACTGGGGTGAACGTAAGTACTCACAACGGGTAAGTAGATACTGCTACTTATAAGGCACCAACTGGGGTGAACGTAAGTACTCACAACTGGTAAGTAGTTACTGCTACTTATAAGGCACCAATTGAGGGTGAACGTAAATACTCACAAAGGGTAAGTAGTTACTGTTACTTATACGGCACCAACTGGGGGTGAACGTAAGTACTCACAACGGGTAAGTAGTTACTGTTACTTATAAGGCACCAACTGGGGTGAACGTAAGTACTCACAACGGGTAAGTAGTTACTGTTACTTATAAGGCACCAACTGGGGGTGAACGTAAGTACTCACAAAGGGTAAGTAGTTACTGTTACTTATACGGCACCAACTGAGGGTGAACGTAAGTACTCACAAAGGGTAAGTAGTTACTGCTACTTATAAGGCACCAACTGAGGGTGAACGTAAGTACTCTCAAAGGGTAAGTAGTTACTGCTACTTATAAGGCACCAACTGAGGGTGAACGTATGTACTCTCAAAGGGTAAGTAGTTACTGCTACTTATAAGGCACCAACTGAGGGTGAACGTAAGTACTCACAAAGGGTAAGTAGTTACTGCTACTTATAAGGCACCAACTGGGGGGAACGTAAGTATTCACAAAGGGTAAGTAGCTACTGCTACTTATAAGGCACCAACTGAGGGTGAACGTAAGTACTCACAACGGGTAAGTAGTTACTGCTACTTATATGGCACCAACTGGAGGTGAACGTAAGTACTCACAAAGGGTAAGTAGTTACTTTTACTTATATGGCACCAACTGGGGGTGAACGTAAGTACTCACAAAGGGTAAGTAGTTACTGCTACTTATATGGCACCAACTGGGGGTGAACGTAAGTACTCACAAAGGGTAAGTAGTTACTGCTACTTATACGGCACCAACTGGGGGTGAACGTAAGTACTCACAAAGGGTAAGTAGTTACTGCTACTTATAAGGCACCAACTGAGGGTGAACGTAAGTACTCTCAAAGGGTAAGTAGTTACTGCTACTTATAAGGCACCAACTGAGGGTGAACGTAAGTACTCACAAAGGGTAAGTAGTTACTGCTACTTATAAGGCACCAACTGGGGGTGAACGTAAGTACTCACAAAGGATAAGTAGTTATTGCTACTTATAAGGCACCAACTGGGAGGGGGGACGTAAGTACTCACAAAGGATAAGTAGTTACTGCTACTTATAAGGCACCAACTGAGGGTGAACGTAAGTACTCACAAAGGGTAAGTAGTTACTGCTACTTATAAGGCACCAACTGAGGGTGAACGTAAGTACTCACAAAGGGTAAGTAGTTACTGCTACTTATAAGGCACCAACTGAGGGTGAACGTAAGTACTCACAAAGGGTAAGTAGTTACTGCTACTTATAAGGCACCAACTGGGGATGAACGTAAGTACTCACAAAGGATAAGTAGTTATTGCTACTTATAAGGCACCAACTGGGAGGGGGGACGTAAGTACTCACAAAGGATAAGTAGTTACTGCTACTTATAAGGCACCAACTGAGGGTGAACGTAAGTACTCACAAAGGATAAGTAGTTATTGCTACTTATAAGGCACCAACTGGGAGGGGGGACGTAAGTACTCACAAAGGATAAGTAGTTACTGCTACTTATAAGGCACCAACTGAGGGTGAACGTAAGTACTCACAAAGGGTAAGTAGTTACTGCTACTTATAAGGCACCAACTGAGGGTGAACGTAAGTACTCACAAAGGGTAAGTAGTTACTGCTACTTATAAGGCACCAACTGGGGGGAACGTAAGTATTCACAAAGGGTTAGTAGATACTGCTACTTATAAGGCACCAACTGGGGTGAACGTAAGTACTCACAACGGGTAAGTAGATACTGCTACTTATAAGACACCAACTGGGGGTGAACGTAAGTACTCACAACTGGTAAGTAGTTACTGCTACTTATATGGCACCAACTGGGGGTGAACGTAAGTACTCACAAAGGGTAAGTAGTTACTTTTACTTATATGGCACCAACTGGGGGTGAACGTAAGTACTCACAACGGGTAAGTAGATACTGCTACTTATAAGGCACCAACTGAGGGTGAACGTAAGTACTCACAACGGGTAAGTAGTTACTGCTACTTATAAGGCACCAACTGGGAGGGTGAACGTAAGTACTCACAAAGGGTAAGTAGTTACTGCTACTTATATGGCACCAACTGGGGGTGAACGTAAGTACTCACAAAGGGTAAGTAGTTACTGCTACTTATAAGGCACCAACTGAGGGTGAACGTAAGTACTCACAAAGGGTAAGTAGTTACTGCTACTTATAAGGCACCAACTGGGAGGGGGAACGTAAGTACTCACAAAGGATAAGTAGTTACTGCTACTTATAAGGCACCAACTGGGGGTGAACGTAAGTACTCACAAATGGTAAGTAGTTACTGCTACTTATAAGGCACCAACTGGGGGTGAACGTAAGTACTCACAAAGGGTAAGTAGTTACTGCTACTTATAAGGCACCAACTGGGAGGGGGAACGTAAGTACTCACAAAGGATAAGTAGTTACTGCTACTTATAAGGCACCAACTGAGGGTGAACGTAAGTACTCACAAAGGGTAAGTAGTTACTGCTACTTATAAGGCACCAACTGGGGGGGAACGTAAGTACTCACAAAGGGTAAGTAGATACTGCTACTTATAAGGCACCAACTGGGGGGGAACGTAAGTACTCACAAAGGGTAAGTAGATACTGCTACTTATAAGGCACCAACTGGGGGGGAACGTAAGTACTCACAAAGGGTTAGTAGATACTGCTACTTATAAGGCACCAACTGGGGGGGAACGTAAGTACTCACAAAGGGTTAGTAGATACTGCTACTTATAAGGCACCAACTGAGGGTGAACGTAAGTACTCACAAAGGGTAAGTAGTTACTGCTACTTATAAGGCACCAACTGAGGGGAACGTAAGTACTCACAACGGGTAAGTAGATACTGCTACTTATAAGGCGCCAACTGAGGGTGAACGTAAGTACTCACAATGAGTAAGTAGTTACTGCTACTTATATGGCACCAACTGGGGGTGAACGTAAGTACTCACAAAGGGTAAGTAGTTACTGCTACTCATAAGGCACCAACTGTGTTACTCATAGTCAAGTCCAGTAAACAATGTGTCGGTGATAGAGGAAAAACTCTACGCGAAAGGGAGAAGATCGATTGCTATATGAGATCAATTTCCCATAACTTTAACTTTGATGATAATAAATAACAATTATTTGGCTACAACGTAATTCTTATTTTACTTTCAGTATTTATTTTTCGTATATATTACATATAAAGTTTTCACAACAAATTATGTATGGTAAAAGATGCAAGTAAGTTGTTAGGGACCAATCATTTCTGAACAGATTTTTTCGAAACATAGCAACAATGTTTTTTTTTTTAATCTGGCATAATGTATTTTGCAAGTGAAACATTTCATTTTTTTAAAACCTTTTTTTTTATAACAAACCTCAGTCGAAACCACCCCTCGGTCATAAAATGGTTAATCGCTTATCACAGATTAGTACAGATCACAAATAGCTATTTAAATCAATGGTTAGTCATTACCTATAAGTACACATATATGTATTTATATAAATATATATAGATGGTCGCCACAGATTATAACAAATAATAAATATTTATCTAGACGTCAACTTGGTCACCACAGATTATGGTGGACGATTAAATATTATATATATATATATGATCGCCACAGATTTAAAAACTCAAGAAATATGTATGTGGATATATAGTTAGGGATACAATGTAACAAGTGTTTTACCTTTTTCTTTTATTATTAAGCAATATTGTCGATGTTTTTATCAGAATAGAATGACGATAATATTTTGATCTTAAAATGAATATTAATTTCATTTTGTTTTCTTCTCTTTATTATTAACAACAAAATCCAAACAAACGTTAACAAATACAAGAATTTAAATTTTCTTATAACTAGTAGAAATAACAGGACTTTAAATGGAATTTTTTATTATATAAAATGGCGGTTGAAAGTAACCTTCATATTCTCAATTTAACATCGCCTTCCTGAATTGATTCCTTTAATTACCTATTAGATGTATATCCCATACTTATCTGTAAAATCTGTAGATTTATTCCAAATCTCAATTTTAAGTAATTATTTTTGTCTTTTAGAAACTCAAGGTCAGGATATCACGATGTCTTAAGGGATTTGATTCCAATCATCAAGTTTTATTGGTAGCGCATTATACATGGTAACTGAAACAGATGGAATATAAACGTTAGAGAATACCGAAGGGGCAATCAGAAATGGACAATCCAGAGAAACTGGCAACATATGGTACACAAGACGAAGAAAAATAAAACAAAAACACAACACAATATGCATTGGACGGTACAATACGCAAACAAACACAGATGACGTATATAAGACAATAACCCTCCTACAAACAACTGGAGGTCAGCAGGACAAATAAGGACAACATTTTACGTCTTCGAATCGAGGAAAATAAATATACTATATACAAATATTATAAACACTATCTGACATTCGGATGCAATAATTTTAATCTGAATTGATTTCACGAAGAATGTTTAAACTGTGATGACTAAAAGTTCCACCAATATTAACAAAATGAACTATAATCTCTCAACTGAAACTATAGAACATAAAGACAGCGACCCGTACTGTTTGGTTTGGAGGAGCAATATAAGAGACTAAAGTCATCTCTCAATGAATGTAATGGTAGTCGTCATGAATATTTCGACCATTCTGTGTTTCTGTTTGCATACAAATTCCCGGTATATATATTAAGACTGTGTATCTCCTTTGTTCTATGCACATATATCAATGATGACTTTATAAGGATCTCATGAATGAATAACTTCAAAGCATTCGAATTTACTTCCGGTTGATGTTATTCCATCTATTGTTATGTAGACCATATGACTGCACAATTTCACTAAATTGGTAGGTATGGCTTTAGAAAACTACTTTAACTTTTATTTAAGTGCCCGTTCTAATCTATCAAAGTGTGCGGTTGTGTATATATATGCGCTAGCGATATAGATTTTCTTTCTGTTTCTACGATTTTATGAGTAGATTTTGGACTATTCTGACAATGCGGTATGGTTTGTTTTTCGTTTTATTTTTAAAGGATTCCCACTTGTTAAGTTGAAATCATCAATATGAAAGTTTTACGGTCGCAACCATGACCTAGTAAATCGTTACGGTATATGTGTCACAAATGGCCACAGATATGTTCCACGTGTAGTAAGCATCTCCCGGTCCTTTCCCCATTCATGACTTATCAGCAGCTGTGTGTCTAGAGTAACACGACGGGTGTAACTAGTTGAACAGGAACTTCTTACCTTTCCGGAGTTCACTCCCGATTTTTAATGTTTTGTAGATCGTTGTTTGTCCTTTTGTCCTTCTTCGATTTACGGATTTTGATTATCTCTTTAGTATCTTAGTCGTCTTAATTGACATTTTAATGTTTTTCTTGTAAAAGAATTTGAAAGCATCCATAATCCAAAATAAATGTTCGTGTTTCAAGTTATAATTTTAAATTGATGAAGTATTTTCAATAGCGAGTTATAAAACTTTCACTTAATATATATATTATCTGTGGCTATCGCTAATTATATTTGTACATTTGACTCTCGCTCTTGGTTAGGTGTACTCGATACAACATCTTGTGATGTTTATCAGTAACTTGCAGAAAATAGATGATTTTGTCATGTTACCCAGTTTCCTACATAAAACTGACCACGACGAGTTACACGGTGTAATTGAACTACTGTTAAGTGTGATATTAAACAGATAATTCAGATAGAAGCTTTTCTGTTGTTAGTGTCCACTTTGTCTTCAGTAGTTCACATTGTTTTGTCATTAATAAGACCAATGAAAATAAAGTACAGATGAAATATAATATAAAAAGTAAAAAACGGCCACTTATACAGGATCCTGGGGTGTCAACAGTACTAGAAATATTTCTTTTATTGATCAGTAAATACTAATTTTATTGGAAAACATCATTATTTCTCTAATCATCTGTTTGGAGTGGACTTAATTCAAAACTAATAACTCGTCAAGTTTCTTATAAGGGGTCATTAGCAACATTATATGAAGAGAAATGAACAATTTATACGTCATTATGGAGAACTAATCATTTCAGACGTTGATTTAAAGGAGAAATGCCTCGTGCAATCGATGGGTTAAGTCGGACTCAGTCATGATAAGGATATTAACACATTTCAGAAAGTATACGGATGGCTTGCTGGCTTTGAAATTGTAATATATTTTGCTTATTGATTGGTTGCTTGCCTGCCTGCCTGCCTGACTGCCGACTGATTGACTGACTGATTGATTGATTGATTGATTGATTGATTGATTGATTGATTGATTGATTGATTGATTGATTGATTGATTTGCTGGCAGTTATCAACAGTAATCAAGTTATATACTCATAAATGTATAAGGAACAAATCCGGTTCCAATATGACAAAATAAAGCATCAACAAACCTGTTCACTTCATCATCAACATTACGGTATTTTCATTATTTTACTTGTATAGGGAGTTAAATGTGTGTGTCGTCCGCCATCATTGCAGCTTTATAATGATAAGAGTTACGTTATTCTGTATACATGGCGTACGCCAATATTCTAGCTAAAACCATACGCGTGCTCTCTCACTTCCGGTTTATATTTTCCTAGTTTTATTTTGACTATTATTATAGTTTCCATGATTATATGGTTTCCAATATTAATGTCTATTTCCCCCCTATCTTTTAATACACATTCCAATAAATCCTATAATTTATCCTGAACTCACTGGTTTTTTCAAACGGCAAGCAAAAAATACTTTATTCATCTTTGTATTTGTAGAATGTTAAGAAGGAATACAGGACGTTTGAGTGTTGTCAAATTGAAATGACATGCCATTGGAGTATTGTACTTGTCTTTTAAAATTTATATTTTCAATTTTATTTATTTGCAATTAATTATTAGTGATTTGAAAAGAAACATAAATGAGTATGAAATTGATCAGTTCTATCAGGAAGGCTGGTAACCGAACCTTGAAATGAGATATTTAATTAGATGTACATATTAACATCATAGTCATTTGTAATGGTAATTTACTACAGAATGAAACTTGAATGAATGGGTTATTTAATGTAAACAACCAATTGTTTGTGTTGTCGTCATTTTTAGTATGAGGTGTTCCTCACGCGTCATTTGGTGTAAAAAAAAATTGTTAAGAATCGAACGTGATATATTTTGTTTATTTATTATTGTTCTTCTTTCATATATAAAAACGAATTCACCTTACCAGTAAAAATTGGATTCATTTTAAGACATGTACACCATACCATATAGGGCCTAGAATTTTCAGTGACCAATGGTTAAGTTGCTGCAGTCTGAACACAGGCCTAGATTATCTCCGATCCTAAGTGTCATTTATTAGACAATAAAATATGCTAACACTTTTTAAACTACAACTCGAACACTGACACCGGTTTAAGTTCCAATGCCAAATCGCAGGTTATTCTGAAGAGTTATGACTACATGCTAACTAGCTAGTACGTCTTTTAGTCACAATATAGCTAAAATATTGTTGAATATGACGATAAATACCACTACCCCTCTCCCTTATATAGTACAATATCGTCTTGTGTGGTTAATATCCTCGTTCAAAATGGATGGAAGACCTTATTCAAGGGTTGGCCTTTTCGGATCTTCAACAAAGGGAGATTATCCAACTTGCCGAGTTTGGTGCAGGAAAATATACTTCATAACGTAACGGATGGAATTTTGCTTAGGCATCATGGTATGCTTTTATGGGAACAAAACAATGAAAGCACCATAACATACTAATGTCTGAAGATACCAAAGTGGGTAATCACAAGTCGTCCAGGGAAGGATGGACAATGCAATGGTCCACAAAATACTACACAGAAAACTAGAGATCGAGCAACATTATCCCACTATACACCGGGAATGAACTCATGTACTCCGAAAAGATAAGCAGTTCTGTTCCACTAGTGGTGTCCGAATAGTTACTTTTTTCAAAATCTGGTGATAAGGTATGAGCGGTGAAATAATGGCGGTTTTGTGACTAGGAATGTAAACATTGCAACGAAACACCGGGTTGCGTTTTTCATTGCTTTATACTTTCAACAAATAACGGTTTGCTATCGACGGGTGGCGGCTTCTAAGAAGTGTCCAGATACTTTCGTAAAAAATGACTACTAATGAAAAGCAAAGTTCACAAAGGAGACTTGAATTGTTGTTATATGCAAAAAAAAACTGTATTAAAAACCCGAAAACAATGTATAGAAATTTATCTAATTATTTATATTTTGAAGAAGAAGTCTGGCGAACTGAGAATCACAACATCCTTGAAATATACATGTTCTCTATAGAAATACATTCAGCATCACAGTTCATTGTCTGGTCAGCAGATGTAATGTCTAATATTTCATAGCATTAATACATGGATACCCGTATTTGCAATTAAAAGGCATGAAGGCTGTTTATGCGCGACATATCAGAAAAAGGTGATATTATAGGATCTAATTTTAATCAGATTGAGTTTTGTTATATTATACACTTACCTTGATAAATACAATTTCGGTGGTAGGTATATTGTATCAAAAGATAAAAAAGCATCGCGATGTTTTTGAGAAGATAATCGATACTTTTGAGAAGTGAGCCAGTGTTGTTTTCACCATGTATATTGTTTTTCAATCGCAGTGGTTTTAACTAATAATGTGAAACTTCTTGAAATAAACGTTAGAGAAAACCGAAGGTGTAATCATGAATGGACAATCTAGAGAAACCGGTAACATTGGGTACACAAGACACAGGATGAAGATAAACAAAACAAAGATACAACACAGTGAGCTGTTGCCTGTTAAATATATACTTAAGTCGAAAGTTTCTTTCTATGTTTTGCCATCTGCCACACTCAATCGGAAGTTTATGGTTGCTAGTTCGAAACTTGAAAAAGTCTAATAAGTATTTGTTATCCAGAATTTCTAAATATTTCTAAAATTCGAATGTTTCCTTGAAACATCTATAAATAAGAGTTTTTTTGTGAATTTTGGATTGATGTGTTTAAAAAGATTCGCCTTATTCGATCTCTTAAAAAGTTTATATTCCGATACCAATATCTTGTCGAAATATATTCCGTCTCTGCAGAAAAAATTATAAGCGATTCATTTTCATATAGTAAAAATGTATAAAGATAAAGAAGTCAAAAATGTCAAGAATTTTTTTGTCAATGTGTGACGTAAAAATATTTTTGACATTTACGTCACCGAATATGGTACTGCTTTGACAACTATTTTACCTATTTTGTTCCTGTATTTAAATACTGTTACAGTGACAGCCGGAACCTTTGAACCGTAATGAGAGCGGGAGGTTTGGCGCCTTAAAATCTGATTCAACCCACCATTTCTTTAGAAATGCCTGTACCAAGTCAGGGTCATTACGGTTTTCACAGTTTTCCGGTTGTTGACTGATTTTGTCTGTTTATATAATTATGAGTTTTGACTTTCCCTTTGTAAGATTGTTCGGAGTTCGGTAATTTTGTTATTACCTTTATGACTGTTTGAATTAATCTTTTAAACTGAGCTTAACCGCATTTACAATCCAATTAGAATTAATAAAAGTCTGTGTGTTCCAGATATATCCTCGTCTGACAATAAGTCGGTCAGTCATTGGATAATGTTTGATTCTTTTTTTCATGTTTGAAAAGTAAACATTTTTTTCTTTTTAATTATGTTCCTCATCTATTCTTGCTCACATGTGTAAAGTTCCATGGAAAAAAGATCGATAATAATAACACACTGACCTGTATTTGTTTACCATCCATTTTCCAAATGGCGTCGTATGACGTCACATAAAGCCGGTCAAAGTTCAAAAAAGCACATGATTTTGTCATAGGCCAACCAAACTTAAAAAGTAAACCAGATTAAGATAGTACAGTATTTTAGCTTTTTCAGTGTAATTGATTTGTCTGAAAAATTTCAAAAAATGGTTTTTTTTAAATAGTTTGAAATTGAAGTATTAAAAATTAATTATGTGATGCAAAAATTAAACTTGCATAAAAAGTATTTAATCCAGTGAATTTTGTGTTTTTGCTTTTGTCAATACAATCTATTAGACCGATATATTTTGGTAAAACAATTAATGACTGATTTCAATTTATTTTAATCACATTTATTATCACAGAGTGGTAACAATACAGTTTTGTTGATGCTATTTGTAATAATGACAGGTTTTTTTTAACCCAGATAATCTCATTTTTCTGTCTGGTTTAATTTAATTCTCTGTTCAATTTATGCTATAAATTTTGATTATTGCTGTTAAATTAATTCTTTTTCTATCTTCTCTGTGAATTTCATTTCAATACCCCAAGAAGTAAGGGGTATATTTGTTATTAAAGCAGCAGTGGAAATGCAAAATAATCTGCCATTTTGTGACTAATGGAGAGCACTTGCATGTATTTTCCCGGTAAAATCGGCCATTTTCTAGAAAATGGTGGAATCTGAATGATCAATCATCATATTTTCAAAGTATTTTAAAATACAATTTGCTTGGCCTACATTCCAGAAACGGTCATGAACTGTGATGACGATTATGTCAACAAACCGGAAAAATACAAATGTTTGGGGAATACCATCGATGGAAACATATTTAACAAGCATAATGATCAGGAAAAAAAGACATTAGTAAAAAGGTTCTTTTTTACTTGCATGGAATTTATTCAATTCAAACTTTTCTGTTTTAATCTCATCTTGTAATTTTGACGTTGAAAAGTATTCCCTCAGTGTTTATGTACGCTATGAATATACAGAATGACGTCATTGGTCTCGTGCTGCGCGAGAATTGTAAATCAAAACAAGTGATCGACTTTATTGCATGACCGAGCAGATGTCACGGTAGGATATGGCATGCCACATTCATTCAAAATATTTTGTACAAATTTTAACCATGTGCATTCTAATTCATATACATGAGACATTTTATAACATAACACAGATTATATATTACAGTGAGAATTTCGCTTCTTTACCCATTATTTATTTAGACCAATATGAAATCATTCTAACCTTTATATCTATCTCAATTGGATATCTTCCAAGTTCGCCATAAATCATCGACGAAGGCGTCGTGGTCTTCGATTTTAAAAGTAATTTACAAAATTTTAACTGAACTCTCTCTCTATAATCTCATTATTTCCATACCCCCAGACCTCACAACCGTATTGTAATTTGGGCTTTACCATTTTATCAAATAAATCTTATTGGCAACTAATAGACAGATTGTGGATCCGCCCCAGCTTAAGAACTTCATACAAAGCTTTAGTAGTTTTGTCTATTTGACACTGTTTAGCTTTTTTAAAATTGCCCAGATAGTTGAAATCATTAACAATTTCTAAGGGAACGACCATTTAACTTGAAAGGGGGGGGGGGGGGGGTATGTTTTTTTTTCTAAAAAAATATTCTGATTTTAGTGGAGCAAAAAATAAATAATCTGATTCAGAGTTTTTGTTCAGTTAAAATTTTGTATATAATATAGCAAAACGTTTCATGTACAAATTAAGATGTCATTCTAACTCGTCTGATATTGATTTCAAGCCTTCTGTATAACAACCTTCTAAGAAGGATTCAAGATCATTGATATATAAGGTAAAAAGAAAATAGATAAGTTTTCCCCTTGTCTCACACCATTACTACAAGGAAAATAATCTGATTTCGAGTCTTTGTACATAATACACGACTTAGTTCCTTTGTACATATTCACAATAACATTAAGCATATTACCATTTATATTATTCAATAATAACTTATACTAGAGAGCATCCCGATACACAGTATCGAAGGTCTTTTCAAAGTCAATAAAGGCACAAAACATTTTTTTTTTCTTTTTAAATATTAAAATTTCAAAGAGTGAATGAATAATGAATAAATTGTCTATTGCAGAATATCCTCTTCGAAAGCCGCATTGGTCCTCGTTGAGTAATAAAAACGCATCGGAGAACTTTGTGAGCTTTTCGCTGAGGACTTGCAGCAAACAATTTACTCAAACAGCTTAATATAGTAATTGGCCGAAAGTTCTTTAATGGGTTCATTTTATCGCCTTTATTTTTATATATTGGCTTTATATTGCCTATTAACCAGCCCTCTGGAATAATACCAGAATTAAATACTACATTAAATAATGTTTCATATGTATCTGAATAATAAAATTCGGTATTCTTTATGTACTCATTCAATACCAAGTCTTCTCCGAAGGCTTTGTTATTTTTTAATTTTTTAATACAAGTTGAAATTTCATCTTTTGTAATCACATAATTTATATGTTCATTTAGACGATTGACATCTTCTGTGTTGAGTGAAGGGGAAATTGTACACTCATCGGGACTTGCTTTTCCTATGCAGATTTCTGTCATAGAGAATTGTTGCAAACAAGGAAGTTACTGAACCAAGGAGCTCTGTAGTGGTAAATTTGAAGTCATCAATTCAAAGGTTTTACGGTCGCCATCATGAGTTGTTTAACCGTTACGGTCTGTTTCATCGCTGCTAACAGATATCTTCTGTTTCATCGCTGCTAACAGATATCTTCTGTTTCATCGCTGCTAACAGATATCTTCTGTTTCATCGCTGCTAACAGATATCTTCTGTTTCATCGCTGCTAACAGATATCTTCCGTTCATCCTACTAACATAGTAGCTACATGTCAAAATTACGATGAAAAAATCGCATAGCCTTTTTGAACAAGAAAAAGAAAGAGAATACGGTATATCTGAGAGATACATATTACATATTCAGGTAATAATAAAATGATGCTATACATAAAAGGAAAATTCACCGTGGGAAAATTGAAATTATCTCTTTTGTGTTAGAGTTTGGTTTCCAAGTGACAGTCAATGCTAATTTCTTTGTGTAGTATTATCCAGCTGTATATGTGATGTTCTTTATATCAAGTTCAATGGGATAAATCTTTTGAATTATTCAGTGAAAGAGTGAAAGAACATTATCCATATAACAGACCATCAAATAACAAGACTGGTATCTTTTAATCGTTTTTCTGCATGAAAGCTGCTGTCTATGATAAAGGGAACAAACCTGTGTTTTAATCATCTGTTATTAAAGTCGTAGAATTTAGTGCGCGTGATGCCTGTCCTGACAAGAGTTGTAGAGCTATTACCCTATCTATATATACTCAATGTATATACATGTATTAAACCATAGTGGTATTCATGTTACTCCATCTTTAGTTTTATGTGTATGTTTTGCAGATCGTTTTTTTTTCCTTTTATCATTTTTCTTTTGGCCAATGTGTTATCTGTTCTTCTTCGACTTACAGATTCTGATTACTCAGTTGATATCTTCAAACTCTTCTTTTGACTGTACATGTACATGTATTAAGATTGTAACAGCCATGGTCAGTCATAGAAGACATTAATATCGTTATTGGGTACGTTTATTGTATATAGTAGGATATGTAAACACATGTAAAATGATAGAAGGGATTCTAGGTAATCAGTTCAATAACTTTTGCAATATTGTTTTAAACAAACGAAATTTAATCCTAATAAATTATGTGACATTTCCAACGCGAAAGTTGTTCTCGGGAAAAAATTCCAAAAGTGATCGAAACTCGCACGACAATAATGCTTAATCCACTACTAACAAGTCGATGGAACCAGTGTTTGTAGCTACATATGTTGTTTGTTTGCTTTGGAAACTGGTCATCGACTTAAACTATCCCATTGGTCATTTATTTAGCAATTTATCGGTCATGGTCAATGTTGAATCTATATGTAATATTATTTATATAGTTGTAAGCCAGATTATATGTATTGATCAGTATAATACAAAGAGAAAATAAGATATACCCGTTCTAATTAGAAACTAACAGATGTTTTTCATCAACTCAATAATGTCCACAAGTTTAGTCTGTTTACAGTAAATTACAATATACATTCTTATTTTTCTTAAAGATTTGTTTCTATAATATTTAAAACGCAAATAAAACATTCAATGGTTCAATCTAAATGTCCAGTGCATAAAAATTATATAAATAAACGATACAGAAATCCTAAGGGGAAATAAAGAATGGACAGTCCAGAGACACAGTCAGTATTAGGCACAAGACACAGTCAGTATTAGGCACAAGATACAGTCAGTATTAGGCACAAGACACAGTCAGTATTAGGCACAAGACACGGTCAGTATTAGGCACAAGACACAGAAAGTATTAGGCACAAGACACAGTCAGTATTAGGCACAAGACACAGTCAGTATTAGGCACAAGACACAGACCGCCGCAGACAAACAAAACAAAAACAAACTGTAGATGAACCCAAACGCTGTTTCCTGTTTCTGATATGAAACGGACGGGTATTCCAATATTTGTTTGTTTATTTCTCTTTATTTATTTGTTTGAATTCCTTGTGCTGTCTGGATAGAGATTGTTTCCTCTACTTGGTATGCTATCTTTATCTTAGAACTGACAACATAATCAAACGCTTACATGTCGAACTAATCAAAACAAATCATACTTTAGAACACACATATGTTCGTCCTGATCTCCCACATGCTTAGGTAATATAAGTCTATTTAGGCTGTCTATACTGTTTAGGTTCATTGGCTTGCTTGCTCACAAAGACCTTTAGTTTATTTTTGTTTTCCAATCTGTTGACTATGGTCGTTCTGATAAAGATCATTGATTGAATTCCATGCAATTTATTATTGTTTTACTTGTCCCAACTATCCTGCCAGAGTTTAAAAATGTGCTTTACTATACTTGGTTAACAATCTTGAAAAGTCACTAAGGTATGGAAAAACGGAATGAAGGAATAAAAATATAATTTGTTTATCAATCGATCATTAACAATTAAGTCATATGGAAGATTATCCACGTTTTCTCTAAGACAAGACGGAAATTGTCTAGAACATGGTTAGATGCTTTCTAAATTGAAACCAAAATCAAATTTCCAAACCGAAATGAGAATCGTCGTCGCTTGAATAGATCAATTATAAAATAGAATTACTTCTTGATTGTTTGGACTTATGACAATAATGGCATAGTATATAAGCACACAGAAAAAAATCATTACACAATTTACATTTGAAATATTCGTCAGATTAGAGCGAATTACTATGTTAATTAATACAAATGTGAAAACAAACAAAAACAATTTGATTGATTTACCCAGCACGGAACATTCAGTGAGTACACTTTAAATTTTCCTTATAGCGTTGGGGTTACCCCTTATAGCGTTGGGGTTACCCCTTATAGCGTTGGGGTTACCCCTTTGGGATCTTCAAACTCTTCATATATGGTGGATGTCAGTTTTATTGGTCGATGTCAGTTTTATTGGTGGATGTCAGTTTTATTGGTGGATGTCAGTTTTATTGGTGGATGTCAGTTTTATTGGTGGATGTCAGTTTTATTGGTGAATGTCAGTTTATTGGTGTAGTTTAGTTTAAGCATATTTGTATTTGCTAAATATAACAAATAGGGATCGGACACAAGTTTTTCCAACTTATGAAGTCTTCTCCCGAGTACAGTTATCTACAATATGTAGTAGCATGCGCAATGAAATGATATAATATGCATATAATATGCATAGAGATAAATAAACACAGAATGATTATATACAAAAACATAGGTCGAGACAATATACGATAGAAAAGAAATAAGAATAAATACTTTTGGAGATGTGTGTTGGTTCTTTAGATCATTTAAACAATTGTAAATCTTTTGGAGTCTTTAATATATTTAAAAGCATGTTTAAAAATAGTTGTGTTTTCTTGATATGTTAGGAAATCACTTCCTTTTGTCAGGTGGAGGAAGCCGGAGTATCCGGAGAAAACCACCAACCTGCCGCATGTCACTAACAAACTTTATCACATAATGTTGTATTGAGTACACCTCGCCATGACCGGGATTCGAATTCACAACGTTAGTGGTGATAGACACTGATTGCACAGGTAGTTGTAAATCCAACTACCATACGATCACGATTACGACGGTCCCTAATTTTCCTTATTTATTTCATGTAAGACAATCATTTTTCAAACATTTTCCTGAAGTCAATTCATGTTCAATTTTGATAAATGTTTTTAACAGCAAAAGCAAAATAAATGGAGTTTACAGTATTTATTTTCAAACATGTTTTTCAAATAGTCATGGTTTCAAAACGGACTTAAATTAGTTGTCTACATGTATAGTATCGTTGTATTATGCTTTGGACGAAATTCATTTTAGTGTTTGACTTACATAATCTCAAAATTGTAAGTATATAAAATTATATTGAATTAATAATAAAATAAAACTTCATTTAATTCTATTTTTAGTTTTAGAAACATTATCAACATTTGGTCATGAATTGACTTCAGGAAAATGATTTGAAAAATTGAAGCTTTATATGAAACATATAGAGAAAATTGAAAGCATGCGAATACTTTTCTACACTGTGTGTAGTTTTAATATAAACGCTTCATAACTTCAAATGAGGTTTTGGTTGTTTGTAATGTAATGCCACTTTCAACATCATTTCTGTAATATTGTGGTGGTTAATTTGTGGAGGAAAACAGAGTAACTGGAGAAGACCACCGACCTTCTACAAATATCTGACAAACTTAATCACAAAATATTGTGTAGAGTACATCTCGTCATATTCTGTCAATAATTACTGATTACATTTGTAGATGTATGTTCAACTACCATGCTATAGCGGCCATGACACCCCCTTTTCGTCTCATGTTAAACTAATAAAATATGAACAAATGTAACTGTCATGTATTAAGTATTTCCAATCGAACTGATCAACAAAAGTAACCAGAGGCACATCTCCTCCATGTGTTGTGCTAGATGCATTATGGTGTATTTCAAAAATTCTTCAGAGACTGTTATCTCTTGTTGTTCTTTACTCTGTTGTGATGGAAACAAGTGTAGATATCCAATTCAGTGCGAATGACCTTCATCACATCAGACATGAATCAGTGACCTTCATCACATCAGACACGAATGACATTCATCACATCAGACACGAATGACCTTCATCACATCAGACACGAATGACCTTCATCACATCAGACACGCTTATAGTCAAAAGATTGGAAACACAAATAGGTTAAAATACTTTGGGAGCAAGTAAGTCAGATGACATAAACAGGACAGACAAAACCGTTGGAGATTGACCTTAATTTTAACCTAGGATTACCTAGGAGGTGTAAGTTTCAAACATAGATATATCTAATGAACCATGTAAGTAGGGGGCTAATAAGTTCACCGGCAGAGGTATCGAGCAAGTGATAGAAACAAAAATGTTCATGCCCATGGTCCCTTCATAAATTATCATAAATACAAACCATTATGAACTCTTGTATTTCGATATATTTGTTAATGTTTTTTTTTTATTTGTTATTACATATAGATTCATTATTGCTCAATATAAACGTACATGTAATTAGTATTCCAGGTGTATACAAACGAGAACAAGATTATACTATGATGAACCCATGGACGGATGCATTGATGGCCTGAAGGACGATATGAGATTTGGGATGGCATCGGAAAGTCTTGCCTTGCAAGATACAGTGGTCCAGCAACGACCATTTCCAAGATATGACAAACCTGAATGATATGAAATAAAAAGTGATAAGACACCACATCAAATCAATTAATCAATATTATTGTGAATTCTGGTCCTTATTCGTTAAAAACCATTAATCTTGAGGCGTGATATAATTGTCTTATCCAGGATGATGAACATTTAAATCAATGCTGAGCCTGAGATAAAGTATATTTATTTTCATTATAACAGGACGGTATAATATCAGTTTTCATTATAATCGTCAGATTTTCTATGAATGGTTAAGAGTTGCTGACGTGGTAACATTTAACTACTTTATCGTGTCTTGACAATCATATATCTAATCATAGGACATGTCAAGCTATTGTTCTTGTGGATGACCCCATTCAAGTCTTATTATCGATACGGCTGTGTGAGTGTCTTATCTGAATTTTTCCTATTTAATTAAGTTCTACATTTTCAAATGTCCTTGTCTTAAACAATTTGGAATGCGGATTGATTAATAAGTATTTTGATAGTTGATACAATTTCATTTGTTATTACTTTAGACTAGACGGAAATGTTTGAAGATACCAAAGGGGGGTAATCAGAAGACATAAATATAAGGACAGTTGGTATTATTATGGGTATTAACTTTGCCACTGTTCTCGTCGACATTTTCTTTCATTCCTATAGAGTAGGCTTCATACAGGTGATGTCAAGAAAAATAAAAAAGAAGTAGCTCAGTCCTTTAATTTCGCTTTCCGCTATTATGATGTTGTTCATGCACTGAATAATTCGAAGATTGGTTACTATGATGATCAAATCTATCCCATTGACCTTGAAATTAAGGATACCATATATGTAGCTATGTTGATTTCAAACGTTGACCTGTGTATAACCATTGACAGGGATGTTCACTGACCTGTGCATAACTATTGACAGGGATGTTCACTTATTAGTGACAAACGTTGACATGAGTATAACCATTGACAGGGATGTTCACTGACCTGTGTATAACTATTGACAGGGATGTTCACTTATTAGTGACAAACGTTGACCTGTGTATAACCATTGACAGGGATGTTCACTGACCTGTGTATAACCATTGACAGGGATGTTCACTGACCTGTGTATAACCATTGACAGGGATGTTCACTGACCTGTGTATAACCGTTGACAGGGATGTTCACTGACCTGTGTATAACCATTGACAGGGATGTTCACTGACCTGTGTATAACCATTGACAGGGATGTTCACTGACCTGTGTATAACCATTGACAGGGATGTTCACTGACCTGTGTATAACCATTGACAGGGATGTTCACTGACCTGTGTATAACCATTGACAGGGATGTTCACTGACCTGTGTATAACCATTGACAGGGATGTTCACTGACCCGTGTATAACCATTGACAGGGATGTTCACTGACCTGTGTATAACCATTGACAGGGATGTTCACTGACCTGTGTATAACCATTGACAGGGATGTTCACTGACCTGTGTATAACCATTGACAGGGATGTTCACTGACCTGTGTATAACCATTGACAGGGATGTTCACTGACCTGTGTATAACCATTGACAGGGATGTTCACTGACCTGTGTATAACCATTGACAGGGATGTTCACTGACCTGTGTATAACCATTGACAGGGATGTTCACTGACCCGTGTATAACCATTGACAGGGATGTTCACTTATTAGAGACACTTTGCCACAAGAGAGATGACTTTGATTTCGTCGAGAACTTTCCATTTATGCATAGCAACATTCCAGCAGCACCTGCATATGGAGTATATATCTCCGTTGATACGATATTCCCGAAGTTGTGTTTCTATCAGGATTTCCTTGATATAGGGTCACTGCAAACAAGGAAGCTACTGAACTAAGGGTTCCTATTGGTTATGTTGAAATCAACACTTCGAATGTTTTACGCTCGCCGTCACGACTTGGTTAACCGTTACAGAATGTCTATGTCAGATGATTACGGACATGTTCCGATAGTCATAGTACGTTCTCAACAGGTGCAACTAATTGGGAAGAAACAAAGTTGAATATTGGGCTGATGTTGTTCAATCTGAAGTTGTCTGTGTAGTATTTTGTGGACTATTGTTTGTCTTTTAATCTTTTACTTTTGACTGTTCTTCTTTGATTTAGGGCCTCTGATGCCCACTTAATATCTTCAATCTATTATTAAACGAATTGTTTATTTTGCCTTGACAGGGCACTTTTTTTTTGCTTTACATTGTTATAGCAACGCAATTCTATAACTTACGCGTAACATCATAAGTCATTGAACATGATTTGATCCATTTTTGGTATATGATCATCATATTGCATTTGAGGAAGCAAAACATATTCAAATACTTTCTTTATTAATTTCAGTGTAAAGGTGTATCATAATAGGGATTCATGACGTCTAGTCTATATTTTATATAACAATATTAATTAGATCTTGTAAAATGATGTTGACTCAAAGATATAGAATTAATACTTTTGAATAAAAACGTGACACTGCAATTCTAGATTCCACTGTTTGAATAATTTCATCTCCGTTGAGTGTTAATTTTTTTACAAAAAAAAGCATCATGACATCAGCAATCGTGTTAAGCAATCTATATTAGTATATTTTGCGTTTAAAATTTCTTGATGTGCTCCTTGTGTCGAACGAATTTGTAATCAGATTGCAATACATCTAATTATATATATGCATGTCTCCCATGTGATGTCCCCAACCTGCAAGCTCAATATTAAAGATCTACCAGTAAAGTTTTCTTGTGGATATTACTCGCTTCTTTAGCTCTATTAATGCTTTGATTAACTACTTTCTACTGAAAATAAATGTTTAATTATATAACACTTTTCAGAATACACCGCAAGCTGTATGACTTATTGGCCTTATACAACTATTCATTGTGCTTCTCCAAGAAAGATAACTCTGGCAAAGCTAAATTGATCTGATTTGATGTGTATACACGACAAAATCGTCAAGATATTATTATGTCTTGTAGTTAATATTGCCTTTTTCAAATTTTGTAAGACGATAAATAGGAATTATAAAATAATTTAAATATTCTAATATGACGTCCTTCATTTGCTTTGTACACAATGTCGTGATAAAACTCCCGATATATTTTAATTCGTACATGCTATTGTCATGTGATTTCATGTATTTATACAGGATCGTTGTGAATGCAAGTATAAACATGTTTTGATGTGTTTCTTTATATATTTTTTTTCCGGGGTTCATGTTACTCGATCTTTTGTTTTATATGTATGTTTTGTAGATCGTTGTTTGTCCTTTTGTACTTTTACTTTTGGCCATTGTGTTGTCTGTCCTTCTTCGATATACGGATTCTAATTACCCCTTTGGTATCTTCAAACTCTTCTATTGACTTTGTTTTTTCTATATTTATGTCTATATATGACACCGTTCCCAAGGAACGTTGGCGACATTAATACCAGGTTGCTCGAGTTTTTTATTGACAACATTTTTGTTTTGTTTGGTGGATGTGTTTTCAGCAGACAGTCGGCATACCTATGGGTACAAGCTGTGCTCCTCTTCTCGCCGACTTGTTCTTTTATTCGTATGAGGCAGACTTCATGCAGGGGCTTCTAAAAAAGCGAAAAGAAGCTAGCCTGATCCTTTAATTTCACGTTCCGCTATATAGATGATGTCCTTTCACTAAACAATTCTTGGTTTGGTGATTTCGTTGATCGCATCTATCCCATTGAGCTTGAAATAAAGGATATCACAGATACAGATAGGTTTTCTTCATACCTTGACCTACACCTCGAAATTGACAGAGAGGGCGGTTAGAAATGAAACATTACGTCAAAAGAGATGATTTCAATTTTCCCATTGTGAACTTTCCATTTATATGTAGCAAAATTCAAGCAGCACCTGCATATGGAGTATATCTATCTCATCTGTGACTTGGTTGACCGCTATGGAATGTCCGTGTCACAAATGACCACGAATATGTTCTACTTGTCGTAAGCACTTCTCGGTCCTTTCCTCATGCATGACTTATCACCGGGTTTGTAACTAGATTAACACGACGGGTGCCACTAGTGGAGCAGGAACTGCTTACCCTTCCGGAGCACATGAGTTCACAACCAAAGGGGTAATCAGAATCCGTTAATCAAAGAAGATCAGAAAACACAATGGTCAAAAGAAAGAGAACAAAAAGACAAACAATGAGTTACAAAACATACATATAAAACTAAAGAGTGAGTAAAACAAATTCTACTGAAACTAAAATATATGTACTGGGAGAAGATGCTTGTTTAACTTGTGTCTTATCCATTTGTCGTTTTGAACAATAAGATATTCAAGGCAGAATGGAGAAAATAAACAGAAACTTATCGGTACATTTTAATAGTAAATTGTTTACGGAAATTAAACATGAGGATATTTTATCCGAATTGGAAAAAGAAATAAATTTAGCAGATATAAAGTCAATCCAGATGACAGAGAAATCCTGTATTGTAACGCTGAAAAGTGAACAGGCAAAATACAAGATCCTCAACTCGGAAATTTCATTGAAAAACAGGTCAGTTAACTTTTTTGAAATTGATAAAAATGTAACTAACGTGACAATTAAAGATGCGCCATGCGAAGTGAGTGATCAATTCATAGCCACACACATGTCGAAATACGGGCAAGTGATAAATGGTTCAATAAAAAGGGGTGTCATTAAAGGCACAAACATTGAAAATGGGACCAGATATGTTCAGATATTAAATTGTGCACCAATTCTTCCAGTTAGAACCAATTTTGGGCGATTCGAAATCCGACTGTATGCAGATAACAACAGGACGGAACGTTCATACTGCCAACAGACAAACCATCCCTACTACAGATGTCCTACTAAACCGAAATCAATAAAAACTTGTTATAACTGCAATAAACAAGGACACATAGCCAAGTACTGTAAATATGATATCTTGTGCAAGCATTGTGGTGAGTGTGGCCATATACAACGTGACTGCCCTGCTCATAAAGAAGAAACAGCTAGGAAGGAATATGGTGATTATTTTCATGAAATCATAGAGGGTAGAAATACTCGAGACAACTCAAGCTTGGATGACGAAACAGAACGTAAAGACACATTAGGACAGGCTGACAGTAATCATACTACAGACGACAACAATTCAGTAAATGTTTTACTAGGGGTTTCTAACTGTAAAAGACTTGGGAAAGTTTCCCAAAATTGCATACATGCCTCAATTTCAGGTGCAACATTAGAAAATATAGATGAGACAATAAAACTAGCCAAATCTAAAGTGTTTGATAAAACTGTAGATAAAGTAGTAATATCCTTAGGTACAAACGACATTACAAAGTCTAAAGGTGATCATGACCAGGTTAATATTAATCTTACACATGCAATACACCAAGTAAAATGTAATTTCCCGAATTCTGTAGTTGGTATATGTACTTTTCTACCTAGAAAAGGGAAAGGTCCAAACATAACAAAATGTAATGACACAGTTTTAAATGTCAACATATTTTTTAAAAAGTTGTGTATTAGAGAACAAATTGAATGTGTAGATGCTTAAGAATTGTTCACGAAACAAGGAAATGTGTTAAAGTCATTATTTGATAATACTGACTCCTCAGGTGTCCATATTAGCGTTGAAAGTTGTACGAAAATCAGAGACGAAATTGTAACCTTTTTCGATTCTGATAAAGTAATAAGTGTAGAGTTGAAAACCCCACGTAAACGCACAAACAGTGCGCTTTCGTCGACCCCAAATTCTGTAGAGAGACAAAACAAACAAACCCGAATTGTATCGCCACCAGTGTAGTAATTTAATATTTGTACTGCTTTATTATGATAGTATTCATGTTTTTATTTTGTATAAATTATTACATTTGTGTGTATACAAATATTACAAGAGACTGTATTGTTTTGCAACAATTGATGTTATGATTTATTGTCAAGAATACGGTATTGTTATCGGTTGTAAACAAATAGTAGAAGTTGTAAGATTGAGCAATCAAGCGATAATAAAACAAATTAAAATTTCTCGTTATCGCATGAGACCTTTAAACACAAAATTATACATACTCTCCCACTATATGATTTATTGTAAGATACATGTTACTGTTGTTTGTTCCATACAAACGAAAAATCGTAAAATCGTGGAATTAAGCGATATATATCTATATATATGTTATTTTTTTCTATCGCATGAGGCTTTAGATCATAATATTACACTTTATTTATTTATGTCATGTCAATTTCTATTGCAACTATAAATATAAATGGGCTGAGAGATGATAAAAAACGTAGAACTTTTTTTGATTGGTTGATTAGTAAAAAAATCAATGTAATATGTGTTCAAGAGACGCACTGTACATTTTCTGAAATAGAATCATGGCAAAACTTGTGGAAAAGTTCTGGTGGATGCGAAAGTAGTTGGAATTGTGGAGTAAGGGCATCGCGAGGGGTAGGGGTTTTGTTATATGATATTGATGCTACTGTTAAAAAAATTAGTTCCGATGATTTTGGGCGTATATTGTCATGTGAATTAAAATACGAAAATAAAACTTATATAATAACAAACGTGTATTGTCCAAATGATAGTGGGGTTAGAAAAACTTTTATTAGAGATATTGATCCATATGTGACAGATGGGAGTCTTACTGAAAAAATGCATATACTCACTGGCGATTTTAATTGTGTTTTAGATAAAGAAATATATCGTTATCCTTCTCGTAATTATGATGATACGGGGGGAAAAGAACTTAAGACTATTATGACGAAAAATAATCTAATCGATATTTGGAGAGAAAAAAATCCGTCAGTGAAAAAATACACGTTTAGAAGAGGTAATTCTAAATCACGTATAGACTTAATATTGATCAGTGAAGAACTTTCCTGTCATATCATTAACATTAAAATAATTCATTGTCCGTTCAGTGATCATGATATTAAAAATTATGAAATTAAACGTATGCGATATCACTAGAGGGTCTGGTACCTGGATAATGAATTTGCATACAATTAGATCTGATTATTTTCGACAAGTGTTTACAAATTGGTGGGTATATTGGAAATTAGAAAAGAAATCTTTTTCAAATTTGAGGGAATGGTGGGACATAGCCAAAATTAAGATTAAATCGATAACTATAGAAGCGTCTAAAAAGGTAAACACTACTGACGACAAGATAAAGGCTCTAGAAAATAAATTAGAGACATTAAAGGATATATCTGAACCCTCCAGGCAACAATTAGAAGAGTTAGCAGACTTAGAAAACCAAATACACTCACATTATGAAAATAAAACTGACGCCGCAAGATTAAGAGCTAAAATTTACTGGTACGAGAAGGGGGAACAATCAACTAAATATTTTTTTAATCTAGAGAGAAAAAATGGGCAAAATAAATTATGGCAAAAAATCAGGGGTCTAGATGGTAATTTAAAATATGATATCGACGAGATACTAGATGAACAGATAAATTTTTACGCAAATCTATTTTCAACAGAAGGGTGGGATAAAAATGTAGCAGAGGAACTGGTTACTCATATGGATGGAAAATTAACATGCGACGAAAGTGAAGATTTAGAAAAAGACTTGACAATTAATGAAATTAAGAAAATAATTTTTTCGATGAAACAATACAAATCACCTGGATTAGACGGGATTATAAATGAATTTTATCAGATATATTGGGATACAATAAAGGAAGATTTATATGAAGTATTACTAGAAATTTTTGATAAATTTGAAATATGTGATTCCCAGTGTCGAGGAATGTTGACACTACTCCATAAAAGGGGGGGGGGGGGGGGGGGGGGGGGGGGAATAGAGATAACATACGTAACTGGCGTCCAATAACATTATTAAATAGTGATTATAGAATTATATCAAAACTTTTAGCAAATCGCATGAAGCCAGTATTAAACAAAATTATTCATACGGATCAAAAAGGATTCGTAGCAGGGAGAAATATAAGCGAAAATAATCGTATGATTGATGATATTATAGAATTTGTAGATAATGAAGATGAGGAAGGTGTAATTATTTTTGTTGATCAGCAAAAAGCATTTGATAGAATGGAATGGGGGTGGTTAAATTATGTTATGGAATGTTTTAATTTTGGACTGAAATTTCGTGAATGGGTTTATATGTTATTTAAAAAGGGAAAAATCTGTATAAAAACAAATGGTTTCATATCAAAATTGTTCGCAATATCGCATTCAGCCAGACAAGGATGTCCTGCTGCACCGATTTTGTACATTATTCAGGCAGAGCCGATGGCTTGTGCTATCCGAAACACTCCGGAAATACATGGTATCAAACTACCCGACTGTGAGGGGCAGCCCGTAAAGGAAGCAAAAATATGCATGTTTGCAGACGACACGCAACTCTTAAACAAAAACGAAGAATCTGTTGAACAATCCTTTTTAATTCTTTCGAAATTTGAAAAGGCATCCGGATCTAAGATAAATTATGAAAAAACAAAAGGATTATTTATTGGTAGATTAAGGGGGAAACGACCCAGATTAACTAACATATCATGGATTTCAGATAATATAAAGACTTTAGGTGTTTTTCACGGGTACAATATAGACACTGATGACATTTGGAAAAAAATTATAAATAAAATGAAAAGCTGCACTCAGGTTTGGAAAACCAGAAATTTAACCTTTAAGGGAAAAACTTTAATTGCTAAAAATTTTCTGTTAGCTCAAATGGGATTTGAAACTGAAATGAGGGGGATACCAAAGAAATATAAAAAAAGAGGTGAATGATTTGATTTGGAAATTTCTTTGGGACAATAAACCAAACCAAATAGAAAGAAACGTATGTTGCTTAAATATTAATGAAGGGGGGATGGGAATGATTAACATAGACAATTTTGTCAAAAGTAAACAGATAAAATTTATATACAAAATAATCAACAGTGAGATGGACTCATGGAATGCGATAGGTAAATACTGGTTACAGAAATACGATAAAAAATTTGGAGTTGATTTTTTTCTTTGTAAATGCTCCGATATTAAAGGTTTAGATATTGCATCCATTCCAAAATACTATCAAGACGCTATACAAGCATGGAAAAAAATTTTGGGGTTATGTTCTACGGAGTCTAAAAATAACATTTTAGATAAAAACATATTTGGTAACTCTGAGATCAAATTTAATAGAAATCCACTTTTTTTTTTCAATCGTTTTTGAGAAATAATATATTTAAAATAAACGATATATGGGATAAAAACAATAATACCTTTGTTGATAATCAGACTATATTTAACAGACTGGATGATAAAAGGAACTGGATATCAGAATGGGCAAAAATAAAAAAAATCAATACCAGAAAAAAAATTTAAGATATTAAAATCCGATGATAACGAAAAGATAAAAAAATCATTAGGTTTAAAAATAGATAGTAATTTGAATATTAGAAATCATAATAATAAAATCATTGTTCCAAAACAGCTGAAACTGAAGAATATCCAGAAAGAAATACGTAAACCAATTACGCCAAAATGTCAATTCAAATGGGATACAATTTATGAAAAGAAATTTAACTGGATATCAATTTGGTATATACTAAACAAGATTAAATGTAAACAAAGCATTATCCAGTTCCAATGGAAATGTTTGCATAACATTGTCTATTCAGAATATAGATTACAAAAAATGGGAAAATCAAATGGTCAATGTCATTTTTGTAAAAATGAAATAGAGTCCCTTATGCATTTGTTTTACAGGTGTCATAAAATTAAACATGTTTTAGATGAATTAAAACACAATTTTAATAGCATTTTTGAAAAAAATATAGTACTTATTGAGGAAAACTTAATCATTGGGGTGTATGAGGGAGAAATAACTGAAAATCTACTTTTAATAAATTTAGTAATTTGTATATTAAAATGGGTAATTTGGAAAACAAGAAATTATATAAAATATAATAAAAGTACTTACAGGGAAGCAATAGTTATCACAAATCTCAAAAATGAACTCAGAAGTAATATACAAATGATGATTAAGAACCCAGAAGTTCGAAACTTATATAATATTAGGAAATTACAGCTATTATTGGATACATTATGAATTTAGTTGTATTAATAATTCCTTTCATTGTTTACTGTGTAAAAATGTATGTTTATAAATTGAATATGAGAGATAAAATATGATTTATTTGCTTATGGTATTGTATTCTTACTACAACTGTACCAGTATTTATTTATTTAATTATATTGTCCATTGTAAATATTTGTAAACCTTCGAGGTTTCCTGGCACCCAGAGGTAAATTGTTCACAGGTGTAATATAGATATAATAAAAAAAAAAAAAAATAAGATATGCTTACTGTATCTCTCTGATGGTGTTACGTGGTGGTAGTTTAATATATTTCATAAAACATACGTTGTAAATAATATTACATTGCTAATCAGATTATTTTCCTGTTGTCAGATGTGCATGTCAGTGTTTATAGTTGGGTTTTTCTTCTGGATGTTATCATTATTAAATAAAGATTAGAGAAAGTCGAAGGGCCAATCATGAATTGATACTGCAGAGACACAAACAACATTAGGCACAAGACACAAAGCAAAAACATGACACAGACAACTAAACAGACAAACAAACACGGACTCCCAACAAAAGCGGAATTAAACACGGGTGTTTGCGAAGCTAGAACAGGAATTAATTACTTATTTCTGATGCCTTGAATGGGAAAAAGCTCTTAGTACATGGACCAAAATTATAAACAAAATAACCGTTTTTTATTTTTAGCATTCATGTATTTGTGAACAAATAAGTTTTCAGATATATGTTTAATTTTCAGATGCGAATCATTACAAAATATTCACCATCAAAATTTCGATTTCATCAAAAACAAGTGGTATAGAACGATATTATAAAGTAATAAAGTTTGATATTAAACTTTACTGGGCTGTAAAAACATGCAATTACAAAACAGATGTAATGAAAATGAAAATTACCCTTGGGGAAATGGCAACATTAAGTATGAGAGAGTTTCATTTATATTTGATGATGTTTCAAATAGAATGATATAAATTGCCAATTTTCTGCTTGATGAGAAATTCGAAAATAATCAGTTTTTGGAGTTGCCAAGATACAAATTCAATGAACTGTTGTAGAATTCTATTATATTTTGAGGGAAAATGTTATTGCTATTTCGTATTAAACAAATTGATAAAATAGGTTTCTTTTCTTTGTTTTTTAAGTCACGAGCATTGGAACTTGCAATGATATATTTATAATGAAGTTATGATTGAAATTGCCATCTTTAGATTGTAAGGAAGATCTTTATTGCAGTTAAGATGTATCTATCGGCTATTTCATAACTAATATTTTATGTTTTAACCTAATTATATTTACTTCACTTGGAAACATGGTATCTTTTCGATTTCCTAAATGTTAACTATGTTTTAGTAGCTTCATTTGTCAACTTTACTTAAAAACAATGTTATTTTTTTATTCCAAAAAATAACATACATAACATTGCCATCATGTCAACATAGTAATTTATAAAACAAAGAGAACACTACAAATATATCATAATCTCGATCAATAAAGATAACACTATACCAATCTATATAAGCAAACAACACTAGGGAAACATACGTCAAACTAAAGACAAATCACTGTAGTGACACAAAGCAAAACAAAACAAAGACAATCTATATAGGTAAACAACACTAGGGAAACATAGTCAAACTAAAGACAAATCACTGTAGTGACACAAAACAAAACAAAACAAAGACAATCTATATAGGTAAACAACACTAGGGAAACATACGTCAAACTAAAGACAAATCACTGTAGTGACACAAAGCAAAACAAAACAAAGACAATCTATATAGGTAAACAACACTAGGGAAACATACGTCAAACTAAAGACAAATCACTGTAGTGACACAAAACAAAACAAAACAAAGACAATCTATATAAGCAAACAACACTAGGGAAACATACGTCAAACTAAAGACAAATCACTGTAGTGACACAAAGCAAAACAAAACAAAGACAATCTATATAGGTAAACAACACTAGGGAAACATACGTCAAACTAAAGACAAATCACTGTAGTGACACAAAACAAAACAAAACAAAGACAATCTATATAGGTAAACAACACTAGGGAAACATACGTCAAACTAAAGACAAATCACTGTAGTGACACAAAGCAAAACAAAACAAAGACAATCTATATAGGTAAACAACACTAGGGAAACATACGTCAAACTAAAGACAAATCACTGTAGTGACACAAAACAAAACAAAACAAAGACAATCTATATAGGTAAACAACACTAGGGAAACATAGTCAAACTAAAGACAAATCACTGTAGTGACACAAAACAAAACAAAACAAAGACAATCTATATAGGTAAACAACACTAGGGAAACATACGTCAAATTAAAGACAAATCACTGTAGTGACACAAAACAAAACAAAACAAAGACAATCTATATAAAGATAACACTATACCAATCTATATAGGTAAACAACACTAGGGAAACATACGTCAAACTAAAGACAAATCACTGTAGTGACACAAAGCAAAACAAAACAAAGACAATCTATATAGGTAAACAACACTAGGGAAACATAGTCAAACTAAAGACAAATCACTGTAGTGACACAAAACAAAACAAAACAAAGACAATCTATATAAAGATAACACTATACCAATCTATATAGGTAAACAACACTAGGGAAACATACGTCAAACTAAAGACAAATCACTGTAGTGACACAAAGCAAAACAAAACAAAGACAATCTATATAGGTAAACAACACTAGGGAAACATAGTCAAACTAAAGACAAATCACTGTAGTGACACAAAACAAAACAAAACAAAGACAATCTATATAAGCAAACAACACTAGGGAAACATACGTCAAACTAAAGACAAATCACTGTAGTGACACAAAGCAAAACAAAACAAAGACAATCTATATAGGTAAACAACACTAGGGAAACATAGTCAAACTAAAGACAAATCACTGTAGTGACACAAAACAAAACAAAACAAAGACAATCTATATAGGTAAACAACACTAGGGAAACATAGTCAAACTAAAGACAAATCACTGTAGTGACACAAAACAAAACAAAACAAAGACAATCTATATAGGTAAACAACACTAGGGAAACATACGTCAAATTAAAGACAAATCACTGTAGTGACACAAAACAAAACAAAACAAAGACAATCTATATAAAGATAACACTATACCAATCTATATAGGTAAACAACACTAGGGAAACATACGTCAAACTAAAGACAAATCACTGTAGTGACACAAAGCAAAACAAAACAAAGACAATCTATATAGGTAAACAACACTAGGGAAACATAGTCAAACTAAAGACAAATCACTGTAGTGACACAAAACAAAACAAAACAAAGACAATCTATATAAAGATAACACTATACCAATCTATATAGGTAAACAACACTAGGGAAACATACGTCAAACTAAAGACAAATCACTGTAGTGACACAAAGCAAAACAAAACAAAGACAATCTATATAGGTAAACAACACTAGGGAAACATAGTCAAACTAAAGACAAATCACTGTAGTGACACAAAACAAAACAAAACAAAGACAATCTATATAGATAAACAACACTAGGGAAACATACGTCAAACTAAAGACAAATCACTGTAGTGACACAAAACAAAACAAAACAAAGACAATCTATATAAAGATAACACTATACCAATCTATATAGGTAAACAACACTAGGGAAACATACGTCAAACTAAAGACAAATCACTGTAGTGACACAAAGCAAAACAAAACAAAGACAATCTATATAGGTAAACAACACTAGGGAAACATAGTCAAACTAAAGACAAATCACTGTAGTGACACAAAACAAAACAAAACAAAGACAATCTATATAAAGATAACACTATACCAATCTATATAGGTAAACAACACTAGGGAAACATACGTCAAACTAAAGACAAATCACTGTAGTGACACAAAGCAAAACAAAACAAAGACAATCTATATAGGTAAACAACACTAGGGAAACATACGTCAAACTAAAGACAAATCACTGTAGTGACACAAAACAAAACAAAACAAAGACAATCTATATAGGTAAACAACACTAGGGAAACATACGTCAAATTAAAGACAAATCACTGTAGTGACACAAAACAAAACAAAACAAAGACAATCTATATAAAGATAACACTATACCAATCTATATAGGTAAACAACACTAGGGAAACATACGTCAAACTAAAGACAAATCACTGTAGTGACACAAAACAAAACAAAACAAAGACAATCTATATAGGTAAACAACACTAGGGAAACATAGTCAAACTAAAGACAAATCACTGTAGTGACACAAAGCAAAACAAAACAAAGACAATCTATATAGGTAAACAACACTAGGGAAACATAGTCAAACTAAAGACAAATCACTGTAGTGACACAAAACAAAACAAAACAAAGACAATCTATATAGGTAAACAACACTAGGGAAACATACGTCAAACTAAAGACAAATCACTGTAGTGACACAAAACAAAACAAAACAAAGACAATCTATATAAAGATAACACTATACCAATCTATATAGGTAAACAACACTAGGGAAACATACGTCAAACTAAAGACAAATCACTGTAGTGACACAAAACAAAACAAAACAAAGACAATCTATATAGGTAAACAACACTAGGGAAACATACGTCAAATTAAAGACAAATCACTGTAGTGACACAAAACAAAACAAAACAAAGACAATCTATATAAAGATAACACTATACCAATCTATATAGGTAAACAACACTAGGGAAACATACGTCAAACTAAAGACAAATCACTGTAGTGACACAAAACAAAACAAAACAAAGACAATCTATATAGGTAAACAACACTAGGGAAACATACGTCAAACTAAAGACAAATCACTGTAGTGACACAAAACAAAACAAAACAAAGACAATCTATATAAAGATAACACTATACCAATCTATATAGGTAAACAACACTAGGGAAACATACGTCAAACTAAAGACAAATCACTGTAGTGACACAAAGCAAAACAAAACAAAGACAATCTATATAAAGATAACACTATACCAATCTATATAGGTAAACAACACTAGGGAAACATACGTCAAACTAAAGACAAATCACTGTAGTGACACAAAACAAAACAAAACAAAGACAATCTATATAGGTAAACAACACTAGGGAAACATAGTCAAACTAAAGACAAATCACTGTAGTGACACAAAGCAAAACAAAACAAAGACAATCTATATAGGTAAACAACACTAGGGAAACATACGTCAAACTAAAGACAAATCACTGTAGTGACACAAAACAAAACAAAACAAAGACAATCTATATAGGTAAACAACACTAGGGAAACATAGTCAAACTAAAGACAAATCACTGTAGTGACACAAAACAAAACAAAACAAAGACAATCTATATAGGTAAACAACACTAGGGAAACATACGTCAAACTAAAGACAAATCACTGTAGTGACACAAAACAAAACAAAACAAAGACAATCTATATAGGTAAACAACACTAGGGAAACATACGTCAAATTAAAGACAAATCACTGTAGTGACACAAAACAAAACAAAACAAAGACAATCTATATAAAGATAACACTATACCAATCTATATAGGTAAACAACACTAGGGAAACATACGTCAAACTAAAGACAAATCACTGTAGTGACACAAAACAAAACAAAACAAAGACAATCTATATAAAGATAACACTATACCAATCTATATAGGTAAACAACACTAGGGAAACATACGTCAAACTAAAGACAAATCACTGTAGTGACACAAAGCAAAACAAAACAAAGACAATCTATATAAAGATAACACTATACCAATCTATATAGGTAAACAACACTAGGGAAACATACGTCAAACTAAAGACAAATCACTGTAGTGACACAAAACAAAACAAAACAAAGACAATCTATATAGGTAAACAACACTAGGGAAACATACGTCAAACTAAAGACAAATCACTGTAGTGACACAAAACAAAACAAAACAAAGACAATCTATATAAAGATAACACTATACCAATCTATATAGGTAAACAACACTAGGGAAACATACGTCAAACTAAAGACAAATCACTGTAGTGACACAAAACAAAACAAAACAAAGACAATCTATATAAAGATAACACTATACCAATCTATATAGGTAAACAACACTAGGGAAACATACGTCAAACTAAAGACAAATCACTGTAGTGACACAAAGCAAAACAAAACAAAGACAATCTATATAAAGATAACACTATACCAATCTATATAGGTAAACAACACTAGGGAAACATACGTCAAACTAAAGACAAATCACTGTAGTGACACAAAACAAAACAAAACAAAGACAATCTATATAGGTAAACAACACTAGGGAAACATACGTCAAACTAAAGACAAATCACTGTAGTGACACAAAACAAAACAAAACAAAGACAATCTATATAGGTAAACAACACTAGGGAAACATAGTCAAACTAAAGACAAATCACTGTAGTGACACAAAACAAAACAAAACAAAGACAATCTATATAGGTAAACAACACTAGGGAAACATAGTCAAACAAAAGACAAATCACTGTAGTGACACAAAACAAAACAAAACAAAGACAATCTATATAGGTAAACAACACTAGGGAAACATACGTCAAATTAAAGACAAATCACTGTAGTGACACAAAGCAAAACAAAACAAAGACAATCTATATAGGTAAACAACACTAGGGAAACATAGTCAAACTAAAGACAAATCACTGTAGTGACACAAAACAAAACAAAACAAAGACAATCTATATAGGTAAACAACACTAGGGAAACATAGTCAAACTAAAGACAAATCACTGTAGTGACACAAAGCAAAACAAAACAAAGACAATCTATATAGGTAAACAACACTAGGGAAACATAGTCAAACTAAAGACAAATCACTGTAGTGACACAAAACAAAACAAAACAAAGACAATCTATATAGGTAAACAACACTAGGGAAACATAGTCAAACAAAAGACAAATCACTGTAGTGACACAAAACAAAACAAAACAAAGACAATCTATATAGGTAAACAACACTAGGGAAACATACGTCAAATTAAAGACAAATCACTGTAGTGACACAAAACAAAACAAAACAAAGACAATCTATATAGGTAAACAACACTAGGGAAACATAGTCAAACTAAAGACAAATCACTGTAGTGACACAAAACAAAACAAAACAAAGACAATCTATATAGGTAAACAACACTAGGGAAACATACGTCAAACTAAAGACAAATCACTGTAGTGACACAAAACAAAACAAAACAAAGACAATCTACATAAAGATAACACTATACCAATCTATATAGGTAAACAACACTAGGGAAACATACGTCAAACTAAAGACAAATCACTGTAGTGACACAAAGCAAAACAAAACAAAGACAATCTATATAAAGATAACACTATACCAATCTATATAGGTAAACAACACTAGGGAAACATACGTCAAACTAAAGACAAATCACTGTAGTGACACAAAACAAAACAAAACAAAGACAATCTATATAAAGATAACACTATACCAATCTATATAGGTAAACAACACTAGGGAAACATACGTCAAACTAAAGACAAATCACTGTAGTGACACAAAACAAAACAAAACAAAGACAATCTATATAGGTAAACAACACTAGGGAAACATAGTCAAACTAAAGACAAATCACTGTAGTGACACAAAGCAAAACAAAACAAAGACAATCTATATAGGTAAACAACACTAGGGAAACATAGTCAAACTAAAGACAAATCACTGTAGTGACACAAAACAAAACAAAACAAAGACAATCTATATAGGTAAACAACACTAGGGAAACATAGTCAAACTAAAGACAAATCACTGTAGTGACACAAAGCAAAACAAAACAAAGACAATCTATATAGGTAAACAACACTAGGGAAACATAGTCAAACTAAAGACAAATCACTGTAGTGACACAAAGCAAAACAAAACAAAGACAATCTATATAGGTAAACAACACTAGGGAAACATAGTCAAACTAAAGACAAATCACTGTAGTGACACAAAACAAAACAAAACAAAGACAATCTATATAGGTAAACAACACTAGGGAAACATAGTCAAACTAAAGACAAATCACTGTAGTGACACAAAACAAAACAAAACAAAGACAATCTATATAAAGATAACACTATACCAATCTATATAGGTAAACAACACTAGGGAAACATAGTCAAACTAAAGACAAATCACTGTAGTGACACAAAGCAAAACAAAACAAAGACAATCTATATAGGTAAACAACACTAGGGAAACATACGTCAAATTAAAGACAAATCACTGTAGTGACACAAAACAAAACAAAACAAAGACAATCTATATAGGTAAACAACACTAGGGAAACATACGTCAAATTAAAGACAAATCACTGTAGTGACACAAAACAAAACAAAACAAAGACAATCTATATAGGTAAACAACACTAGGGAAACATACGTCAAACTAAAGACAAATCACTGTAGTGACACAAAGCAAAACAAAACAAAGACAATCTATATAGGTAAACAACACTAGGGAAACATACGTCAAATTAAAGACAAATCACTGTAGTGACACAAAACAAAACAAAACAAAGACAATCTATATAGGTAAACAACACTAGGGAAACATAGTCAAACTAAAGACAAATCACTGTAGTGACACAAAACAAAACAAAACAAAGACAATCTATATAAAGATAACACTATACCAATCTATATAGGTAAACAACACTAGGGAAACATACGTCAAACTAAAGACAAATCACTGTAGTGACACAAAGCAAAACAAAACAAAGACAATCTATATAAAGATAACACTATACCAATCTATATAGGTAAACAACACTAGGGAAACATACGTCAAACTAAAGACAAATCACTGTAGTGACACAAAACAAAACAAAACAAAGACAATCTATATAGGTAAACAACACTAGGGAAACATACGTCAAACTAAAGACAAATCACTGTAGTGACACAAAACAAAACAAAACAAAGACAATCTATATAAAGATAACACTATACCAATCTATATAGGTAAACAACACTAGGGAAACATACGTCAAACTAAAGACAAATCACTGTAGTGACACAAAACAAAACAAAACAAAGACAATCTATATAGGTAAACAACACTAGGGAAACATAGTCAAACTAAAGACAAATCACTGTAGTGACACAAAGCAAAACAAAACAAAGACAATCTATATAGGTAAACAACACTAGGGAAACATAGTCAAACTAAAGACAAATCACTGTAGTGACACAAAACAAAACAAAACAAAGACAATCTATATAAAGATAACACTATACCAATCTATATAGGTAAACAACACTAGGGAAACATAGTCAAACTAAAGACAAATCACTGTAGTGACACAAAACAAAACAAAACAAAGACAATCTATATAAAGATAACACTATACCAATCTATATAGGTAAACAACACTAGGGAAACATAGTCAAACTAAAGACAAATCACTGTAGTGACACAAAACAAAACAAAACAAAGACAATCTATATAAAGATAACACTATACCAATCTATATAGGTAAACAACACTAGGGAAACATACGTCAAACTAAAGACAAATCACTGTAGTGACACAAAACAAAACAAAACAAAGACAATCTATATAGGTAAACAACACTAGGGAAACATACGTCAAACTAAAGACAAATCACTGTAGTGACACAAAACAAAACAAAACAAAGACAATCTATATAGGTAAACAACACTAGGGAAACATAGTCAAACTAAAGACAAATCACTGTAGTGACACAAAACAAAACAAAACAAAGACAATCTATATAAAGATAACACTATACCAATCTATATAGGTAAACAACACTAGGGAAACATAGTCAAACTAAAGACAAATCACTGTAGTGACACAAAACAAAACAAAACAAAGACAATCTATATAGGTAAACAACACTAGGGAAACATAGTCAAACTAAAGACAAATCACTGTAGTGACACAAAGCAAAACAAAACAAAGACAATCTATATAGGTAAACAACACTAGGGAAACATACGTCAAACTAAAGACAAATCACTGTAGTGACACAAAACAAAACAAAACAAAGACAATCTATATAGGTAAACAACACTAGGGAAACATACGTCAAACTAAAGACAAATCACTGTAGTGACACAAAACAAAACAAAACAAAGACAATCTATATAAAGATAACACTATACCAATCTATATAGGTAAACAACACTAGGGAAACATACGTCAAACTAAAGACAAATCACTGTAGTGACACAAAGCAAAACAAAACAAAGACAATCTATATAAAGATAACACTATACCAATCTATATAGGTAAACAACACTAGGGAAACATACGTCAAACTAAAGACAAATCACTGTAGTGACACAAAACAAAACAAAACAAAGACAATCTATATAGGTAAACAACACTAGGGAAACATACGTCAAACTAAAGACAAATCACTGTAGTGACACAAAACAAAACAAAACAAAGACAATCTATATAGGTAAACAACACTAGGGAAACATACGTCAAACTAAAGACAAATCACTGTAGTGACACAAAACAAAACAAAACAAAGACAATCTATATAGGTAAACAACACTAGGGAAACATAGTCAAACTAAAGACAAATCACTGTAGTGACACAAAACAAAACAAAACAAAGACAATCTATATAAAGATAACACTATACCAATCTATATAGGTAAACAACACTAGGGAAACATACGTCAAACTAAAGACAAATCACTGTAGTGACACAAAGCAAAACAAAACAAAGACAATCTATATAAAGATAACACTATACCAATCTATATAGGTAAACAACACTAGGGAAACATACGTCAAACTAAAGACAAATCACTGTAGTGACACAAAACAAAACAAAACAAAGACAATCTCTATAGGTAAACAACACTAGGGAAACATACGTCAAACTAAAGACAAATCACTGTAGTGACACAAAGCAAAACAATCTCTATAGATAAAACAACACTAGGGAAACATACGTCAAACTAAAGACAAATCACTGTAGTGACACAAAACAAAACAAAACAAAGACAATCTATATAGGTAAACAACACTAGGGAAACATACGTCAAACTAAAGACAAATCACTGTAGTGACACAAAACAAAACAAAACAAAGACAATCTATATAGGTAAACAACACTAGGGAAACATACGTCAAACTAAAGACAAATCACTGTAGTGACACAAAACAAAACAAAACAAAGACAATCTATATAGGTAAACAACACTAGGGAAACATACGTCAAACTAAAGACAAATCACTGTAGTGACACAAAACAAAACAAAACAAAGACAATCTATATAGGTAAACAACACTAGGGAAACATACGTCAAACTAAAGACAAATCACTGTAGTGACACAAAACAAAACAAAACAAAGACAATCTATATAGGTAAACAACACTAGGGAAACATACGTCAAACTAAAGACAAATCACTGTAGTGACACAAAACAAAACAAAACAAAGACAATCTATATAAGCAAACAACACTAGGGAAACATAGTCAAACTAAAGACAAATCACTGTAGTGACACAAAACAAAACAAAACAAAGACAATCTATATAAGCAAACAACACTAGGGAAACATACGTCAAACTAAAGACAAATCACTGTAGTGACACAAAACAAAACAAAACAAAGACAATCTATATAGGTAAACAACACTAGGGAAACATACGTCAATCTAAAGACAAATCACTGTAGTGACACAAAGCAAAACAAAACAAAGACAATCTATATAAAGATAACACTATACCAATCTATATAGGTAAACAACACTAGGGAAACATACGTCAAATTAAAGACAAATCACTGTAGTGACACAAAGCAAAACAAAACAAAGACAATCTATATAGGTAAACAACACTAGGGAAACATACGTCAAATTAAAGACAAATCACTGTAGTGACACAAAGCAAAACAAAACAAAGACAATCTATATAAAGATAACACTATACCAATCTATATAGGTAAACAACACTAGGGAAACATACGTCAAACTAAAGACAAATCACTGTAGTGACACAAAACAAAACAAAACAAAGACAATCTATATAAAGATAACACTATACCAATCTATATAGGTAAACAACACTAGGGAAACATACGTCAAACTAAAGACAAATCACTGTAGTGACACAAAGCAAAACAAAACAAAGACAATCTATATAAAGATAACACTATACCAATCTATATAGGTAAACAACACTAGGGAAACATACGTCAAACTAAAGACAAATCACTGTAGTGACACAAAACAAAACAAAACAAAGACAATCTATATAGGTAAACAACACTAGGGAAACATAGTCAAACTAAAGACAAATCACTGTAGTGACACAAAGCAAAACAAAACAAAGACAATCTATATAGGTAAACAACACTAGGGAAACATACGTCAAACTAAAGACAAATCACTGTAGTGACACAAAGCAAAACAAAACAAAGACAATCTATATAGGTAAACAACACTAGGGAAACATAGTCAAACTAAAGACAAATCACTGTAGTGACACAAAACAAAACAAAACAAAGACAATCTATATAGGTAAACAACACTAGGGAAACATAGTCAAACTAAAGACAAATCACTGTAGTGACACAAAACAAAACAAAACAAAGACAATCTATATAGGTAAACAACACTAGGGAAACATACGTCAAACTAAAGACAAATCACTGTAGTGACACAAAGCAAAACAAAACAAAGACAATCTATATAAAGATAACACTATACCAATCTATATAGGTAAACAACACTAGGGAAACATACGTCAAACTAAAGACAAATCACTGTAGTGACACAAAGCAAAACAAAACAAAGACAATCTATATAGGTAAACAACACTAGGGAAACATAGTCAAACTAAAGACAAATCACTGTAGTGACACAAAGCAAAACAAAACAAAGACAATCTATATAGGTAAACAACACTAGGGAAACAGTCAAACTAAAGACAAATCACTGTAGTGACACAAAACAAAACAAAACAAAGACAATCTATATAGATAAACAACACTAGGGAAACATACGTCAAACTAAAGACAAATCACTGTAGTGACACAAAACAAAACAAAACAAAGACAATCTATATAGGTAAACAACACTAGGGAAACATAGTCAAACTAAAGACAAATCACTGTAGTGACACAAAACAAAACAAAACAAAGACAATCTATATAGGTAAACAACACTAGGGAAACATAGTCAAACTAAAGACAAATCACTGTAGTGACACAAAACAAAACAAAACAAAGACAATCTATATAGGTAAACAACACTAGGGAAACATAGTCAAACTAAAGACAAATCACTGTAGTGACACAAAACAAAACAAAACAAAGACAATCTATATAGGTAAACAACACTAGGGAAACATACGTCAAACTAAAGACAAATCACTGTAGTGACACAAAACAAAACAAAACAAAGACAATCTATATAGGTAAACAACACTAGGGAAACATAGTCAAACTAAAGACAAATCACTGTAGTGACACAAAGCAAAACAAAACAAAGACAATCTATATAGGTAAACAACACTAGGGAAACATACGTCAAACTAAAGACAAATCACTGTAGTGACACAAAGCAAAACAAAACAAAGACAATCTATATAGGTAAACAACACTAGGGAAACATACGTCAAATTAAAGACAAATCACTGTAGTGACACAAAACAAAACAAAACAAAGACAATCTATATAAAGATAACACTATACCAATCTATATAGGTAAACAACACTAGGGAAACATACGTCAAACTAAAGACAAATCACTGTAGTGACACAAAACAAAACAAAACAAAGACAATCTATATAGGTAAACAACACTAGGGAAACATAGTCAAACTAAAGACAAATCACTGTAGTGACACAAAACAAAACAAAACAAAGACAATCTATATAGGTAAACAACACTAGGGAAACATACGTCAAACTAAAGACAAATCACTGTAGTGACACAAAACAAAACAAAACAAAGACAATCTATATAGGTAAACAACACTAGGGAAACATACGTCAAACTAAAGACAAATCACTGTAGTGACACAAAACAAAACAAAACAAAGACAATCTATATAGGTAAACAACACTAGGGAAACATAGTCAAACTAAAGACAAATCACTGTAGTGACACAAAGCAAAACAAAACAAAGACAATCTATATAGGTAAACAACACTAGGGAAACATACGTCAAATTAAAGACAAATCACTGTAGTGACACAAAACAAAACAAAACAAAGACAATCTATATAGGTAAACAACACTAGGGAAACATAGTCAAACTAAAGACAAATCACTGTAGTGACACAAAACAAAACAAAACAAAGACAATCTATATAAAGATAACACTATACCAATCTATATAGGTAAACAACACTAGGGAAACATACGTCAAACTAAAGACAAATCACTGTAGTGACACAAAGCAAAACAAAACAAAGACAATCTATATAGGTAAACAACACTAGGGAAACATAGTCAAACTAAAGACAAATCACTGTAGTGACACAAAACAAAACAAAACAAAGACAATCTATATAGGTAAACAACACTAGGGAAACATAGTCAAACTAAAGACAAATCACTGTAGTGACACAAAACAAAACAAAACAAAGACAATCTATATAAAGATAACACTATACCAATCTATATAGGTAAACAACACTAGGGAAACATACGTCAAACTAAAGACAAATCACTGTAGTGACACAAAACAAAACAAAACAAAGACAATCTATATAGGTAAACAACACTAGGGAAACATACGTCAAACTAAAGACAAATCACTGTAGTGACACAAAACAAAACAAAACAAAGACAATCTATATAGGTAAACAACACTAGGGAAACATACGTCAAACTAAAGACAAATCACTGTAGTGACACAAAACAAAACAAAACAAAGACAATCTATATAAAGATAACACTATACCAATCTATATAGGTAAACAACACTAGGGAAACATACGTCAAACTAAAGACAAATCACTGTAGTGACACAAAGCAAAACAAAACAAAGACAATCTATATAGGTAAACAACACTAGGGAAACATACGTCAAACTAAAGACAAATCACTGTAGTGACACAAAACAAAACAATCCATATAGATAAAACAACACAAGTGAAACATAACTCTATATAGACAAAACAACACCAGTAAATCAAAGAAAAAGCAATCTCTATAGATAAAACGACACAAGTGAAACATACAAAATAACTCTATATAGATAAAACAACACAAGTAAAACATAAAAATGACTCTCCGGATAAACAAAGCAACACAAATAAATCAAAGAAAAAACAATCTCTATAGATAAAACAATACAAGTGAAACAAAACAAAACAATATATATAGATAAAACAACACAAGTGAAACAAAACAAAACAATCTATATAGATAAAATAATACAAGTGAAACAAAACAAAACAATCTATATAGATAAAACAACACAAGTGAAACAAAACAAAACAATCTCTATAGATAAAACAACACAAGTGAAACATAACTCTATATAGACAAAACAACACCAGTAAATCAAAGAAAAAGCAATCTCTATAGATAAAACGACACAAGTGAAACATACAAAATAACTCTATATAGATAAAACAACACAAGTAAAACATAAAAATGACTCTCCGGATAAACAAAGCAACACCAATAAATCAAAGAAAAAACAATCTCTATAGATAAAACAATACAAGTGAAACAAAACAAAGACAATCTCTATAGATAAAACAACACAAGTGAAACACAACAAAACAATCTATATAGATAAAACAATACAAGTGAAACAAAACAAAACAATCTATATAGATAAAACAACACAAGTGAAACAAAACAAAACAATCTCTATAGATAAAACAACACAAGTGAAACACAACAAAACAATCTATATAGATAAAACAACACAAGTGAAACAAAACAAAACAATCTATATAGATAAAACAACACAAGCGAAACAAAACAAAGACCATCTCTATAAAGATAAAACAACACAAGTAAAACATAAAAATGACTCTCCGGATAAACAAAGCAACACCAATAAATCAAAGAAAAAACAATCTCTATAGATAAAACAATACAAGTGAAACAAAACAAAACAATATATATAGATAAAACAACACAAGTCAAACAAAACAAAACAATCTATAAAGATAAAACAATACAAGTGAAACAAAACAAAACAATCTATATAGATAAAACAACACAAGTGAAACAAAACAAAACAATCTCTATAGATAAAACAACACAAGTGAAACAAAACAAAACAATCTCTATAGATAAAACAACACAAGTGAAACAAAACAAAACAATCTATATAGATAAAACAACACAAGTGACACAAAACAAAACAATCCATATAGATAAAACAATACAAGTGAAACAAAACAAAGACAATCTCTATAGATAAAACAACACAAGTGAAACAAAACAAAACAATCTATATAGATAAAACAACACAAGTGAAACAAAACAAAACAATCTCTATAAAGATAAAACAACACAAGTGAAACAAAACAAAGACAATCTCTATAAAGATAAAACAACACAAGTGAAACAAAGCAAAATAATCTCTATTAAGATAAAACAATACAAGTGAAACAAAGCAAAACAATCTCTATAAAGATAAAACAACACAAGTGAAACAAAACAAAACAATCTATATAGATAAAACAACACAAGTGAAACAAAGCAAAACAATCTATAAAGATAAAACAACACAAGTGAAACAAAACAAAGACAATCTCTATAAAGATAAAACAACACAAGTGAAACAAAACAAAACAATCTATATAGATAAAACAACACAAGTGAAACAAAACAAAACAATCTCTATAGATAAAACAACACAAGTGAAACAAAACAAAACAATCTATATAGATAAAACAACACAAGTGACACAAAACAAAACAATCCATATAGATAAAACAATACAAGTGAAACAAAACAAAGACAATCTCTATAGATAAAACAACACAAGTGAAACAAAACAAAACAATCTCTATAGATAAAACAACACAAGTGAAACAAAACAAAGACCATCTCTATAAAGATAAAACAACACAAGTGAAACATAAAAATGACTCTCCGGATAAACAAAGCAACACCAATAAATCAAAGAAAAAACAATCTTTATAGATAAAACAATACAAGTGAAACAAAACAAAACAATATATATAGATAAAACAACACAAGTGAAACAAAACAAAACAATCTATATAGATAAAACAATACAAGTGAAACAAAACAAAACAATCTATATAGATAAAACAATACAAGTGAAACAAAACAAAACAATCAATAAAGATAAAACAACACAAGTGAAACAAAACAAAACAATCTCTATAGATAAAACAATACAAGTGAAACAAAACAAACAATATATATAGATAAAACAACACAAGTGAAACAAAACAAAACAATCTATATAGATAAAACAACACAAGTGAAACAAAACAAACAATATATATAGATAAAACAACACAAGTGAAACAAAACAAAACAATATATATAGATAAAACAATACAAGTGAAGCAAAGCAAAACAATCTCTATAGATAAAACAACACAAGTGAAACAAAACAAAACAATCTATATAGATAAAACAATACAAGTGAAACAAAACAAAACAATCTATAAAGATAAAACAATACAAGTGAAACAAAACAAAGACAATCTCTATAGATAAAACAACACAAGTGAAACAAAACAAAGACCATCTCTATAAAGATAAAACAACACAAGTGAAATAAAACAAAGACATTCTTTATAAAGATAAAACAACACAAGTGAAACAAAGCAAAACAATCTCTATAAAGATAAAGCAATACAAGTGAAACAAAGCAAAACAATCTATAAAGATAAAAGAACACAAGTGAAACAAAACAAAGAAAATCTCTATCAGATAAAACAACACAAGTGAAACAAAGCAAAACAATCTCTATAAAGATAAAGCAATACAAGTGAAACAAAGCAAAACAATCTATAAAGATAAAAGAATACAAGTGAAACAAAACAAAGAAAATCTCTATCAGATAAAACAACACAAGTGAAACAAAACAAAACAATCTATATAGATAAAACAACACAAGTGAAACTAAACAAAAAAATCTCTATAGATAAAACAACACAAGTGAAACAAAACAAAACAATCTATATAGATAAAACAACACAAGTGAAACAAAATAAACAATCTCTATAGATAAAACAACACAAGTTAAACAAAACAAAACAATATATATAGATAAAACAACACAAGTGAAACAAAACAAAACAATCTATATAGATAAAAAACACAAGTGAAACAAAAAAAACAATCTCTATAGATAAATCAACACAAGTGAAACAAAACAAAACAATCTATATAGATAAAACAACACAAGTGACACAAAACAAAACAATCCATATAGATAAAACAATACAAGTGAAACAAAACAAAGACAATCTCTATAGATAAAACAACACAAGTGAAACAAAACAAAACAATCTCTATAGATAAAACAACACAAGTGAAACAAAACAAAGACCATCTCTATCAAGATAAAACAACACAAGTAAAACATAAAAATGACTCTCCGGATAAACAAAGCAACACCAATAAATCAAAGAAAAAACAATCTCTATAGATAAAACAATACAAGTGAAACAAAACAAAACAATATATATAGATAAAACAACACAAGTGAAACAAAACAAAACAATCTATATAGATAAAACAATACAAGTGAAACAAAACAAAACAATCTATATAGATAAAACAATACAAGTGAAACAAAACAAAACAATCTATAAAGATAAAACAACACAAGTGAAACAAAACAAAACAATCTCTATAGATAAAACAATACAAGTTAAACAAAACAAACAATATATATAGATAAAACAACACAAGTGAAACAAAACAAAACAATCTCTATAGATAAAACAATACAAGTGAAGCAAAGCAAAACATCTCTATAGATCAAACAACACAAGTGAAACAAAATAAAACAATATATATAGATAAATCAACACAAGTGAAACAAAACAAAACAATCTATATAGATAAAACAATACAAGTGAAACAAAACAAAACAATCTATAAAGATAAAACAATACAAGTGAAACAAAACAAAGACAATCTCTATAGATAAAACAACACAAGTGAAACAAAACAAAGACCATCTCTATAAAGATAAAACAACACAAGTGAAACAAAACAAAGACAATCTCTATAGATAAAACAACACAAGTGAAACAAAACAAAGACCATCTCTATAAAGATAAAACAACACAAGTGAAACAAAACAAAGACATTCTTTATAAAGATAAAACAACACAAGTGAAACAAAGCCAAACAATCACTATAAAGATAAAGCAATACAAGTGAAACAAAGCAAAACAATCTCTATAAAGATAAAGCAATACAAGTGAAACAAAGCAAAACAATCTATAAAGATAAAAGAACACAAGTGAAACAAAACAAAGAAAATCTCTATCAGATAAAACAACACAAGTGAAACAAAGCAAAACAATCTCTATAAAGATAAAGCAATACAAGTGAAACAAAGCAAAACAATCTATAAAGATAAAAGAACACAAGTGAAACAAAACAAAGAAAATCTCTATCAGATAAAACAACACAAGTGAAACAAAGCAAAACAATCTATATAGATAAAACAACACAAGTGAAACTAAACAAAAAAATCTCTATAGATAAAACAACACAAGTGAAACAAAACAAAACAATCTATATAGATAAAACAACACAAGTGAAACAAAACAAACAATCTCTATAGATAAAACAACACAAGTTAAACAAAACAAAACAATATATATAGATAAAACAACACAAGTGAAACAAAACAAAACAATCTATATAGATAAAAAACACAAGTGAAACAAAAAAAACAATCTCTATAGATAAATCAACACAAGTGAAACAAAACAAAACAATCTATATAGATAAAACAACACAAGTGACACAAAACAAAACAATCCATATAGATAAAACAATACAAGTGAAACAAAACAAAGACAATCTCTATAGATAAAACAACACAAGTGAAACAAAACAAAACAATCTCTATAGATAAAACAACACAAGTGAAACAAAACAAAGACCATCTCTATCAAGATAAAACAACACAAGTGAAACATAAAAATGACTCTCCGGATAAACAAAGCAACACCAATAAATCAAAGAAAAAACAATCTCTATAGATAAAACAATACAAGTGAAACAAAACAAAACAATATATATAGATAAAACAACACAAGTGAAACAAAACAAAACAATCTATATAAATAAAACAATACAAGTGAAACAAAACAAAACAATCTATATAGATAAAACAATACAAGTGAAACAAAACAAAACAATCTATAAAGATAAAACAACACAAGTGAAACAAAACAAAACAATCTCTATAGATAAAACAATACAAGTTAAACAAAACAAACAATATATATAGATAAAACAACACAAGTGAAACAAAACAAAACAATCTCTATTGATAAAACAATACAAGTGAAGCAAAGCAAAACATCTCTATAGATAAAACAACACAAGTGAAACAAAATAAAACAATATATATAGATAAAACAACACAAGTGAAACAAAACAAAACAATCTATATAGATAAAACAATACAAGTGAAACAAAACAAAACAATCTATAAAGATAAAACAATACAAGTGAAACAAAACAAAGACAATCTCTATAGATAAAACAACACAAGTGAAACAAAACAAAGACCATCTCTATAAAGATAAAACAACACAAGTGAAACAAAACAAAGACATTCTTTATAAAGATAAAACAACACAAGTGAAACAAAGCCAAACAATCACTATAAAGATAAAGCAATACAAGTGAAACAAAGCAAAACAATCTATAAAGATAAAAGAACACAAGTGAAACAAAACAAAGACAATCTCTATAAAGATAAAACAACACAAGTGAAACAAAGCAAAACAATCTCTATAAAGATAAAACAATACAAGTGAAACAAAGCAAAACAATCTATAAAGATAAAACAACACAAGTGAAACAAAACAAAGACAATCTATATAAAGATAAAACAACACAAGTGAAACAAAGCAAAACAATCTCTATAAAGATAAAACAATACAAGTGAAACAAAACAAAACAATATATATAGATAAAACAACACAAGTGAAACAAAACAAAACAATCTATATAGATAAAACAATACAAGTGAAACAAAACAAAACAATCTATATAGATAAAACAATACAAGTGAAACAAAACAAAACAATCTATAAAGATAAAACAACACAAGTGAAACAAAACAAAACAATCTCTATAGATAAAACAATACAAGTTAAACAAAACAAACAATATATATAGATAAAACAACACAAGTGAAACAAAACAAAACAATCTCTATAGATAAAACAATACAAGTGAAGCAAAGCAAAACATCTCTATAGATAAAACAACACAAGTGAAGCAAAAAAAACAATATATATAGATAAAACAACACAAGTGAAACAAAACAAAACAATCTATATAGATAAAACAATACAAGTGAAACAAAACAAAACAATCTATAAAGATAAAACAATACAAGTGAAACAAAACAAAGACAATCTCTATAGATAAAACAACACAAGTGAAACAAAACAAAGACCATCTCTATAGATAAAACAATACAAGTGAAGCAAAGCAAAACATCTCTATAGATAAAACAATACAAGTGAAGCAAAGCAAAACATCTCTATAGATAAAACAACACAAGTGAAACAAAATAAAACAATATATATAGATAAAACAACACAAGTGAAACAAAACAAAACAATCTATATAGATAAAACAATACAAGTGAAACAAAAGAAAGACAATCTCTATAAAGATAAAACAACACAAGTGAAACAAAGCAAAACAATCTCTATAAAGATAAAACAATACAAGTGAAACAAAGCAAAACAATCTATAAAGATAAAACAACACAAGTGAAACAAAACAAAGACAATCTATATAAAGATAAAACAACACAAGTGAAACAAAGCAAAACAATCTCTATAAAGATAAAACAATACAAGTGAAACAAAACAAAACAATCTATATAGATAAAACAACACAAGTGAAACAAAACAAAACAATCTATATAGATAAAACAATACAAGTGAAACAAAACAAAACAATCTATATAGATAAAACAATACAAGTGAAACAAAACAAAACAATCTATAAAGATAAAACAACACAAGTCAAACAAAACAAAACAATCTCTATAGATAAAACAATACAAGTGAAGCAAAGCAAAACATCTCTATAGATAAAACAACACAAGTGAAACAAAATAAAACAATATATATAGATAAAACAACACAAGTGAAACAAAACAAAACAATCTATATAGATAAAACAATACAAGTGAAACAAAACAAACAATCTATAAAGATAAAACAATACAAGTGAAACAAAACAAAGACAATCTCTATAGATAAAACAACACAAGTGAAACAAAATAAAACAATATATATAGATAAAACAACACAAGTTAAACATAGCAAAAAAATATATATAGATAAAACAACACAAGTGAAACAAAACAAAACAATCTATAAAGATAAAACAACACAAGTGAAACAAAGCAAAACAATCTCTATAAAGATAAAACAATACAAGTGAAACAAAGCAAAACAATCTCTATAAAGATAAAACAATACAAGTGAAACAAAGCAAAACAATCTATAAAGATAAAACAACACAAGTGAAACAAAGCAAAACAATCTCTATAAAGATAAAACAATACAAGTGAAACAAAGCAAAACAATCTCTATAAAGATAAAACAATACAAGTGAAACAAAGCAAAACAATCTCTATAAAGATAAAACAATACAAGTGAAACAAAGCAAAACAATCTATAAACATAAAACAACACAAGTGAAACAAAACAAAGACAATCTATAAAGATAAAACAACACAAGTGAAACAAAACAAAGACAATCTATAAAGATAAAACAACACAAGGGAAAAAAAGCAAAACAATCTATAAAGATAAAACAACACAAGTGAAACAAAACAAAACAATATATATAGATAAAACAATACATGTGAAGCAAAACAAAGACAATCTCTATAGATAAAACAACACAAGTGAAACAAATCAAAGACAATCTCTATAAAGATAAAACAACACAAGTGAAACAAAACAAAGACAATCTTTATAAAGATAAAACAACACAAGTGGAACAAAACAAAGACAATCTCTATAAAGATAAAACAACACAAGTGAAACAAAGCAAAACAATCTCTATAAAGATAAAACAATACAAGTGAAACAAAGCAAAACAATCTATAAAGATAAAACAACACAAGTGAAGCAAAGCAAAGACAATATCTATAAAGATAAAACAACACAAGTGAAACAAAGCAAAACAATCTCTATAGAGATAAAACAATACAAGTGAAACAAAGCAAAACAATCTATAAACATAAAACAACACAAGTGAAACAAAAGAAAGACAATCTCTATAAAGATAAAACAACACAAGTGAAACAAAAGATAGACAATCTCTATAAAGATAAAACAACACAAGTGAAACAAAACAAAGACAATCTATAAAGATAAAACAACACAAGTGAAAAAAAGCAAAACAATCAATAAAGATAAAACAACACAAGTGAAACAAAACAAAACAATATATATAAAGATAAAACAACACACGTGAAACAAAGCAAAACAATCTGTATAGATAAAACAACACAAGTGAAACAAAGCAAAACAATCTCTATAAAGATAAAACAACACAAGTGAAACAAAACAAAGACAATCTCTATAGATAAATCAACACAAGTGAAACAAAGCAAAGACAATCTCTATAAAGATAAAACAACACAAGTGAAACAAAGCAAAACAATCTATTAAGATAAAACAACACAAGTGAAACAAAGCAAAACAATATATATAGATAAAACAACACAAGTAAAACAAAACAAAACAATCTATAAAGATAAAACAACACAAGTGAAACAAAGCAAAACAATCTCTATAAAGATAAAACAATACAAGTGAAGCAAAGCAAAACAATCTCTATAAAGATAAAACAATACAAGTGAAACAAAGCAAAACAATCTATAAACATAAAACAACACAAGTGAAACAAAACAAAGACAATCTCAATAAAGATAAAACAACACAAGTGAAACAAAACAAAGACAATCTATAAAGATAAAACAACACAAGTGAAAAAAAGCAAAACAATCTATAAAGATAAAACAACACAAGTGAAACAAAACAAAACAATATATATAGATAAAACAATACAAGTGAAACAAAACAAAGACAATCTCTATAGATAAAACAACATAAGTGAAACAAAACAAAGACAATCTCTATAAAGATAAAACAACACAAGTGAAACAAATCAAAGACAATCTTTATAAAGATAAAACAACACAAGTGAAGCAAAACAAAGACAATCTCTATAAAGATAAAACAACACAAGTGAAACAAAGCAAAACAATCTCTATAAAGATAAAACAATACAAGTGAAACAAAGCAAAGCAATCTATAAAGATAAAACAACACAAGTGAAACAAAGCAAAGACAATATCTATAAAGATAAAACAACACAAGTGAAACAAAACAAAGACAATCTATAAAGATAAAACAACACAAGTGAAAAAAAAAACAATCAATAAAGATAAAACAACACAAGTGAAACAAAACAAAACAATATATATAAAGATAAAACAACACACGTGAAACAAAGCAAAACAATCTCTATAGATAAAACAACACAAGTGAAACAAAGCAAAGCAATCTCTATAAAGATAAAACAACACAAGTGAAACAAAACAAAGACAATCTCTATAGATAAATCAACACAAGTGAAACAAAGCAAAGACAATCTCTATAAAGATAAAACAACACAAGTGAAACAAAGCAAAACAATCTATAAAGATAAAACAACACAAGTGAAACAAAGCAAAACAATATATATAGATAAAACAACACAAGTGAAACAAAGCAAAACAATCTATAAACATAAAACAACACAAGTGAAACAAAAGAAAGACAATCTCTATAAAGATAAAACAACACAAGTGAAACAAAAGATAGACAATCTCTATAAAGATAAAACAACACAAGTGAAACAAAACAAAGACAATCTATAAAGATAAAACAACACAAGTGAAAAAAAGCAAAACAATCAATAAAGATAAAACAACACAAGTGAAACAAAACAAAACAATATATATAAAGATAAAACAACACACGTGAAACAAAGCAAAACAATCTGTATAGATAAAACAACACAAGTGAAACAAAGCAAAACAATCTCTATAAAGATAAAACAACACAAGTGAAACAAAACAAAGACAATCTCTATAGATAAATCAACACAAGTGAAACAAAGCAAAGACAATCTCTATAAAGATAAAACAACACAAGTGAAACAAAGCAAAACAATCTATTAAGATAAAACAACACAAGTGAAACAAAGCAAAACAATATATATAGATAAAACAACACAAGTAAAACAAAACAAAACAATCTATAAAGATAAAACAACACAAGTGAAACAAAGCAAAACAATCTCTATAAAGATAAAACAATACAAGTGAAACAAAGCAAAACAATCTCTATAAAGATAAAACAATACAAGTGAAACAAAGCAAAACAATCTATAAACATAAAACAACACAAGTGAAACAAAACAAAGACAATCTCAATAAAGATAAAACAACACAAGTGAAACAAAACAAAGACAATCTATAAAGATAAAACAACACAAGTGAAAAAAAGCAAAACAATCTATAAAGATAAAACAACACAAGTGAAACAAAACAAAACAATATATATAGATAAAACAATACAAGTGAAACAAAACAAAGACAATCTCTATAGATAAAACAACATAAGTGAAACAAAACAAAGACAATCTCTATAAAGATAAAACAACACAAGTGAAACAAATCAAAGACAATCTTTATAAAGATAAAACAACACAAGTGAAGCAAAACAAAGACAATCTCTATAAAGATAAAACAACACAAGTGAAACAAAGCAAAACAATCTCTATAAAGATAAAACAATACAAGTGAAACAAAGCAAAGCAATCTATAAAGATAAAACAACACAAGTGAAACAAAGCAAAGACAATATCTATAAAGATAAAACAACACAAGTGAAACAAAACAAAGACAATCTATAAAGATAAAACAACACAAGTGAAAAAAAAAACAATCAATAAAGATAAAACAACACAAGTGAAACAAAACAAAACAATATATATAAAGATAAAACAACACACGTGAAACAAAGCAAAACAATCTCTATAGATAAAACAACACAAGTGAAACAAAGCAAAGCAATCTCTATAAAGATAAAACAACACAAGTGAAACAAAACAAAGACAATCTCTATAGATAAATCAACACAAGTGAAACAAAGCAAAGACAATCTCTATAAAGATAAAACAACACAAGTGAAACAAAGCAAAACAATCTATAAAGATAAAACAACACAAGTGAAACAAAGCAAAACAATATATATAGATAAAACAACACAAGTGAAACAAAGCAAAACAATCTATAAACATAAAACAACACAAGTGAAACAAAAGAAAGACAATCTCTATAAAGATAAAACAACACAAGTGAAACAAAAGATAGACAATCTCTATAAAGATAAAACAACACAAGTGAAACAAAACAAAGACAATCTATAAAGATAAAACAACACAAGTGAAAAAAAGCAAAACAATCAATAAAGATAAAACAACACAAGTGAAACAAAACAAAACAATATATATAAAGATAAAACAACACACGTGAAACAAAGCAAAACAATCTGTATAGATAAAACAACACAAGTGAAACAAAGCAAAACAATCTCTATAAAGATAAAACAACACAAGTGAAACAAAACAAAGACAATCTCTATAGATAAATCAACACAAGTGAAACAAAGCAAAGACAATCTCTATAAAGATAAAACAACACAAGTGAAACAAAGCAAAACAATCTATTAAGATAAAACAACACAAGTGAAACAAAGCAAAACAATATATATAGATAAAACAACACAAGTAAAACAAAACAAAACAATCTATAAAGATAAAACAACACAAGTGAAACAAAGCAAAACAATCTCTATAAAGATAAAACAATACAAGTGAAACAAAGCAAAACAATCTCTATAAAGATAAAACAATACAAGTGAAACAAAGCAAAACAATCTATAAACATAAAACAACACAAGTGAAACAAAACAAAGACAATCTCAATAAAGATAAAACAACACAAGTGAAAAAAAACAAAGACAATCTATAAAGATAAAACAACACAAGTGAAAAAAAGCAAAACAATCTATAAAGATAAAACAACACAAGTGAAACAAAACAAAACAATATATATAGATAAAACAATACAAGTGAAACAAAACAAAGACAATCTCTATAGATAAAACAACATAAGTGAAACAAAACAAAGACAATCTCTATAAAGATAAAACAACACAAGTGAAACAAATCAAAGACAATCTTTATAAAGATAAAACAACACAAGTGAAGCAAAACAAAGACAATCTCTATAAAGATAAAACAACACAAGTGAAACAAAGCAAAACAATCTCTATAAAGATAAAACAATACAAGTGAAACAAAGCAAAGCAATCTATAAAGATAAAACAACACAAGTGAAACAAAGCAAAGACAATATCTATAAAGATAAAACAACACAAGTGAAACAAAACAAAGACAATCTATAAAGATAAAACAACACAAGTGAAAAAAAAAACAATCAATAAAGATAAAACAACACAAGTGAAACAAAACAAAACAATATATATAAAGATAAAACAACACACGTGAAACAAAGCAAAACAATCTCTATAGATAAAACAACACAAGTGAAACAAAGCAAAGCAATCTCTATAAAGATAAAACAACACAAGTGAAACAAAACAAAGACAATCTCTATAGATAAATCAACACAAGTGAAACAAAGCAAAGACAATCTCTATAAAGATAAAACAACACAAGTGAAACAAAGCAAAACAATCTATAAAGATAAAACAACACAAGTGAAACAAAGCAAAACAATATATATAGATAAAACAACACAAGTGAAACAAAACAAAACAATATATATAGATAAAACAACACAAGTTAAACATAGCAAAACAATATATATAGATAAAACAACACAAGTGAAACAAAACAAAACAATCTATAAAGATAAAACAACACAAGTGAAACAAAGCAAAGACAATCTTTATAAAGATAAAACAACACAAGTGAAACAAAGCAAAACAATCTATAAAGATAAAACAACACAAGTGAAACAAGGCAAAACAATATATATAGATAAAACAACACAAGTGAAACAAAGCAAAACAATCTATATAAAGATAAAACAACACAAGTGAAACAAAGCAAAACAATCTATAAAGATAAAACGACACAAATGAAACAAAACAAAGGCAATCTCTATAAAGATAAAACAATACAAGTGAAACAAAGCAAAACAATATATATAGATAAAACAACACAAGTGAAACAAAACAAAGACAATCTATATAAAGATAAAACAACACAAGTGAAACAAAACAAAACAATATATAAAGATAAAACAACATTAATGAAACTTGGAATGACAAACTAAAAAGACAAATCACAATAGTGAAAAATAAAATACCAGTCCGAATAGGCAAAACATCACTATGGAATATCTGTGTCTCAAATGACCAGGGATATGTTCCACTTGTCGTAAACACTTCCCGGTCCTTTCCTCATTCATGACTTATCACCGCTTTGTAACTAGATGAATACGACGGGTGTCACTATTGGAGCAGGAACTGCCCACTCTTCCGAAGCACCTGAGTTCGCTCACGGTTTTTAGTGGGGTTCGTCTTACTCGATCTTTAGTTTTATGTGTATGTTTTGTAGATCGTTGTTTGTCCTTTTTTTTTATTTTCGTTTGGCCATTGTGTTGTCTGTTCTTCTTCGACTTACGGATTCTGATTACCCCTTTAGTATCTTCAAACTCTTCTTCTAATTAATAGTGAAACATAAAATACCAATCTGGATAGACTAATTAACACCAATGAAACATAAAATACCATTCTGGATAGACTAAATAACACCAATGAAACATAAAATACCAATCTGGATAGACTAAATAACACCAGTGAAGCATAAAATACCATTCTGGATAGACTAAATAACACAATGAAACATAAAATACCATTCTGGATAGACTAAATAATATCAATGAAACATAAAATACCAATCTGGATAGATTAAATAACACCAGTGAAACATAAAATACCAATCTGGATAGACTAAATAACACCAATGAAACATAAAATACCAATCTGGATAGACTAAATAACACCAGTGAAACATAAAATACCAATCTGGATAGACTAAATAACACCAATGAAACAAAATACCATGCTAGATAGACTAAATAACACAAGTGAAACATAAAATACCAATCTGGATAGATTAAATAACACCAGTGAAACATAAAATACCAACCTGGATAGACTAAATAACACCAATGAAACATAAAATACCAATCTGGATAGACTAAATAACACCAGTGAAACATAAAATACCAATCTGGATAGACTAAATAACACCAATGAAACATAAAATACCATTCTGGATAGACTAAATAACACCAATGAAACATAAAATACCATTCTGGATAGACTAAATAACACCAATGAAATATAAAATACCAATTTGGATAGACTAAATAACACCAGTGAAAGATAAAATACCAATCTGGATAGACTAAATAACACCAATGAAACATAAAATACCAATCTGGATAGACTAAATAACACCAGTGAAACATAAAATACCATTCTGGATAGACTAAATAACACCAATGAAACATAAAATACCATTCTGGATAGATTAGATAACACCAGTGAAACATAAAATATCAATCTGGATAGACTAAATAACACCAGTGAAACATAAAATACCAATCTGGATAGACTAAATAGCACCAATGAAACATAATATATCAATCTGGATAGACTAAATAACACAAATGAAGCATAAAATACCAATCTGGATAGACTAAATAGCACCAATGAAGCATAAAATACCATTCTGGATAGACTAAATAACACAAATGAAACATAAAATACCAATCTGGATAGACTAAATAACACCAATGAAACATAAAATACCAATCTGGATAGACTAAATAGCACCAATGAAACATAAAATACCAATCTGGATAGACTAAATAACATCAATGAAGCATAAAATAACAATCTGGATAAACTAAATAACACCAATGAAACATAAAATACCATTCTGGATAGACTAAATAACACCAATGAAACATAAAATAACAATCTGGATAGACTAAATAACACCAATGAAACATAAAATACCAATCTGGATAGACTAAATAACATCAATGAAACATAAAATAACAATCTGGATAGACTAAATAACACCAATGAAACATAAAATACCAATCTGGATAGACTAAATAGCACCAATGAAACATAAAATACCAATCTGGATAGACTAAATAACATCAATGAAACATAAAATACCAATCTGGATAGACTAAATAACACCAATGAAACATAAAATACCATGCTGGATAGACTAAATAACACCAGTGAAACATAAAATACCAATCTGGATAGAATAAATAACACCAATGAAACATAAAATACCAATCTGGATAGACTAAATAACACCAATGAAACATAAAATACCAATCTGGATAGACTAAATAACACCAGTGAAACATAAAATACCAATCTGGATAGACTAAATAACATCAGTGAAACATAAAATACCAATCTGGATAGACTAAATAACTCCAATGAAACATAAAATACCAATCTGGATAGACTAAATAACACCAATGAAAGATAAAATACCAATCTGGATAGACTAAATAACACCAATGAAACATAAAATACCATGCTGGATAGACTAAATAACACCAATGAAACATAAAATACCATGCTGGATAGACTAAATAACACCAATGAAACATAAAATACCAATCTGGATAGACTAAATAACACCAATGAAGCAGAAAATACCAATCTGGATAGACTAAATAACACCAATGAAACATAAAATACCATGCTGGATAGACTAAATAACACCAATGAAACATAAAATACCAATCTGGATAGACTAAATAACACCAATGAAACATAAAATACCATGCTGGATAGACTAAATAACACCAGTGAAACATAAAATACCAATCTGGATAGACTAAATAACATCAATGAAACATAAAATACCAATCTGGATAGACTAAATAACATCAATGAAACATAAAATACCAATCTGGACAGACTAAATAACATCAATGAAACATAAAATACCAATCTGGATAGACTAAATAACATCAATGAAACATAAAATACCAATCTGGATAGACTAAATAACACCAATGAAACATAAAATACCAATCTGGATAGACTAAATAACATCAGTGAAAGATAAAATACCAATCTGGATAGACTAAATAACATCAGTGAAACATAAAATACCAATCTGGATAGACTAAATAACATCAATGAAACATAAAATACCAATCTGGATAGACTAAATAACATCAATGAAACATAAAATACCAATCTGGATAGACTAAATAACATCAATGAAACATAAAATACCAATCTGGATAGACTAAATAACACCAATGAAACATAAAATACCAATCTGGATAGACTAAATAACATCAGTGAAAGATAAAATACCAATCTGGATAGACTAAATAACATCAGTGAAACATAAAATACCAATCTGGATAGACTAAATAACATCAATGAAACATAAAATACCAATCTGGATAGACTAAATAACATCAATGAAACATAAAATACCAATCTGGATAGACTAAATAACATCAATGAAACATAAAATACCAATCTGGATAGACTAAATAACATCAATGAAACATAAAATACCAATCTGGATAGACTAAATAACATCAGTGAAAGATAAAATACCATGCTGGATAGACTAAATAACACAATGAAGCATAAAATATCATTCTGGGTAGACTAAATAACACAATGAAGCATAAAATACCAATCTGGATAGACTAAATAACACCAGTGAAAGATAAAATACCAATCTGGATAGACTAAATAACACAATGAAACATAAAATACCAATCTGGATAGACTAAATAACACCAGTGAAACATAAAATACCAATCTGGATAGACTAAATAACATCAATGAAACATAAAATACCAATCTGGATAGACTAAATAACATCAATGAAACATAAAATACCATGCTGGATAGACTAAATAACACCAGTGAAAGATAAAATACCAATCTGGATAGACTAAATAACACAATGAAACATAAAATATCATTCTGGATAGACTAAATAACACAATGAAACATAAAATACCAATCTGGATAGACTAAATAACACCAGTGAAACATAAAATACCAATCTGGATAGACTAAATAACATCAGTGAAAGATAAAATACCAATCTGGATAGACTAAATAACTCCAATGAAACATAAAATACCAATCTGGATAGACTAAATAACACCAGTGAAACATAAAATACCAATCTGGATAGACTAAATAACATCAGTGAAAGATAAAATACCAATCTGGATAGACTAAATAACTCCAATGAAACATAAAATACCAATCTGGATAGACTAAATAACACCAATGAAACATAAAATACCAATCTGGATAGACTAAATAACTCCAATGAAACATAAAATACCAATCTGGATAGACTAATTTAATTTTAAATATTTTTTATTATCCTCAAATATGAAATAAAATGACGATTAAAAGCTCCAATTTCCTATCTAAATTAATCATTGACTTTAAGGGGTTAAATTGATCTGTATGTATTGGGTATTATTAAGGCTAACTTTCTATCATGTTTAATTGCATGGCATTATTATGAAATAATAACCAGTATGAATTATATAGATCATGCTTGTGTCAATTAACGATACTGACAGAAATCGAGGTTTCCTCAGAAAATGTTCTATTTAAATTTTATTTTGAAATCATTATATTTTTTTCTTGTTCTTTTCAAGAACTTTGTTAAAAAAACAAACGCATTTTTATCTTTCTAAATACCTATCTACATAATGAGTTTATTTTGTTTTGTTCGTTCTTCGCAAATATCTATTGCTTCCAGGGGCGGATTCAGGATTTGTGGTTAGGGGGGGCGTGAGTAGGCGAGAGGTCTGGGGACCGTTTAAGGACCTCAGCTGGTCCAGGGCAGGTCCCTGGTAGGGGGCCTAGGGGGACAAAGCCCCCTGAAGCTCTGGGGATTTTAGGAATTACAGACATTTATTTGAACGACAATTTTGAACCAACCACACCATTTTTATCAGATCAAAAAAACTTGATTTTGAGTCTTGATTTTGTCGGATAATTGTTAACAGTATATTTTTGTCAGATTATAAGAACCTAAAGTAAAACTTTTTTTGAACAACCGTGATGCGAATTGCTCAACTCATGACTGATCGATCACGATATTTTAACCCTTCAAAGAACTATTGGTTTAGTTTTAGCGCATTCCTCATTTCACTAATTGGTCTGTACTTTCGGTGCTTGTCCTTTCGGGTGGTTCTAGTTAATACTGCCCGTCCGGATGGAGCTTTTCTTTTCGTCGTTTGATTCATTCATTGAAAACATATGATTCGACCGTTCTTGTTTATAGACAAACAAAAGCGGAAATTGTCGGCGAATCCATATATGAATCAACGAACACACCCAACGTGTATTTACAATGTGTAGGAATATTTTACTACAGGTCACGAGTTAACCATTCATGAAAAAGTTGTTTGTTGAACTGCTTTATTAACATTGTATAACATATGCTTTGCGAATTTTAGGGGGCTAACGCCCCGCACGCCCCGCACGCCCCCCTCTAAATCCGCCTCTGGCTTCGACTATGCAAATGCAAAATGGTTAACGTATTTTTGGTGACATTTGACGACTAACTAAGTAACGTATTTGAAGATAAAATTTGAAACTGTTGATTACTAAATGTAAACTTTAAAAAAATCAAAAAAGTGGGGGGTTGATTTTCTTATGTGTGTGTGATTTTGAATTAAAAAAAACATCACTAACGTTGTGAGTTCGAATCCTGCTCAGGCGAGGTGTACTCGATACAACATTATGTGATAAAGTTTGTCAGTGACTTGCGACAAGTCGGTGGTTTTCTCCGGGAACTCCGCCTTCTACCATCAATAAAACTGACCTCCACGATATAACTGAAATATTGTTGAAAGTGGCGTTAAACACTATAACCTTACACTTTAGTGTCGTGTGTTCATCAATTTTACATATTACGGATTAATTTCATGGCTTATCCGTGTTTGGTGCAATTATTAATAACAGGAAGTAGACTGGAACCATATTTCTCGGTAAACCAGTTCACCAAACCACATGTGTGAAAAATCGTAAAAGTTTCGGTTTTTTTGGTTAAATTCTTATAATTTCCCCTTTCATGTTGAAAATGAGAGTTAAAGGAAATGGGAAAATCAAAACAAAAGAGATTTAGAGTAAGACCATCACCACCAACAGGCCTACCTAGTGTGAAAGATTTCGAAACTGAACTCGAAGCCACTGCAACAGCAAGTTCTACACTTCAACCAATTATCGAACAGGTGAATGGATTTCAATGTAACTTCAAAATTACTCCAACTTAATAAATTATACTAAAAAGTGATGTTAAGTTTTGTGCATAGTTTGTACTAACATAAAAAAATCTGACTGATTGATCACCTATGACTATGTTCACACGACACGATTATATTAAAAGAGACCAAGGCATGTTGGAATGTGATTAAATTGTAGGATTTCATTGTGTGGTATCACCTACTTTTGCAGCAACAGATATTTGAGTTAGAGTTAGACTGTTTAACTCCACTTTCAACAATATTTCAGTTACATGTATAACTTCTATCGTGGCGGCAAGTTTTATTGGTGGAGAATAATACTGACCTGTCTCAAGTCACTGACAAACTTTTTCAAATAATGTTGTACCGAGTACATCTCGTCTGAGCAGGATTCAAACTCACAACGGTATTAGTGATAGGCACTGATTGCATAGGTACATGTAGTTTTAAATCCAACTACTATATGATCACGACCATGGCGACCCACAACAGAGATTTGAAGTTTCTGTGTACAGATAGATAAGATAAGATAAGATTTTATTGGTCCAAATTAAAGGGCCCACGAAGGGGCATATAAACATAATAAAACATAAGGTGATTGCATAAAATATCATATAAATTGTACCTCTTTAAAAAATATTTAATAAGTGATATGTTAATTTTACTACACAGAGAGCCAGGGACCTTTAAAACTCATTTGCATGATCAAAAGCCAAGATTTAGAGTGACGGGGTTGAATATGCCAATGTAGTTTGATAAAAACAACTTATAAAATTGTTTTAACACCAACGTTTAATTTAACTTGATTCACTTATTTTCTCACTTTTTGTGTAGCTACAGATAGCAACTGGTATGATTTCCAGAAACATCATATTTATTTATATTTTTTCACTTTTATTCTTTGTACAACATCTGAATAATTGAAAACATACAGATTTGAAGTTAACTGTCTTTCTTAAACCAAGATATGGGTTCATATTCATAGGTTGGTAGGCATCTTTTGCTTGGGGAAAATTTGTATTTTATGAAAAAAGTAACCCAACTTTTTCTTTTCATTAAATATTCAAAAACAACGAACCAAAAGCATCATATACATGTTAACATTCAGAATTTGAAAAAAAATGGGGCATATTTTCAATAGAATTTTTTTTATGGGTCTTTAAATAGGGGTACCCTCATACGTTTTTCATGAAAAATACACTAAAATGTAAAAAGAACTACATTTTTTTCACAATTTTCAATATTTTTTTTATTTTTGAAATACAAATACACAATCATGTGTAATTACCTCAATAATTATGATTAAATTTAAATGGGTGGTCATTACATTCTGTTTACATCTTTATGAAAAATGGACACAAACAAATGTATTCCTTATTTGACTGGTAAATTTTCAAAACTTTGCAGCAATAAAAAAAAAGTCACTATGGTTTCAAAACATACCCTTATCCAAATATCCTTATACCTTTAGCTAACTGGAAAATATATGTTTCCATAATAAAGTTAAAAAAGGTGTTTTTCTTCAATTTAATGAGAGAGAAAAAGGGAGGGAATTAGTTTTGCCACCCTCAACTTTTCAAAGTGGAGAGGGCGATTGCCCCCAGCACCTTTGCCCATGAAGTGGTATTAGTGAAGTTTGAACTGCAGACTCGTATGGAGCATCTGATTTCATGTTGGTCCGTAGTTTTAGTGGTTTTTGTGTTGCTCAATCCTCAGTTTTCAGTGTATTCGGAATTTTTTGTCAGCCATTATATATTTGTCTCTTTGTTTTGTTATACCTGTATATTTATATCATATATTGTTAATGAAGTAATATATTGACCCTTTAAGATTAATTACCAATAAATGCAGCTCTCAATCTGTAGTGTAATACTAAAATCGGAAGTTGGATTATGTAATTGTTCTGCCAAATTATCTCCCTTTGATGTCAACACGCATTTATTTTTGTGAAATAAATTATGTCAACAGGGGAAATGATAGAAATAACTTTTATTATGTGATAAAATGAGTTAAAATTTGTTAAAAATAAACGTTGATTGACCATTGAGCATTTCCGACCTAAATCGTATTTTTTTAATTAAATTTCCACTTCAAATTATGTTTTCACAAAGAAAATGCATCTCTAATTTTATTTAATGCCCATAAACGCTTGATTTAATCATCCCTACAAAATAATTTGCACATACAATGTATTCGAAGCATTTGTACACAGGTCTCTTTATATAGCCCCGTAATATCTACCATGTAAATGGGTGTCAACTTTTCTGAATTTTTCATTCATTGCATCGGGGCGACACCTAGCAGAGGTGCCAGTCGCTACTACAGACTTCTACATTTTTCATTTTTTTTTGTACATTCATTTGAATGGATGTTTTTCACACAGTTTTCCTAGCTGTAAGCCATACACAAATACAGCACGGAAAAGGTTGCTTCAATTTCGAAAGTGACACAAAACTCGCTTGAACTCATCATTGTCTCCTGATATCATTCTAGAGACGTTCTGAATGACTGATGAAGCATGTTATGTTTATGTAATAATTTCTGATTTCTTGAAATATGTGTGAAAAATATCTGTTCGATGACCAATTCAGGTTAAACATTCTTTTGGTTTAATTGTTTTTTTTAGGAGAAAATCCAAATAAAAAATACACAGAATGTGTTAAATCTATACTAATTTATTATTCTGAATATGTTAATGTCATGTGGTATTTTACAGTTGTCAAGTATTAATGAAGAAACCAGAGAATGTGCCTGTGCTTCTATAGCTAACCTTGTAGCCAATCCAGCAAATATAGGTCTAATATTACAGAATGACTGTATAAAGATACTAGCACCTTTATTTGTAGACAAAAGTCCTCAAGTCAGTGTTAAAGCTCTGGGAGCAGTCAGGTAAATATTCTATTTCTGGATGAAGTTTATTTTTACTATTAATTACAGGAAAGTTAATTTTATATAATACTGCACATTTCTTTTTTAGTCCTACTTTTTCTGTGGTCACATACTGAATACTTACCACCTTCAATAAGTTGAAGATTATAATATGATATATCATGTATATATATAAATTACAATTGATCACACACAGATATAAATTGTATGAGTATTGTCATCAAGTATATGGGAACACATTTTGATTTGTGAACTTTTTTTCAATTCTGGAAACAATATTAAACTGATCTCTCATCTGCTGTGAATTTTTATGTTCAAAATACAGTAATTACTGGGGTAAATCAGACATAAGTTGAAGAAAGATAACTTAAATTGTATTATTTAACAGGAACATTTCAGTAGATGGTGGAATAGAAGCTTGTAGGTTATTAGTAAAGAATGATATCCTCACACCACTTGTAGCTGTATTTTATCAGGTTGGTTTTTCACTAATATTATTATCAGTCTTTTGATCCATTAAATGATGGTTTTTCACTAATATTATCAGTCTTTTGATCAATTAAATGATGGTTTTTCACATTATCAGTCTTTTGATCAATTAAATGATGGTTTTACACAACTTTCATTAATATTTAACTGTAATATAGTGGTGACAAGGTTTAGTAATGATAGAATTAGGGTTAGATTTATGGTGTTTAATGTCACTTTCAACAATATTTCAGTGATATCATGGCAGTCAGTTTTGTTTTGTTGGTGGTGGAAACTGGAGTACCTAGAGAAAACAAACAATATGCCGCAAGTCACTGACAAACTTTATCGCATAATGTATGGAGTACACCTCACCATGAGTGGGATTCAAACTCACAGCTTCAGTGGTGAACAGATTTTTTAATGATAGAAAATAAGAATTAATGTAGTTTGTCTTTGGAAAGTTTTAAACCTCATGATCATACACCCAAAGTACATGGTGTGCAATGAAAACCTTTTGTCCTAAATTTTATATGGCTTCCCAATGAAATAGTAAAGAACAGTGCATTTTCTAATTTTCTTCTTTATAGTGTATAATTAGAAATGTTCTATATAGTGTATAATTAGAAATGTTCTTTATAGTGTATAATTAGAAATGTTCTTTATAGTGTATAATTAGAAATGTTCTTTATAGTGTATAATTAGAAATGTTCTTTATAGTGTATAATTAGAAATGTTCTTTATAGTGTATAATTAGAAATGTTCTTTATAGTGTATAATTAGAAATGTTCTTTATAGTGTATAATTAGAAATGTTCTTTATAGTGTATAATTAGAAATGTTCTTTATAGTGTATAATTAGAAATGTTCTTTATAGTGTATAATTAGAAATGTTCTTTATAGTGTATAATTGGAAATGTTCTTTATAGTGTATAATTAGAAATGTTCTTTATAGTGTATAATTAGAAATGTTCTTTATAGTGTATAATTAGAAATGTTCTTTATAGTGTATAATTAGAAATGTTCTATATAGTGTATAATTAGAAATGTTCTTTATAGTGTATAATTAGAAATGTTCTTTATAGTGTATAATTGGAAATGTTCTTTATAGTGTATAATTAGAAATGTTCTTTATAGTGTATAATTAGAAATGTTCTTTATAATGTATAATTAGAAATGTTCTTTATAGTGTATAATTAGAAATGTTCTTTATAGTGTATAATTAGAAATGTTCTTTATAGTGTATAATTAGAAATGTTCTTTATAGTGTATAATTAGAAATGTTCTTTATAATGTATAATTAGAAATGTTCTTTATAGTGTATAATTAGAAATGTTCTTTATAGTGTATAATTAGAAATGTTCTTTATAGTGTATAATTAGAAATGTTCTTTATAGTGTATAATTAGAAATGTTCTTTATAGTGTATAATTAGAAATGTTCTTTATAGTGTATAATTAGAAATGTTCTTTATAGTGTATAATTGGAAATGTTCTTTATAGTGTATAATTAGAAATGTTCTTTATAGTGTATAATTAGAAATGTTCTTTATAGTGTATAATTAGAAATGTTCTTTATAGTGTATAATTAGAAATGTTCTTTATAGTGTATAATTAGAAATGTTCTTTATAGTGTATAATTAGAAATGTTCTTTATAGTGTATAATTAGAAATGTTCTTTATAGTGTATAATTAGAAATGTTCTTTATAATGTATAATTAGAAATGTTCTTTATAGTGTATAATTAGAAATGTTCTTTATAGTGTATAATTAGAAATGTTCTTTATAGTGTATAATTAGAAATGTTCATTATAGTGTATAATTAGAAATGTTCTTTATAGTGTATAATTAGAAATGTTCTTTATAGTGTATAATTGGAAATGTTCTTTATAGTGTATAATTAGAAATGTTCTTTATAGTGTATAATTGGAAATGTTCTTTATAGTGTATAATTAGAAATGTTCTTTATAGTGTATAATTAGAAATGTTCTTTATAGTGTATAATTGGAAATGTTCTTTATAGTGTATAATTAGAAATGTTCTTTATAGTGTATAATTAGAAATGTTCTTTATAGTGTATAATTAGAAATGTTCTTTATAGTGTATAATTAGAAATGTTCTTTATAGTGTATAATTAGAAATGTTCTTTATAGTGTATAATTAGAAATGTTCTTTATAGTGTATAATTAGAAATGTTCTTTATAGTGTATAATTAGAAATGTTCTTTATAGTGTATAATTAGAAATGTTCTTTATAGTGTATAATTAGAAATGTTCTTTATAGTGTATAATTAGAAATGTTCTTTATAGTGTATAATTAGAAATGTTCTTTATAGTGTATAATTAGAAATGTTCTTTATAGTGTATAATTAGAAATGTTCTTTATAGTGTATAATTAGAAATGTTCTTTATAGTGTATAATTAGAAATGTTCTTTATAGTGTATAATTAGAAATGTTCTTTATAGTGTATAATTAGAAATGTTCTTTATAGTGTATAATTAGAAATGTTCTTTATAGTGTATAATTAGAAATGTTCTTTATAGTGTATAATTGGAAATGTTCTTTATAGTGTATAATTAGAAATGTTCTTTATAGTGTATAATTGGAAATGTTCTTTATAGTGTATAATTAGAAATGTTCTTTATAGTGTATAATTAGAAATGTTCTTTATAGTGTATAATTAGAAATGTTCTTTATAGTGTATAATTAGAAATGTTCTTTATAGTGTATAATTAGAAATGTTCTTTATAGTGTATAATTAGAAATGTTCTTTATAGTGTATAATTGGAAATGTTCTTTATAGTGTATAATTAGAAATGTTCTTTATAGTGTATAATTGGAAATGTTCTTTATAGTGTATAATTAGAAATGTTCTTTATAGTGTATAATTAGAAATGTTCTTTATAGTGTATAATTGGAAATGTTCTTTATAGTGTATAATTAGAAATGTTCTTTATAGTGTATAATTAGAAATGTTCTTTATAGTGTATAATTAGAAATGTTCTTTATAGTGTATAATTAGAAATGTTCTTTATAGTGTATAATTAGAAATGTTCTTTATAGTGTATAATTAGAAATGTTCTTTATAGTGTATAATTGGAAATGTTCTTTATAGTGTATAATTAGAAATGTTCTTTATAGTGTATAATTAGAAATGTTCTTTATAGTGTATAATTAGAAATGTTCTTTATAGTGTATAATTAGAAATGTTCTTTATAGTGTATAATTAGAAATGTTCTTTATAGTGTATAATTGGAAATGTTCTTTATAGTGTATAATTAGAAATGTTCTTTATAGTGTATAATTGGAAATGTTCTTTATAGTGTATAATTAGAAATGTTCTTTATAGTGTATAATTAGAAATGTTCTTTATAGTGTATAATTGGAAATGTTCTTTATAGTGTATAATTAGAAATGTTCTTTATAGTGTATAATTAGAAATGTTCTTTATAGTGTATAATTAGAAATGTTCTTTATAGTGTATAATTAGAAATGTTCTTTATAGTGTATAATTAGAAATGTTCTTTATAGTGTATAATTAGAAATGTTCTTTATAGTGTATAATTGGAAATGTTCTTTATAGTGTATAATTAGAAATGTTCTTTATAGTGTATAATTGGAAATGTTCTTTATAGTGTATAATTGGAAATGTTCTTTATAGTGTATAATTGGAAATGTTCTTTCGCTGAATTTTCCTTTCATGAAGATGTGCAAAAATAACCCAGCATGAAAAGGTTTCAATCTATGTGCTCTACTGGATACGATGATGTTTTTTTGCAAAATTAATCCCCACATAAATGGCTTGTTAAATAAATACTTATTTATTACCATGTTTTGCTCTCCTTTTTTAGAGAGGTAAAATGTCTACAAACCAATCATTTACTCAACTTGTGAATTGGAAGAACAAAACCAACTTTTTAAAGGATCTTCTGAGCTTTTAAATATTTGAACAAATCAGTTTGAGGAAACTACGTAATGAAATATGTCTATTTTATATTATAACAAGAAATGAATAAGTCTCTATATTAAATTTATTATGCCTTTTTTTTTATTTCTTTTTTTTATTGATACTTGTCTTATATGTTTATTTATTTATATATTATTTTGTTTCAGTTTGGAGTTGACTGGAATCCGGACCAGATCCCTGTGAAAAAGCTTCGTGATTTAAAACTTGAAATATTTACAGAGGCGACACATTTACTTTTGAATTTATGGTGATTGATTTTTATTTAACCTTATTTTTAGTTCACTTGTCCGCAGCCAAGTTTTTCGTATCACTTGGTGTCCGTCGTTGCTTTTTCACAATTGGATATTTTCCTGCAATACTGCTCAACCAAAAGGAAACAAACTTTACTGGATGATAGAAAGAATATATTCAGATTTGAGTAAATGAAGTTTTTCTTTCATGGGGAAGGTGTAGTGGGGGTAAAAAACTATAAATACTGTAAACTTATGTCTGTATTAACATTAGGTGAACATGGGAGAGATCTGTGTCCTAGGGATACATTCTACTTCTCTTCTTTCTTTCTTTTTTATAGCAAATTCATTTTCATTAAAGTAATGCCAGTATTAACAGAGGGGCCATCGTGGTCATGATCGTATGGTTGTTGGATTTACAACTACCTGTGCAATCAGTGCCTATACCACTAAAGTTGTGAGTTCCAACCCCGTTCAAATGCGATACAACATTATGTGATAAAGTTTGTCAATGACTTGCGACACGTCTGTGGTTCTCTCCGGGTACTCTGGTTTCCTTTACCAATAAAACTGACTGCCATGATATAAATGAAATATTGTTGAAAATGGCATTAAACACCATAAACCAAACCAAACCAGTATTAACATGATTAACATAATTTGTTATTTAGTGTATTTAAGTTTTATTTTTTTAATCTTTTCAGTGAAGCAACAGAAGAAGCTGTTACAGTATTTAACAAAGATGGTCTGATACATCTGTTATGGCCCTGTTTGAAGTACAATATATATGGTTATGACTTGTCTGTTACCGTTGGTAAGAACTGATCCAGTATTTAACAAAGATGGTCTGATACATTTGTTATGGCCCTGTTTGAAGTACAATATATATGGTTATGACTTGTCTGTTACCGTTGGTAAGAACTGATCCAGTATTTAACAAAGATGGTCTGATACATTTGTTATGGCCCTGTTTGAAGTACAATATATATGGTTATGACTTGTCTGTTACCGTTGGTAAGAACTGATCCAGTATGATTCGTCTTCCATGATGTTATACACACAATTATTGTACATGTATTTATGCATCTTTAGACATGTACCCGATGATGGTGAGGTGTACTCGATGCAACATTATGCGATAAATGTTGTCAGTGACTTGCGACAGGTCAGGGGTTTTCTCTTGGTACTTCTGTTTCCTCCACTAATAACTGACCACCATGATATAACTGAAATATTGTTGAAAGTGATGTTAAACCCTAATCATATAAACATGTACTCAAACCAAAGTATTAACAAAATAAACAATTGTCTTTTTCAACACAGATTGACCAATTTTTCATCATTTTGTGTACATCATCTGTTGCCTATTAACTATTACAGTTATATCATCTTCTTTCAAACCACCGGACTACATTTGTTTACATATTTGGAAGTAAAATGTGCTAATAGTCCTTATATTGAAATCAACAGAATGAAAACAATGTGAAAATTTGAGAAATAAATGAGGATTGCAAATTATCAACCTTATTTTACCTTTTTTTAATTTCTGACTTTGTGCCACCCTTTTTGGTTAACATTTTGTAGCCTTTTATTTGATTTTTTATGTGAATGTCATGTTATTAGAAGTAATTATGCTTCAATACTGCTTTTGATGTTTTATATACAATCTCTGTAGCTGACATCATAACATTTAAATTTGTATCTTACAAATTATGTTGGTTTTTTTCCAGCCCAATGTTTGCAGACAGTAACAGAAGACAATTCAGAACTTGGTGCTATTTGTAGATTACCAGATAAATCCAGTTTGTTAGAGACTTTCATTGCAGATGACACTTGGTCTTCCCAGCATGCACTGTTCAAGACATTAGTTGTTGGTAATATTATTATGAATATTTTTAGATAAGTTGTCTAGAAATGTACCATTTGTTCGTCACATATTTTAATCAAATTTAGTTTCCTGCCATTTTCAACAAGGTTTCACTTACATGTATATATTGTGGTGGTCCGATTTATTGGTGGAGTAAACTTGAGAAAACCACTGATGTTCCTGAAGGCTTTCACAATTTTTTTGATTTTATGTTAAAAATTTCAAATCATTCTGCAGTTTCCTCAAACTGATTTGTTCAAATATCTAAAAGTTCAGAAGATCCTTTAAAAAGTTGGTTTTGTGCTTCCAACCCACAATTTGAGTAAAGGATTGGTTTGTAGACATTTTTCCCATATGAAAAAGGAGAACAAAACATTTTTTGGAATGAGTGAGTGGTTGTTGTTAAACACCACCAACTCAGCAATTTGTTCAGCTATATCATGACGAGAACAAGTTAAATTTCATTGAGAAGAGGATGATGTCTGCTTTGTACTAGATCAACAAGCTTTTTGGTGTTTTTTTAGTGCTAGGTCACTGAAACAATAGTATGCGGATAGAAATGTTACCCCACTTGAAAATATATCCGGATTTTGAGCTAACCAATCTATGTTCTTTCTCTTTAATGCTGCGTTCTTAGCGGAGAAGCAACAAATACCAATTGTGTAGTCTTTGATTTGACCCGCTCAGTGTTCGAACCCACAATCAACCTCACTTAAGGCAAGCATGCTAACCATTACACCCCTGATGCAGTTAAAACATTTGGATAGGGTGGACTACATATGATGGGTGTGTCAGGAATTATGCTCATCACAGTGACTGCTGGATCAAAAACAGCAATAAAAGTAGGCTGTTTCTTATCTTTTCATATTTACACAAGTTTGGGGTAGATTTCTTTATGTGGAGTGATACATCTACATTGTCTCATGATAAAACTGCTAACCATTTCACAAAAGTTTGGGGTAGATTTCTTTATGTCGAGTGATACATCTACATTGTCTCATGATAAAACTGCTAACCATTTCACAAAAGTTTGGGGTAGATTTCTTTATGTGAAGTGATACATCTACATTGTCTCATGATAAAACTGCTAACCATTTCACAAAAGTTTGGGGTAGATTTCTTTATGTGGAGTGATACATCTACATTGTCTCATGCTAAAACTGCTAACCATTTCACAAAAGTTTGGGGTAGATTTCTTTATGTCGAGTGATACATCTACATTGTCTCATACTAAAACTGCTAACCATTTCACAAAAGTTTGGGGTAGATTTCTTTATGTCGAGTAATACATCTACATTGTCTCATGATAAAACTGCTAACAATTTCACAAAAGAATTAACTATTGATTACATATTTGAATGTTGCTGTATGTTATTCAAGAATAGCTTCATGTAAGGCAAAGAGAATATAATTATTCTTAGTAAAATTTAAGTGTAAACAGAATCCTCATGTATTTAGTCCACAAGTCTGTAATTTTTGCATATTTAAGCTGCCTAATCAGAACAATACTGTATTCTAAGCTCAAAATTGTGTCCTTTGTTCAGATTAGACAGGTGTCGCTGTACATATATATTTTAATTATTCAAATTTCAGGTATTTTAACAAACATTATTGATGATCAACTGACAAGTAACCTGCTGCCAGTGGTCGTACAGACACTGTCTGAAGTGTTAAGAGTTGATGCTGTAGAAATACTTAGGGCTGATGTATTAGGGATTAGTCAGGTGTGTAACTCATGTATTAGGCATTAGTCAGGTGTGTAACTCGTGTATTGTTAAAATATTTTGATAATATGATTATTGCAGGGCTTTCATTTGAAGCCGGTTGCCGCCGAAATTCTACATCTACACTTTACTCTGCCGCCGGCTACTTTTTATGTATGAAGGATAACAAATGCGTAATATATTCCCAAAGCCGTTATCGTGACAATGACCGCTTTTGGGTTTTTTTTTCATTACCAATCGCTTTAATAAGTTATTATGGTCACGACTATTGACCTCTCAATTGTAAACAATGCAAGCCAAACAGGCAGAAGAGTCACCGTTTTTCATTGGCCAGCAAAAGTCTGGTACCCGTGTATGGCATGAACAAATTTTATAGACCGACCAAAAAACCAGTAGACCTTGACTTTATTTAACCAAGCGCCACAAAATGTCGAAACGAAAATTGAGTTTCCCCGATCAGAGTTTCATCGCCAAATGGCTAATAAAAGAAAAGAAATGTATTTTTGAAACATTATCTGTTCAATTATCAGATGATATAAAGTTAAAGTCACAGATTATTAATCTGTAAAGCAGAAAAGTCAAAATTTGGCATCAAAATTTGGAATATTTCACATTAATATCAACAGGGAATGATGCAATGATTTATCTTTAGGTATTTGGCATGAAGCTTTTGTCTGTGTAAAATGAAACAGCAATAAAATTTGATATTATTATAATTAAATATCTGACAATAAGCTCAGAGCAATTTGAAATTGATGCAAAATTCCAAACAACTTTACATTTTGAAAGGAAGTAGGCTAAAACAAAAAATAAATAAATGAAAAATAAGAATTTTAGGAAGTTCAAATACAAAATGTATGTGCCATGAAACCCCCAGAATGCAGGATTTTGCACCATTTACCCTACAGCTTCAGGAGCCTTGGGCAACCCCAGACACCTGGCCTAACTTTTTTCGCCTCGCTTCGCTCTGCGTTCTCCACCTACTTTTTCAAAATAGCCTTCTACTTTTGAAAGTGTTGAAAGCCCTGTTATTGTAAAAAAATTTTGTATCATATATAACTTAATGGCACGATGAATTTCAATTTGTTTTAAACATTCAATTTAAAGCTGAAATGGTGCCATTTGCTGGAAAAATATAAAATACATACTGTACTTTACACACACAACAGACATGAATGGTCATCAACATATGTGGTGGGCATTCAGCTTTAAAGCATTGTACTTCAGTCTGTGAGCAGTTTTCAACTCGTTCCAACCATTATACTGACCAACATAAATCCAAGTTTTATGGGATTTGAGCACACAACTTTAGTTGTGATAGGCACTGATTGCATAGGTAGTTGTAAATCCAACTACCATGCGATCACGACCATGACGACCCCTTATTCTTTTTGATAGTTTGTATAAATATATTATTAAAAATAGTGACTACCATTACTTGGCATCCGTATTCCGTCTTCTGTTTCACATTTCACATTTTAATCTTCTCATCTGAAACCGCTTAGCAGAATGAACCGAAATTTGGTTGGAAACATTTTTGGAAAGTCCTCTATAAAGATTGCTGTTTTTGTTCCGATCCGTTAACAACCATAGGGTATTCATGTATTTGGTTGTTCAATTTCTCAAATTCTTCTCCTCTGAAACCGCTCTGCCAAATGAACCATAACTTGGTAGGAAGCATCTATGGAAGGACCTCTATAAAAATTGCTAATATCGTCCAAGTCCATTAACAAACATGGTCACCATAGGCAATTCTTGTTTCTGGTTGATCAATTTCTAAAAAATTTCTCCTCTGAAACCACTTAGCCAAATGAACTGAAACTTAGTAGGAAGCATCTATGGAAGGACCTCTATGAAAATTGCTCATTTGTCCCGATCTGTTAGCATGCATGGCCGCCATAGCCAATTATTGTTTCTGGTTGGTCCGACAGGTGAGCGACACAGGCTCAGCCCACTGATCCTCTAGTTTACTACAAGTAATCCAAGGAAATGGCTTATCTTAGCTCCAGATAACCAGGTTATATCTGTGTATATCTTAACTTACCTAACCAGGTTATATCTGTGTATATCTAAACTTAGCTAACCAGGTTATACCTATGTATATCTTAACTTAGCTAACCAGGTTATATCTGTGTATATCTTAAAAGAAGAATAATATATTGTAATGATATAACTTTGTGTTCTATCACAACATACTACATGTATACATTTTAACTGACCATAAAGTCATTATATTGTTTTTTTTTCCATGGTTGACAGAAGACCACCAATGGTGATGACAAGACTGCTGAAAAAGATAAAAATGAAGAGGTATAATATGCTGAAAATATTTTGCATAAAAAAAAGCTTTTTTTTTTAATAGGACAAATGTAAAGTATTTTAAAACGCCTTCCTCAGGCACAGGTGACCTCAGCCGATTTTGTCTATCCTGTTTAGGCCTGTTGGTTTATTGCTCCCAAACACTAAAAAATTATTTGGCTTTCCAATCTTTCGACATTGAGGTACCTGATGAAGGTTATTCCAGAAACGCGTTGTTCACACTAAATTTGATATCAACATTTTGTTAGTGAGTTAACCATTGATGATTTGTCATAATAGTTACTCATTTCATACAAAAAAATAAGATTGGAAAAACTTTCTTGATACTGTAAATATATTTGGCAAAGTTTTTTCTTGGTGCATACCCATTATTTGCAGTGTGTTTGTACAAAGCTTTGTATCAGGTCAAGCTTATTGTGTGGACCACTATTATCACTATGAGTAGTGAAGCAGTAAGTTCATGCGACAAGGGAAACCTGATACAATGTCTTATACCAACACACTGTATGTAATAAGTTTAGCTAACATTTTATTAAAGGAAAATTTTAGCCAAGGGGTGATTTAATATTAACAAATTTATTACAACTATTTTGTGCTTAGTGTCTAGTTATTTGACAAATGTGTCATTCAATCACTTTCAGTATAGTTAGAGACATATGGAATAAATTTTGATGTTCTGAACCATACAGTTGGCAAAAACATTTATTTACGTTGCTCACATTCAGATGTGTTTTCCTGCATTCCAAAACTATGACGACAGAAAAAAAAGTAGTCATAGCACCAATTATTTATCACCATGATGCACCATGTTGGACTGGCTACTTTCTTTAATTTCAAAGGAAAACTTACATAATGTTAGATAAAGAAATTATACAAATGTATTTGGGAAGGCTTTCTTGTTAAAGAAGATAAGATCGACAGAGCTTTCTTGATCACAAAGCTTATTGTAGACAGTGGATTGACTTGTTTACTTATAGTGTGTTTTTAAGTTATATTTCAACTATAATATACAAAATGTAGTGGTAAAGACAGTGGAATATTGGGCTTTTTCTAACTGTCAAAATATTTGGACTGGTTGTAAACTTTAACAATAAGTCTTGTGTTCCATCAACATATAACATGTACACTTACTGTATCCAAATATTGCAAACAGTCTTCGCACTAACCCACTTGCCCGATGTCCGGGACAAGTAAAACTGGATTCCGACAAGTGAAAATTATGAAAGAATTTTTTTGAATTTATAGAAATGTTTTCTAAATTTGGCTTTGGGGCAAGTAGGAGAGAAAATTTAAAGCAAAGATTGGCAAATGTCCTTCAGTAAATTTAAACAAACTTTTATGTTACAGAAGAAGACAGATGGATGTGTTACATCGAATGCTACAAATATTTTAAAAGCTCAACAAGTGGCTCTAGAGATAGTTACTAATATATGTTGTACAGATGGTATGTATGTACTATATTTTAGGAAGTGATAATTGTTTATTGATTAATTCTAATTGCTGAATCATGATCAGCTGATTGTTGACATTGATATTTTGAGTGATTGACAAGATAGAATTTCATCTTGTACAGACTTTTCATGGTTGGTTGACAGGTATGTTATTTATAACTCATTGGGGAAATATGTTTACCTCACAACTGTTAATCATGTGTTAGTATGTAAATAACATATATTTGAGAGGGTGACAGAGTATGAGATTGACAACGTATTTCAAGAGGTTACAATATCTCTATCCGGAGAAAACCACTGACCTGCCACAAGTCACTGATAAGCTTTATCACATAATGTTGTATTGAGTACACCTTGTCTTACATGGCATTGTCAGCCAATCAAATCAGTCGAGTATAATCAATGGAGTCCACTTCTACGACTGCTGTAGTAATATAAATTGTCGTCTTAGTAGATCTAAAAAAGCTTCAAATATCAAATATTTTAGCTAATTTCCCCTAATAGATTTAATGCAATGTTAAATAAGTGTGTATTTACTGCATTGCACGTGGCGTTGTAATATTTTGTGTAGTAAACATGACATTGACATGCGAATGAATGAATGAAATCGACATACTTTGTTTTTAAGTTGAAGCGGAAGAAACAGGTACTTGCACTCGTCCTTATTGAAGATCTGGGATTTCTTCCACTCGTGAGAGAAATTCAGCATCTTTCCACTCGTTCCGCTACGCTCCACTCGTGAAAAGACGGAATTTCTCACACTTGTGGAAGAAATGCCAGATCTTCAATAGGGACTCGTGTAAGAAGCTATTATACTTTTAACAGATGATTGGGAGGAGGTTAATAGTAGTGAATCAAGTTCTGATGAAATGTCTGTAGATGTCCAGATGGAGGAATCAGATAATATAGTAGTAAGTATTTTATATATTTTATATATTACATTGAACCTGCATGACCCTGGAAAAGTTAAAGATGATGATAGAAATTTATCATTTGGTATTGTATTGTATTGGTGGTCAGTTATTTTTGTCTGCCTTTTGTCCAGATTTTCTAATTATTGTTAATTTGGGCATGTTTCCGTTAATCTCCACAAGTGATTTTTTCAGTAACAACGAACTGACTGTGATACTGAATATTATCTGTCTATCTAACGTCAAACACATTGTCATTACCGATAAAAACAAAACCGTCAAGACCTTCAAATCAGTCGTTATTATTTATATCTCGATGGAAGATTTTTTTTTTTTTACATTTATGTACATTCATGATGTAAATTCAAAACAATATGTTACAATGCTGCTTAGGATAATTTTAGATACTATATATTTCTTGAAAGAAAGTGAAAGGGCTAACTATGGTGGTAACTTCTGTATACATCCATATTTAATATATAAAAAAAATTTAAATAAAAAAAAAAAATCTTTTCTCAAATGGAGTTATCTCCCATATTCCATAAGTGAATTCAAAAATTCTTGAGAAATAAATTGGTTGGGTTTTTTTTTATCGAATATTTTTATAGATTATGACTACAATTTCTAAAACAAAATTGATTACATATAGAAGTACTAGATGTACTGAGAAGGGTCCAATATGGCCACAATTCTGATATAAATTTTAGAAATTAATTATTGACTTTTATTACATAGATAGCTGTAAATTACAGAATTTTCCAAGTTAGATAAAAACGATAAACGATAATTTCACAGTGAAATTATCGTTTTTAATTTCATTCTTGCTATATTTCACGCCATTTCGTTATCGGAACTACTTTTCTTGTATTGTTTTCAGTTACGTCCCTCTGACCGTTTCGTATGGTTTTGCAGTTTACAGCTATGTCCCTTTAACCGTTTCCAACGTAAACAAACTAACTGCAAACGCCGATATGGCAACAGGATTATTGTCAAACAATAAATGTTAAAAGCGATAAATCCAAAAGCCAAAATGCAAAAGAAACTTATCTTTAACCTCCAGTGACTCCGATTCAGAATGAAGTTTGTGACTGTACACTTCTGAAGTTCATTACTTTACTTGTTTCGAAATTATTTGTTGTTAAAAAGTAAAATTTTCAGACAAAGCATATTGTTAGTTCACTATCTGCATACAAAATATTAAATTCGAATAAACATCATTTGCTTCCTTGGTGGATCGTTAAATCAACACACACACACAAATGAAATATTCCATTTATTCATCGTTCTGTCAATTGCGAATCGGTGTGTAACATCTTGAATGTCTAGACTACTGTAAGTGGATCAAATATTTTGCACACTTAGAAACATATACTATCATCCAATTTCTTGTTAGTTGACAGTTGTTATGGTGCCATTGCCTTGTTTTACTTATACTTCCTGTTAAATTTACTATTCACAATTTCCCTCTATCGCAACTTTATGTTTGCCTGGATTCGTCGTGGGTGGCACCATGTTTTTTGAAGCGATACACATTATAGTATATCCCTACGCTACACACGTAATATAGTGCAATTAAACTCATTTTAAATTAAATTCGATTCGAAACATTTTTTTATCTATATAATAAATACTATAACTAATTGACGAGTTTCATTATAAAAAATATGTCACTCATGACCAAATAACATTGTAACTCAATCATGTGCTGCGAGCATTTGTGATTTACTGCGTTATTTGGTCATTTGTGACATATTTTTGATAATGAAATTCGTCAATTAGTTATAGTATAAATAATTACTGTTACTTACATAACTTTATATTTTATAAAATAAGTTTCAGATGTTTTTTTCTGTTATGTTCATGTATTTCAAAATTCTTTCATCTTTAATTTTATGCTATCTGGTGTTTTTTTTTCAAATTGAAAAAAAAAGATTTAATAATATAATGTTTATGACATCTGCGACAACAGTTTCATATAAATAATCAATGGTTCACTAGTAATTTTTAAAGAAAACTCCTCAAAGTTGCCTATTTTATTTGTGTGTAAAAGGAGAGTCTGTGTATTGTGTCTTTATCTTTACCTCAGGGCACAACCTACTGAGAGTGTCTAGTAAAACATCTCTTATTTGTAATAAATATATTTTTTTTTGCAGTCACCAGATGGTATTTCAACAGAAGTACTAAATGCAATTACTTCCAATCATATCTTTAATAAAGTAAGTAATTGAAAGATTCTACTTATATAAATATTTAAATGGTTGTTTTAAAATTTGTGTAAATTGTAAGTGGATGCTACGATATACTTTTTTGTATGTTCATCGCAATATGTAAATGTTTGTTGAAGTGCAACATACAAATGTGTTCAAACCTATCTTATGTGACCTTCCAAAGGAACATTTAAATAGGGTCACATAAGACAGGTGGTCGCTAAATACAGGTTTGATTAATGAAAAATTCACTGTGAAGGAAAATTAAAATTAAGGTCACATAATACAAGTTATAACTTAATAGAGGTGGTCATGGTCACTAATGCAGTTTTGACTATATATTTTTTGTTTCAACAATTTAATGTGATCAGTTTGTGTAAAAAAAAACTGGTTTACTGTGACCCAACTGGAATAGAAGCTTACTTTAAAGGGAAAAAATAGTGAATTCCTGATAAAATTGTTTGAATAAGGACAGTTTTGAGTGATTATCTCTGATAACAACAAACAAACAATTTGGATGTCATTAAACATATATAAATCTATTTCTGTTACAAATTTATGCAAATAATTTTTTGCTCACTGGGCCCAAAGAGTCATAGCACAATCTTCTCCGAAATCACCAGACCAATTTGAACCAAGCTTGGGAGGAATGTTTATTAAATGTACTTTGCAAAGCTTGAGTTTTTGGTGTTGATCAGAAATTCAACATGGCTACTAAGGACAATAATGCATTTTAATTGACTAAGATAAAATAAAATCATGTCAGAAACTTGCCAGCACCTTGTATTGTGATATTGCATGACTGTTCTGTAGATTGTTCTGTACTGATTTTTGTGTATTGACATAAGATAAGTTTGAAGATACTGAAGGGGTAATCAGGAGCCACTGAAGGGGTAATCAGGAGCCACTGAAGGGGTAATCAGGAGCCACTGAAGGGGTAATCAGGAGCCACTGAAGGGGTAATCAGGAGCCACTGAAGGGGTAATCAGGAGCCACTGAAGGGGTAATCAGGAGCTGTAACTGAAGGGGTAATCAGGAGCCACTGAAGGGGTAATCAGGAGCCGTAACTGAAGGGGTAATCAGGAGCCACTGAAGGGGTAATCAGGAGCCACTGAAGGGGTAATCAGGAGCCACTGAATGGGTAATCAGGAACCACTGAAGGGGTAATCAGGAGCCACTGAAGGGGTAATCAGGAGCTATAGCTGAAGGGGTAATCAGGAGCCACTGAAGGGGTAATCAGGAGCCACTGAAGGGGTAATCAGGAACCGTAACTGAAGGGGTAATCAGGAGCCACTGAAGGGGTAATCAGGAGCCGTAACTGAAGGGGTAATCAGGAGCTACTGAAGGGGTAATCAGGAGCCACTGAAGGGATAATCAGGAGCCACTGAAGGGGTAATCAGGAGCCATAACTGAGGGGGTAATCAGGAGCCACTGAGGGGGTAATCAGGAGTCACTGAAGGGGCAATCAGGAGCCACTGAAGGGGTAATCAGGAGCCACTGAAGGGGTAATCAGGAGCCGTAGCTGAAGGGGTAATCAGGAGCCACTGAAGGGGTAATCAGGAGCCACTGAAGGGGTAATCAGGAGCCGTAACTGAAGGGGTAATCAGGAGCCACTGAAGGGGTAATCAGGAGCCACTGAAGGGGTAATCAGGAGCCATAACTGAAGGGGTAATCAGGAGCCACTGAAGGGGTAATTAGGAGCCGTAACTGAAGGGGTAATTAGGAGCCACTGAAGGGGTAATTAGGAGCCACTGAAGGGGTAATCAGGAGCTGTAACTGAAGGGGTAATCAGGAGCCACTGAAGGGGTAATCAGGAGCCGTAACTGAAGGAGTAATCAGGAGCCACTGAAGGGGTAATCAGGAGCCACTGAAGGGGTAATCAAGAACCACTGAAGGGGTAATCAGGAGCCATAGCTGAAGGGGTAATCAGGAGCCACTGAAGGGGTAATCAGGAACCACTGAAGGGATAATCGGGAGCCGTAGCTGAAGGGGTAATCAGGAGCCACTGAAGGGGTAATCAGGAGCCACTGAAGGGGTAATCAGGAGCCACTGAAGGGGTAATCAGGAGCCATAACTGAAGGGGTAATCAGAAGCCACTGAAGGGGTAATCAGGAGCCGTAACAGAAGGGGTAATCAGGAGCCGTAACTGAAGGGGTAATCAGGAGCCACTGAAGGGGTAATCAGGAGCCATAACTGAAGGGGTAATCAGGAGCCACTGAAGGGGTAATCAGGAGCCGTAACTGAAGGGGTAATCAGGAGCCACTGAAGGGGTAATCAGGAGCCACTGAAGGGGTAATCAGGAACCACTGAAGGGGTAATCAGGAGCCACTGAAGGGGTAATCAGGAGCCATAGCTGAAGGGGTAATCAGGAACCACTGAAGGGGTAATCAGGAGCCACTGAAGGGGTAATCAGGAGCCATAACTGAAGGGGTAATCAGGAGCCACTGAAGGGGTAATCAAGAGCCACTGAAGGGGTAATCAGGAGCCACTGAAGGGGTAATCAGGAGCCACTGAAGGGATAATCAGGAGCCACTGTAGGGGTAATCAGGAGCCACTGAAGGGGTAATCAGGAGCCACTGAAGGGGTAATCAGGAGCCACTGAAGGGGTAATCAGGCGCCACTGAAGGGATAATCAGGAGCCACTGAAGGGATAATCAGGAGCCACTGAAGGGGTAATCTGGAGCCACTGGAGGGGTAATCTGGAGCCACTGAAGGGGTAATCAGGAGCCACTGAAGGGGTAATCAGGAGCCGTAAGTCGAAGAAGAACAGACAAAGCAACGAGTCAAAAGAAAATAGGACAAACGGTGATCTACAAAACATTACACAAAAAACTAATAAAGATTGAGCAACACAAACCACACTAAAAACCTAGAGTTAACTCAGGGGTACTGGAAAGTGAAAAAAAACAAGAAACATTTCTAGTGCACGTTTCAGTGTAGCAATTAGTAATCTATAGCTAACCAAACACTGCTTGAAAGCTACAACCATATATGATCCAGTAATTATACTGGCTGTCAATAATTATGTATTGACTGCCATTGAAATGACAGTAGAATATTAGTGTATTGAATGCTGTTTTCTCCTGTAAAATTTGTGTTGGGCATGGGATGTACATTCAAAGCAAATAATAAAACCGTGAATTTGAATTTGAAATTGAGTCTCACTCTCAATCATGAGATAATGGTGTCTGTGAATTTAAACCAGAGTACCAGACCTGCTCTTTTCAATAGTATTACATCTGTAGCTCTTTATATATTATTCTTCTAATAATGATATAGACAGTCAAACTTGTATTCAGTAGTCAGCTGTGGGACAAAGGGAGAATAATTGGATAGTTCATTTAGTACTATCTCAAACATCTCGAAACTTAATTACTGATGAAATTTTGAAAGTCTAGAATGAAAAATGTCCAGTAAATACAAGTAATTTGATACAGTGGGATAAAGTTTTAGTGACCACTGGCAGCGTTAGTGATGTGACTGTTTACTTGAGTTAGAATAACATGTAAATCAGGTCAGGAGGTTTTTAACCTGGCAGTTTACACCAGGTCACCGTTAGGGCATGTTTGACTTTATATTGAAATATACAAGTAATTTCTGTAATTTAATTGATAGGTGTTACATAAAATAGAGCCAGTAGATATTGTCCCTCTACTACAGAATACAGATGATCAAAATAGTATTATAAAAAGGTATTTCAAGTAAGACAGTAGAAATAACGAGAAAAGTTTCTAGTACTGTGTCTTATTTTTTATGAAAAAATATGTTTAAAAATCTTCTCAGAAAGCAATAGAACTACAAAAAATGTATATGAAACTAAACAATACATAAATTATCATGAGATGGACATGTTTTTAATGTTATGTTGATCTGAAATTCCAAGATGGATAACATAAACAACATACATGTATTTTAATAGACCACTTTATTGAAAATTTGTGTTAAATCTTAAAGATTTATTTTTAAAACCTACTCTACATGAATGATAACAGGAAGGTCATTTTAACTAGAATGTATTTTTAGTACTGATTTTAAATCGAAAATAGCTGCCACAGTGGAGGTTTGGTTTAGATTTATGGTGTTTAACGCCACTTTAAACAATATTTTAGTTATATTGTGGCGGTCAGTTTTATTGTTGGAAGAAACCAGAGAAAACCACTGACCTGTCACAAGTCACTGACAAACTTTATTACATAATGTTGTATCGAGTAAACCTCGCCTGAGTGGGATTCAAACTCACAAGGCAAGTAGATTAGAAACATTAAGGCAAAGACTGATTATGTGATAAAGTTTGTCAGTGATTTGTGACTGGTCGGTGGTTTTCTCCGGGTACTCCAGTTTTCTTCACCAATAACACTGATTACCACGATATAACTAAAATATTGTTGAAAGTGGCACAAAACACCATAAACTAAACCTTTTTGATAATGAATTAATCCTCATTGCAATAGAAAATAAATTATTAAAAAAAATTCATCTTTTTATTACAGCTTTGAAAGACTGCAGATGTATGCCTTGTTATGCTGTAATAATTTGGTCAGTTCTTTAGATGTTTCTTTCCTTGGCGGACTGGACAATTTACATACGGTCTGGAGTGGTTTAGTCAAACTAACATCTTCTCAGCATGGTAAGTTATCTCCTCCTATGATTTCATATCATGATTGAAATTGTTCCATGAAATGGAAATAATTGCCTTCAGTCCTTCTGTGTCTAGAGTTTTATCAAAGTATTTTACAAAAGAAATAGATTCTTACATTTGGCACCAATTTGAAGATCTAGATTTCTAACGTAAATAGAGCATTTCAATGGGAGACAGCCCAAAGGACACAGGGTCGTGTAAAGTTGTCTTCCATGGGTAAAATGTCCAATCAAGCATGCAGATTTGTTCAGCATCACACTTGGAATCATAATAAACATTATGAAAGATTTAATGTCATAATGGAAATTGTCGCAAAGATTGGCAAGCTTTGCCTACAATATTCCAAAGTCTGCGGAGTTAATATCATATTTTACAGAAGAAACATGCTCTTACATTTGGCAAAATTTGAAGATCAGGATATCTTCCACTATTGTAAGGAATTGTATGTCTTTTTACCTTGTTCCACTGAGCTCCACTCGGTGAAAAGACATAATTTCTTACACTCGTTAAGAATATTCATGATTTTCAGTATGGACATGTTTAAGAACCTATCAATCTTCTTGTCATTTGACAACTTCTATGTTGTTTACTCTCATTCCACTCAAGAACAGACATCATTTCTCACACTTGTGGAAGATATTCCTGATCTTCAATATGGACTCGTGTAAGAACCTGTTTATCTGTAACTCCTTTTACCCCCCCATGATGGAACTTATCTAACCCATACCACATTCCTGATGGAATTTAAACATTGTTACTACATTCTTTCTCATGACCTAATGATTTGTACCTCCTATTTTACTTGTTTTGAAATATATTTTTAAGGTTTTCACATGCCGTTCTCAGCTAAGACTTCTTTTCTACTTGGGTCATTTTACCTTTCAAAGGGACACAGGGGAAAGGCTATTTTTACATAATAATCTTATTATTTTTCTTCTTGAAGAATTTTCTATTCCTTTAATCTATTAACATGGCAGAACATTCTGGTGTTTTGTAGTGATGAAGAATTTGACCATGCTAGAAGCTGTTACCAGTTGTATGAGGGCTGTGGTACAGAAACTAGCAGACCTACAATCACCCAAGGTAATTGTTTTGTTCAATATGGGGCACTTTTTGTCTGATCTTTATTATGAAAATGGTCGTGAAATACAGGAATTATTCCATTAAATAAATTTGTGAAATAAAAACTCACTTTCATGACGTCACAGTAAATCAACGCATTCTCATTTACAAATCTTTGCATGTTACAAATGAAAATATATTCGTTTGTTTTTAGCAAATCATATATTAAGCAGTATAACTTATCCTGATTTTTGATTATTAAAAATATTTCTCTTGCATCCATAACGTAAGGCAAAACAATTCAAGGTCCAGATGAACAGTTGCAGAAAAAAATGTATTTTTATTTAAAGCTGATAGAAGTTACCCTTCAAGATTTACAGTTTTTATATGAAATGGAACAGCAATGCCAGCAGCCAGACATTAAAGTAAACGCTGTAAGGATAGTATCAACAATTGGCTGTATGTTTGCCAAAATACTGCAACCACACCCCTTTCTCAAGGTAGGTAAAATGTAAAATACCTCATCCACACCCCTTTTTCAAGATATGTAAAATACCTAAACCACACCCCTTTCTCAAGGTCAGTAGAAAAATTATTTCTATACTCTTTGGCTAGCTTTATTTTTTATTAAGTCTAGATTACTGTATGAAAGCTACCATATTTTATGAAGTTCACTTGGAAGTATGTGAATTGACTAATACTGGTTAAATACCAATGATTTGTGATGGCCAGGTACATCTTGTAATGTAATTCAATACTTCACTCAGTACTCATTTCATATTGGAAGTAATGAGTAGAACACTTAAATTCTTTAAATCAAGTGAATAATTATAACATCAAGTTTATCATAACTTTCAACAATATTTCAGCAATACCATGACTACCAGATTTATTTGGGGAGGAAATCCCAAACAGATATATTATCAGCCTGTAAGACAGAAGTTACTGGTATTGTACATGGTTCTGTACAATTGTTGTATTTATTGGAGATTAAAAATAAATGTTACTGTAGACATTTATAAAAACTCAGTGGGAAACTGCATTGAACATACCATCTATTATAGTGAGTGATTATTGCTTACCGCCAACTCAGCAATTTTTCAGCTAGAACAAGTTAATTTTCAATGGGACGATGATGAGGTCCGCTTTGTATTAGACCAATACGCTTATTTGGATTTTTATAGTGCTAGCTCACTGAAGCAACAGTCCACGAATAGACATGTTGCCCCATTCAGACACATTATCCTGATTCTTTGATCTTTCTCCTTAGTGCTGTGTGCTTAGCGGAGAAGCAACAAATACCAATTTTATAATCTTTGGTTTGAACCCACGATCAACCACACCCATCTATTATAAACAAGATGAGCTACACTCATGTAAGTCTATTAAGAGGGATGGAATCTTAAAGAGATTATTTATTTTTTAGGACGTTGGAATGTTTTTATTAGAGATTTGTTGTAAAGAGAATGATCTTTGGGTGATAGCTGAATCATTAGACGCCATGTTTGATGTGTTTGGTGAAGATCATTTAGATCCTATTGTTAGAGAGATACAGATGGTGGAAAGGCTGAAATCTCTTTTACCTACATTAAAATCACAGGTAAGATCATTTAGATCGTATAGTAATCGGTGGCATCCGTCTGTCTGTCCGTCCAGAATGGGTTTCCGGATAACTCGTCAACGAAAAGTTGGATTGAAGCTAGGTGTGGTATGTATATTGTACAGTGCTCCCTCATTAAACCGCCACCTTCTGTGCAGTCGGTAGTTTGGCGGTATAACGAGTTTGGCGATAAACTGAGGGACATTGAAAACCGGAAGTTATGTGATCATATGAAAAGATAAACTTTCAACTCGACTGACATGCATTTTGCACTTGCACAAATACATAAGTATAAATAATACATGTTTAATAAATAAATAAATTAGAATAATTATATTCACATCGGAAATGTCCTGTACAGTTTGCAGATCTTTGTCAATGTTGACAAATACTTGAACCGTCATTTGTAGCTCGGGACATCAAGGTCATTATAAACACGTGACAGCAACAGTTCATCTTCATTTGTGGGGTTATTGGAAGATCCCATTTAATTGTCAAATTATCGGCAATTTGTTATTATGTTAATTTTGGATTTTCCTTTGCATAACTTATAATTGCACGTTTTTGTTTGTCGTCTAATTAATTACGCTTTCTCTTCAAGCACGACATTTTTATGACAACTAATTAAATTAAAATTTTTTACTCAGGATTAAAAGTACAAATGTAATCACTAGAAAAGTAAACAGGTAATTATTCTAATCAAAATAACTGATCACCTGTTCCGACCCTCAACTATGAGATCAATGACCGTGTCCGATGACCAGTTTTGACATTCCATCATTACCGATCAATACACAGCTGTATTAGTAGTTGTGGGCGGTACTAACGGGGTAATTTAAATTGGTTTTACGACTTTTGTGTCTGAAAACCTGTGGTGGATGGCGGTAGCTGAGTTTGGCAGTATAACAGGGTATTTTTAATGGGGGAAATCGGGACAGAGGAGAATTTTGGCGATAGGCGAGGTTGGTGATAAAACGGGGGGCGATAGACCGAGGGAGCACTGTATGTGTATCTTATGAATATCTAAGTCAAGTTTGATGATGACAATTTTTCGACAATTCTTACCAGAGTTATGCCTCTTTTTGTACTTCCAATTTGCTAAATGTTTGGTTTCCAGATGATAATAACCTGTGAATGAAAAGTCAGATTAAAGCTAAGTGTGGTATGTAAGTGTATATTATGAATATCTAGGTCAAGTTTGATAATGACGATTTTTCTACAATTTTACCAGAGTTATGCCCCTTTTTGTACTTCAAATTTGCTAAATTTTTGATTTCCAGATGATAAATTGTGAACGAAAAGTCAGATGTGTGGGTATGTAAATGTTTCTTATGAATATCTAGGTCAAGTTCAATAATGATGATTTTTCAATTTTATGATGATTCTTGATGGAGTTATATCCCTTTTTGAACATAGAATATACTGAATTTTTTGTTGCCAGACAATATCTTGTGAATGAAAGATTAGATTAAAGTTAGATGTGGCATGTAAATGTATTTTGTGAAAAAATTTTTCTTATTATGTTGGAATTTACTTGCATATTTGGTTTCTTGATGATATCGAATTGAAAAAGCCAGTTTTGGCATGCAAGTGTGCAATTTTACCTTGCAGATCTGTAGGTCAAGTGCTATTTTTTGTTTTTGTACCCCCCGCAACGAAGTTGTAGGGAGGTATACTGGTTTCACCATGTCCGTCCGTCCGTTCCAGAGTTATTGGGCTTGATATGACGGAAAATAAGATTTTTACCCTATGTCGTATGATAACTTGAGTAGTGTTTCTCAGAATGTTTTGAAATTTTATCAGCAGCTTACCGGTGAAGAGAGGAGGGTCCCTTTCATTTTTGGTCGGAACAATCAGTAATGTTTTGGTTATGGAAATAGGTTGGACAGATGTGGAGAGCGAGGGGTATATCTTAGTGAGCTGTGCTCACAGTAATACTAGTTTTGTTTGTTTTTTTTACAACAGGAAAAATGAGGAATGCAATATTGCAATCACAGTATTTTTTTTCTTTTTTGAAGAATAGGAAAAAATGAGGATTGCATTACAATCACAAATTTTGACTATGATTGTATTGCAATATAAAGTGTACTTGATATAACATTATAAAGTTTGTCAGTGACTTATGGCAGGTCAGTGGTTTTCTCCATGTACTCCAATTTCCTCCAACAATAAAGCTGACTGCCACGATATAGCTGAAATATTGTTGAAAGTGGCTTTAAACACCATTATCCCTCCTATATATTAGTATTTTCCCTTTACTAGAAAAAGAGTAACTTCCCTTTTCCATAGCCATATTGTTAAGGGGGTAAAGAGGAAAAGTAAAAGGATAAAAAAGTATTAGCCCTCATAGAATGGATATCATTGAGTTGCCTATGAATTTACAAAGTAACCTTGGTGTTGGGAGACCCGTGGCCAACTGCCTTTTATTAGCTCACCTGTGTGAGCTATTGCCATCACTTGGCGTCCGTCGTCTGTCTAAACTTTTTCAGAAATCTTCTCCTCTGAAACCACTGGGCCAATTTAAACCAAACTTGGCCTGAATCATCCTTAGGGGGTTCCCTTTAAAAGTTGTGTCCGATGATCCTGCCGGCCAACCATCATGGCCACCTTGTCTATAAATACAACATAGGGGTATAATCAGCAAAAAAATCAATTAAAAAATCCAGAAAAATCCTTTAGAGTATATTGCAATTAAATTTGATGCATATGTAATATTCTTTCAGAATTATGGTTGAGGACTCCATCCCCCATCAAACATGGCCATCATCGTTACTATAAGTAGAAAATTAGTGAAAAAATTCATTAAAAAATTATTTTAAAATCCTGTAAAGAGTCAAATGCAATCAAACCATATGGAAAGAATGCATATGTGGTCTTCTTTCAAAATTTTGATTGAAGACCTCCGGCTGTCATCCAACGTGGCCGTCACTGTTACAAAAAATAGAAAATTATTGTCAAAAAAATTATTTTAAAATCTGGTAAAAAGCCAGTTGCCACCAAACTTTATTGAAATTATGCATATATGATCCACTTTCAGACTTATGGTTGCTAACCCTGGTCACTTATGAAAAATGGCTGCTATCGTTACTAAAAATAGAAATTTAAATTCTTTAAATATTGTAAAGAGCCAATGTTGCTACCAAACTATAAAGGAACAATGCATATATAATTCTCTTTCAAACCATGAATGATGACCCCGACTACCATCAAACATGGCCATTGCCGCTTCTCAAACTTGAAAATTAGTGAAAAAAATCAGTAAAAAATAGAAAACTATTGAAAAAATTCCCCCAACTAATTTTTCTTAATACATATATAGATTTTTTTTTTTTTTTTTCATAAAGTAAATGTTGAAATCTTATATACTCTATACTGGAAGTAAATCCACCAGATTATAAAAATGATAAATAGGTTTCTCAGGGCATTTTCATGGCATTAGTGTAACCCGTCAGTTACATGATCAGTAAAATGTTTTAAAGTAAATAACAGACTTGGAATTGTTTCAAGCTTTTTAAGGATATTGATGAAGCTTAAGGAAACTACAGTAAATATGAAAGTATGGTACCTTTTGATTTTGATGATTTGTGGGACTTGGTTTTTTAGCTCACTTCACCCAAAGGGTCATGTGTGCTATTGTCATCACTCTTCCGTCATCGTCTGTTAACTTTTCATATTTAAGTCTTCTTCTCTGAAACCACTGAGACAATTGAAACCAAAGATCCAAGAATTGATCATTGGAAGGTCCTCTACAAAGCTGTAATTTTTTTTATGCCAATCGGAAATCCAAGATGGCTGCGGTGACATTGATTAACATTGGATACTATGGGGAAAATGTTTTAAAAGACATCTGGGACAATTGAAACTTAACCTTGAAACCGAACTAAGAAGAAATGTTTTGTGTGCCTCAGGTGAGCGATACAGGCTCTTTGAGAGCCTCTGGTTTACAAAATTATTGATCCTTGTTCAATCCATTGTTCCTTCACTTTTCATTTTCTAAATCATACCTACTAAAGTGAAATTTGATTAATATCTGGTTACAGTTTCTCTATGATGAATAGTTTTCAAAACAAAAATTATATTTAAATGTTCAAAAGTCATAAGAATCATGTGCCTTGCCTTTTCCATTAAAAAACTGTTCATGCCAAATAATGTTAATCTTCTCTTCATTTTTTTTTACATATCTTAAAATCAAATACTTTGTATTTTGATAATTGGGATAGCATAGTTACCTGTGTGCATGTTAACACAGATAAGAAAAGTTTGAATATACCAAAGGGGCAATCTGAATCTGTAAATCACAGAAGACAGACAATACAATGGACAAAAGGAAAACCAATGATCTACAAAACACTACACAGAAAACTGAACTCTGTCGATGACAACTTGAGTTTTTAGCTTTTCATTGTATGGCAGTAGCACCATGTGTAAACTAATGTTTTGTATGATTATCTGCCAATCTGATTCTACAAAATATTTAAATACAACAATGTACAGTCCAACCTGCTTTAGTGACCACCTGACCACCCTAAGCTTTAGTGACCACCCTAAACTTTAGACCCTAAGCTTTAAACCCTAAGCTTTAGTGATCACACCTAAGCAATAACTTGCATTATATGACTTTAATTTTTATTTCCATCCACAGTGTATTTCATATCAATTAAACCTGTATTAAGTGACCACCTGTCTTATGTGATCATATTTCACTGTTCCCTTGGAAGGTCACATTAGACAGGGTTGCCTGTACTACCAAAATCTACCAAATATGATTTCAAATAGTAAGAAACAATGAAGTTTATTTATTTAACTATTTATTATGCTGTTCATACTATATTTGTTGTAATCATTTATTAAACTCAAAGTCTTTCTAAAATTAAGGCTATAATTAATCTGCTTGTTGTTGAATTTTAAAAAGTTAACAGCACCCCATGCTGTACTAGTTAAGCAATCAATGTTTACGCTGTCCAAGTTTTATAATTTGGTGCCGTCATTAAGTTTACGTTAGATACAAGCGTCTTGGCGATTCAAGCACACACATAGCCACGGCTAGAACTGCAGTGTCACCCCACGGGAAAAGCAGTGAAAGAAAACCATTGGAAATAGGAATGGTAACACATTGACACCTATCAGAGTGAACAATGATCAATGTTATACAAGTGATAATTTTTAAGGGAATTCTCCACACCTAAACATGTATTTCAGAAACGTGTTGTGTGCACTAAATTAGATATCTTCATTTTATTTTAATATATATAAATATTTACATGCACTTTGTAGTAAATTAAGACCCGAGTGTTTTTTGTTTTGATTTTAAGTTTTTGGGATTTTTCCTCAGAAATTCATGTTTAGAGCAAGCATATGTTGCAAGGGCCTGGTTCTCTGTCATTGTTTGCTATAATTTGTGTTTTGTGGCATTTTGTATGGTAAAAACTATAATATTAAATGATCATTAAACCAAATCCTCTTCAAGAAATATTTGTGACATATATAATGTACTTTAACTCTTAACTATCGGGGCCGTCTGCATCATGGTCGTGATCGTATGGTAGTTGGATTTACAACTACCTCTGACAGGTCAGTGGTTATCTCTGGGTACTCTGGTTTCCTCCAGCAATAAAACTGACAGCCACGATATAACTGAAATATTGTTGAAAGTGGCATTAAACACCATAACCCTAACCCTTATTAACTACCAAAAAAATCATGGGTCTCAAACTGTAATATTTCAGTATTTTCAAGTACAACACATTAATCTGTGAGAAGATGTGTAAACAGAGTAATGTAGACAATTTACACAAATGTTTTCTATACATTTCAATTTTCTTAAAACAACAAAATTTTTTCATGAAAGTTGATACACACCTTCTCCAGACAGAACACTTGTTTATCAACCTTTTTGTGGTTGTTACGATGGATGGCAACGAATAATGACTTGTATAACAGAAACAATCTTTGGTCAATAAACACCAATCAAAATATATGATCAGGGCCAGCATCAAAATTGTGACATCATTTACTTTTCATAATTTTGTAAGCAAAGACTGGGTGCCATGTTTACGAAGAAAGCCAAGCTATTTTTGATCTTCAATCTTAAGCAATCTGGTGATTATATATGTGTCATTACATACATCCAGTCATATTCTAAAATATGCCTTAGTAAATTATATTGTTGATTAGAAAGTGCTACCTTTGATTTATCTATTTCAATTTCATAACATATTACCGTCGCCATTTTCTCTTGCCCACAACAAATTTTGTTTGTTTGATGGGGTTTAAGTAAACAAAATTTGTTGTGGGCAAGAGAAGATGGTGATGGTAACAAATTTTGTAGGTGGTGCTGTTTCAAAAGTATAGCTCTAAAGTACCATATGAACCTTCATCAAAAATGGAAAAATGATTATCTAACTTGATTTTGACAGTGAACTGACAGACGTTTCTAAACATTAGGACAATAATTAAAAGTATTATTTAACTAGTCCTGTCCTCCTGTCCATATTAAGAGCATGTAAGAAATTAAGGAATAGTTGTATTATATTTGAAGAGTTGGTGGCGTCAGTTTGAGATATGACGATCACAAATACAATTTCAATAGCGACGCATATTGGAGTCAGTAAAACTATTTGCCGCCTTCAAATTCTCAATTGACACTGGCAGCTCTCTGTTCTAATGCAATGCAAAACGTATTTCATTTTCAGCTCAAGAAAGGGTTTAGAAATTAGAAAAACTAACTGCTGCCAAATATTGTTGATGACCTTAAGCACACAAATGTCATCGAAAAGTGTGACGTCATATGAAAATTTTCATCATAGAACATAAACATTTGACATTATTTTGCAACATGTACGCTTCAATTAAGAAAGATTTAACATGGGTTGGCGGATATTAGTATTTTATCCCGAGCTTCAGTGAGTGATAAAATTTACTAATATACTTTGATTGGAAGACGGTAATTTATATTTACGTTTGCGGACAATGTCACACACAATTTATTCTGCCAAATTTGAGCAGACAATAACTCATCAACATGTACCTTTACGTCAGTCACATGTATTTTTAAGATGGGAAAGTCAGTCACATGTATTTTTAAGATGGGAAAGTCAGTCACATGTATTTTTAAGATGGGAAAGTCAGTCACATGTATTTTTACGAAACATTAGTATTGTGTTCGCATGTTTTAATTACACGTCACATATTATTAATTTTGGATGTGTTGATTATTTTCAGTGAATATAGATGTTTAAAACGTTAACAACCTGTAAATAATTTTATTTTGTGATTGATGACCTGGCTTAAATGTGTGCACCGCTCATGTGCTAATGAGATTTTGCCATCTGATTAATCTCTCATTTGATTGCAAACCGAAAGAAGGACGTGATGTTAGAATTTCTGACAAATTAGAAATTGTTTTATAAGCTATGCAATGTCTTTATTTTCTATCATATTCTATTTAGACAACAATTCAATATGGCGGCTCATTTAAAATAAAACCTTTAGTTACAATATGTCAATTTACATTGTTGATTTGACCGTGAACATTAGCCAATAGAAAAACTTGTTATATCATAATTGTTGCAGGGACCATCATGGTCGTGATCGTATGGTATTGCCTATCACCACTAAAGTTGTGAATTTGAACCCCGTTCATGATGAGGTGTACTTGATACAAGATTATGTGATCAAGTTTGTCATTTACTTGCGACAGATCTGTGGTTTTCTCTGGGTACTCCTGTTTCCTCCACCAATAAAACTGACCGCCACGATATAGCTGAAATATTGTTGAAAGTGGCGTTAAACACCATAAACCAAACCTATATATATGTCTTATAGTCAGGTCAGTATTTCTAATTACAGGATTTGTTATAGCCTTGAAATTGTTATACATATGTAACAATAATCTTCCCATCAAAGTAATTTTAATGTTATCACGACCCCATTTTGAGGATAGAAATTAGAACTGAAACCTGTAGTCTAGCAGCAATGGTATCTTTGTCTTTACAGATACACAGTAAGAAGAAGAGTTTAGGTGAACATTACCCGGTGATTTCTACAGCGAGAATTAACTTGGTCAGGTTCATCAAGTATAAATCTAAGTGACAAATTTATCTTAATTTTATTATAAAAATGCAAATATATTAAATATTTTATGCTACAGTCTATATTTGTTTTCTTTATTCTATAGGATGTTTGTTTGTTTGTTTGATGGTGTTTAATGCCACTTTCAACAACATTTCAGCTATATCGTGGTGGTCAGTTTTATTGGTGGAGGAAACAGGAGTACCCAGAGAAAACCATTGACCTGTCGCAATTCACTGACAAACTTGATCACAAATGTTGTACACCTCGCCCTGATCGAGATTTGAACTCACAACATCAGTGGTTATAGGCACTGATTGCATAGGTAGTTGTAAATCCAACTACCATATGATCACGGCCACGATGGCCCCTAAGGTATTTGAATGAGATGTCATTAAAATGAATCTTTATTACATATAGACCTTACTGTATAAATAAAACAATGATTATAGGATTACAAACTTCTGTCTTGAAAAACCCAATGATTATAGGATTACAAACTTCTGTCTTGAAAAAACCCAATGATTATAGGATTACAAACTTCTGTCTTGCATTCCTAATATCAAAAATAAATCCCTCGTAACCAAAAAAACGATGGCAGTTCACTCGTGTGTTAAAGCTCATTTGTGAATTACTGTGTTGTTAGGTTACTACTCATTATTTATTTTAGATATAAGGAATACAATAGTAGTTATACTATAAACAATTACTGCTTTTCTTTACACAATTAGAGAACGAACCATTTTCTTATCCTTATCTAGGGAAAGTTCTAGATGGCAAATGGTCTGTACATACATTTTTTTCAAATTTGACAAAGGTCATATAGGTAAAAAGGTAGATATTGAAACATTAGATTCTGTATCTTTTTTGGCTAGCTGAGATGATATATGTTAAAAATATGACTGCTGTCCTGCTATAGTGTAGTATGTAGTATGTAGTATGACTGCTGTCCTGCTATAGTGTAGTATGTAGTATGTAGTATGACTGCTGTCCTGCTATAGTGTAGTATGTAGTATGTAGTATGTAGTATGACTGCTGTCCTGCGATAGTGTAGTATGTAGTATGTAGTATGTAGTATGACTGCTGTCCTGCTATAGTGTAGTATGTAGTATGTAGTATGTAGTATGACTGCTGTCCTGCTATAGTGTAGTATGTAGTATGTAGTATGTAGTATGACTGCTGTCCTGCGATAGTGTAGTATGTAGTATGTAGTATGTAGTATGACTGCTGTCCTGCTATAGTGTAGTATGTAGTATGTAGTATGACTGCTGTCCTGCTATAGTGTAGTATGTAGTATGTAGTATGACTGCTGTCCTGCTATAGTGTAGTATGTAGTATGTAGTATGTAGTATGACTGCTGTCCTGCTATAGTGTAGTATGTAGTATGTAGTATGTAGTATGACTGCTGTCCTGCGATAGTGTAGTATGTAGTATGTAGTATGACTGCTGTCCTGCTATAGTGTAGTATGTAGTATGTAGTATGTAGTATGACTGCTGTCCTGCTATAGTGTAGTATGTAGTATGTAGTATGTAGTATGACTGCTGTCCTGCTATAGTGTAGTATGTAGTATGTAGTATGACTGCTGTCCTGCTATAGTGTAGTATGTAGTATGTATTTATAACTACCTATTCAATCAGTACCTATTACAACCAACGTGAGTTCAAATCCCGATCAGGCGAGGTGTGCTCGATGCAATCTTATGTGATAAAGTTTGTCAATAACTTGTGGCAGGTTGGTGGTTTTCTTCGACCAGGTACTCTGGTTTCCTCCACCAATAAAACTGATCACCACGATATAGCTGAAATATTGATGAAAGTGGCGTTAAACACCATAATCCTATCCCCCTACAATAAACTTATACTGTATTTACCAGGTATTTGTCTTCATAGTATGTATTTTAATTGCTGGTAAAACCAATTTTGTACATACATTTATTTACCTGAAAGACTGCTTACCTACCAACTGACCTGATTAGTTTTAGCTACACACAATAATTTTACTGAAGAACTCTATGTTCACCATTGTCTCATGCATTCTGTAAACATGGCTTATTTCATACAAGAATGACAGAGTTTTTCTATACTGGAGATTTGCACATTCATTGGATGTCTCGTAACTTTTCTTTAAACAAAGACAAAAATGTGTTGATCTGTGAGAATAGATCTGTGGTGTTTAAGATGATTTCAATTTATTTGATGTCAAAAATCTGCTAAATACAGAATGATAGTAAACAGTCAGACCTGCCTATGCTGTCACCTCTATGAAGCAGTCACCTGTCTTATAAGGTCACTTTTTATACAGTCAAACCTGCCTGTGCTGTCACCTCTATGAAGCAGTCACCTGTCTTATAAGGTCATTTTTTCTATGTCCCAAAGGCATCCTCTTAATACAGGTTTAACTGTATGTGTATTGTATTATTGATTAGTACCCCCAAGGAATGGTTAAAACACACTGGGCTACCCCTCTGAATACCAGTTGAATCAGTACATTGTCAATGCATGTTTGGATCACTCTACAAACTTGTTTTTTCTACTGAATTGTAGTATCTGATTTAATAACTTGATTTGTCCTGAAGTTCATGTCAACTTGAGATTACTCAATGATAAATGATGGCAAGATTTTAACAATGAATTCAGAGTCATTGAAGAGGAAGTCATTGAGAATCCAACAGATATACCAAAGTTCACTAAGGTGAAAGGTTGGCTGGTTAGATCAAGTTATTTCAGTGGAGTGTTGTGTTTTTAAAATGGGATTTTAATAAGATTGTAATGTTAATAAAAAAAAATATACTAAAGAGATCAGAGATGAAAGTTTTCCTCTGATCAGCTGATTTCCTCTTTTTGAACAAAATATTTGGAAACAAAATGTTTCAAACTTGGTTCAAACAGCTGAAAAATGAGGGTATTTGGGCATTGTATAAGGAGTTTCCTCTTTTTTCATCACAGAACACTTTCTTCTCTGAAAGACGAGCTAAACTTATTATTTAAAATACACTTGATCAAAATGAAAACTTTTCTAATCCATGGAAAACTACTGGACAGTGAATAGTTGTAACATAATATTAAAATGTCTACAGTTACCAACATTCATCCCCAGTGTATTGTGTAGTTAGTATCGCTCGATGTTTAGTTCTCTGTGTATTATTTTGTGGTTCGTTGTTGGTTTGTTCTTTTGGTCAATGTATTGTTGGTCTGTCGATTTACCCATTTGGTATCCACAAGCTTAAAGATGGAAATTGTTATTCTTTTTGAAGGACATCCGCTTGATATCTTCATTGTTATACGATATCTTTACTATGTTTCATGTCTGTAAATCTAAATGCGATCTTGGGTATACAACGACATCTGTCTAATCCGAACCCTGAATCCTGCATACATTGAACTTTAAATAAAGTCCCAAAGCAGGAAATCTTGCTAATTTAATCTGTATAAATTAACTACCTGTCTATTCTGAACTCAAAAGTTGGTCCCAAGGAAGTTCGGTTTAGACAGATTTCAGTGTAATTCTACATAATAGGTAATGTATAAAACAACATTATATAAGCTGACTGCACCAATCTAGAGGTTATTTTAAATGAGGTGAATGAGTACAATCTCTTATCAACCTCAAATTTCTCTGATATATTCTACCAATCTAGAGGTTATTTTAAATGAGGTGAGTGAGTACAATCTCCTATCAACCTCAATGACTGAGGGTATTCATGTAGTACAGGCCTACGTGTAATCTCTTCATTAGATAACATGACTGAGGGTATTCATGTAGTACAGGCCTACGTGTAATCTCTTCATTAGATAACATGACTGAGGGTATTCATGTAGTACAGGCCTACATGTAATCTCTTCATTAGATAACATGACTGAGGGTATTCATGTAGTACAGGCCTACGTGTAATCTCTTCATTAGATAACATGACTGAGGGTATTCATGTAGTACAGGCCTACATGTAATCTCTTCATTAGATAACATGACTGAGGGTATTCATGTAGTACAGGCCTACGTGTAATCTCTTCATTAGATAACATGATTGAGGGTATTCATGTAGTACAGGCCTACATGTAATCTCTTCATTAGATAACATGACTGAGGGTATTCATGTAGTACAGGCCTACGTGTAATCTCTTCATTAGATAACATGATTGAGGGTATTCATGTAGTACAGGCCTACATGTAATCTCTTCATTAGATAACATGACTGAGGGTATTCATGTAGTACAGGCCTACGTGTAATCTCTTCATTAGATAACATGACTGAGGGTATTCATGTAGTACAGGCCTACGTGTAATCTCTTCATTAGATAACATGACTGAGGGTATTCATGTAGTACAGGCCTACATGTAATCTCTTCATTAGATAACATGACTGAGGGTATTCATGTAGTACAGGCCTACATGTAATCTCTTCATTAGATAACATGACTGAGGGTATTCATGTAGTACAGGCCTACGTGTAATCTCTTCATTAGATAACATGACTGAGGGTATTCATGTAGTACAGGCCTACGTGTAATCTCTTCATTAGATAACATGACTGAGGGTATTCATGTAGTACAGGCCTACATGTAATCTCTTCATTAGATAACATGACTGAGGGTATTCATGTAGTACAGGCCTACGTGTAATCTCTTCATTAGATAACATGACTGAGGGTATTCATGTAGTACAGGCCTACGTGTAATCTCTTCATTAGATAACATGACTGAGGGTATTCATGTAGTACAGGCCTACGTGTAATCTCTTCATTAGATAACATGACTGAGGGTATTCATGTAGTACAGGCCTACGTGTAATCTCTTCATTAGATAACATGACTGAGGGTATTCATGTAGTACAGGCCTACGTGTAATCTCTTCATTAGATAACATGACTGAGGGTATCATGTAGTTCAGGCCTACGTGTAATCTCTTCATTAGATAACATGACTGAGGGTATTCATGTAGTACAGGCCTACATGTAATCTCTTCATTAGATAACATGATTGAGGGTATTCATGTAGTACAGGCCTACATGTAATCTCTTCATTAGATAACATGACTGAGGGTATTCATGTAGTACAGGCCTACATGTAATCTCTTCATTAGATAACATGGCTGAGGGTATTCGTGTAGTACAGGCCTACATGTAATCTCTTCATTAGATAACATGACTGAGGGTATTCATGTAGTACAGGCCTACGTGTAATCTCTTCATTAGATAACATGACTGAGGGTATTCATGTAGTACAGGCCTACGTGTAATCTCTTCATTAGATAATATGACTGAGGGTATTCATGTAGTACAGGCCTACGTGTAATCTCTTCATTAGATAACATGACTGAGGGTATTCATGTAGTACAGGCCTACGTGTAATCCCTTCATTAGATAACATGACTGAGGGTATTCATGTTGTACAGGCCTACGTGTAATCTCTTCATTAGATAACATGACTGAGGGTATTCATGTAGTACAGGCCTACATGTAATCTCTTCATTAGATAACATGACTGAGGGTATTCATGTAGTACAGGCCTACGTGTAATCTCTTCATTAGATAACATGACTGAGGGTATTCATGTAGTACAGGCCTACGTGTAATCTCTTCATTAGATAACATGATTGAGGGTATTCATGTAGTACAGGCCTACGTGTAATCTCTTCATTAGATAACATGACTGAGGGTATTCATGTAGTACAGGCCTACATGTAATCTCTTCATTAGATAACATGACTGAGGATATTCATGTAGTACAGGCCTACATGTAATCTCTTCATTAGATAACATGACTGAGGGTATTCATGTAGTACAGTCCTACATGTAATCTCTTCATTAGATAACATGACTGAGGGTATTCATGTAGCACAGGCCTACGTGTAATCTCTTCATTAGATAACATGACTGAGGGTATTCATGTAGTACAGGCCTACGTGTAATCTCTTCATTAGATAACATGACTGAGGGTATTCATGTAGTACAGGCCTACGTGTAATCTCTTCATTAGATAACATGACTGAGGGTATTCATGTAGTACAGGCCTACATGTAATCTCTTTTTAGGGTGATATAAAACTATACATTTTCGCGGTATGGACCGTTTTCCCAATTTTCATTTACGGGCGTGTTTTGGGTTTTTGTTGTTGTTGTATTGCTTAGAAATAACTGTCAAGAAAATGTGATTGGCAGAACTCTAATCACTGTCGAGTGACGCCAAGCCAATCAAAGTTGTGCTGTTGAATTTGCTGATTTGGGCCAAAACTCGAGAGTTGCTAGAGTTGAGCTCTTTGATATAGTTTGTCGTTCAAATGGGATTCCAGTCGATCATTTAGTTCCATGTGAGCCTTCCATTTTAACTTTTGTTGGCGGTGAGGTGTACTCGATTCAACTGTATGATATAAATGTTGTCCGTGACTTATGGAAGGCTGAATTTTTATTCCTGTTATTCCGGTTTCCGTCTACAATAACTGACGTAACAATACAACTGAAATATTGACCCAAAAACACATAAGTTGTCAGAACTGTACCAACATTCAATCAAATAATCGTAGAAACAGACTCAAAATCAATACCCTCGAACATACATATACATAACCCCTCACTTTCCTGGCTTGGTACATACACTTCAATGAAATGTGGCGGGTGAAATGTCTTGTGACCCCCTGCCCCCTCCCAAGTGACATTAAATATCCTTAATTACAATCATAATCCAATCACATGTTTGCCATCTATTTTGTTAACCGTTAACCACCAGAAAAACAATCCCTGACAACAGAGAAATCCATCTTTAATCTAGAATAAATTGATGTACTGAATGTTTACATATGATAGGACAATACAAATGCCCCCGTCAGTACATCCTGTAGGTACAGTAGATGATTGATAGTATGTTAGTTTAAGGACTCTTGTTTGTGGTAATCTAATCATCTCCTGAGAGCTTCTTAGCATAATGTGTGCAATGTACATATGTACAAGGAGAACATGTTATTTTGTAGAATAAAGGTTGTATGATAAGTCGTATCAGTTTCATTCTCACAGACACTATTATTGAGTAAACAAGTCATTGGTTGGCATGCCCATGAACACACATACACTATATAATTATCTTTATCTGTTTTGTGGTATTTTTGTTGTTTTTTTGTTTGTTTGTTTGTTTTTTTTTGTTGTTGATTGCCTGGATGTAGAAATCACAAACATAATTTGTTAGCAGTCAATCGCAGATTATGATGTGCTCTAACGAAAATATTCATATTCCAGTTGTACTCTATACAAGTACACACGTCAGTTGTACTCTATACAAGTACACACGTCAGTTGTACTCTATACAAGTACACACGTCAGTTGTACTCTATACAAGTACACACGTCAGTTGTACTCTATACAAGTACACACGTCAGTTGTACTCTATACAAGTACACACGTCAGTTGTACTCTATACAAGTACACACGTCAGTTGTACTCTATACAAGTACACACGTCAGTTGTACTCTATACAAGTACACACGTCAGTTGTACTCTATACAAGTACACACGTCAGTTGTACTCTATACAAGTACACACGTCAGTTGTACTCTATACAAGTACACACGTCAGTTGTACTCTATACAAGTACACACGTCAGTTGTACTCTATACAAGTACACACGTCAGTTGTACTCTATACAAGTACACACGTCAGTTGTACTCTATACAAGTACACACGTCAGTTGTACTCTATACAAGTACACACGTCAGTTGTACTCTATACAAGTACACACGTCAGTTGTACTCTATACAAGTACACACGTCAGTTGTACTCTATACAAGTACACACGTCAGTTGTACTCTATACAAGTACACACGTCAGTTGTACTCTATACAAGTACACACGTCAGTTGTACTCTATACAAGTACACACGTCAGTTGTACTCTATACAAGTACACACGTCAGTTGTACTCTATACAAGTACACACGTCAGTTGTACTCTATACAAGTACACACGTCAGTTGTACTCTATACAAGTACACACGTCAGTTGTACTCTATACAAGTACACACGTCAGTTGTACTCTATACAAGTACACACGTCAGTTGTACTCTATACAAGTACACACGTCAGTTGTACTCTATACAAGTACACACGTCAGTTGTACTCTATACAAGTACACACGTCAGTTGTACTCTATACAAGTACACACGTCAGTTGTACTCTATACAAGTACACACGTCAGTTGTACTCTATACAAGTACACACGTCAGTTGTACTCTATACAAGTACACACGTCAGTTGTACTCTATACAAGTACACACGTCAGTTGTACTCTATACAAGTACACACGTCAGTTGTACTCTATACAAGTACACACGTCAGTTGTACTCTATACAAGTACACACGTCAGTTGTACTCTATACAAGTACACACGTCAGTTGTACTCTATACAAGTACACACGTCAGTTGTACTCTATACAAGTACACACGTCAGTTGTACTCTATACAAGTACACACGTCAGTTGTACTCTATACAAGTACACACGTCAGTTGTACTCTATACAAGTACACACGTCAGTTGTACTCTATACAAGTACACACGTCAGTTGTACTCTATACAAGTACACACGTCAGTTGTACTCTATACAAGTACACACGTCAGTTGTACTCTATACAAGTACACACGTCAGTTGTACTCTATACAAGTACACACGTCAGTTGTACTCTATACAAGTACACACGTCAGTTGTACTCTATACAAGTACACACGTCAGTTGTACTCTATACAAGTACACACGTCAGTTGTACTCTATACAAGTACACACGTCAGTTGTACTCTATACAAGTACACACGTCAGTTGTACTCTATACAAGTACACACGTCAGTTGTACTCTATACAAGTACACACGTCAGTTGTACTCTATACAAGTACACACGTCAGTTGTACTCTATACAAGTACACACGTCAGTTGTACTCTATACAAGTACACACGTCAGTTGTACTCTATACAAGTACACACGTCAGTTGTACTCTATACAAGTACACACGTCAGTTGTACTCTATACAAGTACACACGTCAGTTGTACTCTATACAAGTACACACGTCAGTTGTACTCTATACAAGTACACACGTCATTCAATCCTCCTTTTAATTCAACAATAATTGCTATCGTACAATCAGTGTATTTAATGTTTATATAAACGTAAAAGGTCATTGATCGTTTTGTTGGAATGGTTAAGAGCTTTAAGATACCAAAGGGGTAATCAGAATCCAAAAATCGAAGGACCGACAATACAATGGCCAAAGGAAAAAGGGACAAACTGACAAACAATGATCTACAAAAGATATACATAAAACTAAAGATCGAGTAATACTAACCTCACTTAAACAGAGGGTGAACTCAGGTGCTCCCGAAGGGTGAGCAGTTCCTGCTCCATCACATGAGATTTTGCATGACCTTGTCGCAAAGCGTCCGTGCATTACGATTTAGCCATTGTCGTTCGTATGTCCCACGTTTGGTTTACGCTCAATAACTTAAGCTTCCTTTAGAAAATCAGTTGATTATTTATGCAAAAGGACAGAGACAATAAAAGACATGTCAAGTTGGCTGCATAAAGAATACGTAATAAAACTCCAAATATAATTTAATTCGCACATGCGTATTGTCGAACAAATTATTAACATCATTCCTAAGTGAATTCATTTTTTTATTTTAATATTATTTTATTGCAAATAAAACAGCAATGGTATTGGACAAAGTTATGTACTGTCCTCTCCCTACAAGTAATACACATAATAATGTCAACAAATCTAGCATATACATTAATATAGATAATATAAAACACAAAATAGTGAAACATGGGAAATAAATTGATGTTGATGTAGACCAGATGACCGACCACTGATTAGAATCTTTTTGTTTGTCTAATATGTGCTCGAACTTTATTGAAGATATTAGAATTTTCGTTTATATTAATTTCATCGTTTCCAAAGAGTAATGTTTCTATATTTTTGTTGGTCTCTCTTAAGTTTCTAAAAAGACATTATCTCTCGTTTTGGTATAATGGACATTCCATTTGATAATGAATTGAATCTTCATACGGTGCACCATATTGACATTTGGGGTCATTTGTAATGTTTATGCGATATAAATCAGAATTCAATGAACTACATTGATGTCGTAGTCTAGCATGAAGTATGCTTAGTTTTCTGGATCCTTCACCATAATGCTCGAGAGATTTAACAGTTTTGTCTTTAATTCTAGACTTAAAACATGATATATTTGGGCTATTTCTAACATTTAGATCTAAATTGTTCCATAATGAAACAGTAGATGGTATAAAGGATGTCAAAGACATTCTGAGTCTACTTCTTGGTGTGTATAGTTTTCATTGTTTCGGAGATTATGATCACTGATACTAGATACTGTAGGAGGTAGACAATTACACAAGTATTGAGGACATAATTTATTATGCATTTTGTAAAACGTTGTCAGTTTGCGAGATTTATGTCTACAAGACAAAATTTCCTATCCCGTTTCATAGTAAAGAGAGTCTCTACTTGCAAATTTTGTTAGTCCTGTAACTATTCTAGCTGATTCTAATTGCACTTTTTCGAGTTTTACTACTTCTCGTTCAAAACGCCCATCCCATACCTCGCAAGCATATTCTAAGGTTGGCCTTATGAAGGTAAGATATATATTTGATAGAGTTTGCTTGGAAAGAGTAAATTTTAGTTTTCTGAGAACATTAACCTGTTTGAAAGCGGCATTTACAATGTTATCAATATGATCTGTCCAATTTCCATCTGATGCAAAAGTGAATCCCAAATGTTTATGTTTTTTTACAATTTCGACCGGTTCCCCATTAAATCGTAGGTCTAAATGTGGTACAGCACTAGTTGAGATAACTAGAGCTTTATTCTTTTTAAGATTAAAATCTACTAACCAGAGTTTTGCCCATTCGTTTAATTTTGATAAATCATTATTAATATCAGATTTCATAATATCATAGTTTCGACCGGAGTAAATTCATACATTCATACAGTACCGTGGTGCATACAAATATAAAAATGCTCGTCTTGTTTATTGTCATATTTTTTTCCGTCAAAATAATAAAGACAACCATATCGCTTTGACTTTTGCAATTTGTCGTCTTTCGGTGAGGTAGTTTACAAGGAAAGCTGGTGACTTTGACACTAGATGGTTACTGACTTATTTTAAGATTTTATAAGCATTTTACTTATTTAAGTTGCTAAAATCAAAATGCCATCAAATTGGAAAATATCAGTAATTATTGCAACACCGTCTAGTTATCTATATAAGAAATGCAAAGGTTAGCATGAAGGTTACCGTAATAGATTTTGATATGACATGCATTTCATTTCTAAAAATAAGTTTAGAATCGAAAAAATTAATGGAAGTCATAGTTTGTATCACGTTTTAACACTGGTAGCATTATTTTAAAAATGTTTACGAAGATAATGTTACCCATGCAAACTATATATAGTATGGCTTCCTTGAATTAGTTTTAATGACCTAACCTACGGTGAACATTGTCATTTTTTTCTGACACAGCTGCAGGCCTTCGGTAAAGAAATGTAACTATAAATATCAAGTAAGAAAGAAACTATATATAATCATGCAACAAACATTCAAACTTTCATTCTACAAAATTTTATTCATTTAAACTCTCATTCATAGAATTTCATTCAAATAAACTTTCATTCATATAAAACTTGACTCACACCAACTTTCATTCATATAAAACTTGACTCGCACCAACTTTCATTCCTATAAACTAAACCTACTAATTTGTCCGTGACATTCACCATTTATAATTAGATAAGAACCAATGTGTAGGTTGCTTTTGTTTTTTGTTGGAATTCTTCGCCCACATGTCATATGGCTTTGTTTCCAAACAATCCTTAATGTTGATTTCATTGGCATTTGATAAGTGTAATACTTATTTTTAGTGCAAACTATTGTGAAATTCAAATACAGATTTATTTATGGGAACTTCTTAAATAGTTCGCCTTTGTAATGTTAAAAAGGATATGTGTTTTTCGGTGCAAGGTTCAAAATCTTCCATATCTTCCGAACATTTAACTATATGTTTTTTTCTAATTTGTTTTATTGTGTAAGCTTTATTTTGGAATCGCCGCATTTTCAGTAAAAATAATGAAATAGAACACAAATGTTATACCGACATCATCAAACTGTCCATTGATACACATATGAGGCTGTATATTTTTTTGTGCACATTTCGTCAACTTTAATCCTTTTGATATATAGAAAATTAAGAATATCTGAATTATAAGCCAAAGAATGTTAAACTGACTATGCGGCCGATTTGTTAAGGTTACTGACCTCTGACCTCAATACTAATGCCATTGACGTGTATCAGTACGTGCTATAATACCCACCTCACGTATTAACGTTTCCAGACATATTCTAGTAACTTTTATCGTACAAATGTATTAAAAGTACTAATCAACTATAATAATAATAATAATAATAACTTTATTTACATAAGCAATAAACAATGCAATGTATGCTGTATGTTAAGGGCAATACCAAACTCGCCCAACTATATGTTATTAATGACATTATTGACAACCGTAGACTGTGAGATGAAAAACATCAATAAAAGTCTTGTTACTTTAAAAGTGTAAAATAAGGGTAATAGCAAAAATACCGAACTCCGAACAATCTTACAAAGGGAAAGTCAAAACTCATAAGTACATGTATATAAACAGACAAAATCAGTCAACAACCGGAAAACTGTGAAAACCGTAATGACCTTGACTTGGTACAGACATTTCTAAAGAAATTTCCTTTGTATTTCCTTTGTATTAATTTACTATAATAAGTAAAACTAAACACGCTTTATCTCAATAATGTATAGATCGATGACCCCTCGTGACTGCGGCATGGTAGTTGGGTTTACACCTACCTATGCAACCCGTGCCTATCACCACTAAAGTTGGGCGTTCTGTTCCAAATTTTGTCGAGGTGTACTCGATATGACTTTGTGTGAAAGAGTTTGTCAGTAACTTATGGAAGGTTTTAGGTCGGATACTCCAGTTTACTCCACTAAAAATGATATTAAATATTGTTGAATATTGCATTAAACCCCCTATCTTTTTCTAATTTTATCCCATATATCTAAACTGTGACCGAATCACTAGTATAGATTATGTCGTTCTCGCAGTACTGGGTTGTACGTAAGTTTTCAGTGTCTCAGACAGAAAACAAATATGTAAACCTTCATTAAGCAACTTTGTTTGTAAACAGAGAATTTGCTGTTTGTTGATTCAACTTTTATTGTTTAGTTTTCAAAGTAAAGTTTATTTAATTTGATAATACACGGTACGATAAAGTTGGGAAGAAATAAGGTCACCCTTTTTGCTAACATTTTCAAGGTCAATAGATCACGTTGTTTCGTTCTTCTGCTACATTACATGAAGGTGAACTTTCAGGTTTATATTTCTGTTCTTTCTCTTACACTCATTTCTGTATTCTCATAGCATGCATATTAATATTTTAAAATATCTTCATAATTGCATAAATGCTTCTTTCGCCCTTCAAGATATTTTTATTGTAGATTGAAATAACGTATATACATGACAAACGTGGAATGACGAAGTGTTCGAAAAGGTTAAAGGTCAAATGAACGAACCGGATTCAAGAAATAAATAATAGCAGTAAAACACACATCCAAAATAAAACAGATGAACAAAAGACTACATACAACATTATGTGATAACGTTTCTCAGTGACTTGCGACAGGTCGATGGTTTTCTCTGGGTATTCCGGTTTCCTCCACCAATAAAACTGACCTCCACGATATAACTAAAATAGTGTTGAAAGTGGCGTTAAACACCATGAATACAAACACACAAAAGACTAGATCAACTCGAACTTATACAAAAATGGTAACTGAGGCTAGTTACTCTCGAATGAGTAGCATATTTCAGGCCTATTGATGTCACCATATCGTGAAGTCGGTTAAGAAAACATAGATTCGCATGTAAAAATTGGAAAAAATGACTGCAATACCAGTCAAGACACAAGAATCCCTTATGAATCAACATATTCGTGTTCCCGTAACGTTGGACGCAATCTGAATGACCGGGCTAACCAAATGTCCAACAAATCTCTGTATGAAGAACATGATCTAGAATATCGTATCAACAGGGATACAAATACCCCTTTCTTTTTTTTTTCCGACGTCAGGTTTTCCAAGAATATGAATCCATTTTTTTACTTTCATTGTGTTTTTTCAGGAATTTGAATCCACTTTTTACTTTGATTGTACAAAATATAAATTGCTCAATGTTTACAAAATACCAAAGCCACAACAGTTCTGTTTGCCCAATCCCTATAACCTTTTAACATCATGATCATTGCCACAGAATAAAGGTTGAGATCTATTATGGAAAATTATTTCTCACTTTTGAGACAGACCAGTTCCTATTTTTAGCGATGTGAGATTTTCTTATCTTGCACTAGTGCAAGACAAAAAAATCACGTGCGTTTTACCGGCAAATGCATGCTGTACAGTTTATGTCAACTGCCCCGGTTTCCGTGTAACACACTAACACACTCAACTAATGAAGATCTTCTTAACATAAAGCGCAAATGTGATCCTGAAGTCTCGTACCCTCTCTCGTACGTCCGATACCACTGAAACCCGGAACCCGTGTGTAATAAAAGTCATTTTGCTAACTTGTTTTACTTATATTGATATTTTTTAATTTATTAAATCTCTTCTGACATACTGACAAGAATTTTTGTTTCTAAGCGGAAATTAACTTTTGAGATTTCGTAAGGAACGATAACTCGAATAAAGGAACGACAGCTCGATTGAATCAATCGTAACTACTCGGCCATTCTCGCTACACTGCAAATAACCTCGTATGCATTAGGCGTATAAATTGCACTACTTTTCACATGTCAGTTACATGAAAGTTTGATAAAGTTATATTTTAAACAATTTTCTATATTTCAATTAAAGTTTTAATTAGTTTTGCATGATTTAGATTTTACTTAGTATGACTTCCATATTGGATTTTCGTGGACTATATTTTTGTGCGGCTTAACTTAACTTAACTTCCGGCAAACAATTTAAGAAGAATTTCTACTATGTACGTACGAAGTTATTTACAGGGTAGCGAGAATGGCCGAGTAGTTACGATTGCGATTGAATGAGACTAGATTCGGTCCTAAAAAAAAGTCGTCCCCAATATATCTCGGCCCAAAAAATCTCGACACTTTTTGATGAAATTGCCAGATAATTTTCAGATGCGCGAGCATTCATGGCCGTGCCGGTTTCATATTATTCTGCTAGCTAACGTGCACCTTTCACGGTGTTTGATTCTTCCAGTCAATGTTTGTTTACTTTGAGTAAATAATAGAGTGCTCTCCCTTGTTAGTAACTAACGTAAAGAAAGAAATTACCTCCCTTTGACCAAATTCAAATATTTGTTTACAGGTATTTATCTCTGTTGTAGTAACATTTATAATATATTTATTAAATACATTGTACTTTTTGATGAAATACATTTGAAATACTGCCGAGATACGGTTGCATATGGATAAATCGAAAATGTGTATGCTTTGCTCATAATATCAGCTTTTAGTTGTTCATAGTTTGCTACATTAGCTCTTGGTATGCTTAGCTTATAACATCAGCTTTTAATCTGCTTTTTTGCTTATCTTGTAACTGTTAGTATTTTACATGTAGTGTTTACTTAGTCTTGTATTTTAGTTGTATGTTGCATGCTTGTTATTTGTTATTTATTCTGTGTCTGTGTATGTCGGTTAAAAGCTCAACAGAGCTTATGTTGTATGTTGTTTTAACCATGCCGACTCTAAATAAAGCTTATTTATTATTATTTATTTATTTACTTCAGCAATGGAAAAATAAATTGCGGGAAAACGCTCGATGATGGAATGTAAACAAAAACAATTAGGTGTTTAATGAGAAATAAAATCAAACACCTTGGGTAAGATTACAATCGTTCTCTAACTTGGCAAGCCTCGCAAAGAGAACGATTGAAATCTTACCCTCGGGTGTCGGAGATTTCCCTATCTTGTACTCTCCCCGGTGTTAGATTCTATATATCTCAACCAGATTCCAAACAAGAGGTCCAAATGTTCTAAAATGGTTCTCGACCTGCTGTGGTCGTATCAAGTTGCCACTAGGTGTAGCCTTTTATTTTATTATGTTTATATGTTTGCCATAAAACCTCGTTATATAGATAAAAGTAACTGATGATGTTGAACGTGTTTATGTGATGAAGTAATCATATAGCATAAACACCTAGAGTTCATGTTTACCATTAATGTTTTCATTTGTATTTTTATTAATTATTATTGTCTGCAGAACCTGAATTCTGCAATTAATAAAAATAAATATATAAAAAAAACGAATAAAAATGTTGAAATAGAAATTTAAATGCTATGTTTTGTGTAACAAACTAAGTGAGGTTGGTATCAACGCACTATATCTATCTTGCCCGTATGATTTATTCTTATTTCAAAAATAAAAATATAAAAGTGAGTTCTTCACAATGTAAACCGATGGTTTTACAGTCTGTTTCATGCTTATTATCCTCAGTGGACGTGAAAGGAATTGAATCCAGAGTGTGATGTAGGTTCAAACATTTATATATATATTATTGATGGTGAGCTCATGATCAGACGTACGTTTACACGTCATCAAATTTCTGGTGTGTATCGATATCGTTTCAGATTAAGCGACTAACATATACGTTTTCTGGTGTGTATCGATATCGTTTCAGATTAAGCGACTAACATATACGTTTTCTGGTGTGTATCGATATCGTTTCAGATTAAGCGACTAACATATACGTTTTCTGGTGTGTATCGATATCGTTTCAGATTAAGCGACTAACATATACGTTTTCTGGTGTGTATCGATATCGTTTCAGATTAAGCGACTAACATATACGTTTTCTGGTGTGTATCGATATCGTTTCAGATTAAGCGACTAACATATACGTTTTCTGGTGTGTATCGATATCGTTTCAGATTAAGCGACTAACATATACGTTTTCTGGTGTGTATCGATATCGTTTCAGATTAAGCGACTAACATATACGTTTTCTGGTGTGTATCGATATCGTTTCAGATTAAGCGACTAACATATACGTTTTCTGGTGTGTATCGATATCGTTTCAAATTAAGCGACTAGCATATACGTTTTCTGGTGTGTATCGATATCGTTTCAGGTTAAGCGACTAACATATACGTTTTCTGGTGTGTATCGATATTGTTTCAGATTAAGCGACTAACATATACGTTTTCTGGTGTGTATCGATATCGTTTCAGATTAAGCGACTAACATATACGTTTTCTGGTGTGTATCGATATCGTTTCAGATTAAGCGACTAACATATACGTTTTCTGGTGTGTATCGATATCGTTTCAGATTAAGCGACTAACATATACGTTTTCTGGTGTGTATCGATATCGTTTCAGATTAAGCGACTAACATATACGTTTTCTGGTGTGTATCGATATCGTTTCAGATTAAGCGACTAACATATACGTTTTCTGGTGTGTATCGATATCGTTTCAGATTAAGCGACTAACATATACGTTTTCTAAATTTGTGAAGCGCATTACAATGTCATTAAACTTCAACTAATCGTAATAAAACAACTGCTGTTTCCTTTCTAAATGTTTTGTGTATTTTTAAAACGTTACCCAAATCGTTTTAGTTTTGGCGTCGTCTATTGGTATGGGAGACGGTTTCTGTCTTTACCCGGCATGAGAATAGTATTCTCTCCTGTATGCTGATCGCCCTACTCAATTTTGAGATTAAGGAGAAAACCAAGAACTATTTCATTATAATGAGGTGAAATTACGTAGATTTGTTGTATGCTATTTTTTTTTTCTTTCTTATTTTCATATATCCTGTTGAAAATTTAAAACATTATTTGGAACATAAATTTTATTTATTTTCAGTTAAATTTGGTTTGAAGGATTTGATATAGGAAAGAGTTATGTGAGTGAATACATTATATATAATACTGGTTATGAAACTGACGAGAACTTGACCTCAATGTTTTCTAGCAGGAAACTGAAATATGTACTGTCATTCAAATCTTATCTACTGGGTCCGGGGCTGGATGAAGAAGTATTCTACAGTCCTAACAATCTAGGTTATCATGGTATTTGAACTTGTCGTGATAAAAGGTGAATCTAAGATCTACTCGTCAGTCTTGTCAAATTATTTCGAAAGCTACCATCATGCGCTTTGCCATGTTTGTGGCTTTATGCGCATTTGCGAGCTTCTTTGTGGCTCATGCCGCAGTAACTACAGCACCAAAATGTAAGTTTTATTTTTTGTTTCTTATCTGCACATACATATAATTATGTAAGGTTTTGTTAAATATTGATATTTATTCCTTATCTTAATAGCGTGTTTTCTTTTTGCTCTTTTCTCTTTTCTTTTTTCTATGGTTTTCTGTTTGTATATTTTTATTTTGTTTTTTGTTTTTTTTTTGTGTGTTTTGTCTTTTTTCCCCCCGTTTGTTTAAGATTGATATGAATTCCTTTGAAATCCAGATTTTCAATAAATGAAGAATTTTAATAACTGGCCATTATTTTTTTCCTTCAGCATGTGGGACAGTGCCTGCCGACATTCACTTTTTATTGGATGCGTCGGGAAGTGTAGGTCAAGCAAATTTTAACAAACAAAAACAATTTGTTGCTAAATTTGCCGAGTCGTTCACAATTGGACCTCAGAATGTGCAAATAGGAGTGACGACATTTTCTTCTGCTGTGCATCACCAATTTTATATGAACAAATACAACTCAAAGGCCCCACTGGTGAATGCCATTAAAAATTTGCCGTACCAGTCTGGAGGTACAATGACTGACACAGCAATAACCTGGGTGGATCAACACGCATTTACCAAAGCAGCGGGAGACAGAAATCACGTGGTTAACATTTTAATTGTGATGACCGATGGTCAATCTGCCCACCCCCCTCAAACTGCAGCGGCTGCCACCAAACTACATACGCATAACATTAAAACGTTTGCCATTGGTATCGGAAATGGAATTAAGCGTACAGAGCTAGAGAAAATTGCTACAGACAACCAGCACGTCTTCACAGTGCAGAATTTCGATGCGTTACAAACACTGCAAGCCGAGCTGAAGAAAACTGCATGCAAAGGTAAGAATGACATTAAAATGTAGCTAATGTTTATTCAATCTAATCAAAAATCTTCTAAAATGTTTGTTCTTTGGTGAAACACTTTGGTGGTGTGCATATTTATGTTTGGAATATCGGAAATTAAATCCAAATGCACGAAAACGACGAACAACAAATATGTCATAAACGATTTTTTTAGGTTGGAAGGGAAAACCAGGAGTACACGAATTCTGCGAAAAGTGAGTGAGTTCGTGATTGTTGTTTAGCTGCAAATGGGCAATTTTTCAGTTATATCATGGCGAGAACAATTTTTCAGCTATATCATGGCGAGAACAATTCTTCCATTCAATGCGATGATGTCCACTTTGTACATCGATGATGTCCACTTTGGACTACACGATGATGTCCACTTTGGACTACACGATGATGTCCACTTTGTACTACACGATTATGTCCACTTTGTACTACACGATGATGTCCACTTTGTACTACAGGATGATGTTCACTTTGTACTACACCAATATGCTTAGTTGTGCTATAATAGTGTTAATCAGTAAGAGAATGTATGGATGCAAATAAACATGAGAGACTATCCAACTTTACACTTATACACAAATTAAAGGAACAACCTCTTTATTGCCGTTCTATATTTCTCAGTCGCAGCAATATCGTCAAAAATGAACATCATGTACATCCTACAATTGAGAGACTATCCAACTTTAAACAAATTAAAGTAAGGGAAAAATTACATTCCACAGTAGGGTTTTTCAATGCTAGATCACTGAAACAACAGGTGGTCAAGCCGTTCCACTAGAACACATTGCTAGATCACTGAAACAACAGGTGGTCAAGCCGCTCCACTAGAACACATTGCTAGATCACTGAAACAACAGGTGGTCAAGCCGCTCCACTAGAACACATTGCTAGATCACTGAAACAACAGGTGGTCAAGCCGCTCCACTAGAACACATTGCTAGATCACTGAAACAACAGGTGGTCAAGCCGCTCCACTAGAACATATTGCTAGATCACTGAAACAAGAGGTGGTCAAGCCGCTCCACTAGAACACATTGCGTGCCATCAGTTTTTGCTCTTACTCCTTCATGCTGCGCATTAAGCGGAGAAACAGCAAATAACAATTTTATAATCTTTCGTTTGATCCACCCCCGGGCTCCAACCTACGATCTTCTACACTCGAGGGGAGCACCCTTGGGCTCAAACCTACGATCTTCTACACTCGAGGGGAGCACCCCGGGCTCAAACCTACGATCTTCTACACTCGAGGGGAGCACCCCCGGGCTCAAACTTACGATCTTCTACACTCGAGGGGAGCACGGTACCCATTACACTACCGAAGCGGTCGAACAGGTGAAAATATCTATAGTAATCGAGATGTAACTGGTGGAGTTAGGGAAAAAGGGAGGAAACGGTTATAGTTATTTGTGATTAGCGCCACTTTAAAAATTAGAGGCAGTTATGTCATGCTTTGTCAGTTTACGTTTTTGACGAAAACCGGCGCAACAGGTAAAAACCACCCACCTGCTGCAAGTTTAAAAACAAACTGTAATACAAAATGTTTTATTGAGTACACGTCGCTAAGTGTGGGAGTCAAACGCAAAGCTTTAGTGATTATAGCACTGATGAGCATAGGTAGTTGTATATCATACTACAATATGACCCCCCTTCTTACATCATGTTTCCAATCATATGCTTCTAATGTTTTCATTGGATTTGATCTTATCAATTCCTTTTAATTATTGAATCCTCGATGCTTAATGTAGTATTTGCTGAGGACTTCATTATAGATAATAATGTAACTGCACTCTGTTACTCCCTGACATGTCAGTAGACCTCAAGGTCGCGGGGCTCACCAGAATTTGATATTGTGTTACTCCCTGGCATGTCAGTAGACCTCAAGGTCGCGGGGCTCACCAGAATTTGATATTGTGTTACTCCCTGGCATGTCAGTAGACCTCAATGTCGCGGGGCTCACCAGCATTTGTTATTGTGTTACTCCCTGGCATGTCAGTAGACCTCAATGTCGCGGGGCTCACCAGAATTTGATATTGTGTTACTCCCTGGCATGTCAGTAGACCTCAATGTCGCGGGGCTCACCAGCATTTGTTATTGTGTTACTCCCTGGCATGTCAGTAGACCTCAATGTCGCGGGGCTCACCAGAATTTGATATTGTGTTACTCCCTGGCATGTCAGTAGACCTCAATGTCGCGGGGCTCACCAGCATTTGTTATTGTGTTACTCCCTGGCATGTCAGTAGACCTCAATGTCGCGGGGCTCACCAGAATTTGATATTGTGTTACTCCCTGGCATGTCAGTAGACCTCAATGTCGCGGGGCTCACCAGAATTTGATATTGTGTTACTCCCTGGCATGTCAGTAGACCTCAAGGTCGCGGGGCTCACCAGAATTTGATATTGTGTTACTCCCTGGCATGTCAGTAGACCTCAATGTCGCGGGGCTCACCAGCATTTGTTATTGTGTTACTCCCTGGCATGTCAGTAGACCTCAATGTCGCGGGGCTCACCAGAATTTGTTATTGTGTTACTCCCTGGCATGTCAGTAGACCTCAATGTCGCGGGGCTCACCAGAATTTGTTATTGTGTTACTCCCTGGCATGTCAGTAGACCTCAATGTCGCGGGGCTCACCAGAATTTGATATTGTGTTACTCCCTGGCATGTCAGTAGACCTCAATGTCGCGGGGCTCACCAGAATTTGATATTGTGTTACTCCCTGGCATGTCAGTAGACCTCAATGTCGCGGGGCTCACCAGAATTTGATATTGTGTTACTCCCTGGCATGTCAGTAGACCTCAATGTCGCGGGGCTCACCAGAATTTGTTATTGTGTTACTCCCTGGCATGTCAGTAGACCTCGATGTCGCGGGGCTCACCAGAATTTGTTATTGTGTTACTCCCTGGCATGTCAGTAGACCTCAATGTCGCGGGGCTCACCAGAATTTGATATTGTGTTACTCCCTGGCATGTCAGTAGACCTCAATGTCGCGGGGCTCACCAGAATTTGATATTGTGTTACTCCCTGGCATGTCAGTAGACCTCAATGTCGCGGGGCTCACCAGAATTTGATATTGTGTTACTCCCTGGCATGTCAGTAGACCTCAATGTCGCGGGGCTCACCAGAATTTGTTATTGTGTTACTCCCTGGCATGTCAGTAGACCTCGATGTCGCGGGGCTCACCAGAATTTGTTATTGTGTTACTCCCTGGCATGTCAGTAGACCTCGATGTCGCGGGGCTCACCAGAATTTGATATTGTGTTACTCCCTGGCATGTCAGTAGACCTCAATGTCGCGGGGCTCACCAGAATTTGATATTGTGTTACTCCCTGGCATGTCAGTAGACCTCAATGTCGCGGGGTTCACCAGAATTTGATATTGTGTTACTCCCTGGCATGTCAGTAGACCTCAAGGTCGCGGGGCTCACCAGCATTTGATATTGTGTTACTCCCTGGCATGTCAGTAGACCTCAATGTCGCGGGGCTCACCAGAATTTGATATTGTGTTACTCCCTGGCATGTCAGTAGACCTCAATGTCGCGGGGCTCACCAGAATTTGATATTGTGTTACTCCCTGGCATGTCAGTAGACCTCAATGTCGCGGGGCTCACCAGAATTTGATATTGTGTTACTCCCTGGCATGTCAGTAGACCTCAATGTCGCGGGGCTCACCAGAATTTGATATTGTGTTACTCCCTGGCATGTCAGTAGACCTCAATGTCGCGGGGCTCACCAGAATTTGATATTGTGTTACTCCCTGGCATGTCAGTAGACCTCAATGTCGCGGGGCTCACCAGAATTTGATATTGTGTTACTCCCTGGCATGTCAGTAGACCTCAATGTCGCGGGGCTCACCAGAATTTGATATTGTGTTACTCCCTGGCATGTCAGTAGACCTCAATGTCGCGGGGCTCACCAGAATTTGATATTGTGTTACTCCCTGGCATGTCAGTAGACCTCAATGTCGCGGGGCTCACCAGCATTTGATATTGTGTTACTCCCTGGCATGTCAGTAGACCTCAATGTCGCGGGGCTCACCAGCATTTGTTATTGTGTTACTCCCTGGCATGTCAGTAGACCTCAATGTCGCGGGGCTCACCAGAATTTGATATTGTGTTACTCCCTGGCATGTCAGTAGACCTCAATGTCGCGGGGCTCACCAGAATTTGATATTGTGTTACTCCCTGGCATGTCAGTAGACCTCAAGGTCGCGGGGCTCACCAGAATTTGATATTGTGTTACTCCCTGGCATGTCAGTAGACCTCAATGTCGCGGGGCTCACCAGCATTTGTTATTGTGTTACTCCCTGGCATGTCAGTAGACCTCAATGTCGCGGGGCTCACCAGAATTTGTTATTGTGTTACTCCCTGGCATGTCAGTAGACCTCAATGTCGCGGGGCTCACCAGAATTTGTTATTGTGTTACTCCCTGGCATGTCAGTAGACCTCAATGTCGCGGGGCTCACCAGAATTTGATATTGTGTTACTCCCTGGCATGTCAGTAGACCTCAATGTCGCGGGGCTCACCAGAATTTGATATTGTGTTACTCCCTGGCATGTCAGTAGACCTCAATGTCGCGGGGCTCACCAGAATTTGATATTGTGTTACTCCCTGGCATGTCAGTAGACCTCAATGTCGCGGGGCTCACCAGAATTTGTTATTGTGTTACTCCCTGGCATGTCAGTAGACCTCGATGTCGCGGGGCTCACCAGAATTTGTTATTGTGTTACTCCCTGGCATGTCAGTAGACCTCAATGTCGCGGGGCTCACCAGAATTTGATATTGTGTTACTCCCTGGCATGTCAGTAGACCTCAATGTCGCGGGGCTCACCAGAATTTGATATTGTGTTACTCCCTGGCATGTCAGTAGACCTCAATGTCGCGGGGCTCACCAGAATTTGTTATTGTGTTACTCCCTGGCATGTCAGTAGACCTCGATGTCGCGGGGCTCACCAGAATTTGTTATTGTGTTACTCCCTGGCATGTCAGTAGACCTCAATGTCGCGGGGCTCACCAGAATTTGATATTGTGTTACTCCCTGGCATGTCAGTAGACCTCAATGTCGCGGGGCTCACCAGAATTTGATATTGTGTTACTCCCTGGCATGTCAGTAGACCTCAATGTCGCGGGGTTCACCAGAATTTGATATTGTGTTACTCCCTGGCATGTCAGTAGACCTCAAGGTCGCGGGGCTCACCAGCATTTGATATTGTGTTACTCCCTGGCATGTCAGTAGACCTCAATGTCGCGGGGCTCACCAGAATTTGATATTGTGTTACTCCCTGGCATGTCAGTAGACCTCAATGTCGCGGGGCTCACCAGAATTTGATATTGTGTTACTCCCTGGCATGTCAGTAGACCTCAATGTCGCGGGGCTCACCAGAATTTGATATTGTGTTACTCCCTGGCATGTCAGTAGACCTCAATGTCGCGGGGCTCACCAGAATTTGATATTGTGTTACTCCCTGGCATGTCAGTAGACCTCAATGTCGCGGGGCTCACCAGAATTTGATATTGTGTTACTCCCTGGCATGTCAGTAGACCTCAATGTCGCGGGGCTCACCAGAATTTGATATTGTGTTACTCCCTGGCATGTCAGTAGACCTCAATGTCGCGGGGCTCACCAGAATTTGATATTGTGTTACTCCCTGGCATGTCAGTAGACCTCAATGTCGCGGGGCTCACCAGAATTTGATATTGTGTTACTCCCTGGCATGTCAGTAGACCTCAATGTCGCGGGGCTCACCAGCATTTGATATTGTGTTACTCCCTGGCATGTCAGTAGACCTCAATGTCGCGGGGCTCACCAGCATTTGATATTGTGTTACTCCCTGGCATGTCAGTAGACCTCAATGTCGCGGGGCTCACCAGCATTTGATATTGTGTTACTCCCTGGCATGTCAGTAGACCTCAATGTCGCGGGGCTCACCAGAATTTGATATTGTGTTACTCCCTGGCATGTCAGTAGACCTCAATGTCGCGGGGCTCACCAGAATTTGATATTGTGTTACTCCCTGGCATGTCAGTAGACCTCAATGTCGCGGGGCTCACCAGCATTTGTTATTGTGTTACTCCCTGGCATGGCAGTAGACCTCAATGTCGCGGGGCTCACCAGCATTTGATATTGTGTTACTCCCTGGCATGTCAGTAGACCTCAATGTCGCGGGGCTCACCAGCATTTGATATTGTGTTACTCCCTGGCATGTCAGTAGACCTCAATGTCGCGGGGCTCACCAGCATTTGATATTGATTTTCCGTCGACCCACTAATCGTCCATAAAACCTGCAATTGTTTATCTAATGAATAAATAATTAATTTGATGAGAATTATTTAATCTGTTATACGGAGTGGCTATTTGTCTGGCCATTGGAATAAAAACATCACTTGACATCATCATCAACAATGTTCCAAAACTCTTCCTGTCAGAAAGAAAGGTTTCGAAAGACCAATAAATGAGGGTCTGACGTTCTATCAGCTTTGTTGTGCCTCAATAAATGGTGGTAAGAAATCATGCTGATAATGACTGTATTTGGGCATGCTCAATGCCAATGACTATTCTTAAGAATTCACAGATTAGAAAAAAATAATATATTGAGGTGACAACAATCTAAAGCAGCACACTTTGAGTCCTGCACTTAATCACCAGTCAGTAGCATCTCTGTACTCCATATAAAATGTCATTTTACATTTTCCCTGCAGGTGGTTAGTGAGAACCATATGCTGATTTACAAAGAAAAGTTGTTTGTTTTATAATTTGTTTATCTAAACGACGGGTGATAGATGTGTTGTTTTGTCTTTGTGTTCTCAAATAGTTTATGGCATTCCAGTGTTCCGCTGCGTTCTCAAATAGTTTATGGCATTCCAGTGTTCCGCTGCGTTCTCAAATAGTTTATGGCATTCCAGTGTTCCGCTGCGTTCTCAAATAGTTTATGGCATTCCAGTGTTCCGCTATTAGCAGATCATAACACTCTTGACTAAATATTATTATATGTTGCCGAAATGCGCGTCTAGTAAACTAAAATGCATTCGTGTATTGTGACTATCGCATCAGTCAAGATGAGCATCAGTTTTGCACGAGGGTATGTATTTGTTGCCATATATAACAACAATCACTCACAATCATAATTAGAGGGTTTGTTAAATTTGTATTATGATACAGTAAAAATCCAAGTAAACATCTAATTTCGATGGCGTAATGGTTAGCGTGCTCGCCTTGAGTGCAGTAGATCGTGGGTAATGGTTAGCGTGCTCGCCTCGACTGCAGTAGATCGTGGGTAATGGTTAGCGTGCTCGCCTCGAGTGCAGTAGATCGTGGGTAATGGTTAGTGTGCTCGCCTCGAGTGCGGTAGATCGTGGGTAATGGTTAGCGTGCTCGTCTCGATTGCAGTAGATCGTGGGTAATGGTTAGCGTGCTCGCCTCGAGTGCAGTAGATCGTAGGTAATGGTTAGCGTGCTCGCCTCGAGTGCGGTAGATCGTGGGTAATGGTTAGCCTGCTCGCCTTGAATGCGGTAGATCGTGGGTAATGGTTAGCGTGCTCGCCTCGAGTGCAGTAGATCGTGGGTAATGGTTAGCGTGCTCGCCTCGAGTGCAGTAGATCGTAGGTAATGGTTAGCGTGTTCGCCTCGAGTGCGGTAGATCGTGGGTAATGGTTAGCCTGCTCGCCTTGAATGCGGTAGATCGTGGGTAATGGTTAGCGTGCTCGCCTCGAGTGCAGTAGATCGTGGGTATTGGCTAGTGTGCTCTCCTCGAGGGCAGTAGATCGTCGGCAATGGTTAGCGTGCTCGCCTCGAGTGCAGTAGATCGTGGGTAATGGTTAGTGTGCTCGCCACGAGTGCAGTAGATCATGGGTAATGGTTAGCGTGCTCGCCTCGAGTTCGATAGATCGTGAGTAATGGTTAGCGTGCTCGCCTTGAGTGCGGTAGATCGTGGGTAATGGTTAGTGTGCTCGCCTCGAGTGTAGTAGATCGTGGGTAATGTTTAGCGTGATCGCCTCGAGTGCGGTAAATCGTGGCTAATGGTTAGCGTGCTCGCCTCGAGTGCGGTAGATCGTGGGTAATGGTTTGCGAGCTCGCCTCGAGTGCAGTAGATCATGGCTAGTGGTTAGCGTGCTCGCCTCGAGTGCAGTAGATCGTGGGTAATGATTAGCGTGCTCGCCTCGAGTGCGGTAGATCGTGGGTAATGGTTAGTGTGCTCGCCTCGAGTGCAGTAGATCGTGAGTAATAGCTAGCATGCTCGCCTCGAGTGCAGTAGATTGTGGCTAATGGTTAGCGTGCTCGCCTCGAGTGTGGTAGATCGTGGGTAATGGTTAGCGTGCTCGCCTCGAGTGCAGTAGATCATGGCTAGTGGTTAGCGTGCTCGCCTCGAGTGCAGTAGACCGTGGGTAATGGTTAGCGTGCTCGCCTCGAGTGCAGTAGATCGTGGGTAATGGTTAACGTGCTCGCCTTGAGTGCAGTAGATCGTGGGTAATGGTTAGTGTGCTCGCCTCGAATGCGGTAGATCGTGGGTAATGATTAGCGTGCTCGCCTCGAGTGCAATAGATCATGGCTAGTGGTTAGCGTGCTCGCCTCGAGTGCAGTAGATCGTGGGTAATGGTTAGCGTGCTCGCCTCGAGTGCAGTAGATCGTGGGTAATGATTAGCATGCTCGCCTTGAGTGCGGTAGATCGTGAGTAATGGTTATTGTGCTCGCCTCGAGTGTGGTAGATCGTGGGTAATGATTAGCGTGCTCGCCTCGAGTGCAGTAGATCATGGCTAGTGGTTAGCGTGCTCGCCTCGAGTGCAGTAGATCGTGGGTAATGGTTAGCGTGCTCGCCTCGAGTGCAGTAGATCGTGGGTAATGGTTAACGTGCTCGCCTTGAGTGCAGTAGATCGTGGGTAATGGTTATTGTGCTCGCCTCGAGTGCGGTAGATCGTGGGTAATGATTAGCGTGCTCGCCTCGAGTGCAGTAGATCATGGCTAGTGGTTAGTGTGCTCGCCTCGAGTGCAGTAGATCGTGGGTAATGGTTAGCGTGCTCGCCTCGAGTGCAGTAGATCGTGGGTAATGATTATCATGCTCGCCTTGAGTGCGGTAGATCGTGAGTAATGGTTATTGTGCTCGCCTCGAGTGTGGTAGATCATGGCTAGTGGTTAGTGTGCTCGCCTCGAGTGCAGTAGATCGTGGGTAATGGTTAGCGTGCTCGCCTCGAGTGCAGTAGATCGTGGGTAATGATTAGCGTGCTCGCCTCGAGTGCAGTAGATCGTGGGTAATGATTAGCGTCCTCGCCTCGAGTGCAGTAGATCGTGGGTAATGGTTAGCGTGCTCGCCTCGAGTGCAGTAGATCGTGGGTAATGATTAGCGTGCTCGCCTCGAGTGTGGTAGATAGTGGGTAATGGTTAGCGTGCTCGCCTCGAGTGCAGTAGATCGTGGGTAATGATTAGCGTGCTCGCCTTGAGTGCGGTAGATAGTGGGTAATGATTAGCATGCTCGCCTCGAGTGCGGTAGATAGTGGGTAATGATTAGCGTGCTCGCCTCGAGTGTGGTAGATCGTGGGTTCGAGCACTGGTCGGGTTAAACGAAAGACTATAAATTTAGTACATACATTTGTTGCTTCTCTTCTAAGCACACAGCACTAAGGAGAAAGAGCAAAGACTGGTAAGCTCGGAATCAGAATAATGTCTCAGAGTGGAGCGACATGTCTACCCGTGGTCTGTTGTTTCAGTGAGCTAGCACTATAAATATCCAATTCAACGTGTTGGTCTAGAACAAAGCGGACCTCATCATCATCTCATTGAAAATTAACTTGTTCTCACCATGATATAGCTGAAAAATTGCTAAATTGGCGTTAAATAACAATCACTCACTCACTCTAATTTTAATAAGAGTGTGACACAATAACTGTATTATTTTATTTACGGAAATAGAATTATTCAATACCAAAACAAAACGACCACTGTATTTCCATTTCAACCATTTATTTCAACTTTTTTTTGACAAGGCCATGTAAATGTCCAGCACTAGTATCAAACAGATGTATTTATACCGTTCTAGTATCACACAGATGTATTTATACCGTTCTAGTATCACACAGATGTATATATATACCGTTCTAGTATCATACAGATGTATATATACCGTTCTAGTATCATACAGATGTATATATATATACCGTTCTAGTATCATACAGATGTATTTATACCGTTCTAGTATCACACAGATGTATTTATACCGTTCTAGTATCATACAGATGTATTTATACCGTTCTAGTATCACACAGATGTATATATACCGTTCTAGTATCATACAGATGTATTTATACTGTTCTAGTATCATACAGATGTATTTATACCGTTCTAGTATCATACAGATGTATATATATACCGTTCTAGTATCATACAGATGTATATATACCGTTCTAGTATCATACAGATGTATATATATACCGTTCTAGTATCATACAGATGTATATATATACCGTTCTAGTATCATAGAGATGTATTTATACCGTTCTAGTATCATACAGATGTATATATATACCGTTCTAGTATCATACAGATGTATATATATACCGTTCTAGTATCATACAGATGTATATATATATACCGTTCTAGTATCATACAGATGTATTTATACCGTTCTAGTATCATACAGATGTATTTATACCGTTCTAGTATCATACAGATGTATTTATATACCGTTCTAGTATCATACAGATGTATTTATACCGTTCTAGTATCATACAGATGTATTTATATATACCGTTCTAGTATCATACAGATGTATATATACCGTTCTAGTATCATAGAGATGTATTTATACCGTTCTAGTATCATACAGATGTATTTATACCGTTCTAGTATCATACAGATGTATTTATACCGTTCTAGTATCATACAGATGTATTTATACCGTTCTAGTATCATACAGATGTATATATATATACCGTTCTAGTATCATACAGATGTATTTATACCGTTCTAGTATCATACAGATGTATATATACCGTTCTAGTATCATACAGATGTATATATATACCGTTCTAGTATCATACAGATGTATTTATACCGTTCTAGTATCATACAGATGTATGTATACCGTTCTAGTATCATACAGATGTATTTATACCGTTCTAGTATCATACAGATGTATTTATACCGTTCTAGTATCATACAGATGTATTTATACCGTTCTAGTATCATACAGATGTATTTATACCGTTCTAGTATCATACAGATGTATTTATACCGTTCTAGTATCATACAGATGTATTTATACCGTTCTAGTATCATACAGATGTATATATATACCGTTCTAGTATCATACAGATGTATATATATACCGTTCTAGTATCATACAGATGTATTTATACCGTTCTAGTATCATACAGATGTATGTATACCGTTCTAGTATCATACAGATGTATTTATACCGTTCTAGTATCATACAGATGTATTTATACCGTTCTAGTATCATACAGATGTATTTATACCGTTCTAGTATCATACAGATGTATATATACCGTTCTAGTATCATACAGATGTATATATACCGTTCTAGTATCATACAGATGTATATATATATACCGTTCTAGTATCATACAGATGTATATATATATACCGTTCTAGTATCATACAGATGTATTTATACCGTTCTAGTATCATACAGATGTATATATATACCGTTCTAGTATCACACAGATGTATTTATACCGTTCTAGTATCATACAGATGTATATATATATACCGTTCTAGTATCATACAGATGTATATATATATACCGTTCTAGTATCATACAGATGTATTTATACCGTTCTAGTATCATACAGATGTATTTATACCGTTCTAGTATCACACAGATGTATTTATACCGTTCTAGTATCATACAGATGTATATATATATACCGTTCTAGTATCATACAGATGTATTTATACCGTTCTAGTATCATACAGATGTATATATATATACCGTTCTAGTATCATACAGATGTATATATATACCGTTCTAGTATCATAGAGATGTATATATACCGTTCTAGTATCACACAGATGTATATATATATACCGTTCTAGTATCATACAGATGTATATATATATACCGTTCTAGTATCATACAGATGTATTTATACCGTTCTAGTATCATAAAGATGTATATATATATACCGTTCTAGTATCATACAGATGTATATATATACCGTTCTAGTATCATACAGATGTATATATATACCGTTCTAGTATCATACAGATGTATGTATACCGTTCTAGTATCATAGAGATGTATTTATACCGTTCTAGTATCATACAGATGTATATATATACCGTTCTAGTATCATACAGATGTATATATATACCGTTCTAGTATCATAGAGATGTATATATACCGTTCTAGTATCACACAGATGTATATATATATACCGTTCTAGTATCATACAGATGTATATATATATACCGTTCTAGTATCATACAGATGTATTTATACCGTTCTAGTATCATACAGATGTATATATATATACCGTTCTAGTATCATACAGATGTATATATATACCGTTCTAGTATCATACAGATGTATATATATACCGTTCTAGTATCATACAGATGTATGTATACCGTTCTAGTATCATAGAGATGTATTTATACCGTTCTAGTATCATACAGATGTATATATATACCGTTCTAGTATCATAGAGATGTATTTATACCGTTCTAGTATCATACAGATGTATGTATACCGTTCTAGTATCATACAGATGTATATATACCGTTCTAGTATCATACAGATGTATATATATATACCGTTCTAGTATCATACAGATGTATATATACCGTTCTAGTATCATACAGATGTATATATACCGTTCTAGTATCATACAGATGTATTTATACCGTTCTAGTATCATACAGATGTATATATATATACCGTTCTAGTATCATAGAGATGTATTTATACCGTTCTAGTATCATACAGATGTATATATATACCGTTCTAGTATCATACAGATGTATATATATACCGTTCTAGTATCATACAGATGTATATATACCGTTCTAGTATCATACAGATGTATATATATATATACCGTTCTAGTATCATACAGATGTATTTATACCGTTCTAGTATCATACAGATGTATGTATACCGTTCTAGTATCATACAGATGTATATATACCGTTCTAGTATCATACAGATGTATTTATACCGTTCTAGTATCATACAGATGTATATATATACCGTTCTAGTATCATACAGATGTATATATATATACCGTTCTAGTATCATAGAGATGTATTTATACCGTTCTAGTATCATACAGATGTATATATATATACCGTTCTAGTATCATACAGATGTATATATATACCGTTCTAGTATCATACAGATGTATTTATACCGTTCTAGTATCATACAGATGTATATATATATACCGTTCTAGTATCATAGAGATGTATTTATACCGTTCTAGTATCATACAGATGTATATATATACCGTTCTAGTATCATACAGATGTATATATATATACCGTTCTAGTATCATAGAGATGTATTTATACCGTTCTAGTATCATACAGATGTATATATATATACCGTTCTAGTATCATACAGATGTATTTATACCGTTCTAGTATCATAGAGATGTATTTATACCGTTCTAGTATCATACAGATGTATATATATATACCGTTCTAGTATCATACAGATGTATTTATACCGTTCTAGTATCATACAGATGTATATATATACCGTTCTAGTATCATACAGATGTATATATATATACCGTTCTAGTATCATACAGATGTATATTTATACCGTTCTAGTATCATACAGATGTATATATATACCGTTCTAGTATCATACAGATGTATATATATACCGTTCTAGTATCATACAGATGTATGTATACCGTTCTAGTATCATAGAGATGTATTTATACCGTTCTAGTATCATACAGATGTATATATATACCGTTCTAGTATCATACAGATGTATTTATACCGTTCTAGTATCATACAGATGTATTTATACCGTTCTAGTATCATACAGATGTATATATATATACCGTTCTAGTATCATACAGATGTATATATATATACCGTTCTAGTATCATACAGATGTATATATACCGTTCTAGTATCATACAGATGTATATATATACCGTTCTAGTATCATACAGATGTATATATATATACCGTTCTAGTATCATACAGATGTATATTTATACCGTTCTAGTATCATACAGATGTATATATATACCGTTCTAGTATCATACAGATGTATATATATACCGTTCTAGTATCATACAGATGTATGTATACCGTTCTAGTATCATAGAGATGTATTTATACCGTTCTAGTATCATACAGATGTATATATATACCGTTCTAGTATCATAGAGATGTATTTATACCGTTCTAGTATCATACAGATGTATGTATACCGTTCTAGTATCATACAGATGTATATATACCGTTCTAGTATCATACAGATGTATTTATACCGTTCTAGTATCATAGAGATGTATTTATACCGTTCTAGTATCATACAGATGTATATATATACCGTTCTAGTATCATACAGATATGTATATATACCGTTCTAGTATCATACAGATGTATTTATACCGTTCTAGTATCATACAGATGTATATATATACCGTTCTAGTATCATACAGATGTATATATACCGTTCTAGTATCATACAGATGTATATATATATATACCGTTCTAGTATCATACAGATGTATATATATATACCGTTCTAGTATCATAGAGATGTATTTATACCGTTCTAGTATCATACAGATGTATATATATACCGTTCTAGTATCACACAGATGTATATATATACCGTTCTAGTATCATACAGATGTATATATATATACCGTTCTAGTATCATACAGATGTATGTATACCGTTCTAGTATCATACAGATGTATATATATATACCGTTCTAGTATCATAGAGATGTATTTATACCGTTCTAGTATCATACAGATGTATATATATATACCGTTCTAGTATCATACAGATGTATGTATACCGTTCTAGTATCATACAGATGTATATATATATACCGTTCTAGTATCATACAGATGTATATATACCGTTCTAGTATCACACAGATGTATATTTATACCGTTCTAGTATCATACAGATGTATTTATACCGTTCTAGTATCATACAGATGTATGTATACCGTTCTAGTATCATACAGATGTATATATATATACCGTTCTAGTATCATAGAGATGTATTTATACCGTTCTAGTATCACACAGATGTATATATATATACCGTTCTAGTATCATACAGATGTATTTATACCGTTCTAGTATCATACAGATGTATATATACCGTTCTAGTATCATACAGATGTATATATATACCGTTCTAGTATCATACAGATGTATATATATACCGTTCTAGTATCACACAGATGTATTTATACCGTTCTAGTATCATACAGATGTATATATATATACCGTTCTAGTATCATACAGATGTATTTATACCGTTCTAGTATCACACAGATGTATATATATACCGTTCTAGTATCATACAGATGTATATATATACCGTTCTAGTATCATACAGATGTATGTATACCGTTCTAGTATCATACAGATGTATTTATACTGTTCTAGTATCATACAGATGTATATATATACCGTTCTAGTATCATACAGATGTATATATATACCGTTCTAGTATCATACAGATGTATATATATATACCGTTCTAGTATCACATACAGATGTATATATACCGTTCTAGTATCATAGAGATGTATTTATATATACCGTTCTAGTATCATACAGATGTATATATATATACCGTTCTAGTATCATACAGATATGTATATATATATACCGTTCTAGTATCATACAGATGTATATATATACCGTTCTAGTATCATACAGATGTATTTATACCGTTCTAGTATCATACAGATGTATATATACCGTTCTAGTATCATACAGATGTATATATATACCGTTCTAGTATCATACAGATGTATTTATACCGTTCTAGTATCACACAGATGTATATATACCGTTCTAGTATCATACAGATGTATTTATACCGTTCTAGTATCATACAGATGTATATATATACCGTTCTAGTATCATACAGATGTATATATACCGTTCTAGTATCATACAGATGTATATATATATACCGTTCTAGTATCATACAGATGTATATATATACCGTTCTAGTATCACACAGATGTATTTATACCGTTCTAGTATCATACAGATGTATATATATACCGTTCTAGTATCATACAGATGTATATATATACCGTTCTAGTATCATACAGATGTATATATACCGTTCTAGTATCATACAGATGTATATATATATACCGTTCTAGTATCATACAGATGTATATATATATACCGTTCTAGTATCATACAGATGTATATATATATACCGTTCTAGTATCATACAGATATGTATATATATATACCGTTCTAGTATCATACAGATGTATATATATACCGTTCTAGTATCATACAGATGTATATATATATACCGTTCTAGTATCATACAGATATGTATATATATATACCGTTCTAGTATCATACAGATGTATATATATACCGTTCTAGTATCATACAGATGTATATATATATACCGTTCTAGTATCATACAGATATGTATATATATACCGTTCTAGTATCATACAGATGTATATATATATACCGTTCTAGTATCATACAGATGTATATATATACCGTTCTAGTATCATACAGATGTATATATATACCGTTCTAGTATCATACAGATGTATTTATACCGTTCTAGTATCATACAGATGTATTTATATACCGTTCTAGTATCATACAGATGTATATATATATACCGTTCTAGTATCATACAGATGTATATATATACCGTTCTAGTATCATACAGATGTATTTATACCGTTCTAGTATCATACAGATGTATTTATACCGTTCTAGTATCATACAGATGTATATATATACCGTTCTAGTATCATACAGATGTATTTATACCGTTCTAGTATCATACAGATGTATATATACCGTTCTAGTATCATACAGATGTATATATATATACCGTTCTAGTATCATACAGATGTATATATATACCGTTCTAGTATCATACAGATGTATGTATACCGTTCTAGTATCATACAGATGTATATATATATACCGTTCTAGTATCATACAGATGTATATATATACTGTTCTAGTATCATAGAGATGTATTTATATATACCGTTCTAGTATCATAGAGATGTATTTATACCGTTCTAGTATCATACAGATGTATGTATACCGTTCTAGTATCATACAGATGTATATATATACCGTTCTAGTATCATACAGATGTATTTATACCGTTCTAGTATCACACAGATGTATTTATACCGTTCTAGTATCATACAGATGTATTTATACCGTTCTAGTATCATACAGATGTATATATATACCGTTCTAGTATCATACAGATGTATATATATATACCGTTCTAGTATCATACAGATGTATATATATACCGTTCTAGTATCATACAGATGTATATATATACCGTTCTAGTATCATACAGATGTATATATACCGTTCTAGTATCATAGAGATGTATTTATACCGTTCTAGTATCATACAGATGTATATATATATACCGTTCTAGTATCATAGAGATGTATTTATACCGTTCTAGTATCACACAGATGTATATATATACCGTTCTAGTATCACACAGATGTATATATATACCGTTCTAGTATCATACAGATGTATTTATACCGTTCTAGTATCATACAGATGTATATATATACCGTTCTAGTATCATACAGATGTATATATATACCGTTCTAGTATCATACAGATGTATTTATACCGTTCTAGTATCATACAGATGTATTTATACCGTTCTAGTATCATACAGATGTATATATATACCGTTCTAGTATCATACAGATGTATTTATACCGTTCTAGTATCATACAGATGTATATATATATACCGTTCTAGTATCATACAGATGTATTTATACCGTTCTAGTATCATACAGATGTATATATATACCGTTCTAGTATCATACAGATGTATATATATATACCGTTCTAGTATCATACAGATGTATTTATACCGTTCTAGTATCACACAGATGTATTTATACCGTTCTAGTATCATACAGATGTATTTATACCGTTCTAGTATCATACAGATGTATATATATACCGTTCTAGTATCATACAGATGTATATATATACCGTTCTAGTATCATACAGATGTATATATATACCGTTCTAGTATCATACAGATGTATATATATACCGTTCTAGTATCATACAGATGTATGTATACCGTTCTAGTATCATACAGATGTATTTATACCGTTCTAGTATCATACAGATGTATTTATACCGTTCTAGTATCATACAGATGTATTTATACCGTTCTAGTATCATACAGATGTATATATATACCGTTCTAGTATCATACAGATGTATATATATATACCGTTCTAGTATCATACAGATGTATTTATACCGTTCTAGTATCATACAGATGTATATATATACCGTTCTAGTATCATACAGATGTATATATATATACCGTTCTAGTATCATACAGATGTATATATACCGTTCTAGTATCATACAGATGTATTTATACCGTTCTAGTATCATACAGATGTATATATATACCGTTCTAGTATCATACAGATGTATATATATACCGTTCTAGTATCATACAGATGTATATATATACCGTTCTAGTATCATACAGATGTATGTATACCGTTCTAGTATCATACAGATGTATTTATACCGTTCTAGTATCACACAGATGTATTTATACCGTTCTAGTATCATACAGATGTATTTATACCGTTCTAGTATCATACAGATGTATTTATACCGTTCTAGTATCATACAGATGTATATATATACCGTTCTAGTATCATACAGATGTATATATATATACCGTTCTAGTATCATACAGATGTATTTATACCGTTCTAGTATCATACAGATGTATATATATACCGTTCTAGTATCATACAGATGTATATATATATACCGTTCTAGTATCATACAGATGTATTTATACCGTTCTAGTATCATACAGATGTATATATATACCGTTCTAGTATCATACAGATGTATATATATATACCGTTCTAGTATCATACAGATGTATATATACCGTTCTAGTATCATACAGATGTATTTATACCGTTCTAGTATCATACAGATGTATATATATACCGTTCTAGTATCATACAGATGTATATATATACCGTTCTAGTATCATACAGATGTATATATATATACCGTTCTAGTATCATACAGATGTATTTATACCGTTCTAGTATCATACAGATGTATTTATACCGTTCTAGTATCATACAGATGTATTTATACCGTTCTAGTATCACACAGATGTATATATATATACCGTTCTAGTATCATACAGATGTATATATATACCGTTCTAGTATCATACAGATGTATGTATACCGTTCTAGTATCATACAGATGTATTTATACCGTTCTAGTATCATACAGATGTATTTATACCGTTCTAGTATCATACAGATGTATATATATATACCGTTCTAGTATCATACAGATGTATTTATACCGTTCTAGTATCATACAGATGTATATATATATACCGTTCTAGTATCATACAGATGTATTTATACCGTTCTAGTATCACACAGATGTATATATATATACCGTTCTAGTATCATACAGATGTATATATATATACCGTTCTAGTATCATACAGATGTATTTATACCGTTCTAGTATCATACAGATGTATATATATACCGTTCTAGTATCATACAGATGTATATATATATACCGTTCTAGTATCATACAGATGTATGTATACCGTTCTAGTATCATACAGATGTATATATATATACCGTTCTAGTATCACACAGATGTATATATACCGTTCTAGTATCACACAGATGTATTTATACCGTTCTAGTATCATACAGATGTATTTATACCGTTCTAGTATCATACAGATGTATTTATACCGTTCTAGTATCATACAGATGTATATATATATACCGTTCTAGTATCATACAGATGTATATATATACCGTTCTAGTATCATACAGATGTATATATATATACCGTTCTAGTATCATACAGATGTATTTATACCGTTCTAGTATCATACAGATGTATATATACCGTTCTAGTATCATACAGATGTATATATATACCGTTCTAGTATCATACAGATGTATTTATACCGTTCTAGTATCACACAGATGTATTTATACCGTTCTAGTATCATACAGATGTATATATATACCGTTCTAGTATCATACAGATGTATATATATATACCGTTCTAGTATCATACAGATGTATTTATACCGTTCTAGTATCATACAGATGTATATATACCGTTCTAGTATCACACAGATGTATTTATACCGTTCTAGTATCATACAGATGTATATATATATACCGTTCTAGTATCATACAGATGTATATATATACCGTTCTAGTATCATACAGATGTATTTATACCGTTCTAGTATCATACAGATGTATATATACCGTTCTAGTATCATAGAGATGTATATATACCGTTCTAGTATCATAGAGATGTATTTATATATACCGTTCTAGTATCATACAGATGTATATATATATACCGTTCTAGTATCATACAGATGTATTTATACCGTTCTAGTATCACACAGATGTATTTATACCGTTCTAGTATCATACAGATGTATATATATACCGTTCTAGTATCATACAGATGTATATATATATACCGTTCTAGTATCATACAGATGTATTTATACCGTTCTAGTATCATACAGATGTATATATATATACCGTTCTAGTATCATACAGATGTATATATATATACCGTTCTAGTATCATACAGATGTATGTATACCGTTCTAGTATCATACAGATGTATATATATATACCGTTCTAGTATCATACAGATGTATTTATACCGTTCTAGTATCATACAGATGTATTTATACCGTTCTAGTATCATACAGATGTATTTATACCGTTCTAGTATCATACAGATGTATTTATATATACCGTTCTAGTATCATACAGATGTATTTATACCGTTCTAGTATCATACAGATGTATATATACCGTTCTAGTATCATACAGATGTATATATATATACCGTTCTAGTATCATACAGATGTATATTTATATACCGTTCTAGTATCATACAGATGTATATATATACCTTTCTAGTATCATACAGATATGTATATATATACCGTTCTAGATGTTCATCCATTAAATATATTATCGAATAATGAAATATTTTTATCATCTTACAGTTGATGGAGGATGGGGTGGTTACGGTTCCTTCAGCCCATGCTCGAAGTCTTGTGGAGGAGGAACGCATTACAGAACAAGGACATGCTCTAGCCCACCCCCAGCTAACGGTGGAAAGAACTGTAACGGAACCGCTAAAGATACTCAATCTTGTAACAGAAAAGCTTGTCCAACCACACCTCCACCAACTACCAAACCACCAACTACAACACACAGAACTACACCAATACCAACCACCCTTGCTAAGAGTAAGTAACAACACCAATACCAACCACCCTCGCTAAGAGTAAGTAACAACACCAATACCAGCCACCCTCGCTAAGAGTAAGTAACAATACCAATACCAGCCACCCTCGCTAAGAGTAAGTAACAATACCAATACCAGCTACCCTCGCTAAGAGTAAGTAACAACACCAATACCAGCCACCCTTGCTAAGAGTAAGTAACAACACCAATACCAGCCACCCTCGCTAAGAGTAAGTAACAACACCAATACCAGCCACCCTCGCTAAGAGTAAGTAACAACACCAATACCAGCCACCCTCGCTAAGAGTAAGTAACAATACCAATACCAGCCACCCTCGCTAAGAGTAAGTAACAATACCAATACCAGCTACCCTCGCTAAGAGTAAGTAACAACACCAATACCAGCCACCCTTGCTAAGAGTAAGTAACAACACCAATACCAGCCACCCTCGCTAAGAGTAAGTAACAACACCAATACCAGCCACCCTCGCTAAGAGTAAGTAACAACACCAATACCAGCCACCCTCGCTAAGAGTAAGTAACAATACCAATACCAGCCACCCTCGCTAAGAGTAAGTAACAATACCAATACCAGCTACCCTCGCTAAGAGTAAGTAACAACACCAATACCAGCCACCCTTGCTAAGAGTAAGTAACAACACCAATACCAGCCACCCTCGCTAAGAGTAAGTAACAACACCAATACCAGCCACCCTCGCTAAGAGTAAGTAACAACACCAATACCAGCCACCCTCGCTAAGAGTAAGTAACAATACCAATACCAGCCACCCTCGCTAAGAGTAAGTAACAATACCAATACCAGCTACCCTCGCTAAGAGTAAGTAACAACACCAATACCAGCCACCCTTGCTAAGAGTAAGTAACAACACCAATACCAGCCACCCTCGCTAAGAGTAAGTAACAACACCAATACCAGCCACCCTCGCTAAGAGTAAGTAACAACACCAATACCAGCCACCCTCGCTAAGAGTAAGTAACAATACCAATACCAGCCACCCTCGCTAAGAGTAAGTAACAATACCAATACCAGCTACCCTCGCTAAGAGTAAGTAACAACACCAATACCAGCCACCCTTGCTAAGAGTAAGTAACAACACCAATACCAGCCACCCTCGCTAAGAGTAAGTAACAACACAAATACCAGCCACCCTCGCTAAGAGTAAGTAACAACACCAATACCAGCCACCCTCGCTAAGAGTAAGTAACAACACAAATACCAGCCACCCTCGCTAAGAGTAAGTAACAATACCAATACCAACCACCCTCGCTAAGAGTAAGTAACAACACCAATACCAGCCACCCTTGCTAAGAGTAAGTAACAACACAAATACCAGCCACCCTTGCTAAGAGTAAGTAACAACACAAATACCAGCCACCCTCGCTAAGAGTAAGTAACAACACAAATACCAGCCACCCTCGGTAAGAGTAAGTAACAACACAAATACCAGCCACCCTCGCTAAGAGTAAGTAACAACACAAATACCAGCCACCCTTGCTAAGAGTAAGTAACAACACAAATACCAGCCACCCTCGCTAAGAGTAAGTAACAACACAAATACCAACCACCCTCGGTAAGAGTAAGTAACAACACAAATACCAGCCACCCTCGCTAAGAGTAAGTAACAACACCAATACCAGCCACCCTCGGTAAGAGTAAGTAACAACACCAATACCAGCCACCCTTGCTAAGAGTAAGTAACAACACCAATACCAGCCACCTTCGCTAAGAGTAAGTAACAACACCAATACCAGCCACCCTTGCTAAGAGTAAGTAACAACACCAATACCAGCCACCCTCGCTAAGAGTAAGTAACAACACAAATACCAGCCACCCTCGCTAAGAGTAAGTAACAACATCAATACCAGCCACCCTCGCTAAGAGTAAGTAACAACACCAATACCAGCCACCCTTGCTAAGAGTAAGTAACAACACAAATACCAGCCACCCTCGCTAAGAGTAAGTAACAACACCAATACCAGCCACCCTTGCTAAGAGTAAGTAACAACACCAATACCAGCCACCCTTGCTAAGAGTAAGTAACAGCGCCAATACCAGCCACCCTCGCTAAGAGTAAGTAACAACACCAATACCAGCCACCCTTGCTAAGAGTAAGTAACAACACCAATACCAGCCACCCTCGCTAAGAGTAAGTAACAACACCAATACCAGCTACCCTCGCTAAGAGTAAGTAACAACACCAATACGAGCCACCCTCGCTAAGAGTAAGTAACAACACCAATACCAGCCACCCTCGCTAAGAGTAAGTAACAACACCAATACGAGCCACCCTCGCTAAGAGTAAGTAACAACACCAATACGAGCCACCCTCGCTAAGAGTAAGTAACAACACCAATACCAGCCACCCTCGCTAAGAGTAAGTAACAATACCAATACCAGCCACCCTTGCTAAGAGTAAGTAACAACACCAATACCAGCCACCCTCGCTAAGAGTAAGTAACAACACCAATACCAGCCACCCTCGCTAAGAGTAAGTAACAACACCAATACCAGCCACCCTCGCTAAGAGTAAGTAACAACACCAATACGAGCTACCCTCGCTATGAGTAAGTAACAACGCCAATACCAGCCACCCTCGCTAAGAGTAAGTAACAATACCAATACCAGCCACCCTCGCTAAGAGTAAGTAACAACACCAATACGAGCTACCCTCGCTAAGAGTAAGTAACAACACAAATACCAGCCACCCTCGCTAAGAGTAAGTAACAATACCAATACCAGCCACCCTCGCTAAGAGTAAGTAACAACACCAATACCAACCACCCTCGCTAAGAGTAAGTAACAATACCAATACCAGCTACCCTCGCTAAGAGTAAGTAACAACGCCAATACCAGCCACCCTCGCTAAGAGTAAGTAACAATACCAATACCAGCCACCCTCGCTAAGAGTAAGTAACAACACAAATACCAACCACCCTCGCTAAGAGTAAGTAACAATACCAATACCAACCACCCTCGCTAAGAGTAAGTAACAATACCAATACCAGCCACCCTCGCTAAGAGTAAGTAACAATACCAATACCAGCTACCCTCGCTAAGAGTAAGTAACAACACAAATACCAGCCACCCTCGCTAAGAGTAAGTAACAATACCAATACCAGCCACCCTCGCTAAGAGTAAGTAACAATACCAATACCAGCCACCCTCGCTAAGAGTAAGTAACAACACCAATACCAGCCACCCTCGCTAAGAGTAAGTAACAATACCAATACCAGCCACCCTCGCTAAGAGTAAGTAACAATACCAATACCAGCCACCCTCGCTAAGAGTAAGTAACAATACCAATACCAACCACCCTCGCTAAGAGTAAGTAACAACACAAATACCAACCACCCTCGCTAAGAGTAAGTAACAATACCAATACCAGCCACCCTCGCTAAGAGTACGTAACAACACCAATACCAGCCACCCTCGCTAAGAGTAAGTAGCAACACCAATACCAGCTACCCTCGCTAAGAGTAAGTAACAACACCAATACCAGCCACCCTCGCTAAGAGTAAGTAACAACGCCAATACCAGCCACCCTCGCTAAGAGTAAGTAACAACACCAATACCAGCCACCCTCGCTAAGAGTAAGTAACAATACCAATACCAGCCACCCTCGCTAAGAGTAAGTAACAACACAAATACCAGCCACCCTCGCTAAGAGTAAGTAACAACATCAATACCAGCCACCCTCGCTAAGAGTAAGTAACAACACCAATACCAGCCACCCTTGCTAAGAGTAAATAACAACACAAATACCAGCCACCCTCGCTAAGAGTAAGTAACAACACCAATACCAGCCACCCTTGCTAAGAGTAAGTAACAACACCAATACCAGCCACCCTTGCTAAGAGTAAGTAACAGCGCCAATACCAGCCACCCTCGCTAAGAGTAAGTAACAACACCAATACCAGCCACCCTTGCTAAGAGTAAGTAACAACACCAATACCAGCCACCCTCGCTAAGAGTAAGTAACAACACCAATACCAGCTACCCTCGCTAAGAGTAAGTAACAACACCAATACGAGCCACCCTCGCTAAGAGTAAGTAACAACACCAATACCAGCCACCCTCGCTAAGAGTAAGTAACAACACCAATACGAGCCACCCTCGCTAAGAGTAAGTAACAACACCAATACGAGCCACCCTCGCTAAGAGTAAGTAACAACACCAATACCAGCCACCCTCGCTAAGAGTAAGTAACAATACCAATACCAGCCACCCTTGCTAAGAGTAAGTAACAACACCAATACCAGCCACCCTCGCTAAGAGTAAGTAACAACACCAATACCAGCCACCCTCGCTAAGAGTAAGTAACAACACCAATACCAGCCACCCTCGCTAAGAGTAAGTAACAACACCAATACGAGCTACCCTCGCTATGAGTAAGTAACAACGCCAATACCAGCCACCCTCGCTAAGAGTAAGTAACAATACCAATACCAGCCACCCTCGCTAAGAGTAAGTAACAACACCAATACGAGCTACCCTCGCTAAGAGTAAGTAACAACACAAATACCAGCCACCCTCGCTAAGAGTAAGTAACAATACCAATACCAGCCACCCTCGCTAAGAGTAAGTAACAACACCAATACCAACCACCCTCGCTAAGAGTAAGTAACAATACCAATACCAGCTACCCTCGCTAAGAGTAAGTAACAATACCAATACCAGCCACCCTCGCTAAGAGTAAGTAACAACACAAATACCAACCACCCTCGCTAAGAGTAAGTAACAATACCAATACCAACCACCCTCGCTAAGAGTAAGTAACAATACCAATACCAGCCACCCTCGCTAAGAGTAAGTAACAATACCAATACCAGCTACCCTCGCTAAGAGTAAGTAACAACACAAATACCAGCCACCCTCGCTAAGAGTAAGTAACAATACCAATACCAGCCACCCTCGCTAAGAGTAAGTAACAATACCAATACCAGCCACCCTCGCTAAGAGTAAGTAACAACACCAATACCAGCCACCCTCGCTAAGAGTAAGTAACAATACCAATACCAGCCACCCTCGCTAAGAGTAAGTAACAATACCAATACCAGCCACCCTCGCTAAGAGTAAGTAACAATACCAATACCAACCACCCTCGCTAAGAGTAAGTAACAACACAAATACCAACCACCCTCGCTAAGAGTAAGTAACAATACCAATACCAGCCACCCTCGCTAAGAGTACGTAACAACACCAATACCAGCCACCCTCGCTAAGAGTAAGTAACAACACCAATACCAGCTACCCTCGCTAAGAGTAAGTAACAACACCAATACCAGCCACCCTCGCTAAGAGTAAGTAACAACGCCAATACCAGCCACCCTCGCTAAGAGTAAGTAACAACACCAATACCAGCCACCCTCGCTAAGAGTAAGTAACAATACCAATACCAGCCACCCTCGCTAAGAGTAAGTAACAACACCAATACCAGCCACCCTCGCTAAGAGTAAGTAACAATACCAATACCAGCCACCCTCGCTAAGAGTAAGTAACAACGTCAATACCAGCCACCCTCGGTAAGAGTAAGTAACAACGCCAATACCAGCCACCCTCGCTAAGAGTAAGTAACAACACCAATACCAGCCACCCTCGCTAAGAGTAAGTAACAATACCAATACCAGCCACCCTCGCTAAGAGTAAGTAACAATACCAATACCAGCCACCCTCGCTAAGAGTAAGTAACAATACCAATACCAGCCACCCTCGCTAAGAGTAAGTAACAATACCAATACCAGCCACCCTCGCTAAGAGTAAGCAACAACGCCAATACCAGCCACCCTCGCTAAGAGTAAGTAACAATACCAATACCAGCCACCCTCGCTAAGAGTAAGTAACAACGCCAATACCAGCCACCCTCGCTAAGAGTAAGTAACAACACAAATACCAGCCACCCTCGCTAAGAGTAAGTAACAACACCAATACCAACCACCCTCGCTAAGAGTAAGTAACAACGTCAATACCAGCCACCCTCGGTAAGAGTAAGTAACAACGCCAATACCAGACACCCTCGCTAAGAGTAAGTAACAACACCAATACCAGCCACCCTCGCTAAGAGTAAGTAACAATACCAATACCAGCCACCCTCGCTAAGAGTAAGTAACAATACCAATACCAGCCACCCTCGCTAAGAGTAAGTAACAATACCAATACCAGCCACCCTCGCTAAGAGTAAGTAACAATACCAATACCAGCCACCCTCGCTAAGAGTAAGCAACAACGCCAATACCAGCCACCCTCGCTAAGAGTAAGTAACAATACCAATACCAGCCACCCTCGCTAAGAGTAAGTAACAACGCCAATACCAGCCACCCTCGCTAAGAGTAAGTAACAACACAAATACCAGCCACCCTCGCTAAGAGTAAGTAACAACACCAATACCAACCACCCTTACTAAGAGTAAGTAACAATACCAATACCAGCCACCCTCGCTAAGAGTAAGTAACAATACCCATACCAGCCACCCTCGCTAAGAGTAAGTAACAATACCAATACCAGCCACCCTCGCTAAGAGTAAGTAACAATACCAATACCAGCCACCCTTGCTAAGAGTAAGTAACAATACCAATACCAGCCACCCTCGCTAAGAGTAAGTAACAACACCAATACCAGCCACCCTCGCTAAGAGTAAGTAACAATACCAATACCAGCCACCCTTGCTAAGAGTAAGTAACAATACCAATACCAGCCACCCTCGCTAAGAGTAAGTAACAACACCAATACCAGCCACCCTCGCTAAGAGTAAGTAACAACACAAATACCAGCCACCCTCGCTAAGAGTAAGTAACAACACCAATACCAACCACCCTTGCTAAGAGTAAGTAACAATACCAATACCAGCCACCCTTGCTAAGAGTAAGTAACAATACCAATACCAGCCACCCTCGCTAAGAGTAAGTAACAACACAAATACCAGCCACCCTCGCTAAGAGTAAGTAACAATACCAATACCAGCCACCCTCGCTAAGAGTAAGTAACAATACCAATACCAGCCACCCTCGCTAAGAGTAAGTAACAACACCAATACCAACCACCCTCGCTAAGAGTAAGTAACAATACCAATACCAACCACCCTCGCTAAGAGTAAGTAACAATACCAATACCAACTACCCTCGCTAAGAATAAGTAACAACACCAATACCAGCCACCCTCGCTAAGAGTAAGTAACAACACCAATACCAGCCACCCTCGCTAAGAGTAAGTAACAATACCAATACCAGCTACCCTCGCTAAGAGTAAGTAACAACATCAATACCAGCCACCCTCGCTAAGAGTAAGTAACAACACCAATACCAGCCACCCTCGCTAAGAGTAAGTAACAACACCAATACCAGCCACCCTCGCTAAGAGTAAGTAACAACACCAATACCAACCACCCTCGCTAAGAGTAAGTAACAATACCAATACCAACCACCCTCGCTAAGAGTAAGTAACAATACCAATACCAACTACCCTCGCTAAGAATAAGTAACAACACCAATACCAGCCACCCTCGCTAAGAGTAAGTAACAACACCAATACCAGCCACCCTCGCTAAGAGTAAGTAACAATACCAATACCAGCTACCCTCGCTAAGAGTAAGTAACAACACCAATACCAGCCACCCTCGCTAAGAGTAAGTAACAATACCAATACCAGCCACCCTCGCTAAGAGTAAGTAACAATACCAATACCAGCTACCCTCGCTAAGAGTAAGTAACAACACCAATACCAACCACCCTCGCTAAGAGTAAGTAACAACACAAATACCAACCACCCTCGCTAAGAGTAAGTAACAATACCAATACCAGCCACCCTCGCTAAGAGTAAGTAACAACACCAATACCAGCCACCCTCGCTAAGAGTAAGTAACAATACCAATACCAGCCACCCTCGCTAAGAGTAAGTAACAATACCAATACCAGCCACCCTCGCTAAGAGTAAGTAACAATACCAATACCAGCCAACCTCGCTAAGAGTAAGTAACAACACCAATACCAACCACCCTCGCTAAGAGTAAGTAACAATACCAATACCAACCACCCTCGCTAAGAGTAAGTAACAACACCAATACCAGCCACCCTCGCTAAGAGTAAGTAACAATACCAATACCAGCCACCCTCGCTAAGAGTAAGTAACAACACCAATACCAGCCACCCTCGCTAAGAGTAAGTAACAACACCAATACCAGCCACCCTCGCTAAGAGTAAGTAACAATACCAATACCAACCACCCTCGCTAAGAGTAAGTAACAATACCAATACCAACCACCCTCGCTAAGAGTAAGTAACAACACAAATACCAGCCACCCTCGCTAAGAGTAAGTAACAACACCAATACCAGCCACCCTCGCTAAGAGTAAGTAACAACACAAATACCAACCACCCTCGCTAAGAGTAAGTAACAACACAAATACCAGCCACCCTCGCTAAGAGTAAGTAACAATACCAATACCAGCCACCCTCGCTAAGAGTAAGTAACAACGTCAATACCAGCCACCCTCGCTAAGAGTAAGTAACAATACCAATACCAGCCACCCTCGCTAAGAGTAAGTAACAACACCAATACCAGCCACCCTCGCTAAGAGTAAGTAACAATACCAATACGAGCTACCCTCGCTAAGAGTAAGTAACAACACAAATACCAGCCACCCTTGCTAAGAGTAAGTAACAATACCAATACCAGCCACCCTCGCTAAGAGTAAGTAACAATACCAATACGAGCTACCCTCGCTAAGAGTAAGTAACAACACCAATACCAACCACCCTCGCTAAGAGTAAGTAACAACACAAATACCAACCACCCTCGCTAAGAGTAAGTAACAACACCAATACCAACCACCCTCGCTAAGAGTAAGTAACAATACCAATACCAACCACCCTCGCTAAGAGTAAGTAACAATACCAATACCAACTACCCTCGCTAAGAATAAGTAACAACACCAATACCAGCCACCCTCGCTAAGAGTAAGTAACAACGCCAATACCAGCCACCCTCGCTAAGAGTAAGTAACAACACCAATACCAGCCACCCTTGCTAAGAGTAAGTAACAATACCAATACCAGCCACCCTCGCTAAGAGTAAGTAACAACACCAATACCAGCCACCCTCGCTAAGAGTAAGTAACAACACAAATACCAACCACCCTCGCTAAGAGTAAGTAACAACACCAATACCAACCACCCTCGCTAAGAGTAAGTAACAATACCAATACCAGCCACCCTCGCTAAGAGTAAGTAACAACACCAATACCAACTACCCTCGCTAAGAGTAAGTAACAACGCCAATACCAGCCACCCTCGGTAAGAGTAAGTAACAACACAAATACCAGCCACCCTCGCTAAGAGTAAGTAACAATACCAATACCAGCCACCCTCGCTAAGAGTAAGTAACAATACCAATACCAGCCACCCTCGCTAAGAGTAAGTAACAACACCAATACCAGCCACCCTTGCTAAGAGTAAGTAACAACACCAATACCAGCCACCCTTGCTAAGAGTAAGTAACAACACCAATACCAGCCATCCTCGGTAAGAGTAAGTAACAATACCAATACCAGCCACCCTTGCTAAGAGTAAGTAACAACACCAATACCAGCCACCCTCGGTAAGAGTAAGTAACAACACAAATACCAGCCACCCTCGCTAAGAGTAAGTAACAACACCAATACCAGCCACCCTCGCTAAGAGTAAGTAACAACACAAATACCAGCCACCCTCGCTAAGAGTAAGTAACAATACCAATACCAGCCACCCTTGCTAAGAGTAAGTAACAACACCAATACCAGCCACCCTCGGTAAGAGTAAGTAACAACACAAATACCAGCCACCCTCGCTAAGAGTAAGTAACAATACCAATACCAGCCACCCTCGCTAAGAGTAAGTAACAACACCAATACCAACTACCCTCGCTAAGAGTAAGTAACAACGCCAATACCAGCCACCCTCGCTAAGAGTAAGTAACAACACCAATACCAGCCACCCTCGCTAAGAGTAAGTAACAATACCAATACCAGCCACCCTCGCTAAGAGTAAGTAACAACACAAATACCAGCCACCCTCGCTAAGAGTAAGTAACAACACAAATACCAACCACCCTTGCTAAGAGTAAGTAACAACACAAATACCAGCCACCCTCGCTAAGAGTAAGTAACAATACCAATACCAGCCACCCTCGCTAAGAGTAAGTAACAATACCAATACCAGCCACCCTCGCTAAGAGTAAGTAACAATACCAATACCAACCACCCTCGCTAAGAGTAAGTAACAACACAAATACCAGCCACCCTCGCTAAGAGTAAGTAACAATACCAATACCAACCACCCTCGCTAAGAGTAAGTAACAACACAAATACCAGCCACCCTCGCTAAGAGTAAGTAACAACACCAATACCAGCCACCCTCGCTAAGAGTAAGTAACAACGCCAATACCAACTACCCTCGGTAAGAGTAAGTAACAACACAAATACCAGCCACCCTCGCTAAGAGTAAGTAACAATACCAATACCAGCCACCCTCGCTAAGAGTAAGTAACAACACCAATACCAACTACCCTCGGTAAGAGTAAGTAACAACACAAATACCAACTACCCTCGCTAAGAGTAAGTAACAACACCAATACCAGCCACCCTCGCTAAGAGTAAGTAACAACACCAATACCAGCTACCCTCGCTAAGAGTAAGTAACAACACCAATACCAACCACCCTCGCTAAGAGTAAGTAACAACACCAATACCAGCTACCCTCGGTAAGAGTAAGTAACAACACAAATACCAGCCACCCTCGCTAAGAGTAAGTAACAATACCAATACCAGCCACCCTCGCTAAGAGTAAGTAACAACACCAATACCAACTACCCTCGGTAAGAGTAAGTAACAACACCAATACCAGCTACCCTCGCTAAGAGTAAGTAACAACACAAATACCAACTACCCTCGCTAAGAGTAAGTAACAACACCAATACCAGCCACCCTCGCTAAGAGTAAGTAACAACACAAATACCAGCTACCCTCGCTAAGAGTAAGTAACAATACCAATACCAGCCACCCTCGCTAAGAGTAAGTAACAACACAAATACCAGCCACCCTCGCTAAGAGTAAGTAACAACACAAATACCAACTACCCTCGCTAAGAGTAAGTAACAATACCAATACCAGCCACCCTCGCTAAGAGTAAGTAACAACACCAATACCAGCCACCCTCGCTAAGAGTAAGTAACAATACCAATACCAGCCACCCTCGCTAAGAGTAAGTAACAACACCAATACGAGCCACCCTCGCTAAGAGTAAGTAACAATACCAATACCAGCCACCCTCGCTAAGAGTAAGTAACAACGCCAATACGAGCCACCCTCGCTAAGAGTAAGTAACAACGCCAATACGAGCCACCCTCGCTAAGAGTAAGTAACAATACCAATACCAGCCACCCTTGCTAAGAGTAAGTAACAACACCAATACCAGCCACCCTCGCTAAGAGTAAGTAACAACACCAATACCAGCCACCCTCGCTAAGAGTAAGTAACAACACAAATACCAGCCACCCTCGCTAAGAGTAAGTAACAATACCAATACCAACTACCCTCGCTAAGAGTAAGTAACAACACCAATACCAGCCACCCTCGCTAAGAGTAAGTAACAATACCAATACCAACCACCCTCGCTAAGAGTAAGTAACAATACCAATACCAGCCACCCTCGCTAAGAGTAAGTAACAATACCAATACCAGCCACCCTTGCTAAGAGTAAGTAACAACACCAATACCAGCCACCCTTGCTAAGAGTAAGTATAAACAATTTTTCAATGATCGTATAAGTGGTGGCTTGCTTAAGTATCAGACATAGGTTAAAAAGTGGTCGGAAAAAATACATCAATATTGTATAGGTTTGAATTAATTTGGAATTTATTTATGACTGAGTAAGCTGGGAAATTTATTACTAGGTATGCACTGATAAGAAGATATAAAAAGGGAGGTAATTCATATTGTATGCTCATTTTGCAATGTATTGTTCTACACATCTGATACTTAATTACTGACATAAGATTTCCACAATGAACGATAACATTTAAGATGCATAGTTCATTTTCTGTGTTTTATTCTATGTGTTACTGTTATTACATTAAGAAGGCACATTTTTTAAATAATTAATATGACTCGCAGTTTTCTCATACCGGTGCATTATGCAAATTCCATTTGCATAAAACTATCCTCATAATGTCTGTTTTCTCTATTGGTCTAGTAAATTTGAGTTCGGGCTAGTATAAATACAGATTTGCTAGGTCAAAAATTTGAAGACAAGGACTGAAATGAAGATTAATTGTATAAAAGATTGATTATCGGTGTTTCATAAAACATGAAAGGAAAAAGTAAAGAAGAGAGTGAACATCATTTACAATTTGTCAATGTTAACCTTAGTGTTAATACGATCAGAAAACTAAATGAATGTGGGGAAAATATCATAAAAAAATACCCATTTTGTTGTGACAGTAAATAAATTAGATTGATAACGTTGTTGAGGGTGTCCGTATTTTATCGCCAGACATATGTTCTATCATCAAAAATACATCTGATCACCTAAATTATATATATGAAGTCCGGGTATCAGATACATACCTATTGCCCGTCGTTCAATAACTAATTGCCTTTTAGTATTTGGTTAGGGTTATGATGTTTTACGCCACTTTCAACAATGTTTCAGTTATATCCTGGCAGTCAGTTTTATTGGTGGAGGAAACCAGAGTACATGGAGAAAACCACGACCTGCCACAAGTCACTGACAAACTTTATCACATAATGTTGAATCGAGTACACCTATCCTGAGCGGGGTTCGAACTCACAACGTTAGTGTTGATTTAGTATTTGATATAGTATCATTCACAGTCACACTGACTGATAATTTTCAATGTTAGAATCAGTCTGTTTTTGATACTGACAAAATCACTCGATGAGAGCAAAGGAAAATAGCCAAAATTATCGATAAAAATTTTAATTTTGTGGTAACTAACTGTATTTAAATTACAGGCACAAATTTTGAGGACATAGTTGACTAAATTATAGGCACTAATTAACCTTGTTTAGGAGCACGTATAAATATGGGCAAAAGTGTCGACCAAGCTACTGGAGGTGTCAAAAGTTTTGATGAATTTCAGTTGCAACTTAATAATCATTATATCTCGGGTATAATCGTTTTGTAATTGTATGAATTGATTTAAAGGTTGTGGAGTTGTACCAGCTGACATAGTATTCATCTTGGATTCATCCGGAAGTGTGGGTCTCCCTAATTTCAAAAAGATGTTAGATTTCGTCAAGGGGATGGTTAATGGTTTCGACGTTGGACCAACTGGAGCACATATCGGTGTTGTCACTTTTAGTTCTAAACCTCATCTTGAGTTTCATCTGAACAAATATACTGATAAAGCCAAGACAATCCAAGGAATTTCCAACATCCAATATATATCTGGAGGAACAAATACTGCAGATGCCCTTAAGTATGCACGTCTAACTAGTTTTCTAACTGCCAATGGAGCCAGGGGCGCAGCTTCAAAAATTGCCATTGTTATCACTGATGGAAAGTCCCAGTCACCACCCGCCACTGCTGCTGAAGCACAGAGACTTCGGGATCAGGGTATAACTGTCTTCTCTGTTGGAGTAGGATCAGGTCCAAATTTACCAGAACTCAATTCTATGGCTACAGATCCTAATAACCAACATGTTTTCGTCGTCACAAATTTCGATGCATTGAAACAGATCAAGGGAACACTGGCACAGAAAGCATGCGAAGGTATTTATACGCATCATTTATACGGATCATTTATACGGATCGATGCCAAAATTATGTGTATACAATGTCTGAATATAGTTCATTCAGTTCTTCATAATAATAATAATAAATCCAAACATGTTCAATTAATAATAATTAAAGTTTCAAAATATTAATGCAAAGTACTTATTTTTATACCATTGATAAATTTAATAGTTTGAGAAAGGTGTTTGAAACCCAAGTTGTAAAAATCACTTCTCATGACATTTATTTTGTTATGGAAATTTGAAATGAAGATGTGTTCAAGTTAAAGAAATCAAGTAATTTGAAAATTAAAATAGGAAAAACAATATATAAATATTCTTCACTTTTTATATATGGTTATCAATTATCTGCATCAAGTATTGAAAATCTAGTATTTTGTGTTAAGTTTTCACAAAACAGATATATATCATTGAAACATAATCTTACAATGATTAATTATTGTTTTTGTTTTCAGTCAAAGCCACCGCTACACCACCAGCTAAAAGTAAGTTTATTGATGTTATATATCGTTTTAAAATACCACTATGCCACAATTGTTTATTGGACAACACAAAAGATGATCTGTTTTAGAAAAAAAAGAACATAGAAACGAGAAGTGAATAAAAAAACAAATATAATAGCATTTGACAATGGTGATGTACGTAGTGTATATTCCGTTACCATGGTTGTGAGTTCGAATATTGATCAGGGTGAGGGGTACAACATTATGTGATAAAGTTTGTCAGTGACTTGTGACAGGTCGGTGGTTTTCTCCGGGTCCTCCGGTTTCCTCCACCAATAAAATTGACCACCACGATATGACCGCCACGATATAACTGAAATATTGTTGAAAGTGTCGTTAAACATCTTCAAACAAACATCAAACAAATTATTTTTTAAGTAACGTTATCAACTACTGATAAGATTTATATTCTTCACATTGTTTCCATCAATTTGTCTGTTATATGAAGACTTGGTTGTTATTGTGTGTCTATAAGCTAAATACAGCAAGCATGCTTTATGTACATTGATGCAACGTTTGTTTTAGCCTAATGACTTATGCAGGGGCGGATCCAGGATTTCAAGTTAGGGGGGCGCACTTAAAAAAATTGCACCGAGCGGAGGGAGGTGCGAAATTTTTTGGGGTATTTCGTGTGAAAAATCACGATTTTACGCCAAATAATCATATTTTTCCAATTTTAGGGGGGACGCGCTCCCCCTGGATCCGCCCCTGTTATGTATACCCCTTAAGTAATGTATCACAAGATGAGTGTGAGTCTTGGTATTGAATGCCACATTTAAACACATTTCAGTTATATCTTTGTGGTCAAATCAGGAATACCAGAAGAAAATACTTAGATACTATTTTAGTTACCAAAGACGCTTACGTGTGAACATGCATCTCTTTTTTTCGGATACATTCTTTCAAGTCAGAGTCCAACAGTCCGTGCTATAACCTATAAATGTCGTTTGATTTGACAAACAGCAATATGGCGGATTAAAATATAAAATATAAAATAATAAATGGTTTAACTCCGGACTATATGTATGACATGATCCAACCATACACAGAAAATATTCACGATTATAATCTACGACAACAAATATCGGGGGACAATTTTAGACTACCCTTTTGTAATACTGTCTCATATAGCAAAAGTTTCATCCCTTGTACGTTACGACTCTGGAATGGTCTGCCTGCCTCAACAAAGTCCAGTCCTTCTCTTAATATATTTAAGACAAGACTGAACTCTGGTACAAAAGCCTCGCCTAAATATTTTCATATAGGTGACAGAAAAGAAAATATCATACACTGTCAGATGAGGAATGATGCTAGCAATCTAAATCTACATTTGCAGCAACATCACTTATCTGACAGACCATCTTGCCCACATTGCAATGATCCCTGTGAAAGCCCCTCCCATTATTTTATGCACTGCCCTTTATATAATATTCATAGGCAACAACTTGTTGATTCCTTTAATGAACTTAACATATAATTTACTATTCAAACCATTCTTTATGGAAGTGTAAATCCTGATTATAATCAGAATGTAAAACTTTTTCGTGCAGTACATTCCTTTATTAAGCGGAGCAAATGATTTGATAATAATATAGTAATATAAATTTAATTTTAAACTATAACAGTATTCTCACATATGATGGACCATGATTGTAAATATCGGTACTATTCCTCTCACATGACTAAATTAAATTAACTTATTGATATTCTATTTATAATTTATTTTGTTTTATAAATATATACATGTATATATAATGTCATAAAAAAATTAGTAGATCTCATATTAGCCAAATTGTCGATAAAATCACTTATCAATAACTGACTATATGAAATTTCTGACTGTTATTGTATACTCGAGTTATTTCCCTTTGAGTATGAAATTCTATATTGTGTATTGTAAATATTAACTATATGCATTGTTGATTGTTGCTGTTGCCTTGTGTATGGAGAGGATTTATATAGGCCATTGCCTGCTATCCAATCCATTTCATTTATTTATGAATAAAATATGTTTAAAATGAAAGTAATGTATCACAAGATGAGTGTGAGTCTTGGTATTGAATGCCACATTTAAACACATTTCAGTTATATCTTTGTGGTCAAATCAGGAATACCAGAAGAAAATACTTAGATACTATCTTAGTTAACAAAGACGCTTACGTGTGAACATGCATCTCTTTTTCGGATACATTCTTTTAAGTCAGAGTCCAACAGTCTGTGCTATAACCTATAAATGTCGTTTGATTTGACAAACAGCAATATGGCGGATTAAGACATGTACAGGTTCCACAACCGGGACACTATAGAACATCAGAAAAATGAATGAATTTATATTTGGTCAGGTTTGTTTGGCGATATTAACATAAAACATATTGACATGTAAACATATCGACCATGTCACATGTAGTTTCTGATAGCTGCCATATTGGTGTAATGATATATAGCATATTAGTATGACTAATTATACAGTTACTTACAATGGTGCCTGTTTAATGTTTTTACAGATTGTGGGTCCAAGGCAGATATCGTCTTCCTCTTGGATTCTTCTGGTAGTGTTGGATCCAGAGATTTCGGCAAGATGTTGAAATTTGTCCAAGGTGTTGCAGACAAATTCACCATTGGACCAAATGATATCCAAGTTGGAGTAGACACATTCCAATCTTCAGTTAAAACACAATTCAACATGAACCAGTTCAAGGATAAAAATGCCCTTAAAGCAGCCATTGGAAAAATAGCCTACCATGGTGGAGGAACCCATACTGGACCAGCCATTAAATATATGACAACTGATAGCTTTAGTGCACATGCAGGTAAATATGATTTTGTGCAAGAAAAGTTTGAAGATACCAAAGGGGTACTCAGAAACCGTAAATCGATACAGGACGGACAATGGAATGGCACAACACGACAAGCATTAATTCAGCGCTACAGAAACAAAAAAGATTGAGCAATTCGAACCCCACAAAACATTTGGGGTGAACTCAAGTGCTCTGGAAGGGTAAGCAGTCTCTGCCCAAATAGTGACACTCATACGTTATTAAGCGACACCAACATTATTTTTGGACACCAGTATATGTAAATAAATATAAATATCAAATATAAAGCAAATTGGAGATATTAATTTCAACAATGATCAATAGCAATATAAATTTCTTGACAATGATCAAAGACATTCTACAAGACGAAATTAAATATTGGGTACGATGAGCTATTGTTATTACTTTGCGTCTGTCGTCTTCATCGTAGTCGAGTGTTAACATTTTAATTTCCACTCTTTGTATTAGAAACTATTAGACCTTTTTATACCACACTTGAGATGATTGTTGTTTCTACTAACTGTATTTGTTTAGTAGCAACCAGAAATCCAGCATGACAACCACTGTAAATATTACTGATATGTTGACTGTCCTATTTTTAGGTCACAGAACTGGCGTTCCAAAAATAGCAGTTGTTATTACTGATGGTAACTCAGCAAACCGAGCACAGACTTTCGCAGAGGCCAAAAAGGCACGTGCCAGTGGAATACAAGTGATTGCTATTGGTGTTGGTCATGGTATTAACCAGAAAGAACTGGAAGGAATTGCTAGCTCACCAAAGAGCCAGTATGTCTACAATGCCGAAAATTTCGATGTATTGAATACTCTACAAGCATCACTATCTTCAAAGACTTGTGAAGGTATATATGGGCTCTATACAGTAGTTAAGTTCTATATTTTGCACATTAGTTTCATATTTGTTGTACCTATACAGCGTGAATGATCAAAAGAAAAGTCGTATCAATTGTAATTAGATTTGTTTCTTCAAATGTAAACTAGAGGCCTGTTTTTTAATTCTTAACCATTAACCTGGTTTTAAGCATTTTTATGGTTGAGTGTTTTTTTTACGGTATGGTTTTAACCATGCGGTTAAATGGTTGAAGAACATCTTAATCGGGATCGAAGCACGGTTGAATATGTTTGAACCTTGTTAATTACTAGTATATGTTTGTAATAGGAACATCTGTGTATTATAGACCCATTTCCAAGTTGTTTATTGACATTCTGCATTGTTGTATTTGTTTATAAAGAATTAAATTATTTTATTTGTTGGTTTTTGTGTTGTTTTTGTTTTGTTTGTGTGTTTAAGAGTTGAATTGTTTTATTTGTTAATGAAGAATTAAATTTAATTTGTTAAAAAATAATCAATGAACTAGAAAATTTCTCTTAAATATTGTTCTTCAACCATTGCGTTTTTTATGTATCTTAAACATGTTTATGGTTCATGATGTAAGCATGTTTCAGGTTGTTTTCAACCATAAACAAGTTTGAGAATAAAAAAACAGGCCTTAGGTCTTCTTAAAGAAAGGGAGACAACTTAATTAGGTACATGTATGTACCGCATTTCATTTGCAAAAAAAGTGTTTGAGTGGAGGCTCAGTCTTGACACTAATAAAATTGTTTATAAATTTTTCAATGTAATAATCAGTAACCAATGACCATTGGATGAAAAGAAAACGAAACTACTAACTTGTTGCATGTCATTTTTTTTAATAATATATCCATAAAATACAGAAATTAAGGAATGAACATAGAATTACAGACTAACATAATCAGGTAACAATAAAGGAAACCGGACCCAAAAGGACGGAAAGATCGAACAATATGAACACTGCCAAATTTCTGGGGTTCAAAATACACAAAATGTAGTCAACTTTCGCTGCTGGGCAATGATGTACTGAATGACATCGTGAATAATGCATTGAAATCGTGAAGTACACCACACGACAGAAGTCAATGTAAGCATTAAATTAAAAATTAACCACAAAAAAATGTAGTAAATACGTACAGTGTGATACATATTATGTTTATTTAATATCTATAATGTACCTGAATATTTCGGGTCCAGTGGGGAAGGCATGTTGTATGATTGTCACTTGCTTCAGACGATTATTTATATTTATTTATATTTCTTATCATTCTTTCTTTTAGCATCAACACCACATAATGTTACTAAAGGTAAATATAGTTTTATTTCTTAGTAATCATTTGATTTAATAAATTTATATCATTGCCATTTAAAGCTTATACTACTGGATGCCTAAATGGCAGAACATACGGAAGATTTGCACCAATCTTCCACCGACAATAACTTAGACCATCATTAATCAATAAAGAAGAAACAGGGGGTGGGGGGTGAATGTACGTCATAATTGGAAGCCAGTTTTGTGCCGCTTGAAGGTAAGTTTTTACTTATGGCATGAGTTATTGTAAGGATAACATCAAATGTGATAGTGGGTCAAATGCCCGTTCAAAAACATGTTTTCAAACTCTCAAACACTTCGACAATGTTATTGCCACATGTTGCGAAAACAGTGTCTGACTTAGTCAAAGTGTTTGAGAGTTTGACAACAATTTTTTGAACATGGTTACGCCGTTGTTTAGCAGACATTTAGGGGCATTTGATGCACTATCGCATTTAATGTTATCCTTGCAAAAACTAATGCTATAAGTAAAAACTTACCTTCAAGTGGCACAAAAATGGCTTCCAATTATGACATACATTCACCCCCCTGAGAAAGCTTCATGTGAAAAATAGCAATTTTATGTATTAATGTGAAAAAAAATATCACTGTCTGAATAGTTCCAAAATTAAATGGAAATATCGTAGAAACATGACATCCCTAACACACATGTACATATACATGATTGCTTACTTTCCTGGCTTGGCACTTCAATAAAATGTGACAGGGTTAAACAAGCTTTATGCCCCCCCCCCCCCCCCCCCCCCCCCCCCCCCCCCTCGGAGATATCATACGTTCACCAAAGTATTTTCTAAGATTCTAAAAGTCAAAAACTTTTCCATTCTCCAAGGATGTGGATTGTGGATGTTTTTTTTTTATCTTGTTTCAAATATAACGTGGCTTTCAGCTTTGTTGGTTGAAGTACGCTATGGCGAAAGCCACAGCCTTTTGTAATAACTGCCAATCTTTATTGCATTACTCTTTTACAAAACACGAGACACAATTTTAAAAGGAAAAATTGTACAATATTTATTAAAAAATTTATTGTATGCTAACTTAGACAATGCATACTTAATTAATATCGAAATATTTCAAATCTAAAGCTATAAATTGTGAATAGAAATATGGTATTATAACCAGAAAGTTAAATTTTGTTTGACTAACATTTGTTTGTAGATTGTGGTACGGTTCCTCTCATTGTTTGTTTGTAGATTGTGGTACTGTTGTTGACATTGTTGTTTTGTTTGTTTGTTTGTAGATTGTGATACTGTTGTTGGCATTGTTGTTTTGTTTGTTTGTTTGTAGATTGTGGTACTGTTGTTGACATTGTTGTTTTGTTTGTTTGTAGATTGTGGTACTGTTGTTGACATTGTTGTTTTGTTTGTTTGTTTGTTTGTAGATTGTGGTACTGTTGTTGACATTGTTGTTTTGTTTGTTTGTTTGTTTGTTTGTAGATTGTGGTACTGTTGTTAACATTGTTGTTTTGTTTGTTTGTTTGTAGATTGTGGTACTGTTGTTGACATTGTTGTTTTGTTTGTTTGTTTGTTTGTAGATTGTGGTACTGTTGTTGACATTGTTGTTTTGTTTGTTTGTTTGTTTGTTTGTAGATTGTGGTACTGTTGTTAACATTGTTGTTTTGTTTGTTTGTTTGTAGATTGTGGTACTGTTGTTGACATTGTTGTTTTGTTTGTTTGTTTGTTTGTTTGTAGATTGTGGTACTGTTGTTAACATTGTTGTTTTGTTTGTTTGTTTGTAGATTGTGGTACTGTTGTTAACATTGTTGTTTTGTTTGTTTGTTTGTAGATTGTGATACTGTTGTTGACATTGTTGTTTTGTTTGTTTGTAGATTGTGGTACTGTTGTTGACATTGTTGTTTTGTTTGTTTGTTTGTAGATTGTGGTACTGTTGTTGACATTGTTGTTTTGTTTGTTTGTTTGTTTGTAGATTGTGGTACTGTTGTTGACATTGTTGTTTTGTTTGTTTGTTTGTTTGTAGATTGTGGTACTGTTGTTAACATTGTTGTTTTGTTTGTTTGTTTGTAGATTGTGGTACTGTTGTTGACATTGTTGTTTTGTTTGTTTGTTTGTTTGTTTGTAGATTGTGGTACTGTTGTTGACATTGTTGTTTTGTTTGTTTGTTTGTAGATTGTGGTACTGTTGTTGACATTGTTGTTTTGTTTGTTTGTTTGTAGATTGTGATACTGTTGTTGACATTGTTGTTTTGTTTGTTTGTTTGTAGATTGTGGTACTGTTGTTGACATTGTTGTTTTGTTTGTTTGTTTGTAGATTGTGGTACTGTTGCAGACATCGTTTTTACACTTGACTCATCTGGCAGTGTCGGCAAAGCAAATTTTGATAAAATGTTGGGATTTGTAAAAACATTGGTAAAAGGATTCAACGTTGGACAAAATAACATTCGTATTGGTCTTCAGACCTTCAGCAACAGAGCTACAGTACGATTCAACTTAAATAAATACGCTGACAAAGCAGCAGTAATGAATGCTTTAAATCACATTCCATACAACTCTGGAGGTACCAATACAGGTACAGCTCTCAGAACTATGTACAGCAAGATGTTCACACAGGCTAACGGCGATCGTCCTGGAGTTCCAAACATCGGTATCGTTCTGACCGATGGTCGTTCCAATAATCCACCAGATACTAACAAAGAAGCTGCTAATCTACACAAACACAACATCAATGTGTTCTCTGTTGGTATTGGTAAGGGAGTTGATAATAAAGAACTTGGCACCATTGCTACAGATCCAGATAATACTCATGTCTTTACAGTCAGCAGCTTCGACAAATTACAACAGATATCAGCCGGTTTCCAGGCCAGGGCTTGTCAGAGTAAGTACAATGTCAAATTAAAATCTAAAATGATGTGAAAATCATAAACAAGTGTAAAATTATTGTAAAAGATAATTGTCCATGCATAACACATTGAAATATTTTATCCTTCTTCAATAATGGGAGAATTTTTTTTTTAACTTTTTGGTAAAATGTCGGCATTTGCATTATTTTATCACTGTATTTTTCTGTTCTTTAGATATTCCACCTACTGCAGCAACATTTACACCCACTAGTAAGTATTTTTATATTATCGTATGACGCTGCATGCACTTTTTGAAAGAAGAGTTTGAAGATACCTAAAGGGTAAACAGAAGGATGATCGACATAACACTACAGAACACGAAAGTTTGAAAAACATAAAAACTCTACAAAAACCAGTGGTGATCTTATAAAGCCAAGCATAATATAAAATAGATCTATATTTGACATCTATGTTCCTATTTCTACAATATGAATTTGCTAAGTGGGTGAACGAAGTGTTATTGTCATTTAATGCCAAATGACGTTTTTATACAGCTATTTTATGGCGAAAACAAGTTTTATTTCGATGAGAAGTTTATACTGTCAAATTTCATCTAGACCAACACACTCAGATTTTTAATATCTAGTGATAGGTCACTAAAACAGCAGTCAACGTGAACACAAAGCAATATCATGAGCATATCATATACTCTAATACAATACAAAATTAGAATACAATAAATTACAAAATACGGACTGTCGTGTCCGGGATCATTGTTTAATAGTACCGTTTACATTACCTATGTCAGGGGTGTGCCGGGGGTAGAATAGGCACCAGGTTTCTCCGCCCTAGAGGCACTAGTTCTCTAAAATGGGTCAACCCCGCGGGAACCCCGGGGTATAGAAATGGGACCGAGAGCTTCTTCGGCTTGAAGGGGCGTCCGTCGGTTGTGCGGGATGCATAAATTCACAACCAACCCGTCCTGCGGATGAGACATAAATAAAACCGAAGTCCCGTGTTGAGAGATTGCCACCCTCTCCGCATGTTAAAGAACCCTGTGTAACAGCTCATTATGAGTGGTCCATAAGAGACCTGTTGCACTGGCAAATTTATCCATCCCTACCCATCACCTTTCCTTGTTTCGAGTCCCGTGGCGTTTAAATTTTTAAATGTTCTCGTCCTGAATATAGCTGAAAAATTGCTCGCTGGACGTTAAACACCAACCAATCAATAACCTATGAAATTAGTGCCTGTCACAGCTGTCAGTGCAGTTTTGTACACAATAATACAGCAGTCGTCCAGGCAAATGGACAAACGAGCAAATAAACAAACAAGACCAATTTGAGTAACACTCAGTGGGAATATGATAATTATTCCAATTGTAATTAATGCTTTAAGTATATCTAATAAATTAAAGTGTAACTGGTATAAAAATATTCATAATAATTGAGGGCGGTCGTGGTCGTGATCGTATGGTAGTTGGATTTACAACTAGCTTGTGCAATCAGTGTATACCACCACTAAAGTTGTGAGTTGGAACCTCGCTCATGGTGAGGTGTACTCGATATAACATTATGTGATAAAGTTTATCAATGATTTGCGACAGGTTTGTGGTTTTCTCCAGTTTCCTCCACCAATAAATATGACCACCACGATATAATTGAAATATTGTTGAAAGTGGCGTTAAACACCATAAACCTAAACCCAAACCATAATAATTAAATAACCATAATAATGTTTTCAGAACAACCACCACCTGGTCAACAGGTAGATTCATGCCAGGATCAATTGAGTAACTGTCAGCAGTATGGAAGGGCATCTTGTACTGGACAATACACTAAATGGGCCCAGCAAAACTGTGAAAGATTCTGTGGTTTTTGTTCAAGTAAGTTTATGTTGAACCAACGTAATGTTATCTGAAAAATTGAAATTTATGAACATCAAATATGTCAATGTTAGTTTAATATATCAGATAATGATACATAATATATATAACTACTATTCTGTATTCAATATTAAATTTCAATAAATCAATTACCTATTTATTCTTGTCTCTCTGACACGAAAATCAATAATTTGTTAGATGTTTATAACTAAATAATATTAAATTTGTTAGAAGTATCAGAAGTATTAGTAATGATTTATGGTCCAGAGTAATGGCCTTTACAAATTCAGCCTTCTTATCTAGTAATAATTTAGCTACTAGCATTCACTGACTCTGTAGCTGTCAATGTGCTTATCTAGTAATAATTTAGCTACTAGCATTCACTGACCCTGTAGCTGTCAATGTGCTTATCTAGTAATAATTTAGCTACTAGCATTCACTGACTCTGTAGCTGTCAATGTGCTTATCTAGTAATAATTTAACTACTAGCATTCACTGACCCTGTAGCTGTCAATGTGCTTATCTAGTAATAATTTAGCTATTAGCATTCACTGACCCTGTAGCTGTCAATGTGCTTATCTAGTAATAATTTAGCTACTAGCATTCACTGACCCTGTAGCTGTCAATGTGTTTATCTAGTAATAATTTAGCTACTAGCATTCACTGACCCTGGAGCTGTCAATGTGTTTATCTAGTAATAATTTAGCTACTAGCATTCACTGACCCTGGAGCTGTCAATGTGTTTATCTAGTAATAATTTAGCTACTAGCATTCACTGACCCTGTAGCTGTCAATGTGTTTATCTAGTAATAATTTAGCTACTAGCATTCACTGACTCTGTAGCTGTCAATGTGCTTATCTAGTAATAATTTAACTACTAGCATTCACTGACCCTGTAGCTGTCAATGTGCTTATCTAGTAATAATTTAGCTACTAGCATTCACTGACCCTGTAGCTGTCAATGTGCTTATCTAGTAATAATTTAGCTACTAGCATTCACTGACCCTGTAGCTGTCAATGTGTTTATCTAGTAATAATTTAGCTACTAGCATTCACTGACCCTGTAGCTGTCAATGTGTTTATCTAGTAATAATTTAGCTACTAGCATTCACTGACCCTGTAGCTGTCAATGTGTTTATCTAGTAATAATTTAGCTACTAGCATTCACTGACCCTGTAGCTGTCAATGTGTTTATCTAGTAATAATTTAGCTACTAGCATTCACTGACCCTGTAGCTGTCAATGTGTTTATCTAGTAATAATTTAGCTACTAGCATTCACTGACCCTGTAGCTGTCAATGTGTTTATCTAGTAATAATTTAGCTACTAGCATTCACTGACCCTGTAGCTGTCAATGTGTTTATCTAGTAATAATTTAGCTACTAGCATTCACTGACCCTGTAGCTGTCAATGTGTTTATCTAGTAATAATTTAGCTACTAGCATTCACTGACCCTGTAGCTGTCAATGTGTTTATCTAGTAATAATTTAGCTACTAGCATTCACTGACCCTGTAGCTGTCAATGTGTTTATCTATTAAAAATTTAGCTACTAGCATTCACTGACCCTGTAGCTGTCAATGTGTTTATCTAGTAATAATTTAGCTACTAGCATTCACTGACCCTGTAGCTGTCAATGTGTTTATCTAGTAATAATTTAGCTACTAGCATTCACTGACCCTGTAGCTGTCAATGTGTTTATCTAGTAATAATTTAGCTACTAGCATTCACTGACCCTGTAGCTGTCAATGTGTTTATCTAGTAATAATTTAGCTACTAGCATTCACTGACCCTGTAGCTGTCAATGTGTTTATCTAGTAATAATTTAGCTACTAGCATTCACTGACCCTGTAGCTGTCAATGTGTTTATCTAGTAATAATTTAGCTACTAGCATTCACTGACCCTGTAGCTGTCAATGTGTTTATCTAGTAATAATTTAGCTACTAGCATTCACTGACCCTGTAGCTGTCAATGTGTTTATCTAGTAATAATTTAGCTACTAGCATTCACTGACCCTGTAGCTGTCAATGTGTTTATCTAGTAATAATTTAGCTACTAGCATTCACTGACCCTGTAGCTGTCAATGTGTTTATCTAGTAATAATTTAGCTACTAGCATTCACTGACCCTGTAGCTGTCAATGTGTTTATCTAGTAATAATTTAGCTACTAGCATTCACTGACCCTGTAGCTGTCAATGTGTTTATCTAGTAATAATTTAGCTACTAGCATTCACTGACCCTGTAGCTGTCAATGTGTTTATATTGTCAATGTTTATGATATTGTTCCATGTTTTGGAGTGGAAGTGAATATATACAGGTCTTTTTATTGTTGTTGTTAAAGGTTTAATTATTAAGAGGAGAGGGTTGTTGGGATTCCTATTACATTTATACATGGTGTGGCAATGCAAGTAAATCTCTGGAAATTATGTAAGATCACCATGCAGGGTCAGATTTTATTATTGGATTTATTCATTTGTTATATTGCCCTTCTTTCCTTCTTTGTTGTAAAACCAATCAATATGAAATCAAATGTATGTAATTCACTTAATTCTTCTGCTCAATATATTGGGCGTCATGATTGACAATAAAAGATTTGTATTGTATTAAGGGATAGTCAGACGTTTTATTATCTTTCATGCATATTTTATTTACCTAGATTTTCCGTTTTTAATTTTGTCTGATTGTTAGACCAACAGATATTGCTTATTACTCGATTTCATGTCCATGTAGAATGATTTTAATATGATGGGATTTTATTTCGAGTAACAGCAAATACGTTACATTTACCTGGGTGAATTGTTTTTTTCTATTTTCTGCTTTAAAATGTTTGGCATAGATGATTGTTTTTCCCCCCAAAGTATGTATTGTTGTCATCTGCTAATTGTCTGGTGGAGATTAAACTGACTGATATAATATCGTTTATATAACATAGAAATAGACTAGATTATAAGTGAGACCATTAGGCCACTCTAGTTTCATAGCTTTTGTCCTGATTTTTAGAAGACTGTCAATCCTGGAATTTACTTTACAATGCCATAGTTGTTTGGTTGACCTAGAAGCACAGAATGGCTAACTGTATATAAAAGTTTATTATTAAGATCTATGTCTGTCTCCCGTCTTCTAGGTTTTTCTATACATTGTCAATATGATATCAATTATTTGCACATCAGAAAAGTTCGCCCAGAGATTCACCTTTCCACTTGTTTCTAAAGCTAGTACAAACATATCTATATCTGCCCACAATGTATATATTGTATATATTTAAAAGTGTATTTTGTAGAAAAGTAATCTGATTTGTATCGTTATGATCCTTTTTCTCTTTTGTTTTTCATTTTATTTGCTTTACTGAAGATTTATAATATATGTTACAGCTTCTGTACCTACACTGGCACCACCATGTGAAGATGATGTTAACATCACATGCTCATCCTTCCAGTCAAATGCCTGTAAAGATTATGGACAATGGGCACATGACCACTGTAGAAAATACTGTGGCTACTGTCGTATGTTATCACTTTAAACATATTTTATTAATTAATAAGAAGAGTTTGAAGATACCAAAGGGGTAATCAGAATCTGTAAATTGAAGAACAGACAACACAATGGCCAATGACAATGACACAAACCCGGCAAAAAAAACGGGATTGAACTCAGGTGCTCCGGAAGGGTAAGTAGTTCCTGCTCCACTAGGAACATCTGTCGTGTTAATCTAGTTATTAATTAATAAATAATATTGTACAATAAGATCGATTTCAACATGATATGATACATATAATTAAAGGAATTCCAAAATTAGTTATTTAGACATGTTTTCTGAGTAAGATGTATGATTTGATATACCATATGGAAACTTGTCAAGAATTATTCCATGCTAGTCATTCCTTAAGTGAATTTGGCATTGTTGACCATTGTTTTTTCTGATTAATTCCTATATATTCCGTTGCTATGCGACGCACACAGAGTGACCATGTCCATATATATTTAGATTAAAAGGACAACAGGTACAAGCAACACAAACACAAAGATAAAACCAAGGAAAATAAAAACCAATTAATTTAGATTAAAAACATAGATATCTAATTAAGTGTACACGTCATGTTTCTGGAATAACCCTCATCGGGTACGGTCAAAGGATTGGAAAGACAAATAATTTACAAGTCTTTCGGGTAATGGAAACAAAAGGGCAGATACAAGACAACCAAAATCATTAAACTTTACCTATGCCTAATTGAGATTGACGACCTTAGTTTTAATAATAAAATCACTCTACCGCGAAAATCCAGATCATATGTTTGGTACATGGTAAAAGATTGGAAAGCCAAATAATAAAACATCTTGGTGAGCAAGAAAACCAAATAATAAAACATCTTGGTGAGCAAGAAAGCCAAATAATAAAACATCTTGGTGAGCAAGAAAGCCAAATAATAAAACATCTTGGTGAGCAAGAAAGCCAAATAATAAAACATCTTGGTGAGCAAGAAAACCAAATAATAAAACATCTTGGTGAGCAAGAAAGCCAAATAATAAAACATCTTGGTGAGCAAGAAAGCCAAATAATAAAACATCTTGGTGAGCAAGAAAGCCAAATAATAAAACATCTTGATGAGCAAGAAAGTCAAATAATAAAACATCTTGGTGAGCAAGAAAGTCAAATAATAAAACATCTTGGTGAGCAAGAAAGCCAAATAATAAAACATCTCGGTGAGCAAGGAAGCCAAATAATAAAACATCTCGGTGAGCAAGGAAGCCAAATAATAAAACATCTCGGTGAGCAAGGAAGCCAAATAATAAAACATCTTGGTGAGCAAGAAAGTCAAATAATAAAACATCTTGGTGAGCAAGAAAGCCAAATAATAAAACATCTTGGTGAGCAAGAAAGCCAAATAATAAAACATCTTGGTGAGCAAGAAAGCCAAATAATAAAACATCTTGGTGAGCAAGAAAGTCAAATAATAAAACATCTTGGTGAGCAAGAAAGCCAAATAATAAAACATCTTGGTGAGCAAGAAAGCCAAATAATAAAACATCTTGGTGAGCAAGAAAGCGAAATAATAAAACATCTCGGTGAGCAAGGAAGCCAAATAATAAAACATCTCGGTGAGCAAGGAAGCCAAATAATAAAACATCTCGGTGAGCAAGAAAGCCAAATAATAAAACATCTTGGTGAGCAAGAAAGCGAAATAATAAAAGAATCTTGGTGAGCAAGAAAGCCAAATAATAAAACATCTTGGTGAGCAAGAAATCCAAATAATAAAACATCTTGGTGAGCAAGAAAGCCAAATAATAAAACATCTTGGTGAGCAAGAAAGCCAAATAATAAAACATCTTGATGAGCAAGAAAGCCAAATAATAAAACATCTTGGTGAGCAAGAAAGCCAAATAATAAAACATCTTGGTGAGCAAGAAAGTCAAATAATAAAACATCTTGGTGAGCAAGAAAGCCAAATAATAAAACATCTTGGTGAGCAAGAAAGCCAAATAATAAAACATCTTGGTGAGCAAGAAAGCCAAATAATAAAACATCTTGGTGAGCAAGAAAGCCAAATAATAAAAGAATCTTGGTGAGCAAGAAAGCCAAATAATAAAACATCTTGGTGAGCAAGAAATCCAAATAATAAAACATCTTGGTGAGCAAGAAAGCCAAATAATAAAACATCTTGGTGAGCAAGAAAGTCAAATAATAAAACATCTTGGTGAGCAAGAAAGTCAAATAATAAAACATCTTGGTGAGCAAGAAAGTCAAATAATAAAACATCTTGGTGAGCAAGAAAGTCAAATAATAAAACATCTTGGTGAGCAAGAAAGCCAAATAATAAAACATCTTGGTGAGCAAGAAAGCCAAATAATAAAACATCTTGGTGAGCAAGAAAGCCAAATAATAAAACATCTTGGTGAGCAAGGAAGCCAAATAATAAAACATCTTGGTGAGCAAGAAAGTCAAATAATAAAACATCTTGGTGAGCAAGAAAGCCAAATAATAAAACATCTTGGTGAGCAAGAAAGCCAAAAGCTCGGCTGTGGTTTTCTATGAGGGAGGAGAATCTTAGTTTTGATAATAACAATATTGTAAACTGTAAATTTCAATAATGAATATACATTGTATCTATTAAACCATGTGAGCACCGAGACAGGGAGGATGTTACCCTCTGGGACTAATAGTCCACCATATCAACCAAGTGGTAGTAAAAAAAAAAAACACTTAAGGAATAACCTTCATCAATTGAGATTATATATGTTGTCTATTTATTTGAGATTATATATGTTGTCTATTTATTTGAGATTATATATATGTTGTCTATTTATTTCAGAGAGTGGAGCAAAGGGAATTACAGGATTTTGTAAGTAGTGATTTCAGTTTTATGTTATACTGCTTTCTCAAATAAATCTTTCAACTCTTGGTCTTGTAGAAAATTGTATACATGAAGAAGAAAAAATACCACTTCCTTGTGAAATACTGATTTCATTGTAATATCGTTATAACTATTGTACTATATTTTTGTTTCTAGTAGAATCCATTCCGGCCAAATGAAAAGGAGATCAGGGTCATGGTGTTTAATGCTACTTTCAACAATATTTCAGTTATATCATGGCGGTCAGTTTTATTGGTGGAGTAAACAGGAGTGCCTGGAGAAAACCACTGACCTTTCACAAGTCACTGACAAACTTTATCACATAAAGTTGCATCCTGTACACATCACATGAGTAGGATTGAAATTCAGAACTTCAGCAGTGATGGGCACTAATTGCATAGCTAGTTGTAAATCCAACTACCATACGATCACAACCATGATGGGCCAAAACATGAAAAGGTAATCAGTATATTAGATATAAATAAGTGATAAATAATTATTTTTTTGATAATTTTCCCTTTGATATACACTAAAGTTTTCAGTTCAATTTTAAGAGATGGTGAGGTGTACTGGATCCAACTTTATATAATAATGTATGATATTAACTTGTGACAGGTGGAGGGTTTTCTCCGGATTATCAGACCTCCTCTGCCAATAACCTCTACTAATGGAAAAGCATAACATAATCAGTTATAAACAGTTAGATCCATTTAATATATTTTGTCTGTAATGTACTTGTAGACGGAAGATGTTCCTACAATGGTAAAAAATATCAGCAAGGACAGACGTGGAGTGATGGATGTGCTTATGACTGTACATGTGACGATGCCAGTAGAGGATTATACAGTTGTTACAATAAGTAAGTTAAAAACGTAACAGAAACCAGACGGGGACACTCAGGAATGAACAAACCCGAAACACAGGCAACATTGGGTACAGAAGACACAGAACAAACACAAGCAAAACAAAACACACAAAAAACCCAAAGAAACTAGGTTAATAAGACTGATAGTTTACAACGGTATTATCAATCTTTTATATGGTACTATCACTAGGTCGACAAACGTTCCCAATAGTACCATTGTATAACAACTAGGGAAATACCTCTGTCATAATATAATGGTAGTCCTCAAAGGTGCCATTAAATCAATACATTGTACTAACACTATTTTTAGATTATCCTACGAATGAATTTAAAGGTTTGTGAAAGGAACGTTAACTCAATAGGATTTCTAATCTGATTAAAAGCATATATCTTACTTGTTCCCCATTACTGATATGTCACGTTGTGTGAGATGTGAGCAGATCACATTACGAGTCAAATGCGAGTAACCATATGTTCCATTCAATGAACATTGTGATTGCGAGACTATGAAAATGTTACTACACTGCTACGAGCAATCCGATTGACCGAAAAGTATCATAACCGTATTTGTCAGACCATTATATATTCATGCCGTAATGATGTTTCCTCATATTTCCCATGTGGAGACATATCAGTAAAGGGGAGCAAGTTAAAGATGTGATTTTAATCAGATTGCATATTTCTTTTGTTGTGGGAAGTACATTTAAATATTTTCTAATAAGTAATATATATTATTGAAAATGAAATTGTAAACAGTCTTGGTTTACATTATTGCTTATCACGACAGCACCGTGGACCACAACTGGCACCGCTCAATGCCCTACATAATGACAGAAGTCAAATGAATTATATCTCCAGACTTCCGAGGGAGGGGTTGTCGGCGTTCAGCCAGACTTCTGAGGAAGGGGTTGTCAGCGTTCAGCCAGATTAAAGGGTTCTTAACCTCATTTTTGTATAGAGATATATACATTACCCAAACAAATAAAAATATATTTTAAAATGCACAGATTCGCTTTTACTTAAAAAACCACAAACTCACATAATTTATGATGACATAGTACGTTATTGAATTCGTCTTTTGTTTAATTATTTGATTACATCTGACATTATACAATTAATGACTTTTGATAAGGTTGACATGATGATTTATCAACCCAGAAGAAGTGATAATTACCAAAGATCATCAGGATTTCCTTGTTATAGATTTGGGTACTTGACAGCTATGATACACTAATTGTCTACCTCTCGTGCAAGATTGTGTGGCGATCATAATGTTTGATCAAAAAGGGCGATGTATGGTTTTGACCAATCAAGAAAGCAGATTTTTTTAGTCATTCAATAATCTTAAATGACTATTAATATATACAAAAGTATGGATCTTTAAACTTCTCTTTTTAGATGCCCAGCTTACTACAATCTACCACCACAATGTACATTGACCAAGGTAGCAGGCAAATGCTGCATGGAACCAGTCTGTAACTTTAATCCAACATTCCAAACAACAACCGGTCAGAATGTAGCTAATGTCAATGGAATAAGTATGTACATTCAGATTTGAAAAAAAGGGGGAAATTGGGTGAATTAAGGAAGAAAAATGGACAGAAAAAATAAATGTAAACCATAAATGTTGTCTATGTTTATATTATATTTATAATGTTAATTCTGTTGTTTGTCATGGTTATGGTTAAGGCCACTGGCTCTCTTTTGTAGAACGAGTATTATACAAATAACAAAAATGTTGTCACGAAGATTAATTCTTTACAACACTGCTGACCGATTTATATGCGATGGGATCAGCTTTTTGTTTACATGTGGAAAACACTTGCATGCCCAAATATCTTTACTAAAAAGTGAGCCTGTTTGAAAATATATGATATAATCTAGGATTATCTCTACTATCTGAATGTTTTTTTTCTTATTAGATAAGTGTGTATATGCTGGAAAGTCATACTTCCAGAGTCAGACATGGCAAGTAGGATGTGAATATGAATGTATTTGTGATGACGCAGGAGCTGGTCTTTGGTCTTGTCAATCAAGGTATTTTGTCTCTACTGAATGTGAGTGATCATGTAAAGCTGTATTAGAGATATACACTTTGCCACTGTTGGCCACTGTCTGATGGCCACTGTCTGTTGGCCACTGTCTGATGGCCACTGTCTGTTGGCCACTGTCTGTTGGTCACTGTCTGATGGCCACTGTCTGTTGGCCACTGTCTGTTGGCCACTGTCTGATGACCACTGTCTGTTGGCCACTGTCTGATGGCCACTGTCTGTTGGCCACTGTCTGATGGCCACTGTCTGTTGGCCACTGTCAACAGTGTGGCATATTTTGTTTTTCATTTTGTTGCTTTATCATTGTAATTATATAATATTTATAAAGATATTTTAATTAAAGGACAATAAAGTGGAAATATGTTAACAGTAAATGATATATCATCCATAACTCATTAAAATTAACATACAAGTCATTACCAAATTATCCTAGCATTTTAACAGTTCTCTCAGTAGTTTATGCAATATGACATGTATAACAAGTCATAGGTCTATTAGTATGTAGTCAGTCCTGGTATAAAGGTTGTTGTTTTAAGTTTTGGATAATGATAATGTGATCTAGAAAGCAAACATTTAGGAAAATATGTTTATTTGAAATGTTTTGTTATTACCATTAGATGTCCAACATATGCTAACTTACCAACAATTTGCCACTTGAAACAGACCCCAGGAGAATGTTGTAAGAAACCTGTATGTGAATATAACCAACAGTTTGGTACATTTAATGGTAACGGAATGGTCAGTGGAAAAGGATCTGGTAGGTATTTCCGAAGTCCCTAATTGTTAGTTATAGTAATAAAAATGTTGATAACTGATTAAGTGCATACATGACATTTTTTGAAAAACCTTTATCAGGGCTTAAAAAAAAATAATGAAATGACAAGTAAGTTAAGTCTTTGGGTCCAAGAAAACCAAAGGAATTAAACAGTATAGCCAAAATCGGATAAGGTTATCCATATCTTAGGATAATGGACCTTATATGTCCTTGTGTCCTTTTTCTTTTGGCCATTGTGTTGTCTGTCCTTCATCAATTTACAGATTCTGATTACCCCTTTGGTATCTTCAAACTCTTCTTATAGTTAATAATTACATTATTTAGGAATAGTACTTTCCAATCATAAATACATCTTACAAAACATGTCAGTGCCACAAAACTGACTACTGGGCAGATTGTACCCCCATGGGACTAGTTAGGTAAGGTTTTTGGATTTTCTCACTTTTTACAGCTATATCCTGGCTTATTTGTGGAAACATCCTCCCCAGTTTAACGAATTGACCATTGAAACACATGGTTTTCACAGTTGTGTGGGTTGTGTTAGGCTTGTGGTCCTTAGCCTAGGACCATATCCATTAAAAACACCCATGACACATGGGGTTGGACCATTGGAACAGGTGTACCGAAGGGTATATATCTCTTGCCCTATTAATGGTACTCATCATGAATTCATATTCCCAAACATAGTGCAAAAACATGTTCTCAAGATCATGAAGGAAATATAATTTGATATATTCCATTTGGAAAAATAGCTAATTATTGCCCGTTACTGTTTAAACTTTCTTTTCATAATTTCAATTCCAATACAAACAAAGTTACAATAACATATTCTACATTATTTTTCAGGCCTAGTACATCCAACAGAGCCACCATGTATTAACAAACTTAACAACTGTCACCAGTTTGGACAAGACGTCTGTTCTAAACCAGAATATGCAGGATGGGCCAGTGACAACTGTGCTAAATTTTGTGGCAAATGTGGTATGTCTTGTCTATCGTTATTATAGATACTCTTCTGGAAAGTAAATTAAAAAGAAAAAATAAACAGCAACAACTTGTATATAATATGTAATAAAGTGAAAGTATTAGATAAAGTGAAAGTATTAGATAAAGTGAAAGTATTAGATAAAATGAAAGTATTAGATAAAGTGAAAGTATTAGATAAAATGAAAGTATTAGATAAAGTGAAAGTATTAGATAAAATGAAAGTATTAGATAAAATGAAAGTATTAGATAAAATGAAAGTATTAGATAAAATGAAAGTATTAGATAAAGTGAAAGTATTAGATAAAATGAAAGTATTAGATAAAGTGAAAGTATTAGATAAAATGAAAGTATTAGATAAAATGAAAGTATTAGATAAAATGAAAGTATTAGATAAAGTGAAAGTATTAGATAAAATGAAAGTATTAGATAAAATGAAAGTATTAGATAAAATGAAAGTATTAGATAAAGTGAAAGTATTAGATAAAATAAAAGTATTAGATAAAGTGAAAGTATTAGATAAAATGAAAGTATTAGATAAAGTGAAAGTATTAGATAAAATGACAGAAATGAGTATGTTGTCGTCTTCATTGATAAAATGAAAGAAATAAGTATGTTGTCGTCTTCATTGATAAAATGAAAGAAATAAGTATGTTGTCGTCTTCATTGATAAAATGAAAGAAATGAGTATGTTGTCGTCTTCATTGATAAAATGAAAGAAATAAGTATGTTGTCATCTTCATTGATGAAATGAAAGAAATAAGTATGTTGTCGTCTTCATTGATGAAATGAAAGAAATAAGTATGTTGTCGTCTTCATTAATAAAATGAACTTTTTTAAGATAAAAAGTAAAATTTGAAATTTCTGGAAAAAGAACTTTATTGTTTTTGTGGAATTGGACACCATAGTAAAGACAATTGGTAAAAAAAAATGTAAACGAATGAGCATTGGCCAATGAGATGCTTAGAGTCAAATCAAATGGAAGAAAATTACCCAAATTTTTTTAAGCATAAACAACAAGGAAAAATCCTTTTCTATTAATAAATGTTTAATTGTCTTTTCACTTTTGCAAGTAAGAACATCAATTTACCACATTAAATAATACTTCATTTTATAGGCCAACCTGGTCCCAACGATGTTTGTATATATAAGGGTGTGTCTTATAGACAAGGTGCTACATGGTATGATGGATGTGAACTGGAATGTAAATGTGAACAAGCTAAATATGGATACTACAGATGTAATAAGAGGTATTAAATAGACTATGGTAATATTATGTAGATATAGGAAACGTTTGATGATACCACAGGGGTAATTCAAAGCCGTAAGTCGAAGAACCACAGAAAATGGAATGGCTAAAATAACAAGAACAAAAGGACGAATAATGATATACAAAACACTTCACAGAAAACTATAAATTGTGCAACATGGACCCCACTTAAAAGGATGGTAACTCAGGTGCTCTGGAAGGGTAAGCAGTTCCTGCTCAACTAGTGACACCTGTCATGTTATTGTTAAATGGCACCAATAACATCTGATACGGAATACATGGTGGACACCAGTAACAGATGTATCAGGATCTATTGAATAATAGAGGATGAGTTTGTATACTTTTTAATAGGAGGCCTGTGTGGACAAAAGGTTCAGGTTCGCGTCGGATACCCTTCTGAAGTGTTAAGGTTTCCACACACCTAACCATGGGTGGGGGTTCATCGATCACTTAGGTATAATGGGATTACCTCTCCTTGATGAACATGCTATCTTCATTCAGAATGGTCTTTATAACCTTTTATTTATGCATTATGTAGTTTTTCAAATGATATATTATTTACCCACATACCATGTAACCTCAAATAGTAACAACAAAACCTGGTGAGTTCTGAGTCTGAAAATGTGAAAAGTGTAGCAACATGTCTACCTGTGATGTGTTGGTTCATTCAGCTAGATCTACAAAATTCCAACTAAGGGTGTTGGTCTAGTACAAAACAGACACTCATCTAAAGTAACTTGTCGTGTCTCGCCATTATATGGCTTACAAAATACTACCTTTGTTTTCAAGTACAATCAGTCACTCTCTCAAATGATAATAAATTAGCATAATTACCTGTAAACTATTATCTTTTAGATGTCCAGACTATGTAAATCTTCCTCTGAACTGTCACTTAGTAAAGGTTGCCACAGATTGCTGTAAGAAAGTGGAATGTCAAGGAGGTCAAGGAACATTTGTGGGTTCTGCCCTTACCCCAGGATTGATAGGAAGTCAACCACAGCCTACATTACAGGTCACACCTTCTCCCATGCCAGGACAAGCACCAGGCAAAGTTCCACAGCTTTTACCATCAAAACTTGGTATGCTATTTTCAATGTTGTTTTATTTTGTAATTATTGTGGCATCATTTGTAAGCAGCACTAGGGTATATTATTTATTCTTACATCTCATTTACATATGTTGAATATTTAAATCAATAACACCTTCCTTGATTTATACATTTGAAGACAAAAAATTAAGCAGTGATTTGCGAGTAAGGGAAGATCGGAATACAAAAATAAAAACCAGCGAAAGAAAAAACATGAAGGTGCAACAGTAACCACAAGTGAGACTAACAGTCCCATAAGTGGAACAAAATACATTCGTTTAGCCAATCTGGTTCCTTACCTGGAAGAAGAAGAAGAAGTCTCAGATGCTTATGTTTTCGTATATGATGCATGTAATATTTGGTATAACCAGTTCATATTTGTATAAATTTTCTGGATGTAATATTGCATGCTATAATTTGTATTTCATATTCTGATAACAGTGAACCACATCGGTGGTATAATGGTTGGTGAGCTCGAGTCCAACTAAAGATCATAAAATTGGTATTTGTGGCTTTTTTGCTAAGCATGCAGCATTAAGGAGTAAGAGCAAAGACTGGCTAGCTCAGAATCAGGATTTCATCCGAGTGAAGCAACATTTCTACCTAAGGACTGTTGTTTCAGTGAACTAGCACTATAAAAATCCAACTAAACGTTTTGGTCAAGTACAAAGCAGACATCATCATTATTTCATCTAAATGTAGTTTGTTCTTGCCATGATATAGCTGACAAATTGCTCTTTTGTCATTAGGCAACAATCACTCACTCACCTCATAGCATATCGAAATACAGTTTAACAAATGTATCGCAATATATATTTTCCTTAGCCATATAACGTGTATAAAACAAAAACTTTTTATATCAATTTGCAGATGGCTGCTTTGTAAATGGATCTTTATATCAACAAGGACAGAGATGGGTTGTAGGATGTGATTTAAGCTGTCGCTGTGACGATGCCAAGGCTGGTCGCTATAGATGTGATCCAAAGTAAACTTTCATTTTACTTTTTAATCATAAAAATCATGAATCTGTCAATATTTAATGCATATTTTCTCACAAAAGTTTGATTTCATCCTTTGTAAATGGAAGGATCTCTTTAATATTCTGTGAAATAAAAATTACCAATGTCTGTTGTGTTTGGGTTTATAAGTTTAACAGTGAAATATTTGGTTGAAATTATTGTTTATTATTAGAGTCTGTTAACTACTCAATATTTTTTATGAAACGATAAAACTCCATGAACTAGTAATATATCCACAATAAAACATTATATGTACATTATGTGACGTTGTACGATAATTACTGTCAAATTAACCATATTTTCTAGGTGTCCAGAGTTCCAGGGCTTACCATCAACTTGTCAATTAGTTGAGGATCCCAATGACATATGTTGTAAGATTCCTAACTGTCCAGCCAATGTTAATGGGACTAAAATTATCATCCCAATACCACAGTATGGTCCAGGTTACTCAGGATATGGTAAAGCCCAATACCAACCAGTTACAGGGAGTTATGGCCAAGGACCATCTGGGACAGGTCAAGGAGGGTCGTCATTTACAGGACAAAATCCAGGACCTACAGTAGGTGGAACTAGGAGTAAGTTGCTTTGTTTACATTCTACTAATTAAATTCAATTAATTTACAAATTAAAATTCTAGGGTAATATTTTACAGATATTTACAAGTTAGATTATTTTATTCAGGTCATTGTTTGTCCTTTTGGCTATTACATTGGCCGTCCTTCTCCCATTTATGGCTTCTGATCACCTCTTTGGTATTTTCAACTTTTCTTGAGATGATTGTCATCGTCTCCAGTGGAAGCATGGCTTTTTTTAGAGAATCCTTAATACGAATAAATTTCAAAGAAAGTTTCTTTATATGAACTGCTTACTCTTTGTGAGTACTTCAGTTTTTTGGTGGTGTATGTGTTACTCAGCTGTTCATCTTTTTAGTTTTTTGGTGGTGTATGTGTTACTCAGCTGTTCATCTTTTTAGTTTTTTGGTGGTGTATGTGTTACTCAGCTGCTCATCTTTTTATTTTTTTGGTGGTGTATGTGTTACTCAGCTGTTCATCTTTTTAGTTTTTTGGTGGTGTATGTGTTACTCAACTGTTCATCTTTTTAGTTTTTTGGTGGTGTATGTGTTACTCAGCTGCTCATCTTTTAACTTTTTTGGTGGTGTATGTGTTACTCAACTGTTCATCTTTTTAGTTTTTTGGTGGTGTATGTGTTACTCAACTGCTCATCTTTTTAGCTTTTTGGTGGTGTATGTGTTACTCAGCTGTTCATCTTTTTAGTTTTTTGGTGGTGTATGTGTTACTCAGCTGCTCATCTTTTTAGTTTTTTGGTGGTGTATGTGTTACTCAGCTGCTCATCTTTTTAGGTTTTTGGTGGTGTATGTGTTACTCAGCTGCTCATCTTTTTAGGTTTTTGGTTGTGTATGTGTTACTCAGCTGTTCATCTTTTTAGTTTTTTGGTGGTGTATGTGTTGCTCAGCTGCTCATCTTTTTAGTTTTTTGGTGGTGTATGTGTTACTCAACTGTTCATCTTTTTAGTTTTTTGGTTGTGTATGTGTTACTCAGCTGCTCATCTTTTTAGTTTTTTGGTGGTGTATGTGTTACTCAGCTGTTCATCTTTATAGTTTTTTGGTGGTGTATGTGTTACTTAGCTGCTCATCTTTTTAGTTTTTTGGTGGTGTATGTGTTACTCAGCTGCTCATCTTTTTAGTTTTTTGGTGGTGTATGTGTTACTCAGCTGCTCATCTTTTTAGTTTTTTGGTGGTGTATGTGTTACTCAACTGCTCATCTTTTTAGTTTTTTGAAGGTGTATGTGTTACTCAACTGCTCATCTTTTTAGTTTTTTGGTGGTGTATGTGTTACTCAGCTGTTCATCTTTTTAGTTTTTTTGTGGTGTATGTGTTACTCAGCTGTTCATCTTTTTAGTTTTTTGGTGGTGTATGTGTTACTCAACTGCTCATCTTTTTAGTTTTTTGGTGGTGTATGTGTTACTCAGCTGTTCATCTTTTTAGTTTTTTGGTGGTGTATGTGTTACTCAGCAGCTCATCTTTTTTGTTTTTTGGTGGTGTATGTGTTACTCGGTTGCTCATCTTTTTTGTTTTTGATGGTGTATGTGTTACTCGGTTGCTCATCTTTTTAGTTTTTTGGTGGTGTATGTGTTACTCAACTGTTCATCTTTTTAGTTTTTTGGTGGTGTATGTGTTACTCAACTGTTCATCTTTTTAGTTTTTTGGTGGTGTATGTGTTACTCAGCTGCTCATCTTTTTAGTTTTTTGGTGGTGTATGTGTTACTCAGCTGCTCATCTTTTTAGTTTTTTGGTGGTGTATGTGTTACTCAGCTGTTCATCATTTTAGTTTTTTGGTGGTGTATGTGTTGCTCAGCTGTTCATCTTTTTAGTTTTTTGGTGGTGTATGTGTTACTCAGCTGCTCATCTTTTAAGTTTTTTGGTGGTGTATGTGTTACTCAACTGTTCATCTTTTTAGTTTTTTGGTGGTGTATGTGTTACTCAGCTGCTCATCTTTTTAGTTTTTTGGTGGTGTATGTGTTACTCAACTGTTCATCTTTTTATTGTTTTGGTGGTGTATGTGTTACTCAACTGCTCATCTTTTTAGTTTTTTGGTGGTGTATGTGTTACTCAGCTGTTCATCTTTTTAGTTTTTTGGTGGTGTATGTGTTACTCAGCTGCTCATCTTTTTAGTTTTTTGGTGGTGTATGTGTTACTCAACTGTTCATCTTTTTAGTTTTTTGGTGGTGTATGTGTTACTCAGCTGCTCATCTTTTGAGTTTTTTGGTGGTGTATGTGTTACTCAACTGTTCATCTTTTTATTTTTTTGGTGGTGTATGTGTTACTCAACTGCTCATCTTTTTAGTTTTTTGGTGGTGTATGTGTTACTCAGCTGCTCATCTTTTGAGTTTTTTGGTGGTGTATGTGTTACTCAACTGTTCATCTTTTTATTTTTGTGGTGGTGTATGTGTTACTCAACTGCTCATCTTTTTAGTTTTTTGGTGGTGTATGTGTTACTCAGCTGCTCATCTTTTTAGTTTTTTGGTGGTGTATGTGTTACTCAACTGTTCATCTTTTTAGTTTTTTGGTGGTGTATGTGTTACTCAGCTGCTCATCTTTTTAGTTTTTTGGTGGTGTATGTGTTAATCAGCTGCTCATCTTTTGAGTTTTTTGGTGGTGTATGTGTTGCTCAGCTGTTCATCTTTTTAGTTTTTTGGTGGTGTATGTGTTACTCAACTGCTCATCTTTTTAGTTTTTTGGTGGTGTATGTGTTACTCAGCTGTTCATCTTTTTAGTTTTTTGGTGGTGTATGTGTTACTCAGCTGCTCATCTTTTTAGTTTTTTGGTGGTGTATGTGTTACTCAACTGCTCATCTTTTTAGTTTTTTGGTGGTGTATGTGTTACTCAGCTGTTCATCTTTTTAGTTTTTTGGTGGTGTACATGTATGTATTACTAAGCTGCTCATCTTTTTATTTTTTTGTGTTGTGTTGTTATTATTTTGTCTCTCTGTCTTGTCCTGTGTCTTGTGTTTCCAATGTTGCCAATGTCTCTTGTTTTGTCCATTCTTGATGTAAATTCCAATGGGAGTTTGGTAGAGTATTGGTTATATATTTTTAGAGAGCTCCTAGCATATGTAAATTCCAACAGGAGTTTGGTAGAGTATTGGTTATATTTTTGGAGAGGTCCTAATACATATAAATTTGAAGGAGAGTTTTGATGAAGTATTTATTTTATTTTTCCTAGCACATGTAAACAAAACATGAAAGATGGCGATATTAATTCAGAGAATCATGATCAGATACACATATCTGTCTTTAAGGTGTTCAGTGGTGTTAGACACCAAACAGTTGTAAATCCAATTTTAGATACATAAGCTTTGTAGGACAGAACTGAACAAAAGAAAACTGTCCAACCTTATCACTCGTTAAACAAAACGCTGTTTTCTGTTTGGTCCTCATTTGGAGAAAAATCCTACTCGATAGTTTCATGACTGAAACAAGACTCAATTGTGGGAATGCATGTTTTTTGTAAGTTATTTAACCATTTGGCTGCACATAGTAATACAAATAAACTTTAGAAAACACCGAAGGGGCAATAAAAAAAGGACATCCAGAGAAACTGGCAACATAGGGTACACAAGACGAAGAATAATAAAACAAAAACACAACACAATATGTGTTGGACACCACTATGTACAAACAAACACAAATAGCGTAAATAAGACACGAGCCCTCCAACAAACAACTGGAGGTGAAGACGAAACAAACAGACATGAACGGACAATTATTAATGGTTTATTATACACAATCAAATGAATAAATCACATGACTTGTTACAGATGGTTGTGTGTACAAAGGAAAAGTCTACCAACAAAACGCACAGTGGGACGATGGTTGTGACTATAAATGTACATGTGTAGATGGTTCCCAAGGAAGATATCAGTGTACCGATAGGTAAGTCAGTTTGTACTCACCTCATAGCTATCTTACGTGATAAACTCTGCAAATGACTCGCAAATGAAATGAATGATTGTGAAAAGTAGTATTAAAGACCGATAAATCTGACCCTAATCATATATCACACTGTTTAGTAAGCTATGATTGTTAAAGACTGATAACTCTGACCCTAATCATATATCACACTGTTTAGTAAGCAATGATTGATAGGGTTATATAAGAAATCTATTATTCTGGGGTATTGTTGTTCAATTGTCAGTCCAGTATTAACAATAGATCTTCTCAATGTTCTAATCATAAACGACTAACTATTTGTGTGGTTACACTTTACTGCCATTGAAAGCAAAACATGAGAATACTTCAGGTGCCAATTAATGTGACAATAGAAAACAGCATTAATGTCTGATACATATATTATTTGTTTTGCTAGATGCCCCAATTTCCAGAATCTCCCACCTCAATGTAGACTGGTACCTGATCCTAATGACAAATGTTGTAAAAAATACAGTTGTGATTTCTCACAAAAGATCACAACACCAGCTCCATTCTTTGTCAGAACCTCACCTGCAACTGGAGGAGGTATGTATTCATCCTTTGTTTATACTCCTATGTAGGGGCCATCGTGGTCGTGATCATATTATAGTTGGATTTTAAACTACCTATGCAATCAATGCCTATCACCACTGATGTTGTTAGTTCGAATCTCGATCAGAGCGAGGTGTACAACATTATGTGATAAAGTTTGTCAGTGACTTGAGACAGGTCAGCGGTTTTCTCCGGGTCCTCTGGTTTCCTACACCAATAAAAATGACTTTCATGATATAACTGAAATATTGTTGAAAGTGTCGTTAAAACAAACAAACAAATACTCTCATGAATAAACAACTTGTTTGTTTTTGTATAGAGAAAGAATACTCAATGAAAAATGTTTTACTTGTTTAAATGTAAAGCTGTATCAACTAAATTACCTGTATTTGTAATTATATTCACAAATACTAGTAACGCATGTGATTGTGTGTCTAAAACCATGACCACAGGATATATATCTTTTGATTTGCATTATTCATTTGAAACAATTAAGATTATTTGGAATTGCCATAAACTCATTCAAATGTGGAACAAAGTGTTAGAACAACAGAAACAATGTAATGTTTTTAAAAGATATAACACAAAGATAGTTAAGTCCTTTTTATACACCCGTCTCAAGACAGGCCGTATTATGTGATTGGGTATGGAGGGCGGGCGGGCGTCCACACAGGTTTCCACACAATAACTTTAGTTCTGTATATCAGATCTTTACCAAACTAGGCCACATGATTCCCCTGTGAAAGGGGAAGAACCCTATTGATTGTGGGGGTCATTAGGTCAAAGGTCAAGGTCACTGTTACTATAAATAGAATATTTGACAACAGGGTCGTTTCCACATAACTTTAGTTCTGTATATTGGATCTTTACCAAACTTGACCACATGATTGCCCTGTGGAAGGGGAAGAATCCTATTTATTTTTGGGGTCATTAGGTCAAAGGTCAAGGTCACTATTACTATAAATATAATTTTTGACAACAGAGTCGTTTCCGCATGATAACTTTAGTTCTGTATATTAGATCTTTACCAAACTTGGCCACATGATTCCCCTGTGGAAGGGAAAGAACCCTATTTATTTTGGGGTCATTAGGTCAAAGGTCAAGGTCACTGTTACTATAAATATAATTTTTGACAACAGGGTCGTTTCCGCATGATAACTTTAGTTCTGTATATTAGATCTTTACCAAACTTGGCCACATGATTCCCCTGTGGAAGGGGAAGAACCCTATTTATTTTGGGGTCATTACCATTATACCATTTGATAATTTATATAGACAGGCGTATTTTGTGATGCACACATTTCTTGTTTTCTTGGCCATTGTGTTGTCTGTCCTTCTTATATTTACAGATTCTGATTACCCCTTAGGTATCTTCAAACTCTTTTTATGTTGGAAAAGCGAGAAATCACTTTGGTGTGGTGTGAATTTGAGTAATATTAAATCTTTGTCTCACACATATGTAGTACCAAATTCACAAGAGTCACATACCCTCATATATATTATACATATACCTATAAGTATTTACCTATTAAATTATATGCATAACATACAAATCTAAGAAAATAATAATAATAATAATAATAATAAATTAATAAATAAATGATACATAATAATAACTATTTAATGAAAAGAATTCAAGTGTAAACTTATGTGTATGGTGTATATATATTTTTTTATAAATCCTCTCTGAAGTTCGACCATTATTATTTTACAACTGATGGGTCACTGTGCTTGTTATATAGCATACATTCGAATGCAACTATTACTATGTCAATGGTATGATTAAATTTTGATTTGTTTGTTTCATAAAATGTTGTCATCTTCCAATCAATTTAATCAATCCATAATCATTGTATTAAATTCTTTGTTAATTGTTCTGCCCGAAAGGGCTCCTTAATTGGAAATAAAAATATTTGTATTTGTACCCTCAATTCAAATGAAAACACATTTATTTGTCAAAAAGAAACGTAATATGCCACTGTTTGGTTTCATTTGGTCTCAGAGTACTAATATATTGCAAGTTAATCCGTTATTCTGCTATTCTTTTATATTCTGATCTGGTCGTGGGGCATCTGTGGCCGTGTGGTTAAAATCGTGACTCCTGACCACAAGCCTAACACCATTGAACTTAATTCATGTACTGATATCTATCTCAAATGGTAAGATATCCCAGACATCTACCATCGATGTGGGTTCCATCGGTCATTTCAATATGGAAATACAAAACTGATCTTGTTTGTTGTATAGAATTTTGTACACAACAACACAAAGTCAAATTCACAATCTCATCCTTTTCCTCTTTCATGACCAATCAGCGGATTGTTAATGAGAGTAGCACAAAGGGTTCCACTAGTGGAGCAGGAATGGCTTACCCTTTCGAGCATCCGACTTCACCCACAAATGTTAGTGGTATTCGTGTTCCTCAATGTTTAGGTTTTTGTGTATTGTTTTGTGGACTATTGTATGTCCTTTTGGCCATTGTATTGTCTGTCCATCCATTTCTGACTTCTTCTGATTGTCACTTATGCACCTTTCAAACCTTTCTTCCTATCAAGATCCTTTGTATATTTCAGGTTATATTATAACTTATTATTTATTTACATGTTGTTTTTGTAGATTATTGTGTATATAAAGGATCTTATTATCAGCAAGGAGAATCATGGGAAGATGGCTGCAGTTTGAAATGTCGTTGTGAAGATGCCAGGAACCATTACTATCAGTGTTCAGATAGGTAGGCTATCTATAGTAGGTTATCCATTCTTATCATTAGTTAAAGCAACAGATACCCGTTTCATAGTCTTTTGTTTGACCCGACCTGTGCTCTAACCCATGATCTACACAGATGCGATAAAAATGAAAGAAGATCAGGTGAAAAATCAATGTCCTCTACATTTACAAGTATTTCTATTTGTTTTGATCATCTGTGTATATCCTTAGTTAATGCAGATTACTGAAGCAGGTTCCTAATAATCTTGTGTTGACCAAAATATGTTATACATTTCAATTTAGCATAAGAGTAATTTTAACTCTTTTGTTAGGTGCGGTAAATTTGATAACATCCCACTTGGATGTCAGTACGTCCCAGACCCAAAAGACCCAACCTGTTGTCGTGTTCCACAGTGTAGTGTAACAGGAACCGTTGGACAAGGCACTAGTGGGTTTAATCCTGCTGGATTTACTGGCAGTTTTACTGGATATGGCAAACCACCATCTCTAACAGGAAGTGGCAGTCAGATATCACAGACTGGCTATTCAAGTATGTATATGTATATTGAATATCTTTTCTACCTTTATTTGTGTTACACATCATAATGGAAAGCAATTTCAATACGTCCCTACTTGTTTGTAGGACTTCCTTTACTTTAAATATCTTTCAAATCAAATTTTCATGCATCAGTTAACAATACTAAAACGTACTAAAAATGATGATAAAAACTGAACAGAACCAGGAAGAACTCTAAATGTTATAAAATCAAAGAATCAATGAATGTTATTGATGGTTTCAGTTTATCATTTCAGATGCCTGTATTTATAAAGGAAAGATTTACCAACAAGGACAAACTTGGCATGATGGTTGTGATTATGACTGTGAATGTATCAATGCTAAATCTGGACAGTACAGATGTTCAGACAGGTATTATTGTGTAACGATTTTACTAGGCAGTCATAAGAAAAAGTTGAAGATACCAAAGTGATATTAATCAAAAGCCGTAAATCTGTGAAGGATAGAAAATGGAATGGCCGACAGAAAAAGGACAAAGGGACAACAAATTATCTACAAAACATTACATAGAAATTACAACTAAAGATCTAGCGATACTGAATCTTATTCTTGAACCTTATACATTCATCACGACATAATTTTTTTTATCATATATAAGAGAAAGGTACCTTATAACACTACATTGTATATATTTTTGTATGATTTTTTTGTTATGTGTATATTATCTACAAACAAAAACAAAAATACAAGTCATTTAAACAAAGAATATTATATTTAGATGTCCAAGATATGGTGCCCTGCCACCAAATTGTCACCTGACCAATGATATAAGTGACAGATGTTGTCAAAAGGCTGAATGTTCCCCAAAATCAGCTGGTGCATGTGTAGATAAGATTTCTGATTGTAACCAGTATGGACAATACACCTGTAAACCACCCTATGAAGGATGGGCAAGAGATAACTGTGCAAAATACTGTGGATTCTGTGGTAATTCTGGTTAGTAAATGATGATTTACTTTGATATGAATAATGCATTCTAATTGGTTGATCCGCCTGGAGAAAAATTGGATATTCTTTATAACCGCCAATGACAAATTCAAATACCGGTAGTCTTATGAAATAATCACAATTAAAATCAAGGAATCGTTAAATTTTGTTGTAAAAATGAAATTATAAGGGATATTTGAAATGTTTTAACAGGTTATATATAACCTGGTTTGGAACAGCTATGCTTTTCATAAAGCGTTTCAGGGTTTATTGAGCATAAACTGCCCCAAACCAGGTTATAACCTGTTCAAAAGTTGAAAATATTCCTTAAATGTATTCAACTGTTATCTTTATAGTTCATCTATATTGTCAAGAGATGTTAGTGCTATATTTGATGACTTCCTCTACTGGAATTAGAACATGAATTATTATTTTGGGAAACTTTTATTCAGTATTCCATTGGATATTTTGCTTGTAAAACAAATATTTTTTTATTCAAATGTTCATGATTTTCATATTCATTCTGTGTTGTAATTAAATGTAAAAGCAATAATTCATGCTCCAATATAAAAGCACTTTGTTAGTATAATATTCTGCTATCCATTTCTGTGTTAACATGTAACCGATGTTTATTTTATTTTATCTTTTTTAACTAATTTTTGTATCTAAAAACTAATATACTCACTACATGTATATATGTAATGTAATGTGTAGTATTGTTTGTGTGTAGTATTGTTTTGTGTGTATTAAATGTATGCAAGCCTCATGAATATCCTGGACTTCTGAGGTCATATGTAAACAGTAAAATAGATTTAATAAAAAAAAAAAAAAAAAGAAGCACTTTGTGACCCATAAGCAATGTCTTTCATCTGTCTCGCAATATCTTGCAACCTAAAACTTAATGTTCTGTACATCGTCTTGTGATGATATAGACATGATTTGAGTTTTGATTATTTTAACAGGTCGAGTGACTACCCCTGCTCCAAGCACAGTGTGTGCAGACCAGATCCCAAACTGTAAGGACTATACATCTACTGTATGTACAGGACAATATACCAGTTGGGCACAGTATAACTGTCCAAAGTTCTGTAATTTATGTGGTAGGTTGGTGCAGAATGCACTTTTATTGTTTTTATTGACAATTTAAAGGATTGTTGTAAATTTATGATAAGCTTTCTTTTAATGGTATTTTGTACAACTTAAAAAATAAGACGAAGGGGAACAAGTTGAAATTTATGTATAAAAACACAGATACATTATCACTTGTAAGACTGAGGAAAATAAGTCGAACTACTTCGCGTGTAAGTTCAAGCTTATTTGCTAAAATTAACATGTACATGCTAGGTGCTCAACACATTTCAGGATTCTGTTTCACGATGTATTCACGTGTTATTATTATTAACGCTAGTATATGAGGAAATAAATGAGTCATTTCCAGGGTAAATATCAAACAAAACCACACACTCTGATAACATTGACATTCTTCCACAGATTAGTAATTTCACAGGTGTTTTCTATCGATAGGTAAAAGCTTGAATATACTAAAGAGGTAATCAGAAGGTGTAAATCTAAGGACAGTCAATACAATGGCTAAAAGAAATGATCTTCAAAACAATGATCTACAAAACACTACACAGAAAACTCAGGATTGGGCAACACAAATCCTACATTACAATTTATATTTACCCAATCTGTTCTATAAATATAACAGTGTAATTTATTTCATGTTTAAGGTAAGACTGGTACAGGTACGGGTGGAACTGGTACAATGACCGGAACCGGTACCGGTGGAACTGGTACAATGACTGGCACTGGTACCGGTGGAACGGGTACATCAGGAGGAACCAGTAAGTATAGAAACTAGTAGATCTCCATCTTATTCCTGATTAATTTTGTGATATATTTATTCATGATGTGTATCGATGTGAATTATGAAAAGAAAGTTTAAAAGGTAATGGTAAAAAATTCCACCAATATCAACAAAATGAACAATGACCTCATACCTCAACTCATTGAACATAAGAACGATCATGTCATATGACATTGGAAATCCAGGTCGCGGCTTGGGCCAGGAAAAACCATGTGGCGGTGTTTAACCGATTGACATTCGAACTCTCACCTCTTAATAATTGGATCCACAACTACTATATATAAACAAACGATAAAAAAAACCCTGCAATAATTTGCTTCCACTCAAGGAGACCACATACTATCAAAAAATGAATGACAACATAAACATGGACAGTACAACAGTAGTGTCAATGAATGCTTGTAGTTAACTAACTACTAGATAAGAAGGTAGAATCTGTTGGTAACATGGACAGTATAACAGTAGTGTCAATGAATGCTTGTAGCTAACTAACTACTAGATAAGAAGGTAGAATCTGTTGGTAACATGGACAGTACAACAGTAGTGTCAGTGAATGCTTGTAGTTAACTAACTACTAGATAAGAAGGTAGAATCTGTTGGTAACATGGACAGTACAACAGTAGTGTCAATGAATGCTTGTAGTTAACTAACTACTAGATAAGAAGGTAGAATCTGTTAGTAACATGGACAGTACAACAGTAGTGTCAATGAATGCTTGTAGCTAGCTAACTACTAGATAAGAAGGTAGAATCTGTTGGTAACATGGACAGTACAACAGTAGTGTCAATGAATGCTTGTAGTTAACTAACTATTAAATAAGAAGGTAGAATCTGTTGGTAACATGGACAGTACAACAGTAGTGTCAATGAATGCTTGTAGTTAACTAAAGTAGCTAGCTAACTACTAGATAAGAAGGTAGAATCTGTTGGTAACATGGACAGTACAACAGTAGTGTCAATGAATGCTTGTAGTTAACTAACTACTAGATAAGAAGGTAGAATCTGTTGGTAACATGGACAGTACGATAGCAGGGTCAATGAATGCTTGTAGTTAACTAACTACTAGATAAGAAGGTAGAATCTGTTGGTAACATGGACAGTACAACAATAGTGTCAATGAATGCTTGTAGTTAACTAACTACTAGATAAGAAGGTATAATCTGTTGGTAACATGGACAGTACGATAGCAGGGTCAATGAATGATTGTATTTTACTGTGTACCAGCTAGGAAGATAGAATCAGTTGGTTTGGCGCTTTAAAATCTGATTCACACCACCATTTCTTTAGAAATGCCTGTACCAAGTCAGGGTCATTACGGTTTTCACAGTTTTCCGGTTGTTGACTGATTTTGTCTGTTTATATATGTATGAGTTTTGACTTTCCCTTTGTTAGATTGTTCGGAGTTCGGTAATTTTGTTATTACCCTTATTTGATATATACCATTACTCTTAAGATGAAAACATTTTACTGATACCTTTAACAGATTTAGTAATGTACTTATTTATAGCTACTATTTAATTCCTACTTTCAATTTCATTAACATTTTATATAACCAATGAAATTATATGTTAGGCTTAAAACATATACTTGACCAGTAACAAGATACAGTGTAACTTGTGCAATTCCGACATCCTGGACAATCTGACACATTTCCCTGGTCCCTTGGTGTATCGGATTAGACAGTTTCCACTGCAGTAAACACATATGTTCTGTCAAGATCTGTTAGATATACATGTATATATATATTGATGCTTATCTTGCCTAATCTTCATTTGCAAAACTTCTCAACACTTTAGGTGGAACTTGCCAAGACGTCCTTAAAAACTGTGCAGAATATACCAAGAACTCTTGTGTTGATCCTTATACCAACTGGGCCAAACAAAATTGTGCTAAATTTTGTGGATTCTGTGGTGAGATATATACTTCACTGTAAAATATTTTAAACCTGTATAAAAATGCTCAAATGTACGGTTGTCAATTTATAATATTATTTATTGAATACCTTACATAAAGTAATACATTGTAATATAGCATATATAGGGATATTGCACTAATAAACGTCAGAAAAAACCAAAGGGGCAATCAAGAATGGACAATCCAGAGACACTGGAAATATTGGATATCCAAGACACAGGAGGAATACATACAAACCACAAAAACACAATACAGAAAACCAAAACATTAATAGACGGACCCATAATACCATAAATCTGGGGTGAACCCAGGTGCCTGTGAAGGGTAAAGAATTCCTATTAAAGTTGTTGTTGAACATCAATCAATCAATCATTCTTTTATATATCACTTGTCTTGTTTCTTTTGTCTTCAAACATGTTGCAGGTTTGTTATAGATTCTAAGCATCACTTCAGACTGTATATAGCATAATTAGAAGTAATAATTGTCATGCTTTCATCATCATATTGTTATTGCCAGGACCCCAGGGAACAATGACAGGAACAGGAACCCAAGGTGGCATGACTGGTACAGGAACAGGGGGAACTGGAACAGGAACCCAGGGTGGCATGACTGGTACAGGAACAGGTGGAACTGGCACAGGTACTGGAGGAGGCTTCATAACAGCATTACCTGGACAAAGCTTTACAGGAAGTGGTTAGTGGTTAGAATCAAGCTTGTTGTAAATATATTCCTTGTGGTCGGGACTACTTTTTGACCATCATGGGGGCTTCAATAGTAACTATGTCTATGTCAACAAATCGTTCTGATGTCATTTTATAGTCCTGTTTCAGAGATTAATTTTTTTCTTGGTTGGTTTTATGGTGTTTAGCGCCACTTTCAACAATATTTTAGTTATATCGTGGCGGTCAGTTTTATTGGTGGAGGAAACCGGAGGACCCGGAGAAAACACCCCATCTGCCGCAAGTCACTGACAATCTTGATCGTATAATGTTGTACTCTTTGCCCTGGGCGGGAGTCGAACCCACAACATCAGTGGTGATAGGCACCGATTGCATAGGTAGTTGTAAATCCAACTGCCATACAATCACGACCACGACGGCCCCTCTGAGAGATTAATAGACAGGAAACAGTAATACATATTATTTTCACAAACTAACATGTCAAACTGTATTAATTTCTCTTGAGACAATTTAAATGTAAACATATACAAATGCTTTAGTATAAATTTCTATCAAAATCATTCTTTAAAATAAAAAGACGTATTCACCGCGGTAAATCTCACATGTTACTATTTTTGGAACATGGGATTTCTTTTAGGAACATTCTATTTTAATCAACCAATGAAAAAAGTAGTTCATTTGCCACATTCGTCGATACAAAAACAAAATGTGGTCTATAGATGCAGACGTACCGCCGGTGCCCAAAACCAAGATTTGCCACTTTGTCGGATGGAACATTGGAAAATATATTAAATGATAAAGATTCAGATAATAACATGATGATGTAAACAATAATGTAACTCTATGTCAGGACAGTGGACATGTAACTTTTTTATTTCAGAATACCACTATTTCCTCAACATATATAATACAACAATTACTGTCTTGATTCTGTAAATATGTGGATTTATTGACTTTTGAAAAAAATGATATTCACTGAGCCTGAAAGTCAATAAATCCACACATTTACAGAATCAAAACACAGTAATTGTATATTATTCCCTGGCAATATTTATTTATGGATAAAACTAAATTGTTTATGTTGATCATGTGAATAGTGCTGAATTGTGAACGTCTGTGGCGAGGGTCAGAATAAGAAAAGCTGTCAAAAACATTTAAAATTCAAGGAATGGATAAAAGTTTTAACGAATTCAACTCCGATGAAATATGATGTTGATTATTAATATTTTTCTTCAGATATTTACTTTGGTCCTAAAAGAAAATATTACATTTATCCTTAAACTGTGTTTTAAGTAGATTTATGATATGATAACCTTTTGTTCAATCATATAGCTTAGTGTTGCAATAAAAAAATATTAAACTATGAGAAAGAAATATTTTAATTAAGTTTTAGTACTGATCATAAATACCATGACCTGCACACATAAAATACAACATACAACAATTAATAAGAAACAATTTTGTCTATAGTGGTGGTTGAATGATCTGTCAATGTTTTCTGACACTTTCCATTATCTCCATTTATTTGTGATAGCTAAAACATCCATCCACAACAAAAATGCCTATTTCAATTCAACCCTATATAAAACATCCATCCACGACAGTGCCCATTTCAATTCCACCCGATATAAAACATCCATCCACGACAGTACCCATTTCAATTCCACCCTATATAAAACATCCATCCACGACAGTGCCCATTTCAATTCCACCCGATATAAAACATCCATCCATGACAGTGCCCATTTCAATTCAACCCTATATAAAACATCCATCCACGACAGTGCCCATTTCAATTCCACCCGATATAAAACATCCATCCATGACAGTGCCCATTTCAATTCAACCCTATATAAAACATCCATCAACGACAGTACCCATTTCAATTCCACCCTATATAAAACATCCATCCACGACAGTACCGATTTCAATTCCACTCAATATAAAGCATCCATCCATGACAGTGCCCATTTCAATTCCACCCGATATAAAACATCCATCCACGACAGTACCCATTTCAATTCCACTCAATATAAAGCATCCATCCATGACAGTGCTCATTTCAATTCAACCCTATATAAAACATCCATCCACGACAGTACCCATTTCAATTCCACTCAATATAAAGCATCCATCCATGACAGTGCCCATTTCAATTCCACCCGATATAAAACATCCATCCACGACAGTACCCATTTCGATTCCACTCAATATAAAGCATCCATCCATGACAGTGCCCATATCAATTCCACCCTATATAAAACATCCATCCACGATAGTGCCCATTTCAATTCAACCCTATATAAAACATCCATCCACGACAGTGCCCATTTCAATTCCACCCTATATAAAACATCCATCCACGACAGTGCCCATTTCAATTCAACCCTATATAAAACATCCATCCACGACAGTGCCCATTTCAATTCCACCCGATATAAAACATCCATCCATGACAGTGCCCATTTCAATTCAACCCTATATAAAACATCCATCCACGACAGTACCCATTTCAATTCCACCCGATATAAAACATCCATCCACGACAGTACCCATTTCAATTCAACCCTATATAAAACATCCATCCACGACTGCCCATTTCAATTCAACCCTATATAAAACATCCATCCACGACAGTACCCATTTCGATTCCACTCAATATAAAGCATCCATCCATGACAGTGCCCATTTCAATTCAACCCTATATAAAACATCCATCCACGACAGTACCCATTTCAATTCCACTCAATATAAAGCATCCATCCATGACAGTGCCCATTTCAATTCCACCCGATATAAAACATCCATCCACGACAGTACCCATTTCAATTCCACTCAATATAAAGCATCCATCCATGACAGTGCCCATTTCAATTCAACCCTATATAAAACATCCATCCACGACAGTACCCATTTCAATTCCACTCAATATAAAGCATCCATCCATGACAGTGCCCATTTCAATTCCACCCGATATAAAACATCCATCCACGACAGTACCCATTTCGATTCCACTCAATATAAAGCATCCATACATGACAGTGCCCATTTCAATTCCACCTGATATAAAACATCCATCCACAACAGTGTCCATTTCAATTCCACCCAATATAAAACATCCGTCCACGACAGTGCCCATTTCAATTCCACCCAATACAAAACATCCACCCACAACAGTGCCCATTTCAATTCCACCTTATATAAAACATCCATCCACGATAGTGCCCATTTCAATTCCACCCGATATAAAACATCCATCCACGATAGTGCCCATTTCAATTCCACCCGATATAAAACATCCATCCACGACAGTGCCCATTTCAATTCCACCCGATATAAAACATCCATCCAGGACAGTTCCCATTTCAATTCCACCCAATATAAAACATCCATCCACGAGAATGCCCATTTCAATTCCACCCAATATAAAACATCCATCCACGATAGTGCCCATTTCAATTCCACCCGATATAAAACATCCATCCACGACTGCCCATTTCAATTCCACCTGAAATAAAACATTCATCCACGACTGCCCATTTCAATTCCACCCTATATAAAACATCCATCCACGATAGTGCCCATTTCAATTCCACCTGATATAAAACATCCATCCACGACAGTGCCCATTTCAATTCCACCCGATATAAAACATCCATCCACGACAGTACCCATTTCAATTCCACTCAATATAAAACATCCATCCACGATAGTGCCCATTTCAATTCCACCCCATATAAAACATCCATCCATGACAGTGCCCATTTCAATTCCATTCAATATAAAACATCCATCCACGACAGTGTCCATTTCAATTCCACCCAATATAAAACATCCATCCATGACAATTCCCATTTCAATTCCACCCGATATAAAACATCCATCCACAATAGTGTTCATTTCAATTCCACCTGATATAAAACATCCATTCAATACAGTGCTCATTTCAATTCCACCTGATATAAAACATCCATCCACAACAGTGTCCATTTCAATTCCACCCAATATAAAACATCCATCCACGATAGTTCCCATTTCAATTCCATGCGATATAAAACATCCATCCACAACAGTGCCCATTTCAATTCCATCCTATATAAAACATTCATCCACGACAGTTCCAATTTCAATTCCACCCGATATAAAACATCCATCCACAACAGTGCCCATTTCAATTCCACCCGATATACTATTCACTGTATGTTAAAGACAATCAATACAATTTATTTATTTTTATTGCAATTTATACCGTAAGACATTATGTTATCGAATTAATAATTCTGCCATTCAGCAATTCTGTTATCCACCATTATGATGCTTTCTAGGTGGCGGATGTTATTATAAAGGACAACTCCACAAAAGTGGTGAACAGTGGACAGATGGATGTGATTACAACTGTACATGTTCTGATGGATCACGTGGACTTTACACATGCAGAGCCCTGTAAGTATATTAATCGGTAAATTGGACATTTTCTCTTTGATCTCACCGAGTGATATTGTCAGTATAACTCATAGTGACTCTGATACTGGAAAATATTGTTAAGTGTGATGTCACATTATGACGTTTAATACCAAACAATTGAAGGTCTCGACATGAGTTATCACATGGCATCCTATCGGACTCAATGTGACATGAGTGATAATCTCTGTCTTGACCTTCAAAGCTATTTTTATTATTAAAGTTTCTCCTTCAATATTAAGTATTTTACATCAATATCTATGCAATCAATGCCTATCACCACTGATGTTGTGATTTCAAATCTCGGACAGGGCGAGGTGTACAACATTATGTGATAAAGTCTGTCAGTGACTTGCAACAGGTCAGTGGTTTCCTCCACTAATAAAACTGACTGCTACGATATAACTGAAATATTGTTGAAAGTGGCATTAAACACCACAAAACAATCAAACAATCAATATCTGAAAGGTACATATAACAGGAAAACATCCCTGTCCAAGCGTTTTATAGGGGTCAAGATGATATTTTGAGATTGAAAAGGGGGTGTAATGTATGTCAGATTAAATAAAATACAATTAAATTGATAAATTCTAATTTTGTATTACCTTCTCAAATGAATCATTTCCTGATTGAATTTGTAATGGTCTGCAAATACAGTTACTTATTATTTTGTATTCGAAAGTGAATGGTTTATCACCGGGTTTACAAGACTAATGTCACTAGTGGAGCAGGAACTGCTCACCCTTCCGGAGCACCCGAATTCACCCCTGGTTTTTAGTGGAGTTTGTGTTACTCGATCTTTATTTTTTTGTGTATTTTTCTAATTCGTTGTTTGTCCTTTTGTACTTTTGGCCATTGAGTTGTCTGTTCTTCTTTGATATACAGATTCTGATTACCCCTTTGGTATCTTCAAACTCTTCTTTAGCTATTTATTTATTATTGAACTTTTTAACTATTATCAAAACAAAGGTTTTCTTTTCTCATGCTTGTGTGACCTTAGCAGATTTTTATTATCCTGCTGAGGGCCTTTGGTTTACCTGCTCCAAAAAAATTATCTCCCTTTTCTTTTGACTTTGCATGTACATGATGAAGGGCCGTGCAACTAGTTTAACCCCGACACTTTTTATGACAGTGCCTGTACAAAGCACGGAGAGTGAGCTGTTAATTATTTATGTGTTATGGGTATCAATTTTGCCTCTCGATGATATTTCTATTGGATTTTGGAAGTGTTCCATCTTTTCTTTTATTACTATATTGAACATTACATGTACTTTGTTACAATGTTGTTTTTAAGAGAATACAATACACCATTGTAACGGCAATTAAAATCAACAATTCATGTTCATAGTACGATTGGACATATGTTTTACTGTATCTAAAATATTTAACACAAGGTTGAATACTCATGCAGAACATAATGGCCAAGACGCTTAATGACAGAAAATGAAACAAATGCAGATTGGATAAACATGAATCCTTCACTAATAGTAATAAACAGTTAAAGCTTATTTTAAAATTTAAAACAATCTTGCATGCATTATTTTTTCAGTTGTGGTACATACACCAGTCTCCCACAGGGATGTGTATTACAAAAGCCACAAGGTCAATGTTGTGCTGTACCTGTGTGTCAAGGACAAGGAGGTACTGGCACAGGAGGAACAATGACTGGTACCGGTGGTACAGGAACTGGTGGATCTGGTACCTTTACTGGTTAGTTTTTTATTCTCTTTGCCAAAACAATGTCTGCTTTAAATAGGGGTCTGACCTATAATCCGACAGTCCGATAGTCCGATAGTCCGACAGTCCGATAGTCCGACAAATGCTTTATTTCTTTGAAAGTTAACACTATAACATGTGTAATATGGGGCCAGAAACCGAACCGTTTACTCACCAAAGAAAGGTCCAGAAAATCGGAAACACGATATCATAGACGGACAAACAATTGGCAGGGCCACACAAGAACTCAAAAAACACATATATGAACAACACGGACTCCATAAAAACCTGGATCCAGTCGTGATGAACCGGTAGTGTAAGTATCCCGTATATTTTTTAGTAGCGACTACTTCAGGCTTTATTCAAGTAGCGTGTAGCCAAGTCCAGCCAAGAAAAGTCACTATTGAAAAGAAAGATGAAATAAATTAATACAAAAAAATAAGAAATGCAAAATAAAAAAGGAAAAGACAAAAAGAAGAGCGTACCAGTGTCCCCCGCCCTTTATCATCGAATATTTATGTTAAAAAGCAATGTCGACACATCAATAGAGCTGGATACAATAAAGTGTGCGAATTGATTGATTGATTGATTGTTTGTTTGTTTGTTTGTTTGTTTGATTGATTGATTGATTGATTGATTGATTGATTGATTGATTGATTGATTGATTGATTGATTGATTGATTGATTGATTGATTGAGGTCGAGCAAGCAATATTTCAGTCATATTCAGGATGAGAAAAGTTTGTAAGAAAAAAATCAGAAAGAGGGGACTCTGGGATGGGTCAACATGGGCAACGACTTAACACGGGAACTTGTTCTTCTGTCTCTTCCGACGACAAGTTGGTCCTATTTATATTCCTCAGGATTCCGACGGGTGATCCTGCTATAGTCGCCTTCTATGACAAGCGCATATATATAAAAAGTTACGATTGAAGGAATTTTCCCTAAGTGACCCCTTATATCACGGAAAGAAACAGCATTGGAATATGACAAAATAAGCAACTGTGCCATGATACGCCCCCCCCCCCCCCCCCCCCCTTTATGTCAATTGAAGGTCAGTTGCTCAGCATGAGAACAGTAATTAATATGCTGGCATTTTTTAAACCAATTAATTGTATATACCATATGAAAACTGGCATTTTCCAAACTGACTAAAATCACACCTCTCACTTGCTCCCCTTTTTATCAATACAATGTATGTCACGACGTGACCTATCAGTAGAAGAGGGAACAAGTGAGAGATGTTATCGTACGAGGAGTGGACGGACGGACGAATAGCGGTATGCCATAATAAGCCCGTATTTTGACGGGTGTATAAAAATGAATGGCCCATATCCTGAAATTACAAATATATCATTTTTGGCCAAATTATTTTTCAAAACTTTCATCAGTTTAAAGCATTTGTCGGACTATCGGACTATCGGACCGTCGGACTATCGGACTGTCGGACTATCGGACTGTCGGATTATAGCTACGGCCCCCTTTAAATATATGATAATTATTATGGATTCAACCTCCTTCTCAAATTACCGCTTCAGTTGTGTAATGGTTTGCCTCAAGTGCGGTGGATCGTGGGTTTGAGTTCCTGTCAGGTCAAAACAAAGACTGTATAATGGGTTCTTTGCTAAGCACGCAGCTTTAAGGAGTAAGAGCAAAGACTGGTTAGCTCGGACCCAATCAGGATAATGTACCCGAGTCTACCATTATGCATACTTGCTGACTGCTGTTTCAGTGAGCTAGTATTATAAAGATCCAATTAAGTTTATTGGTCTAGTACAAAGTGGGCATCATTATCTTTTCATTGAATGTATCTTGTTCTCGCCATGATATAGCTGAAAAATTGCTCATTCTGCAACGATCACTCAATCGCTTCTGATAAACTTTCATCTATGACTTGTTGGTTGGCTATAGACATACCAGATATTTACTGTATAAAAAAAACCGCATTACATGTCAACAAGGGGCCGTCTTGGTCATGATCGTATGGTAGTTGGATTTCTAACTACCTATGCAATCAGTGCTTATCACCATTGATGCTATGAATTTGAATCTGTGACTTTCAACAGGTCTGTGGTTTTCTCCGGGTCCTCCAGTTTCCTCCACCAATAAAACTGATTGCCATGATATAACTGAAACATTGTTGAAAGTGGCATTAAACACCATCAAACAACAAACATGGCAACAATGCTGTAAACAATTATCGTCTTGTACAACATAAATATATATTGTATAACAAAGTGAGTATGTGAGATATGCCGTAGCGTGGCTAGGTAAATGAATATTTGTGACAGTAAAACAAAGACTGAAATCGGCAAAGCTTACAATGCAAAATTTGCAAAATGTATTTGACGCCAGATGATGTTGGTCTGAAAACGTGTATAAATTTCTCTTTTTTTTTTAAAATTATTATTATTACGAGCATATCAATTCATATTGTAGATGTGTTTAATATGTTATAGGGCTGTTACTTTAACAATGAGTTTTCGTTATTTTAAGGTCAAGGTACTGGTTGCCTGTTCCAAAAGACAGGAAAAATATACCAGCAAGGAGAACATTTTGACGATGGATGTAAATACAAGTGTACATGCACTGATGCTTCCAGGGGATATTACACATGTCAAAACAAGTGAGATTTTTCACAATCATTTTGTCAAGAAGAATTTGAAGATACCAAAGGGGTAATCAGAAACCGTAAATCGAAGAAGTACAGACAACACAATGGCCAAAAGAAAAAGGACAAAAGGACAAACAACGATCTGCAAAACATTATGCAAAAACTAAAGATCGAGTAACACAAACCCTACTAAAAACCGGGGGTGAACTCATGTGCTGCAGAAGGGTAGACAGTTCCTGCTCCACTAGTTGCACTCATCGTGTTAATCTAGTCACAAACCCGGTGATAAGTCATGAACGAGGAAAGGACCGGGAAGTGTTTACGACAAGTGGAACTTCTCCGTGGTCATTTGTGACACAGATATTCCATAAATGGTTGGCCGATGCAAATCAACATTTTCCGACCTTATCCAAATACATTATCTTTTCATATGATAATCTAAATTTCTTTTTGATGTGGTAATCCAATTTTCCACCTGTAGCAAGGCCTATCCCAATACCATATTTTTACCTGCCGATTTATTGTATGTTCTCGTCATGAATGAGGCTACCATAAAGCTAAACTATCATTAAATAACAATCAATCAACCTGTTTCATCTCAGGGGTAGGCCTAATGAAACAGTATAAGCTGAGTAAAATTTCAAGAAATGTTTATAACTTCTATTATTATACTTTACTATAGAAACCAAGCAAGAAATAATTAAGATATTTTAAAGTTTTATTCCATGGAACAAGAAATAACTCATTATTCCCACGGCAAACTGAACTTATTCATATAACTGTGAGGGAATCTGCACGTAGCACAAAATAACTGTTTGAAATTGGCGCACTTTTGCATGTCGAACCAATAACTAGTTATTTCCCTCAGCACGTCGAACCAATAACTAATTATTTCCCTCATATTAATTCAGTATAATAATACAGTTATGTCCTTCATGAGAAGTTAATATCCATAATGATTAAATCTCGAAAGGGTTATTAACTTCTCATGAAGACCATAATTGTATATTATTGTCAAATATGATTAAACAAATAAAAAAAACTTCATTACAACTTGAAAATCAATATAAAATAGTCAAATAAAAGTAAACAAGGAATAGAATTACACAGAAATAATAACATCACTTTAAATAAGGTAAAAGGTATAGGCAATGGTTTGCATTTGTATGCACTTGAAAATGACATGATAATTCAATAATAACCAATGTTAGTGGGGATTGAACAATAACTACTGAACTTTTGTGTCAGACATGTGACGTACATTGTGGAAGATAGCAGTTTTATCTAAGGGTTTAGTAAGATAACGGCTACCAGGAAATATCACCAACTATTTCATTTACCAGCGATTGTCATTACAAATCAAACAGAGATACATACAACACCAGACCAATACAACAACGTGAATAATTTGTTGAATAGTCACCCGATCTCTGTACATATCGCATCTCGTTGTTAAAATAAAAAAATCAATTAATCAGTGTTGTATTTAAGGCTGCCGGATGGTTATGGTCACTGACTTCTGTCCACATGTTTAAAGCCACTGTCATGGGTTCGCGACCCGATACCCATCTAACTAGTTAAGGTGTCCAGACTCCTACCCAAGACCAGGATTTTAATTGGTCAGCTCTCTACAACGATCCTTGCTTTCTTCTCCCTGAAAGCTTGGTAGTAACAAAATAGCTGAACAATTGCTGAGAGTGACAATAAACACTCAAAAGTCTAGTAATACAGTTAGTTACTAACATGTTAAACATTGACAGGTTTATGTCTGTTTCAAAAGTCTAGTAATACATTTAGTTACTAACATGTTAAACATTGACAGGTTTATGTCTGTTTCAAAAGTCTAGTAATACATTTAACTACTAACATGTTAAACATTGACAGGTTTATGTCTGTTTCAAAAGTCTAGTAATACATTTAGTTACTAACATGTTAAACATTGACAGGTTTATGCCTGTTTCAAAAGTCTAGTAATACATTTAGTTACTAACATGTTAAACATTGACAGGTTTATGTCTGTTTCAAAAGTCTAGTAATACATTTAGTTACTAACATGTTAAACATTGACAGGTTTATGTCTGTTTCAAAAGTCTAGTAATACAGTTAACTACTAACATGTTAAACATTGACAGGTTTATGTCTGTTTCAAAAGTCTAGTAATACATTTAGTTACTAACATGTTAAACATTGACAGGTTTATGTCTGTTTCAAAAGTCTAGTAATACATTTAACTACTAACATGTTAAACATTGACAGGTTTATGTCTGTTTCAAAAGTCTAGTAATACATTTAGTTACTAACATGTTAAACATTGACAGGTTTATGCCTGTTTCAAAAGTCTAGTAATACATTTAGTTACTAACATGTTAAACATTGACAGGTTTATGTCTGTTTCAAAAGTCTAGTAATACATTTAGTTACTAACATGTTAAACATTGACAGGTTTATGTCTGTTTCAAAAGTCTAGTAATACAGTTAACTACTAACATGTTAAACATTGACAGGTTTATGTCTGTTTCAAAAGTCTAGTAATACATTTAGTTACTAACATGTTAAACATTGACAGGTTTATGTCTGTTTCAAAAGTCTAGTAATACATTTAACTACTAACATGTTAAACATTGACAGGTTTATGTCTGTTTCAAAAGTCTAGTAATACATTTAGTTACTAACATGTTAAACATTGACAGGTTTATGCCTGTTTCAAAAGTCTAGTAATACATTTAGTTACTAACATGTTAAACATTGACAGGTTTATGTCTGTTTCAAAAGTCTAGTAATACATTTAGTTACTAACATGTTAAACATTGACAGGTTTATGCCTGTTTCAAAAGTCTAGTAATACATTTAGTTACTAACATGTTAAACATTGACAGGTTTATGTCTGTTTCAAAAGTCTAGTAATACAGTTAACTACTAACATGTTAAACATTGACAGGTTTATGTCTGTTTCAAAAGTCTAGTAATACAGTTAACTACTAACATGTTAAACATTGACAGGTTTATGTCTGTTTCAAAAGTCTAGTAATACATTTAGTTACTAACATGTTAAACATTGACAGGTTTATGTCTGTTTCAAAAGTCTAGTAATACATTTAACTACTAACATGTTAAACATTGACAGGTTTATGTCTGTTTCAATTTTTTTTTCTTCCAGATGTGTAACATGGAATTTGCCAAGTGTGTGCAAGTTGAATCCTCCAGCTCCAGGAAAGTGTTGTCAGACACCAAACTGTCCACCATCCGTAACACTAACATATCCACCAGGATACACAGAGGAATAACTTTGACATTTTGATATAATCCAAGACAAAATGCATTTTCCTCTAATAGATGTATGAGAGAAAACATTTACTTTGTAAAATAGAAATAAAAATTATAAAAATATATTCTGCATATATATTTTACACTTTATTGTTCAAATAAAGATTATATATAGTATATAAATTAGGATCAATGATACATCAACAAGTTTTCAAGTGTTTGGTGTTGACCACTCTGTGATGCATTTCCCTATTTGTTTGTTTGTTTGTTTGTTTGTTTGTTTGTTTGTTTACAACTTTATGTATTATTGAATATGCACCATTTTCAGGTCAACTAGTGTTTCTATTAAAATACTTTAAACTATATTCAATATATATTTAAATTTTTGTTCTCCCTCCACGGGATTTGAACATCCATCATTGATACACTGCAGCACCAATCGCTTAGCCTTATGTCCAGTGCCCTAGACCAATCGGCCACATCTGCTAAATAGAAATATAGCTTCAATAGTCGAAGTGTTACATTGTCTCGTAAGCCGAATCTAGGGATAGACAGCATACACGAGTTTAAGGGTGTGTAGATAATATATATATATACACACACTCTTAAATATTTATCAATTATGGACTTTTTACGAGGTCAATATGTTATATATGGACCTGTTAGGATTATTTTCGTCCTCGGTCAATATAATCCTAACAGGTTCATCATATATAACATATTGACTGAGTAAAAAGTCCTTAATCTTTATATTACATATGTTTTGCAATATTATTATTTAAATATCAAAATTTAGAAATTTTATGAAAACTGGAAATTTTGAACTTTAAAAAAACAATGCTTTTTTTTTAATTTGAGAATTTTGAAATTTTTTGAAATTTTTGAATACTGATAAATTAACAAATTTTCTTATCGTCTGCTGAGGAACTGGCGCTTCCGCAATGTTGTTTACTACAGATGGAGTGTAAACGCGGTCCGGAACGTACAATATCCGGATCTAAATTTAGTAACATAGCGTCAATATACTTAAAAATAGAAACATAGCGTCAATATTTTTTAAAAATAGAAACAAGACGTCTGGTTTCTTCATAGTGGAAAACATACATTAAATATTCTGTATATCACGTGACTGACTTAGCCAATGAAATTGTACGAAAACCACATCATATGTAATATATAGCAAATAGTTCATGGCACTGAGGGTCATATGGCAGTATATGGACCGGTCTGTCACCAAAAAAATATTATATGGACCGAAGCTTAGTCCATATAATATTTTTTTGGTGACGGACCGGTCCATATACTGCCATATGACCCGAAGTGACATGAACTATTTGCTATATTATACTTTTTATCTAAAATAATAATGCAGGTACCGTTCCGGAATCGAATCGAAAATGAGGCAGTCCAGTCCCGGTCCATATAACGTTATATTGACCGGCTGCGCTAACAAAGACAAATAGGGAAAATAAAAACGTAAAGTATAATATATATATTTATATTGCTGGTAGATATTGAAATATAAAGTTAAAATCCTTTTTCTTTTGGCTGTTGCATTGTCTTTCTTTAAATTTACGACTTCTTATTGCCCCTTAGTAATGTTCAGAACGAAACTTTGCGACAAAAGAGATGATTTAAATTTTCCCATTGTGAACTTTTCATTCATAACTAGCAACATTCCAGCAGCACCTGCATATGGAGTATATATATCTCAGTTGATTTGATATTCCAGAGCTTGTGGTTCCTATCAGGATTTCCTTGATAGAGTGTTGTTGCTAACAAGGAAGCTACTGAAACAAGGGTTTCTCTTAGTTAAGTTGAAGTCGTCACTTCGATTAGATTAACACGACGGGTGTCACTAGTGAAGCAGGAACTGATTACCCTTCCGGAGCACCTGAGTTCACCGCCGGGTTTTAGTGGGGTTCGTGTTACTAGGTCTTTAGTTTTACATGTATGCTTTGTAGATCGTTGTTTGTCCTGTTTACTTTTTCTTTTGGCCATTGTGTTGTCTGTTCTTCTTTGATATACAAATGTACGAATTCTGATTACCCATTTGGTATCTTCAAACTCTTCTTACGTCGTCACCATGACTTGGTTGACCGCTATGGAATATCTGTGTCACAAATGACCACGGATATGTTCCACTTGTCGTAAACACTTCCCGGTCCTTTCCTCATTCATGACTTATCACCGGGTATGTAACTAGATAAACACGACGGGTGTCACTAGTGTAGCAGGAACTGTCTACCCTTCCGGGGCACCTGAGTTCAGGGCTGGTTTTTAGTGGGGTTCGTGTTACTCGATCTTTAGTTTTATATGTATGTTTTGTAGATCGTTGTTTTTTCTTTTTACTTTTTCTTTTGGCCATTGTGTTGTCTGTCCTTCGACATACGGATTCTGATTACCCCTTTAGTATCTTCAAACCCTTCTTATTCTGCCTAGTTACCTGTTATATAATCAATTGTCTATTAAAAGGCGCGCGACACGATCTGTGTTGTAATTGAGTGCTCATATCACCCAATATACGAAATTTCTTCACTTACTCTATGCATGAATGATCTTTGAGACTTGAAACCTTTTGACATCCAGAAGATCACAAGAAACATTTTTAAAATTAGATATATTTTCATAGGGAATTAGACTATATAAATATATATTATACATGAAATTCAATATAAGGACTCGGTGTTCTATTAGCCAAACTACTCATCCAGCTATTTCTGAAGGTTGGTATTTTATTCACATGTAGAAAACACTAGTACCACCGCATCCTTTTACTAAGAGTGGAAGTATGGGTCCTTAAAACTAGCTTATACAGATCGAAATCATTCAATTGTTAAGTTTTTAATCGACAGCATGTTTGTTCTGTTTGGGGACGAGCGTTTCAACAAACGATTGGTATTCAAATGGGTACGAATTGTGCTCTGCTACTCGCCGATTTGTTTCTACATATTTATGAGGCAGACTTTGTTTTGTAATTTGTTTATTTTTCCAAGAACAGATTTATACATACATGATTCTATATACACAATGTTTCAGTACACAAAAGTTACAATGTAAAAAAGTTGATCTTCATACCTCTTGAAATTCAAAATTAGCATTTTAAGTTATACATATATTTTAGTATTATAGATATATTTTAAATATTAACCACTCAATACCGCCTCCAGATCTAACCATTTTCTTTTAACATGTTCCTTTTGTACTGGGGACAGATATATCATTGATGCCTTTTCAATATTAATAGTATATTTCAGGAATTCCGGACCACCTTCTAAATTAAGGGCCCTGCATTTGCATCTGCAGACATATATATAGTATTTCAAAATAATTAAAACATTGTTGATTGTGCCCTGGGCTGAACTGTGTTCAGTCAGGCCAAGAATTATGTCCTTTGTATTAAAGGGTAAGCTAACACCACAGATTTTCAGGAAATTGCCAATTGCTAACCAAAAGTTCGGAACATAATTACATTCCCAAAAAAATGTCAACAAGACTTTCTTTGGTTTCTGTGCAAAATGTACAGAGCTCAGTTTCTTTTAATCCACATTTATATAGAAAGGAATTTGTAATTAAGATTCTATGTATAAGTTTATATTGAAAGTCTTGTAATTTAGTAATAGAAAAGGGTATACAGTAAATGAAACTCCAATCTTCCATAACAACCCCTGTATGAACTTCCTTTTCCCATTTACTTTGTATGTTTAAAGGAAGCATTTTTACATTTAACATGTATTGTTTTGAAAAGTATTTACATGGCTTATGGTCCCTTTTCAATCTATCAACAATGTCATTTTCAATTAAGTCTAATTTTCCTATCCCTCTTTATCAAAAGTTTCCATCCATGTGGAATGTCACTTAGAATACTGAAATATTCTATAAAATTTAATCTATTATTATAGTGATTTATAAATTCCTTTTATGTAAAAAGCATTTTATTTTCTTATATTAAATCATTTACAAAAAAGACACAATTTTAACAACATATTTTGTTCATACACATATCACCACCTATTTTAATCAAAGGATTTAATCATATGGGCTGGCTCAAGACGTGTTGAATATCCACCAACTTCCCCTTTTCCTGTTTCAACACTGATAAATTTAAAAAAAAAAAACATCTTTCCAAAAAGGGTTAACTTTTTCTGCTATTTTTTCTAGACCCTCTTTACTCAAGTATAATATATTACTTCCTCCCCATTTTTGTATATAACCTAATAAAAGTACTTTCCATGGTGAATGATTGAAAGGGTCAAGTAATTTATGAAGCCATGACATTTTAAGTGCTTTGTAAAAGAATTGAATGTGTGTCATTTTTAGTGCCTCCTTCATATTCATTGATAATAACAGATCTCTTGATCTTGTCCTTTTTACCATTCCATAAAAATAATAAAATATTTCTTGAATATCATTCAAAACTGAATCTGGAGGGTTTGGTAAAACAGTAAGGCATTGAACTAGAATAGGAAGAGCTAGGGTCTTAATAACAGTAACTTTACCAATATATTGTTATCGACGGACTAGCGTAGCCTACGTGTACGTTTATCCTGTGATAAGTTTATAAGGTGTTACTCTGGGGTCTTGTTTTGTTGTGTAGTTGTCCACTTCCAGCATATATACAATTAAGCGTATACATGAAAATATATTTATTATGTCCCGATTCTGCATTTCATTTATATAATTCAATCCAGAGTAACAATAAATATACTTAATACATAAAAAAATAACCCTGATGGATGCTGGTCTTCCGAATCCCTACTAGATAGATTGTATTTTAACATTGTTCTCACTTTAATGTTAAGAATATAATGGCTGCTATATAATAACGTTCTGTATAAGGTTGTTAAAGTGGCGGGATATATTGTATCTTAAATTCATATTCAATAACGAAACTCTCAACAAAGGCTGAAAATTTGTAGTAAACATTGGACTGGTTCCTAATTAACAAGATAAAAATGTCGACCTCTTGCTACTAAAATGGTAAATATTTATAAGAATATCGGCTCCCTGGTATCGACATTAACTCAAGTTATCTTATTCCAAAATGTTAATTAATATACGTAATGGAGTTATTAATATATTTGGTTCAGAGAACCGTTAACTCTGTATCAAAATGTATCTTGTACTTTGTATATTAGACTCAGTTATGGCTTATAAATCTAATATCTATGTGATGCGTTCTTGACGACAGTCAGATTAGAGATGTCAAAACGTCAAATCGACGCTGTATTTATACCCTCCGGCAAAATCATTACGCGGCTCACAGAACTGAAAATCGCTTATTACTTATTACTAACAATTATATTCCTGGCTCACGGCATAGAATATGCATCTAGTTTCATAAATCGGTGAAAGTTTGTCGTTACATCAATGAAATAGCGAAAGTTAATAATAAAACGATAAAATTCCCTATCGAAGAACCTAACTATAACGTTTCTGTGTGACGTCATTTTAACGGAAAATAGTCCCTAAGCGGCACTTAATAAAAATACTTATTACATGTATATTACATGTATATTTCAATATTCAACAACCTAATTATGAAAATGGAAGGCCAGCCATTAATTTATAATAACAATTTACTTGAATCTAATTCTTATTCAAGTTATTATCAAAATACGGTAAACCGGGAGTAACCATTCAACAAAATGGCGACCTCCTTTTAAATGAACAAGCACTGACCTGCCACTATGGAATTTCTGAGAAAGCACACCGATAACAGTGTCATTGAACCGTTAAAGTTAATGAATAGGTAACTGAACTTATGTTTTACAAGCTCTTTAGTCCGTGAACATGTGAAATCAATCTAAATACGTAAAATCGTGATCGAGGTGCCTGAACATTTCGAGTTGAATTCTACCGCAACTGAAACTTATTAATCATGACTCATAATACAGTATTTGGCAATGATTTAGGTAATTTCTAAAATAATACTGACCGGAATTAATAATAATCGATAAAATAACTAGCCAAAGGTGTCTTAGTGTATTATTACCATCTAAGACTTACATATTTTAGAAATTTAACCCCAAATTCTTAAATGTCAGATAGTATGTACATTAATTTTATAAAATTAATGACACATATAATAAAGCTTAGAACCGTACGTTTATAACAATATGTAAGATCTCTATAAGACCACAAGTTTAATATTTTAGTGTTTTTATCAGATTCGGTCCATTATGGCTTTCTTCAAAAAGAATGAAGATTACCTAAAAATTTAAAAATTTCATAAAATTTCAATATTTCAAAAGTTTCAAAAAAATTCAAAATTTTCATTAGATTTCCAAATTTTCAAAAAATTTCAAAATGATAAAATTTGCAAAAAGTTTCAAAAATTTCAGTTTTCATAAAATTTCCAAATTTTAATATTTAAACAATAATATTGAAAAATGATAAAACAATCATAGCCTACCATTTCGGTCAATACTATGGCCTTCTTAAAAAAGAATGAAGATTACCTAAAATTGAAATTGGTTGGTTAATAAAAGTATTAAGAAATGGGTGTTTTCATAATGGACCGGTTATATGTCATCGGTTAAGTCATAATGGCCCTCGGAAGGTTGTATTTGGCCCTCGGCGTTGCCTAGGGCCAATACAACCTTCCTTGCCGAGGGCCAAATACAATCTTCCGAGGGCCATTATGACTTAACGGAGGACATATAACCGGTCCATTATGAAAACACCCATTTATTAATACTATAATAATGATTGCTAAGGCGATTTCGGGTTATCATCTAATATCAATGAGGAGTCATCAGCATATTGACTTAATAAAAACTCGGAATCATTTATTTTTACACCTGTTATTTCTAGGTCGTTTTTTATTGCAGCATTGAGGCAGACTTCCTTCAAGGGTTTCTCAATAATAAAGATAGAATTTTAGCCCAGACCTTTAATTCCAGATTCCGCTATTTATAGATGATGTTCTGTCACTGAACAATTCTCGATTCGGTGATTATCTACATCGGAATCTACATGAGCTTGAAGTTAAGGATACTACTGATACTCGAATGTTTGCTTTTTACCTTGACCTTCACCTTGAAATCGAGTAAGGATGAAGATTAAAAACAAAACTCTATGACAAACGCGATGATTTCACTTTTCCAAAACTTTCAAATACTAGTAGTGGCACGGCGATGTTAAAACGTTGGCTCCTACGCACAATCGTTCTTACTAATAAATAAATAATAAATAAATAAGCTTTATTTAGAGTCGGCATGGTTAAAACAACATACAACATAAGCTCTGTTGAGCTTTTAACCGACATACACAGACACAGAATAAATAACAAATAACAAGCATGCAACATACAGCTAAAATACAAGACTAAGTAAGCACTACATGTAAAATACTAACAGTTACAAGATAAGCAACAAATCAGATTAAAAGCTGATGTTATAAGCTAAACATACCAAGAGCTAATGTAGCAAACTATGAACAACTAAAAGCTGATATTATGAGCAAAGCATAAAAATTTTATAAGCACAATAAATAAAAACTGGATATGACCTAGATGGTAGAAATTTAAACAAATTTAAAAGTCAGCACAAACTGAACATTTACATACATTTCCATTCCAAGAGTTTAAAATATTTTTAAACTGATTAAAATTGGAAATTTTTCTAAAATCATCAGGTAGGTCATTCCATAAAACAGCTGCTGCATATTTAAAACTATTCTTACCGTAGGTAGATGTTCGCACCCTAAGTATATCTACAATATTGGAATATCTAAAATTATGTCGACTTGGATCGTGCACTGGTGAACTGCAGCCACTAGATGTAGCTGGTAATGACGAATAAGGGTAATAACAAAATTACCGAACTCCGAACAATCTAACAAAGGGAAAGTCAAAACTCATAAGTATATAAACAGACAAAATCAGTCAACCGGAAAACTGTGAAAACCGTAACGAATTTAAGGTAGCACTATACAAAGATTTTTTTCCTCCAATCTTCCATCTGAAAACAGCTGTAACTTTCTTAATATTGCATCAAAATTAACAAATGAGGTACCATTTGAAAGAAGAAAGATATATCTTTCCACTGATTATAATATTATGATTATGCAACAATTACATAATTAATTATTATACAATTAGTTGCAAAATATTTGAAATGAAAAAAAAAATGAAATGAAAATCTTGATGTGTGCACTTGACCAAAATTAGCTGTTTCATGTTTATTCATATGGTAAAACTTTTTACAATTTCTTAATCAACACAGCATGACCTCCAAAACAGTGTCTCAGATTTTTCCTGTGATGTTTCAATCTCTCTTAAAGCCCCATTATGTGTATACAGCCTGACTTCATAAGATTTCACCAAATTTAATTGTGTGTAGAATTTGTTCTATTAATTCTATCAGAAATCCGAGACACGGTTTTGCAGATAATATGTCTAAGAACAACATATACCAAAACTAAGCCTCTAGGGGTACCAATGCAGGAGCTAATTTCATTCAAAGTCGACATTTTATGTCAAGAATTGTAGTGGAAAAATCCCAAAAGTTGTAATTTTCCTCTTGGTACCCCATTTTCTAGAATAAAAGTCACAAATGTGCCATGGGAACACTGCAGGATTGACCTTGAATCATAAATCAACAATGATTTGACCAGAAAGATAGAATTTCTTCACACAAACTCTAAATATAGCTGGAAAATGCACACCCTGTGCAGTAAACACATGAAATTGGCGGGAGAAGTTACATCACTCTGACCTAGCTTGAGGTTAAATGCCTATTGATAAGGTCAAAACTCCACCTCCACTGACCAGATGTGAACCACTAATAATAACAGGAATCACGTGGAATCTTAGTTTGCTCATTATGTACATTCTTCCCTTTTAGTTGGATTTTACTAAATGAAAATTATACATTAGATATTTTGAAATAAATTCCATTGGAAATAACTAATTTATTTCTTTTGGTATTGTTGAAAAGTTAGCTACATCCATGCTGCTTTCCCCTTCATTTAATGGAATTTTCCACAAAAATGGTCAGTGGTCATAAAACTATCTCCAATAGATAAACAATTAAGGACGCCCACTTGTTGTTATCATCTCTGATTCAAGCACATGTGTTTGTTTACAAAACTAATTAAAGGTAATGCTCATTAATGGTACATCATATCTGAATTATTTTTTCACCTGTGTATCAAGAATATTATAATAAAATAAAAATTGATTAAAAAAAATTTTGATGAAAAAATATCACTTTTTGTATAGTGCTATTAAAAATTCCTTTAGTTTATAAACTGGTATTCTGATGAACTTATATAAAACTGTCTACTATCAAACCCATGCATGCATCTTGGATCGTAGTTGCATTCCAGCAAGTAACAAAGAAACTTTAATTAGGGGGTGGGGAAAACATGTATCAAAGAATGTGTTGACAATAGCCGACTATGATTACCCTATAGCTAATTACCTGTTGCACATTTACAGTATGATTTCACGCTTTGACGCACACTGTAATTTGAACATTTTATTTCTATTATTGACACTCGGTGTACCTGTAATTATGGCAGTATTTTTTGCAATGTTGTAATTAAATTGTGTTCTTGAAACGTATATTTGTGTATATCTTAATTATAATAGGAGGTCATGATCATAAAACAGTTTGACATGATCAGTTGGCCTGAAAACTATAAATAGAATTGAATTGTATGGTTACACGGGAGACAATCGGATACACAATGAAAACGAAATACCGGAAAACACTTTAACTTTACATAAAAATACCAATAATTAAATATATACTATACGTACGTTTTGTACAAAATAGAAAGTTCACAAAACACACTTGATAGAAATACTCCACATTGATCATGTAAATAATACGAAAAGTTAACATGTTGGGTTGAAGTTACTACTATCAAGGACTGACATAAGTAATATTTTGTTACAATTTTTCGAGGGTACTATTTTTCGCTGTCTGACGTCCTCCTCGAAATAAGCGAAAATTAGTACTTTTACAGTAGTTAACTTGCCTTTCATCAGTAGTAATATTCCATCATCACCAGCGGATGGAGTTTACATTTCACAACTCATATGTTATTCTAGAGCTTGTGCCCAGTACATTGATCTTCTGGACAAAGCTCAACTGCTGACTAAACATGGCTACGTTGCTCATAGGTTGAAGTTCTACGGACGTCGTCACAATCGAGTTGACCGTTACGAAATATCAATATCTCAAATGACAATGGATCTTTGACTTTTTACGTAGAGGTTTACTTTCCTCTATCACTGCCAAGACTTTTACCGGACTGTAGATATGTATATAAGCTCCCGAACAATAGGAAGAAGATTGTTTCAGAACTAGTAATAAATTTAATACATGTACATCTATTGATCAAGCTTTTGAAAAAGATGGAAATTCTCTTATTTTGATGTCTACAATTGTATTTATTTACATGTTTTTTTCCGCAATACATTTAAACTATGTCTTTAATATGGTAAGAACATACATCTTCCCCTTCTCAAGTATTTGAAGAAGATCTATATTTCCCCATCTAGTTTTTGGAAGAGGCGAGGGTTATGGGGTATGGTGTTTAACGCCATTTTCAAAAATAATTCATTTATATCGTGGCGGTCAGTTTTACTGGTGAGTGGAACCGGAGTACCCGGAGAAAACCACCGGCCTGCCGCAAGTAACTGACAAACTTTATCACATAATGATGAGTGGTCCGTCACAACAAAAGAAAACGAGAATTATATAAAGGAGAATACCAAATTTATTTTTGATTTGAGTTGACTCAACCGCGGAATTTAAGTTGAATTTGACAGGCTTTGTCTCATTTCACGTACATTCCGTCAATTACATCACATTATCGTTGTATATATGCTAAATACTTAATGAAGGACGTTTCATGTCTTACATTTCCGGAGCATGTGAGTTCACCTCAGGATTTAGTGGGGTTCGTGTTACTCTGTCTTTAGTTTTATGTGTAATGTTTTGTAGATCATTGTTTGTCATTTTCTCCTTTTTCTGTTGGCCATTGTATTGTCTGTCCTTCTTCGATTTACGGTTTCTGATTACCTCTTTGGTATCTTCAAATTCTTCTTATTTTGAACAAAGGCTTTAAATTTTTACAAGTACATGTACGTGAAAAATCAATGTATATTTATCATATCAAACTTGCAAAGCGTGCATTAAATGGGAACCAACATTTTTATAAGATAAAGCAAATTTAAAAACCAAACCGTTTTCCCACGCGTACGTTCAGTGGAATATACGATGTTCTGTGACATGTCTAGAATTAGTGTTTAAAAATCATTCTAATAACACCAGTCTACAATAGGCCTAAATATCAATGTTAATTACCGGGTATGTCCACATTTGTACAAACATTGTGTATGTGTGAACACATAGCTCGTATATCTTATATATACGTGATATCTAACAAATGACATGAATTGTCATACATATTAATCCACCACATACAGGAAAACTCCGTTCTTAAAAGTAATACAACAAGGACTTGGATATACGTGTAATTGAATATGAATGAATATCTTAAACTGAATAAAAAAAAATTCAATCGTTAAGAAACAGTTAAGTCATGAACACAGATATGTCATATATCTAATAATATGATAAACAACACAGTTCCAAAATCCAGCAAAAAATAATACAGAAAGTTGACACCATAAACCAACAAACACGTGACCGTTCATCTTTTTAGATGATATTTATTTCAAACAAAGTCATCAATCAGTATGTTCTTCATAATGGTATGTATGATTCTGATTTATTTTTTATAATTCAGACCTTGTTTAATTCTATATTTCCTGATCGATATATATATATAACATGACAGGATGACTTGTGTTTTGGTTCGGGGTGGTCGAATAGTTGTTTATTTTCTTCAGGTGGTCGAATAGTTGTTTGTTTTCTTGGGGTGGTCGAATAGTTGTTTGTTTTCTTGGGGGTGGTCAAATAGTTGTTTGTTTTCTTCAGATGGTCGAATAGTTGTTTGTTTTCTTAGGGTGGTCGAATAGTTGTTTGATTTATTGGGGTGATCGAATAGTTGTTTGTTTTCTTGGGGTGGTCAAATAGTTGTTTCTTTACTTGGGGTGGTCGAATAGATGTTTGTTTTCTTGGGGTGGTCGAATAGTTGTTTGCTTTCTTTGGGGTGGCCGAATAGATGTTTGTTTTCTTCAGGTGGTCGAATAGTTGTTTCTTTTCTTGGGGTGGTCGAATAGATGTTTGTTTTCTTGGGGTGGTCGAATAGTTGTTTCTTTTCTTGGGGTGGCCGAATAGTTGTTTGTTTTCTTGGGGTGGTCGAATAGTTGTTTATTTTCTTCAGGTGGTCGAATAGTTGTTTCTTTACTTGGGGTGGTCGAATAGATGTTTGTTTTCTTGGGGTGGTCGAATAGTTGTTTGCTTTCTTTGGGGTGGCCGAATAGATGTTTGTTTTCTTCAGGTGGTCGAATAGTTGTTTCTTTACTTGGGGTGGTCGAATAGATGTTTGTTTTCTTTGGGTGGTCGAATAGTTGTTTGTTTTCTTGGGGTGGCCGAATAGTTGTTTGTTTTCTTGGGGTGGTCGAATAGTTGTTTATTTTCTTCAGGTGGTCGAATAGTTGTTTCTTTACTTGGGGTGGTCGAATAGATGTTTGTTTTCTTGGGGTGGTCGAATAGTTGTTTGCTTTCTTTGGGGTGGCCGAATAGATGTTTGTTTTCTTCAGGTGGTCGAATAGTTGTTTCTTTACTTGGGGTGGTCGAATAGATGTTTGTTTTCTTGGGGTGGTCGAATAGTTGTTTGTTTTCTTGGGGTGGTCGAATAGTTGTTTATTTTCTTCAGGTGGTCGAATAGTTGTTTCTTTACTTGGGGTGGTCGAATAGATGTTTGTTTTCTTGGGGTGGTCGAATAGTTGTTTGCTTTCTTGGGGTGGTCGAATAGATGTTTGTTTTCTTGGGGTGGTCGAATAGTTGTTTGTTTTCTTGGGGTGGTCGAATAGTTGTTTATTTTCATCAGGTGGTCGAATAGTTGTTTCTTTACTTGGGGTGGTCGAATAGATGTTTGTTTTCTTGGGGTGGTCGAATAGTTGTTTGTTTTCTTTGGGGTGGCCGAATAGATGTTTGTTTTCTTGGGGTGGTCGAATAGAAGTTTGTTTTCTTCAGGTGGTCGAATAGTTGTTTGTTTTCTTGGGGTGGTCGAATAGATGTTTTTTTACTTGGGGTGGTCGAATAGATGTTTGTTTTCTTGGGGTGGTCGAATAGTTGTTTGCTTTCTTTGGGGTGGTCGAATATTTGTTTCTTTACTTGGGGTGGTCGAATAGTTGTTTGCTTTCTTTGGGGTGGTCGAATAGTTGTTTCTTTACTTGGGGTGGTCGAATAGTTGTTTGTTTTCTTAGGGTGGTCGAATAGATGTTTGTTTTCTTGGGGTGGTCGAATAGTTGTTTGCTTTCTTTGGGGTGGCCGAATAGTTGTTTGTTTTCTTGGGGTGGTCGAATAGTTGTTTATTTTCTTCAGGTGGTCGAATAGTTGTTTCTTTACTTGGGGTGGTCGAATAGATGTTTGTTTTCTTAGGGTGGTCAAATAGTTGTTTGTTTTCTTTGGGGTGGCCGAATAGTTGTTTGTTTTCTTGGGGTGGTCGAATAGTTGTTTATTTTCTTCAGGTGATCGAATAGTTGTTTCTTTTCTTGGGGTGGCCGAATAGATGTTTGTTTTCTTGGGGTGGTCGAATAGTTGTTTGCTTTCTTTGGGGTGGTCGAATAGATGTTTGTTTTCTTGGGGTGGTCGAATAGATGTTTGTTTTCTTCAGGTGGTCGAATAGTTGTTTGTTTTCGTGAGGTAGTCGAATAGTTGTTTGTTTTCTAGGGGTGGTCGAATAGTTGTTTGCTTTCTTTGGGGTGGTCGAATAGTTGTTTCTTTACTTGGGGTGGTCGAATAGTTGCTTGCTTTCTTTGGGGTGGTCGAATAGTTGTTTCTTTACTTGGGGTGGTCGAATAGTTGTTTGTTTTCTTTGGGTGGTCGAATAGTTGTTTGCTTTCTTTGGGGTGGTCGAATAGTTGTTTCTTTACTTGGGGTGATCGAATAGTTGTTTGTTTTCTTAGGGTGGTCGAATAGTTGTTTGTTTTCTTGGGGTGGTCGATTAGTTGTTTGCTTTCTTTGGGGTGGCCGAATAGATGTTTGTTTTCTTCAGGTGGTCGAATAGTTGTTTCTTTACTTGGGGTGGTCGAATAGTTGTTTGTTTTCTTGGGGTGGTCGAATAGTTGTTTATTTTCTTCAGGTGGTCGAATAGTTGTTTCTTTACTTGGGGTGGTCGAATAGATGTTTGTTTTCTTGGGGTGGTCGAATAGTTGTTTGCTTTCTTTGGGGTGGCCGAATAGTTGTTTGTTTTCTTGGGGTGGTCGAATAGTTGTTTATTTTCTTCAGGTGGTCGAATAGTTGTTTCTTTTCTTGGGGTGGCCGAATAGATGTTTGTTTTCTTGGGGTGGTCGAATAGTTGTTTATTTTCTTCAGGTGGTCGAATAGTTGTTTCTTTTCTTGGGGTGGCCGAATAGATGTTTGTTTTCTTGGGGTGGTCGAATAGTTGTTTGCTTTCTTTGGGGTGGTCGAATAGATGTTTGTTTTCTTGGGGTGGTCGAATAGATGTTTGTTTTCTTCAGGTGGTCGAATAGTTGTTTGTTTTCTTGAGGTGGTCGAATAGTTGTTTGTTTTCTTGGGGTGGTCGAATATTTGTTTGATTTATTGGAGTGATCGAATAGTTGTTTGGTTTCTTAGGGTGGTCGAATAGTTATTTCTTTTCTTGAGGTGGTCGAATAGTTGTTTCTTTTCTTGGGGTGGTAGAATAGTTATTTCTTTTCTTGAGGTGGTCGAATAGATGTTTGTTTTCTTCAGGTGGTCGAATAGTTGTTTGTTTTCTTGGGGTAGTCGAATAGTTGTTTGTTTTCTTGGGGTGGTCGAATAGTTGTTTGTTTTCTTGGGGTGGTCGGATAGTTGTTTGTATTCTTGGGGTGGTCGAATAGTTGTTTGATTTATTGGGTTTGTCGAATAGTTGTTTATTTTCTTGGGGTGGTCGAATAGTTGTTTGATTTATTGGGGTGTTCGAATAGTTGTTTGTTTTCTTGGGATGGTCAAATAGTTGTTTGTTTTCTTGGGGTGGTCGAATAGTTGTTTCTTTTCTTGGGGTGGTCGAATAGTTGTTTGATTTATTGGGGTGGTCGAATAGTTTTTTTTTCTTGGGATGGTCGAATAGTTGTTTTGTTTTCTAGGGGTGGTCGAATATTTGTTTGATTTATTGGAGTGGTCGAATAGTTGTTTGTTTTCTTGGGGTGGTCGAATAGTTGTTTGTTTTCTTGGGGTGGTCGAATAGTTGTTTCTTTTCTTGGGGTGGTCGAATAGTTGTTTGTTTTCTTGGGGTGGTCGAATAGTTGTTTATTTTCTTCAGGTGGTCGAATAGTTGTTTGTTTTCTTTGGGTTGGCCGAATAGTTGTTTGTTTTCTTGGGGTGGTCGAATATTTGTTTGATTTATTGGAGTGGTCGAATAGTTGTTTGTTTTCTTGGGGTGGTCGTATAGTTGTTTGTTTTCTTGTGGTGGTCGAATAGTTGTTTGATTTATTGGGATGGTCGTATAGTTGTTTGTTTTCTTGGGGTGGTCGAATAGTTGTTTGATTTATTGGGGTGTTCGAATAGTTGTTTGTTTTCTAGGGGTGGTCGAATAGTTGTTTCTTTTCTTGGGGTGGTCGAATAGTTGTTTGATTTATTGGGGTGGTCGAATAGTTTTTTTTTTCTTGGGCTGGTCTAATAGTTGTTTGTTTTCTTGAGGTGGTCGAATATTTGTTTGATTTATTGGAGTGGTCGAATAGTTGTTTCTTTTCTTGGGGTGGTCGAATAGTTGTTTGATTTATTGGGGTGGTCGAATAGTTTTTTTTTCTTGGGATGGTCGAATAGTTGTTTGTTTTCTTGGGGTGGTCGAATAGTTGTTTGTTTTCTTGGGGTGTTCGAATAGTTGTTTGTTTTCTTGGGGTGGTCGAATAGTTGTTTCTTTTCTTTGGGGTGGTCGAATAGATGTTTGTTCTCTTGGGGTTGTCGAATAGATGTTTGTTTACTTCAGATGGTCGAATAGTTGTTTGTTTTCTTGGGGTAGTCGAATAGTTGTTTGTTTTCTTGGGGTGGTCGAATAGTTGTTTCTTTTCTTTGGGGTTGTCGAATAGATGTTTGTTTTCTTGGGGTGGTCAAATAGATGTTTGTTTACTTCAGATGGTCGAATAGTTGTTTGTTTTCTTGGGGTAATCGAATAGTTGTTTGTTTTCTTGGGGTGGTCGAATATTTGTTTAATTTATTTGGGTGGTCGAATAGTTGTTTGATTTATTGGGATGATCGAATAGTTGTTTGATTTATTGGGGTGGTCGAATAGTTGCTTGATTTATTGGGGTGGTCGAATAGTTGTGTGATTTCTTGGGGTGGTCGAATAGTTGTTAGTTTTCTTGGGTTGGTCGAATAGTTGTTTGTTTTCTTGAGGTGATCGAATAGTTGTTTGTTTTCTTGGGGTGGTCGAATAGTTGTTTGATTTATTGGGATGATCGAATAGTTGTTTGATTTATTGGGGTGGTCGAATAGTTGTTTGATTTATTGGGATGGTCGAATAGTTGCTTGATTTATTGGGGTGGTCGAATAGTTGTGTGATTTCTTGGGGTGGTCGAATAGTTGTTTGTTTTCTTGGGTTGGTCGAATAGTTGTTTGTTTTCTTGAGGTGATCGAATAGTTGTTTGTTTTCTTGGGGTGGTCGAATAGTTGTTTGTTTTCTTGGGGTGGTCGAATAGTTGTTTGATTTCTTGGGGTGGTCGAATAGTTGTTTGTTTTTTTGGGGTGGTTGAATAGTTGTTTGATTTATTGTGGTGATCGAATAGTTGTTTGTTTTCTTGGGGTCGTCGAATAGTTGTTTGTTTTCTTGGGGTGGTCGAATAGTTGTTTGTTTTCTTTGGGGTGGTCCAATAGTTGTTTGTTTTCTTTGGGGTGGTCAAATAGTTGTTTGTTTTCTTTGGGGTGATCAAATAGTTGCTTGATTTATTTTGGGTGGTCGAATAGTTGTTTGTTTTCTTGGGGTGGTCGAATAGTTGTTTGATTTATTGGGGTGATCGAATAGTTGCTTGATTTATTGGGGTGGTCGAATAGTTGTTTGTTTTCTTGGGTTGGTCGAATAGTTGTTTATTTTCTTGGTGTGGTCGAATAGTTGTTCTTCTCTTGGGGTGGTCGAATAGTTGTTTATTTTCTTGGGGTGGTCGAATAGTTGTTTGATTTCTTGGGGTGATCGAATAGTTGTTTGATTTCTTGGGTTGGTCGAATAGTTGTTTGATTTCTTGGGGTGGTCGAATAGTTGTTTGATTTATTGGGGTGATCGAATAGTTGTTCTTCTTTTGGGATGGTCGAATAGTTGTTTGATTTCTTGGGGTGATCGAATAGATGTTTGTTTTCTTGGGATGGTCGAATAGTTGTTTGATTTCTTGGGGTGATCGAATAGTTGTTCTTCTCTTGGGGTGGTCGAATAGTTGTTTATTTTCTTGGGGTGGTCGAATAGTTGTTTGATTTCTTGGGGTGATCGAATAGTTGTTTATTTTCTTGGGGTGGTCGAATAGTTGTTTGATTTCTTGGGGTGGTCGAATAGTTGTTTGATTTATTGGGATGGTCGAATAGTTGTTTGATTTATTGGGGTGGTCGTATAGTTGTTTGTTTTCTTGGGGTGGTCGAATAGTTGCTTGATTTGTTGGGGTGTTCGAATAGTTGTTTGTTTTCTTGGGGTGATCGAATAGTTGTTCTTTTCTTGGGGTGGTCGAATAGTTGTTTGATTTCTTGGGTTGGTCGAATAGTTGTTTGATTTATTGGGATGGTCGTATAGTTGTTTGTTTTCTTGGGGTGGTCGAATAGTTGTTTGATTTATTGGGGTGGTCGTATAGTTGTTTGTTTTCTTGGGGTGGTCGAATAGTTGCTTGATTTATTGGGGTGGTCGAATAGTTGTTTGTTTTCTTGTGGTGGTCGAATAGTTGCTTGCTTTCTTTGGGGTGGTCGAATAGTTGTTTCTTTACTTGGGGTGGTCGAATAGTTGTTTGTTTTCTTTGGGTGGTCGAATAGTTGTTTCTTTACTTGGGGTGGTCGAATAGTTGTTTTTTTTCTTAGGGTGGTCGAATAGTTGTTTGTTTTCTTGGGGTGGTCGATTAGTTGTTTGCTTTCTTTGGGGTGGCAGAATAGATGTTTGTTTTCTTCAGGTGGTCGAATAGTTGTTTCTTTACTTGGGGTGGTCGAATAGTTGTTTGTTTTCTTGGGGTGGTCGAATAGTTGTTTATTTTCTTCAGGTGATCGAATAGTTGTTTCTTTACTTGGGGTGGTCGAATAGATGTTTGTTTTCTTGGGGTGGTCAAATAGTTGTTTGCTTTCTTTGGGGTGGCCGAATAGTTGTTTGTTTTCTTGGGGTGGTCGAATAGTTGTTTATTTTCTTCAGGTGGTCGAATAGTTGTTTCTTTTCTTGGGGTGGCCGAATAGATGTTTGTTTTCTTGGGGTGGTCGAATAGTTGTTTATTTTCTTCAGGTGGTCGAATAGTTGTTTCTTTTCTTGGGGTGGCCGAATAGATGTTTGTTTTCTTGGGGTGGTCGAATAGTTGTTTGCTTTCTTTGGGGTGGTCGAATAGATGTTTGTTTTCTTGGGGTGGTCGAATAGATGTTTGTTTTCTTCAGGTGGTCGAATAGTTGTTTGTTTTCTTGAGGTGGTCGAATAGTTGTTTGTTTTCTTGGGGTGGTCGAATATTTGTTTGATTTATTGGAGTGATCGAATAGTTATTTGTTTTCTTAGGGTGGTCGAATAGTTATTTCTTTTCTTGAGGTGGTCGAATAGTTGTTTCTTTTCTTGGGGTGGTAGAATAGTTATTTCTTTTCTTGGGGTGGTCGAATAAATGTTTGTTTTCTTCAGGTGGTCGAATAGTTGTTTGTTTTCTTGGGGTAGTCGAATAGTTGTTTGTTTTCTTGGGGTGGTCGAATAGTTGTTTGTTTTCTTGGGGTGGTCGGATAGTTGTTTGTATTCTTGGGGTGGTCGAATAGTTGTTTGATTTATTGGGTTTGTCGAATAGTTGTTTATTTTCTTGGGGTGGTCGAATAGTTGTTTGATTTATTGGGGTGTTCGAATAGTTGTTTGTTTTCTTGGGATGGTCAAATAGTTGTTTGTTTTCTTGGGGTGGTCGAATAGTTGTTTCTTTTCTTGGGGTGGTCGAATAGTTGTTTGATTTATTGGGGTGGTCGAATAGTTTTTTTTTCTTGGGATGGTCGAATAGTTGTTTTGTTTTCTTGGGGTGGTCGAATATTTGTTTGATTTATTGGAGTGGTCGAATAGTTGTTTGTTTTCTTGGGGTGGTCGAATAGCTGTTTGTTTTCTTGGGGTGGTCGAATAGTTGTTTGTTTTCTTGGGGTGGTCGAATAGTTGTTTCTTTTCTTGGGGTGGTCGAATAGTTGTTTGTTTTCTTGGGGTGGTCGAATAGTTGTTTATTTTCTTCAGGTGGTCGAATAGTTGTTTGTTTTCTTTGGGTTGGCCGAATAGTTGTTTGTTTTCTTGGGGTGGTCGAATATTTGTTTGATTTATTGGAGTGGTCGAATAGTTGTTTGATTTATTGGGATGGTCGTATAGTTGTTTGTTTTCTTGGGGTGGTCGAATAGTTGTTTGATTTATTGGGGTGTTCGAATAGTTGTTTGTTTTCTAGGGATGGTCGAATAGTTGTTTCTTTTCTTGGGGTGGTCGAATAGTTGTTTGATTTATTGGGGTGGTCGAATAGTTTTTTTTTTCTTGGGCTGGTCTAATAGTTGTTTGTTTTCTTGAGGTGGTCGAATATTTGTTTGATTTCTTGGAGTGGTCGAATAGTTGTTTGTTTTCTTGGGGTGGTCGAATAGTTGTTTGATTTATTGGGGTGTTCGAATAGTTGTTTGTTTTCTAGGGGTGGTCGAATAGTTGTTTCTTTTCTTGGGGTGGTCGAATAGTTGTTTGATTTATTGGGGTGGTCGAATAGTTTTTTTTTCTTGGGATGGTCGAATAGTTGTTTGTTTTCTTGGGGTGGTCGAATAGTTGTTTGTTTTCTTGGGGTGTTCGAATAGTTGTTTGTTTTCTTGGGGTGGTCGAATAGTTGTTTCTTTTCTTTGGGGTGGTCGAATAGATGTTTGTTCTCTTGGGGTTGTCGAATAGATGTTTGTTTTCTTCAGGTGGTCGAATAGTTGTTTGTTTTCTTGGGGTAGTCGAATAGTTGTTTGTTTTCTTGGGGTGGTCGAATAGTTGTTTCTTTTCTTTGGGGTTGTCGAATAGATGTTTGTTTTCTTGGGGTGGTCAAATAGATGTTTGTTTACTTCAGATGGTCGAATAGTTGTTTGTTTTCTTGGGGTAATCGAATAGTTGTTTGTTTTCTTGGGGTGGTCGAATATTTGTTTAATTTATTTGGGTGGTCGAATAGTTGTTTGATTTATTGGGATGATCGAATAGTTGTTTGATTTATTGGGGTGGTCGAATAGTTGCTTGATTTATTGGGGTGGTCGAATAGTTGTGTGATTTCTTGGGGTGGTCGAATAGTTGTTAGTTTTCTTGGGTTGGTCGAATAGTTGTTTGTTTTCTTGAGGTGATCGAATAGTTGTTTGTTTTCTTGGGGTGGTCGAATAGTTGTTTGATTTATTGGGATGATCGAATAGTTGTTTGATTTATTGGGGTGGTCGAATAGTTGTTTGATTTATTGGGATGGTCGAATAGTTGCTTGATTTATTGGGGTGGTCGAATAGTTGTGTGATTTCTTGGGGTGGTCGAATAGTTGTTTGTTTTCTTGGGTTGGTCGAATAGTTGTTTGTTTTCTTGAGGTGATCGAATAGTTGTTTGTTTTCTTGGGGTGGTCGAATAGTTGTTTGTTTTCTTTTGGGTGGTCGAATAGTTGTTTGATTTCTTGGGGTGGTCGAATAGTTGTTTGTTTTTTTGGGGTGGTTGAATAGTTGTTTGATTTATTGGGGTGATCGAATAGTTGTTTGTTTTCTTGGGGTCGTCGAATAGTTGTTTGTTTTCTTGGGGTGGTCGAATAGTTGTTTGTTTTCTTTGGGGTGGTCAAATAGTTGTTTGTTTTCTTTGGGGTGGTCAAATAGTTGTTTGTTTTCTTTGGGGTGATCAAATAGTTGCTTGATTTATTTTGGGTGGTCGAATAGTTGTTTGTTTTCTTGGGGTGGTCGAATAGTTGTTTGATTTATTGGGGTGATCGAATAGTTGCTTGATTTATTGGGGTGGTCGAATAGTTGTTTGTTTTCTTGGGTTGGTCGAATAGTTGTTTATTTTCTTGGTGTGGTCGAATAGTTGTTCTTCTCTTGGGGTGGTCGAATAGTTGTTTATTTTCTTGGGGTGGTCGAATAGTTGTTTGATTTCTTGGGGTGATCGAATAGTTGTTTGATTTCTTGGGTTGGTCGAATAGTTGTTCGATTTCTTGGGGTGGTCGAATAGTTGTTTGATTTATTGGGGTGATCGAATAGTTGTTCTTCTTTTGGGATGGTCGAATAGTTGTTTGATTTCTTGGGGTGATCGAATAGATGTTTGTTTTCTTGGGATGGTCGAATAGTTGTTTGATTTCTTGGGGTGATCGAATAGTTGTTCTTCTCTTGGGGTGGTCGAATAGTTGTTTATTTTCTTGGGGTGGTCGAATAGTTGTTTGATTTCTTGGGGTGATCGAATAGTTGTTTGTTTTCTTGGGTTGGTCGAATAGTTGTTTATTTTCTTGGGGTGGTCGAATAGTTGTTTGATTTCTTGGGGTGGTCGAATAGTTGTTTGATTTATTGGGATGGTCGAATAGTTGTTTGATTTATTGGGGTGGTCGTATAGTTGTTTGTTTTCTTGGGGTGGTCGAATAGTTGCTTGATTTGTTGGGGTGTTCGAATAGTTGTTTGTTTTCTTGGGGTGATCGAATAGTTGTTCTTTTCTTGGGGTGGTCGAATAGTTGTTTGATTTCTTGGGTTGGTCGAATAGTTGTTTGATTTATTGGGATGGTCGTATAGTTGTTTGTTTTCTTGTGGTGGTCGAATAGTTGTTTGATTTATTGGGGTGGTCGTATAGTTGTTTGTTTTCTTGGGGTGGTCGAATAGTTGCTTGATTTATTGGGGTGGTCGAATAGTTGTTTGTTTTCTTGTGGTGGTCGAATAGTTGTTTTGATTTCTTGGGGTGGCCGAATAGATGTTTGTTTTCTTGGGGTGGTCGAATAGATGTTTGTTTTCTTTGGGTTGTCGAATAGTTGTTTGTTTTCTTGGGGTGGTCAAATAGTTGTTCTTCTCTTGGGGTGGTCGAATAGTTGTTTGATTTCTTGGGGTGGTCAAATAGTTGTTCTTCTCTTGGGGTGGTCGAATAGTTGTTTGATTTCTTGGGGTGGCCGAATAGATGTTTGTTTTCTTGGGGTGGTCGAATAGATGTTTGTTTTCTTTGGGTTGTCGAATAGTTGTTTGATTTCTTGGGATGGTCAAATAGTTATTAGTTTTCTTGGGGTGGTCGAATAGTTGTTTGATTTATAGGCGTGGTCGAATAGTTGTTAGATTTCTTGGGTTGGTCGAATAGTTGTTTGATTTATTGGGATGGTCGAATAGTTGTTTGATTTCTTGGGGTGGTCGTATAGTTGTTTGTTTTCTTGGGTTGGTCGAATAGTTGTTTGTTTTCTTGAGGTGATCGAATAGTTGTTTGTTTTCTTGGGGTGGTCGAATAGTTGTTTGTTTTCTTGGGGTGGTCGAATAGTTGTTTGATTTCTTGGGGTGGTCGAATAGTTGTTTGTTTTTTTGGGGTGGTTGAATAGTTGTTTGATTTATTGGGGTGATCGAATAGTTGTTTGTTTTCTTGGGGTCGTCGAATAGTTGTTTGTTTTCTTGGGGTGGTCGAATAGTTGTTTGTTTTCTTTGGGGTGGTCAAATAGTTGTTTGTTTTCTTTGGGGTGGTCAAATAGTTGTTTGTTTTCTTTGGGGTGATCAAATAGTTGCTTGATTTATTTTGGGTGGTCGAATAGTTGTTTGTTTTCTTGGGGTGGTCGAATAGTTGTTTGATTTATTGGGGTGATCGAATAGTTGCTTGATTTATTGGGGTGGTCGAATAGTTGTTTGTTTTCTTGGGTTGGTCGAATAGTTGTTTATTTTCTTGGTGTGGTCGAATAGTTGTTCTTCTCTTGGGGTGGTCGAATAGTTGTTTATTTTCTTGGGGTGGTCGAATAGTTGTTTGATTTCTTGGGGTGATCGAATAGTTGTTTGATTTCTTGGGTTGGTCGAATAGTTGTTTGATTTCTTGGGGTGGTCGAATAGTTGTTTGATTTATTGGGGTGATCGAATAGTTGTTCTTCTTTTGGGATGGTCGAATAGTTGTTTGATTTCTTGGGGTGATCGAATAGATGTTTGTTTTCTTGGGATGGTCGAATAGTTGTTTGATTTCTTGGGGTGATCGAATAGTTGTTCTTCTCTTGGGGTGGTCGAATAGTTGTTTATTTTCTTGGGGTGGTCGAATAGTTGTTTGATTTCTTGGGGTGATCGAATAGTTGTTTGTTTTCTTGGGTTGGTCGAATAGTTGTTTATTTTCTTGGGGTGGTCGAATAGTTGTTTGATTTCTTGGGGTGGTCGAATAGTTGTTTGATTTATTGGGATGGTCGAATAGTTGTTTGATTTATTGGGGTGGTCGTATAGTTGTTTGTTTTCTTGGGGTGGTCGAATAGTTGCTTGATTTGTTGGGGTGTTCGAATAGTTGTTTGTTTTCTTGGGGTGATCGAATAGTTGTTCTTTTCTTGGGGTGGTCGAATAGTTGTTTGATTTCTTGGGTTGGTCGAATAGTTGTTTGATTTATTGGGATGGTCGTATAGTTGTTTGTTTTCTTGGGGTGGTCGAATAGTTGCTTGATTTATTGGGGTGGTCGAATAGTTGTTTGTTTTCTTGTGGTGGTCGAATAGTTGTTTTGATTTCTTGGGGTGGCCGAATAGATGTTTGTTTTCTTGGGGTGGTCGAATAGATGTTTGTTTTCTTTGGGTTGTCGAATAGTTGTTTGTTTTCTTGGGGTGGTCAAATAGTTGTTCTTCTCTTGGGGTGGTCGAATAGTTGTTTGATTTCTTGGGGTGGTCAAATAGTTGTTCTTCTCTTGGGGTGGTCGAATAGTTGTTTGATTTCTTGGGGTGGCCGAATAGATGTTTGTTTTCTTGGGGTGGTCGAATAGATGTTTGTTTTCTTTGGGTTGTCGAATAGTTGTTTGATTTCTTGGGATGGTCAAATAGTTATTAGTTTTCTTGGGGTGGTCGAATAGTTGTTTGATTTATAGGCGTGGTCGAATAGTTGTTAGATTTCTTGGGTTGGTCGAATAGTTGTTTGATTTATTGGGATGGTCGAATAGTTGTTTGATTTCTTGGGGTGGTCGTATAGTTGTTTGTTTTCTTGGGGTGGTCGAATAGTTGTTCTTCTCTTGGGGTGGTCGAATAGATGTTTGTTTTCTTGTGGTGGTCGAATAGTTGTTTGATTTCTTGAGGTGATCGAATAGTAGTTTGTTTTCTTGGGGTGGTCGAATAGTTGTTTGTTTTCTTGGGGTGGTCAAATAGTTGTTTGATTTATTGGGGTGATCGAATAGTTGTTCTTCTCTTGGGGTGGTCGAATAGTTGTTTGATTTCTTGGGTTGGTCGAATAGTTGTTTGATTTATTGGGATGGTCGTATAGTTGTTTGTTTTCTTGGGGTGGTCGAATAGTTGCTTGATTTATTGGGGTGGTCGAATAGTTGTTTGTTTTCTTGTGGTGGTCAAATAGTTGTTTGATTTATTGGGGTATTCGAATAGTTGTTTGTTTTCTTGGGGTGATCGAATAGTTGTTCTTCTCTTGGGGTGGTCGAATAGTTGTTTGATTTCTTGGGTTGGTCGAATAGTTGTTTGATTTATTGGGATGGTCGAATAGTTGTTTGTTTTCTTGGGGTGGTCGAATAGTTGCTTGTTTTCTTGGGGTGGTCGAATAGTTGCTTGATTTATTGGGATGGTCGAATAGTTGTTTGTTTTCTTGGGGTGGTCGAATAGTTGTTTGTTTTCTTGGGGTGGTCGAATAGTTGCTTGATTTATTGGGGTGGTCGAATAGTTGTTTGTTTTCTTGTGGTGGTCGAATAGTTGTTTTGATTTCTTGGGGTGGTCGAATAGATGTTTGTTTTCTTTGGGTTGTCGAATAGTTGTTTGTTTTCTTGGGGTGGTCAAATAGTTGTTTTTCTCTTGGGGTGGTCGAATAGTTGTTTGATTTCTTGGGGTGGTCAAATAGTTGTTCTTCTCTTGGGGTGGTCGAATAGTTGTTTGATTTATTGGGTTGGTCGAATAGTTGTTAGATTTCTTGGGTTGGTCGAATAGTTGTTTGATTTCTTGGGGTGGTCGTATAGTTGTTTGTTTTCTTGGGGTGGTCGAATAGTTGTTCTTCTCTTGGGGTGGTCGAATAGATGTTTGTTTTCTTGTGGTGGTCGAATAGTTGTTTGATTTCTTGGGGTGGTCGAATAGTTGTTTGTTTTCTTGGGGTGGTCGATTAGTTGTTTGATTTCTTGGGGTGATCGAATAGTAGTTTGTTTTCTTGGGGTGGTCGAATATTTGTTTCTTTTCTTGGGGTGGTCGAATAGTTGTTTGATTTCTTGGGTTGGTCGAATAGTTGTTTGTTTTCTTGGGGTGATCGAATAGTTGTTCTTCTCTTGGGGTGGTCGAATAGTTGTTTGATTTCTTGGGGTGGTCGAATAGTTGCTTGTTTTGTTGGGGTGGTCGAATAGTTGTTTGTTTTTTTGGGGTGGTCGAATAGTTGTTTGTTTTGCTGGGGTGGTCGAATAAGTCGTAGCACTTGTAGTCGCGATAATAACTACTGTGCAGTAATGAAAATTTCCAAAGAAAAATGCAGTAAATACTTTTTATTTGTTTCTAATTTGTTAATTTTATTTCGGGTTAGGGATTAAGGCTTATGGTGCTTAGCGCCACTTTTAAAGATTTTATTTCGAATTTTCAAGAATTCTGCTTTCATCTTCGTTTTTTGATATCATTATATCTCCTTAAGTTATTTTCTTGTATTATATTGTTAACTAACGGCTGATTTATATTAAGACTTCGGGTTTTAACATGTAAAATATTTAAGAATAGTCTCGATTCTACTGGAGGAGGTAAACAAAATTAGACTGAGATCACAATATCATAATTTAAGTCTGTTTAGATTCTAATAAAGCTTCGTGATTAAACGTTAGGTAGTTTAAGTTCACATTCTGTTTGACCTGTATATTTAGTTGTTAGGTTTACGAATGTGACTTATGAAGGTCGTGGAAAGAATGGAAATTTTGCTCTTGTTCTCACAAATAAACTAGGTCTCTCCCATTCTCTGAACTGTTACATAACAGATTAAATCGCACCTTCTTGTACACATCAGGTGCATAATAGGAAAAGGCAGAAATATGCAGCAGCGTAGGAGTGAGCAATGTTCTGATAACCCAAAACAAGGTCAAAGACAGTGGCACTTATGTAAATTGTCTGGGTATTGTTAGAGATAAGGTTAGTAGTATATAAACCTGAAGATAGAATTGATAAGAAATATTTCGTTTACATATTTCGTTATACTTTTCGTATTTCAGCCTTAAGATGTTCCGAAACTTCGGGCTTCTTCTGGCACTTTTCGTAGCGGTGAATACAGCTCAAGGTAAGGTTTTTAAGCTCTGTTTTAATACGGCAATTTGGAAAATAAAATCAAAAGAGGAGTATTCATAGTGTCATTGCATAGAATACTTCCCATGATTATCAACAGTTTGTGCTTTGATTTCTATTGATTCAGATGAGAATTACAAAGGATATAAGGAAATCTTAACATCTCAATATTTTGTCTTTTTTTGTAGCAGTTCAGGTACATAAACGGCAAACATATGTTGTTGTTTCATATCTTCCTGTGTGAATGTTAATTCTAATCAATATACCGACATCATGTATTGCAATATAGAACTATTACAAAATAAAGACGAATTGCAATTAACTCCCCTTACAAGATGAAGAATTACAATTAAAGCCGCTTATGCTTTGAAGAATTACACTTTAGACCGCTTATGACTTGAAGAATACGTTAGCTTCCAAAATGAGGGTGACAAATATAATATTGATGGTCTCAAATCACTCAAGGATTATGTTATAGATCTAAGCTTGATTCAAACTCTTACAGATCTAAATCATGTCTGGAAAGACCAGCAACTATCATGTCAAAATAGTGAACGGTTTGGTTTTCAAGCATCTGAGCGTTTGGTACATTATATCGTATAACACCTACAAAGTGGTATTCAACGGCTTAATGCCTATTGCTTTCCAGGTTTTCACAAAATATTGATAATTAACAATTACAGTGTATACACTTCTCTGTTTGTCATTTCTATATTTAAGAGGTTAAGGTTTGACGAGGGGCTGTTTCGTATTGTTGTGGTTTGGTTTATTGGTTGTTTATCGTTGGACTATATATTTTCATGACAAATCATAAGTATATGCAGGAATGTGTTAGCTTGAGGGTACATCAATAGGATTACAGTAAGCTCGTTTGTTTGACTAGCTCTTTTTCGAGTTTTTACGGCTGCTGATTACCCCTTTAGCATCTTCAAACTTTTCTTAGACGCGTTATCATTCTTAGACTCGTTATCATTTTATGCAGTTCATGAAAAATCATTTACTTGTGCTATTTATCGGTTTATATTTTATAAAAACAATTAATGAATCAAATATTTTCGATTGTTATAATGGTGTTCGTCACGGGTAAATCCGTTTTCTTTTTTCTTCTCGTTGTATTTGAATGATTTAGAACAGTTTGCTCCATTTATCCATTAAATGTCAATTAGACTTGTTTGATAAAGTTGTAAAGCCTATCTTATTGTATGGATTTGAATTTTTCTAATTTGGTAAAAACATTACCATTAGGACATTCCATTAAACATTTTGGAGAGTTTTACTACGTCTAAAAGTATATACACTTAATTTTATGTGGTATATAGGTAATTGGTTTGATATCCACATGAAATTGATTAAAAAGTAAGACTGATTTCATACTGGTGTAAGCTTATACAAGGAAATAGTTAAATGTTTTCAACAGGATAGCTTTTCTACTTAGGTATATTACATCCATACTATCCTATATGTTCTGTAGTGTCGAATATTTGGACTTTGCAAAATTTCATACATGTAGTTTTAAAATCGTTATGAGAGGGAATAAAATGATTTCATTGATTAGTTTAAGCAAATCTACAACTCCTCTAAAAGAGCAATTATATATTAATTGTATAGAAATTGAAATGATAGTTTTATATTTGCATGAAGAAAATAAGGATACATTCACTTTTTTATTCACATCATGTAGATTTGAAATTATGAACCTGTTAAAATGGGGAGAAACACATTTTTAGATAAAAACAGGTTTTGTCAGTAATGTATGATAAGGGGAAGCGACATATAATTTAGATATTCTAGCTTTGTAAATGAAAGGGGACTTTATATTAAATACTTATATAATAATGTATATTATACCATCTAATTCTAAATCTGTTTAAAATAAATAATATTGATATATATCAGTAACACGGCGGGTGTCTTATAGGAAGCAGAAACTGCTTACCCTTCGCAGGCACCTGAGTTTACCCCCGGTTTAGTGTGGGGTCCGTGTTGCTCATCTTTGTAGTTTTCTTTCCTGTGTCTTTTGTTTTGTTTGTCTTCGTCCTGTGTCTTGTGTAGCCAAATGATGCCTGTGTCTTTGGTGTGTCCATTCTTGATTGTCACTTCGGTTTTCTCTTACGTTTATTTGTAAATATATCAGTATAGTAATTGCCCACCTTTATAGTAATTATAGAAGATGCTCTCTAGGTCGATCCACCTTTCATCTTCCTTTCTCAAGCTAGTGTTGCTTGTATATACTGACCAAATAATCATCTCTTTATCTTTGTAAATTGGTTATGAGAAATTAAAAAAAAAATTAGAACGTAGAAACGTGCTCTCGACCAATTACGTTTCCAGTAATATTCTTAATAAGAGATTAATTGATGATTTATATCAAGGACATATAAAAAATAATTGATGTATGTTTTTATTTAATATGTTGGTATGCATGATTGTATGTGTTGTTTTGATATATACTACAAGGGCGTATCCAGGGTGGGGGGCGCACCCTGCGCGCGCCCCCTAAAATTGGAAAAAATATGATTTTTTTACGTAAAATCGTGATTTTTCACACGAAATACCCCAAAATGTTTGCGCCTCTCTCCGCTCGGCGCAATTTTTTAAGTGCCCCCTCCCCCCTAACTTGAAATTCTGGATCCGCCCCTGTACTATAGTCGATTTTAAAAGCTCATTAGAGCTTGTGTTATATGTATGCTTTATATCGACTTTAAATAAAACTTCGAATTTGAAAAAAAAAAAAAAAACTCGTCCAACACCTTGGGGTTAACAAGTTAACACAGTGATACATTGAACACATATAAAGTTGTCCAAAATCTCCAGGTATATATACAGTGATACACATTTTTATCAATTATTAAATAATGACAAACAATCAAAAATATGAATTTAATCTAAATATCAATATGATTCAGGACAAGTAAAAATATTTAAAATTCCATCAGGAAAAATCGTTTTCCATTCATGTAAATTGCAATCTTTTTCAGAGAATTTTGACAGAGTGATAGTAATTTTAAGTGTATAATTTGCACTTTCATCAATATTGTACTTTTCATTATTCTCCCATTTTAATTGCATGTAAATAAGACATGTGTCATTAGTAAACCTAACATTACTGCTGGATTAATTCAATCAATTAACAATTAGAACGATCAACACTTTCAAAGGGGTTCATGTTGCTCGATCTTCAGTTTTATGTGTAGTGTTTTGTAGCGTTTGTTTTGTTTTTGTTTGTTTGTTGGGTTTTTTTTGGGGGGTCTTTTGGTCATTGTATTGTCTGTCCTTCTTCGGTTTACGGCATTATAAAAATTCAATTAAGCGGGTTGGTCTAGTACAAAGCGGACATCATCACAATTTCATCGAATGTAACTTATTCTGGCCAAAATATAGCTGAAAAATTGTTCATTTTGGCTTTAAATAAGCGTCACTCACTGACACTTTACTCCAGATATGGTACCTGTGTAAATGACAATATTCAAAATGTCAACATGACATTATGCACCTACTGTGCAAGGTACATTGGACAACATGTTGTCTAATTTACATATCAGAGGCCTAATGACCTTTTCAAAATGATAACATATGTTACTAGCAGGATTGGCTGTTATCACGAACTCCGTTATCGTGAACTCCGTTCAAGGTTTCTTTCATTATGCATTACAGACCATGAGACACAACAGAGTAAATAGACCTAATATCTATTATACATTACAGACCATGAGACACAACAGAGTAAATAGACCTAATATCTATTATACATTACAGACCACGAGACACAACAGAGTAAATAGACCTAATATCTATTATACATTACAGACCACGTGACACAACAGAGTAAATAGACCTAATATCTATTATACATTACAGACCACGAGACACAACAGAGTAAATAGACCTAATATCTATTATACATTACAGACCACGTGACACAACAGAGTAAATAGACCTAATATCTATTATACATTACAGACCACGAGACACAACAGAGTAAATAGACCTAATATCTATTATACATTACCGACCACGTGACACAACAGAGTAAATAGACCTAATATATAATATACATTACAGACCATGAGACACAACAGAGTAAATAGACCTAATATCTATTATACATTACAGACCACGTGACACAACAGAGTAAATAGACCTAATATCTATTATAAAGAGTGTGTTGATTGGTTGAGTAAATTAAAACTCATATTTGCAGATATATCAATATAATAGAAGCATAAATAAAAGTATATTTTCTCTGACGTCACTATTTGTTGTTTAATATGCGTTATTCTCTATTTATAGCACAATTCACATGTAAATACTTAGTCGACCTAATATCTATTTTACAGAGTTTGTTGATTTAATGAGTAAATTAAAACTCATAGTAACAGAGACGTCAGTATATTAATAATAGAAACATAAAAATCATATTTTCTCTGGGGGTCTCCATAATCAAAGATGTATTGCTTATTATACGTTAATATCTATTTATAGCACAAGTCACGTGTAAGTTTTGTTCAATCAGCTTACTGTGTGATGTACAAGGATATATTCTGCCAGCTTTTAATAAAGAAACTAAATGCTTCTATATTCTGCATACACATGGCACTGTGCATTCGCTTTTAAGAAATGATAAATGTGTGCTTCTATCGTAATGCTTCACAGCACTATTAAGCAAATTAAATACAGACAGGCGACTTAATTGCATTCAATTTATGTGTATTACTATCACAAGTACCTCGTTACTGACATGACTATACTGAAGTTATAGAATTTAGGTATATTAAATTTGATGAATACGTAGATTTCTGGTGGATTTCTGGAATAACCTTCAGATACGGTCAAGGACAAACCATTGGATAGTCAAATAATTTAAAAAGCTTACAGAGCAAGGAAAAACAATGGACCAAACAGGCGAAGGTTACCTGTGTCTTAGTTTTAACAGGTGAAGGTTACCTGTGTCTTAGTTTTAACAGACGGTTACCTGTGTCTTAGTTTTAACAGGCGAAGGTTACCTGTGTCTTAGTTTTAACAGGCGAAGGTTACCTGTGTCTTAGTTTTAACAGGTGAAGGTTACCTGTGTCTTAGTTTTAACAGACGAAGATTACCTGTGTCTTAGTTTTAACAGGTGAAGGTTACCTGTGTCTTAGTTTTAACAGGCGAAGGTTACCTGTGTCTTAGTTTTAACAGGTGAAGGTTACCTGTGTCTTAGTTTTAACAGACGAAGATTACCTGTGTCTTAGTTTTAACAGGTGAAGGTTACCTGTGTCTTAGTTTTAACAGGCGAAGGTTACCTGTGTCTTAGTTTTAACAGGCGAAGGTTATCTGTGTCTTAGTTTTAACAGGTGAAGGTTACCTGTGTCGTAGTTTTAACAGGTGAAGGTTACCTGTGTCTTAGTTTTGACAGGCGAAGGTTACCTGTGTCTTAGTTTTAACAGGTGAAGGTTACCTGTGTCTTAGTTTTAACCGACGAAGGTTACCTGTGTCTTAGTTTTAACAGGTGAAGGTTACCTGTGTCCTAGTTTTAACAGGTGAAGGTTACCTGTGTCTTAGTTTTGACAGGCGAAGGTTACCTGTGTCTTAGTTTTAACAGGTGAAGGTTACATGTGTCTTAGTTTTAACCGACGAAGGTTACCTGTGTCTTAGTTTTAACAGGTGAAGGTTACCTGTGTCTGACTTTTAACAGACGAAGGTTACCTGTGTCTTAGTTTTAACAGGTGAAGGTTACCTGTGTCTTAGTTTTAACCGGTGAAGGTTACCTGTGTCTTAATTTTAACAGACGGTTACCTGTGTCTTAGTTTTAACAGGCGAAGGTTACCTGTGTCTTAGTTTTAACAGACGAAGATTACCTGTGTCTTAGTTTTAACAGGTGAAGGTTACCTGTGTCTTAGTTTTAACAGGCGAAGGTTACCTGTGTCTTAGTTTTAACAGGCGAAGGTTATCTGTGTCTTAGTTTTAACAGGTGAAGGTTACCTGTGTCTTAGTTTTAACAGGTGAAGGTTACCTGTGTCTTAGTTTTGACAGGCGAAGGTTACATGTGTCTTAGTTTTAACAGATGAAGGTTACCTGTGTCTTAGTTTTAACCGACGAAGGTTACCTGTGTCTTAGTTTTAACAGGTGAAGGTTACCTGTGTCCTAGTTTTAACAGGTGAAGGTTACCTGTGTCTTAGTTTTGACAGGCGAAGGTTACCTGTGTCTTAGTTTTAACAGGTGAAGGTTACATGTGTCTTAGTTTTAACCGACGAAGGTTACCTGTGTCTTAGTTTTAACAGGTGAAGGTTACCTGTGTCTGAGTTTTAACAGACGAAGGTTACCTGTGTCTTAGTTTTAACAGGTGAAGGTTACCTGTGTCTTAGTTTTAACCGGTGAAGGTTACCTGTGTCTTAATTTTAACAAACGGTTACCTGTGTCTTAGTTTTAACAGGCGAAGGTTACCTGTGTCTTAGTTTTAACAGACGAAGGTTACCTGTGTCTTAGTTTTAACAGGCGAAGGTTACCTGTGTCTTAGTTTTAACAGACGGTTACCTGTGTCTTAGCTTTAACAGACGAAGGTTACCTGTGTCTTAGTTTTAACAGACGAAGGTTACCTGTGTCTTAGTTTTAACAGACGAAGGTTACCTGTGTCTTAGTTTTAACAGACGAAGGTTACCTGTGTCTTAGTTTTAACAGGTGAAGGTTACTTGTGTCTTAGTTTTAACAGGCGAAGGTTACCTGTGTCTTAGTTTTAACAGGTGAAGGTTACCTGTGTCTTAGTTTTAACATACGAAGGTTACCTGTGTCTTAGTTTTAACAGGTGAAGGTTACCTGTGTCTTAGTTTTAACAGGTGAAGGTTACCTGTGTCTTAGTTTTAACAGGTGAAGGTTACCTGTGTCTTAGTTTTAACAGACGAAGGTTACCTGTGTCTTAATTTTAACAGGCGAAGGTTACCTGTGTCTTAGTTTTAGCAATATTTGGGAATTGTAGCTTTCAATAATTTGAAATTCGTGTCAAGTATGTATGTTTATCTCCCTCAAGTATATATAGCCTTGGCTGTAGGCTAATCTTCCTCTTGTAATGATAGTCTTACCTTGGGTTGGCTTGAGGCTTATCTCCTTCAGGTAAAGATAGTTTTAGCTGGGTTTGATTGTAGGTTTATCTCCATCAGGTAAATATAGCTTTAAATTAATTGTGCTGTAGGCCAATCCTCTTTAGGTAAATACAGCCTTAGCCTGGGTTGACTGTAGGTTTATTTCCCTTACGTGAAGACAGCCTTGGTTGGTTTAAATAAAGATAGCCTTATATGTGTTTGGCTGTAGGCTAATCTTCCTAAGATAAAGGTAGCCTTGGATGTGTTTTGCCATGGGTTTACTAAGAGTTTGGTTGTGTGTTTTAGACATTTGGAGGACTTTCTTCCCTTACGTGTAGTATTTAATATGGTTCCAATATTCTTACATGTCGATGTACAAGCTAAACATATGTTTACATGGTAGCGCCTAATATTACACTCAGATTACTGATGCTTATAATATAAAAATCGCTTTGGATTGCGGAATCAAACTTTGATATGCTGCTTTACGGAATCACGCTTTAATATGCTGATGTGTGGAATTAAGCTTTGATATGCTGATGTGTGGAATTAAGCTTTGATATGCTGATGTGTGGAATTAAGTTTTGATATGTTGATGTGTGGAATTAAGCTTTGGTATGCTGATGTGTGGAATTAAGCTTTGGTATGCTGATGTGTGGAATTAAGTTTTGATATGCTGATGTGTGGAATTAAGCTTTGGTATGCTGATGTGTGGAATTAAGCTTTGATATGCTGATGTGTGGAATTAAGTTTTGATATGCTGATGTGTGGAATTAAGCTTTGGTATGCTGATGTGTGGAATTAAGCTTTGATATGCTGATGTGTGGAATTAAGCTTTGGTATGCTGATGTGTGGAATTAAGCTTTGATATGCTGATGTGTAGAATTAAGCTTTGATATGCTGATGTGTGGAATTAAGTTTTGATATGCTGATGTGTGGAATTAAGCTTTGGTATGCTGATGTGTGGAATTAAGTTTTGATATGCTGATGTGTGGAATTAAGCTTTGATATGCTGATGTGTGGAATTAAGTTTTGATATGTTGATGTGTGGAATTAAGCTTTGGTATGCTGATGTGTGGAATTAAGCTTTGGTATGCTGATGTGTGGAATTAAGTTTTGATATGCTGATGTGTGGAATTAAGCTTTGGTATGCTGATGTGTGGAATTAAGCTTTGATATGCTGATGTGTGGAATTAAGTTTTGATATGCTGATGTGTGGAATTAAGCTTTGATATGCTGATGTGTGGAATTAAGCTTTAATATGCTGATGTGTGGAATTAAGCTTTGATATGCTGATGTGTGGAATTAAGTTTTGATATGCTGATGTGTGGAATTAAGCTTTGATATGCTGATGTGTGGAATTAAGCTTTGATATGCTGATGTGTGGAATTAAGTTTTGATATGCTGATGTGTGGAATTAAGCTTTGATATGCTGATGTGTGGAATTAAGTTTTGATATGCTGATGTGTGGAATTAAGCTTTGATATGCTGATGTGTGGAATTAAGCTTTGATATGCTGATGTGTGGAATTAAGCTTTAATATGCTGATGTGTGGAATTAAGCTTTGATATGCTGATGTGTGGAATTAAGCTTTGATATGCTGATGTGTGGAATTAAGCTTTGATATGCTGATGTGTGGAATTAAGTTTTGATATGCTGATGTGTGGAATTAAGCTTTGATATGCTGATGTGTGGAATTAAGCTTTGATATGCTGATGTGTGGAATTAAGCTTTGATATGCTGATGTGTGGAATTAAGCTTTAATATGCTGATGTGTGGAATTAAGCTTTGATATGCTGATGTGTGGAATTAAGTTTTGATATGCTGATGTGTGGAATTAAGCTTTGATATGCTGATGTGTAGAATTAAGCTTTGATATGCTGATGTGTGGAATTAAGCTTTGATATGCTGATGTGTGGAATTAAGCTTTGATATGCTGATGTGTGGAATTAAGTTTTGATATGCTGATGTGTGGAATTAAGCTTTGATATGCTGATGTGTAGAATTAAGCTTTGATATGCTGATGTGTGGAATTAAGCTTTGATATGCTGATGTGTGGAATTAAGCTTTGATATGCTGATTTTCGGTATCCTGCTTGGATATGCTGATGATATGCTGATTTTCTGAATTAAGCTTTGGTATGCTGATTTTCTGAATCAAGCTTTGATATGCTGAATACTGAATCAAGCTTTGATATGCTGTTTTTTTCTTGCGTTGTCTCACTCTGATTGTTCTTACGTTTTCATTTTTTCTATCAGAAAAAGCTTTCAAGCTCTGCTTGGTTTTATGTGTGGCCTTTGTGCTTCTTCTTTTAACTCGTTACGTTATCATTTTCTATGGTAATTGTGTGGTATTAGCCAATTCTATATACAAATAAGATTTATATCAATAAATAATCAGAATTATCTTTGAACGATTTTCTTGTTTAATTTAATTGTATGTTTCCGCAAAATCCTATTTCATATTTTTTTTTAATACTACACAATATTTTTAAACAAGTTAAGGAAATATTCTGTTGATAAATATCTAAAAGACGGATAATGTTATATTTCTGGGAGCAGTATTTGACCTTATTTGTATTCTATAGCATGTGTACCACAAGACATCATGTTCATGGTGGATACGTCAGATGGAGTAGGATCGGATAATTTTAGAAAAGAACTAGAGTTTATCAAATCGACAATCAATAATTACAACATTTCCCCACGATGTATACATATCGGCTTAATTACATTCAGCGGACAAGTGTACAACAAATTTGCCCTTGGTCAATATAGCACTAAGGCTCAAATTATGTCCGCCATCGATCAGATACAGTATCAGCCAGGAAGACGATATACTACTGAAGCTATTAGATACATGAACACCCAGAGCTTCGGTCAGTTTAGAGGTGCTAGAAGCATGGCACAACATATCGGCATACTTGTAACGAATGGACAGGCTACTAATACATTTGCGTTTCAACAAGAGGCTCAACGAGCAAAGCAAAATGGGGTGTCCCTGTACACTGTTGGAATTGGACAGGGCGTTCATCAACAGAGCCTCATTTCCGTTTCTAGTCATCCAAAAAGCAGATACTCAATGGCTGCCCAAAATTTTGATTCTCTTGGTGATTTAGCATATCCACTGTCGTCCAGAACAAGCAGTGGTAAGTGTCATGGAAGTCAGTAGGAAGAATATTCTCTCTACAGAAGTTTCAGTAAAGGAATAGTATGCCATATATGTACCACAATTACTATGTGCTTTGTATAACATGGAATGTTAGCTGTCAAAACTAGTTTAACCCTGTCACTTTTTATTGAAGTGCCTGTACCAAGCCAGAAAAGTTAGCAGTCATGTATATATGTGCTAGAGGTCTCGATTTTGCCTCTTTTCATACCCTTTCTGTTTGATGTAGGAACTGTCCCGTCAGTGTGGTATTTTTTTTATTTTTTATTTTTTTTATTACACTAGTAATGATTCATTTATATATACTTTTATATTAGTAGTTTTTGCGTTCTCATTTCTTCAAAAATGGTTTGATTGTTTTTTCCTTCATATTGTAAGCATACAATTTCAAGCTTTCCATTGTATTCATTTTTTGTTCAAACTAAAACCATTCCTTTCTGATTTGTTGAAGACTGTTATGATATGGGTGTTCTATACATGTATAGGTCTCTGTGGTATTAACTGTAAATATAACGTCTACGTTTATATTGACATAACGTCATTATTATACAATGTACATGTGCAGTCAAACCTGTATTAAGAGGTCATGACCTTTGAGACAAAGAAAAAGTGGCCTTATAAGACAGGTGACCTCTTAAAAGAGGTTCAGTTACATATGGATTTTTATATGACATGTCAAGAAGTTGACATTTTAATGAAGGTGACTGCTTAATAGAGGTGACCTTATGGGCAGGCTTGACTTAATAGAGGTGACCTTATGGGCAGGCTTGACTTAATAGAGGTGACCTTATGGGCAGGCTTGACTTAATAGAGGTGACCTTATGGGCAGGCTTGACTTAATAGAGGTGACCTTATGGGCAGGCTTGACTTAATAGAGGTGACCTTATGGACAGGCTTGACTTAATAGAGGTGACCTTATGGGCAGGCTTGACTTAAGAGGTGACCTTATGGGCAGGCTTGACTTAATAGAGGTGACCTTATGGGCAGGCTTGACTTAATAGAGGTGACCTTATGGGCAGGCTTGACTTAATAGAGGTGACCTTATGGGCAGGCCTGACTTAATAGAGGTGACCTTATGGGCAGGCTTGACTTAATAGAGGTGACCTTATGGACAGGCTTGACTTAATAGAGGTGACCTTATGGGCAGGCTTGACTTAATAGAGGTGACCTTATGGGCAGGCTTGACTTAATAGAGGTGACCTTATGGGCAGGCTTGACTTAATAGAGGTGACCTTATGGGCAGGCTTGACTTAATAGAGGTGACCTTATGGGCAGGCTTGACTTAATAGAGGTGACCTTATGGACAGGCTTGACTTAATAGAGGTGACCTTATGGACAGGCTTGACTTAATAGAGGTGACCTTATGGGCAGGCTTGACTTAATAGAGGTGACCTTATGGGCAGGCTTGACTTAATAGAGGTGACCTTATGGGCAGGCTTGACTTAATAGAGGTGACCTTATGGGCAGGCTTGACTTAATAGAGGTGACCTTATAGGCAGGCTTGACTTAATAGAGGTGACCTTATGGGCAGGCTTGACTTAATAGAGGTGACCTTATGGACAGGCTTGACTTAATAGAGGTGACCTTATGGGCAGGCTTGACTTAAGAGGTGACCTTATGGGCAGGCTTGACTTAATAGAGGTGACCTTATGGGCAGGCTTGACTTAATAGAGGTGACCTTATGGGCAGGCTTGACTTAATAGAGGTGACCTTATGGGCAGGCCTGACTTAATAGAGGTGACCTTATGGGCAGGCTTGACTTAATAGAGGTGACCTTATGGACAGGCTTGACTTAATAGAGGTGACCTTATGGGCAGGTTTGACTTAATAGAGGTGACCTTATGGGCAGGCTTGACTTAATAGAGGTGACCTTATGGGCAGGCTTGACTTAATAGAGGTGACCTTATGGGCAGGCTTGACTTAATAGAGGTGACCTTATGGACAGGCTTGACTTAATAGAGGTGACCTTATGGACAGGCTTGACTTAATAGAGGTGACCTTATGGGCAGGCTTGACTTAATAGAGGTGACCTTATGGGCAGGCTTGACTTAATAGAGGTGACCTTATGGGCAGGCTTGACTTAATAGAGGTGACCTTATGGGCAGGCTTGACTTAATAGAGGTGACCTTATGGACAGGCTTGACTTAATAGAGGTGACCTTATGGACAGGCTTGACTTAATAGAGGTGACCTTATGGGCAGGCTTGACTTAATAGAGGTGACCTTATGGGCAGGCTTGACTTAATAGAGGTGACCTTATGGGCAGGCTTGACTTAATAGAGGTGACCTTATGGGCAGGCTTGACTTAATAGAGGTGACCTTATAGGCAGGCTTGACTTAATAGAGGTGACCTTATGGGCAGGCTTGACTTAATAGAGGTGACCTTATGGGCAGGCTTGACTGTATATATATGTACTATTATGTGGCCAGAAACAGTGTTATCATAGTTTGAAAATACTAGGTCTTGGCAGAAACAAATCTTTGAATACGATTCTTGTACAATTGCTTGATAATCAGCTGGTAATTGTATGACACGTATGGTAGATTATGTTGTCATTATATAAGCAGATTATTTTATGGTGAAAACTTTTTCTGTGTAAATTTTGTGTGCGTTTTACTAAATCCAGTGTTCTGATATGTGGGAGAACTCGTACCTCATTACCGATGAGTAGTATTGACCATTACTCTTTGCAAAAATGGTTGGTTTATGGTGTTTAATGCCACTTTCAACAATATGTCAGTTGATAAAGGGTAGTAAAGAGTAGAAAGTAGACGTATTCATTCTAAATGAACGGTTTTTTTTCAATTTTAGAGAGTCCACAACTTCCTGCAGCCACAGGTTAGTTTTGTTCATTTAGTTTTTACTTCTCTGTTAATATTGTAACATTTCTGATATACATATTGTTATAATTCAAACACCAGTGAAAATAAAATCAATCATAGTAAAATGATGGACAATTGACTTTATAAAGTATCAAGATGAATTTTCAGCCACAAAATACAATATACAATATACAATATACAATATACAATATACAATATACAATATACAATATATCAGTAATTCAAATTATGAGAACCATTAGATATATTTACATGGTGTTTGTTTTCTTGTTTCACAATAAAATATCAATATTCATTATTCGGAATCCTCCACATTCCACAATTCTCAAAAATAACAATTTGTAAACAAAATGAAATTATTCGAGCTCTTCATGAAGAAGTATTCTAAAACACATGCCATATGTTTGAAGTACAATGGATTTGTATGCCAACATCATATGTGTGTTGAATTATTTTCTGTGTATAACTTTGTCAAATAATATAAAAAAAAAAGCTTTACTAATTTACTGCAGGATGCTTACAAAAAGCCGATCTAGTATTTGTTGTCGATGGATCCGGTAGCATAGGACCAACAAATTTTGCCAAACTTCAGGATTTCTTAAAGAACATAGTGAAACAATTGAACGTTGGAACAGACGCCGTTCATGTTGGCGTCATGAAGTTTAGTAACTATCCGTCCATTGAGTTTCCGCTGGATATGCATTACACACGAGCTGGTGTATTGAAAGCTATAGATAATATAAATTATCTTGGTGGTGGAACGAATACGGCGGAAGCTATTAACTATATGAATCATCAAATGTTCAACCAAAAGAGCGGGGCAAGACCCAATGTTCCACGAATTGCAGTAGTAATAACAGACGGGCGATCTTCAAACCCCACAACCACTACATCTGCTGCAAATCAAGCCAAAGCTGACCATATTGGAATGATGTCTATTGGGATAGGTGCCGGTGTTGACCAAACTGAACTTCATGCAATTGCCGATAGTCCAGCCAGTTCCAATTCTTTTATGGTTAACAACTATGATCAACTGAACTCAATCGCTGCTCAAATCATCCAGAGAGCATGTCAAGGTAGAATTTAAACTTCCATTAAAAATTTAATCTGATTAAGTAAAGGTTAGGGATATGGTTATGGTGTTTAACGTCACTTTCAACAATATTTCTGTTATATCGTGGCGGTTAATTTTATTGGTGGAGGAAACCGGAGTACCCGTAGAAAACCACCGACCTATCACAAGTCACTGACAAACTTTATCACATAATGCTGCATTTAGTGCACCTCGTCGTGAGCGGGATTCGAACTCACAACGTTAGTGGGGATAGGCACTGACTGCATAGGTATTTGTAACTCCAACGACCATACGATCACGACCACGACGCCCCCTTAATCTGGTTTAAATTGAATGTGAATTACATAGTGCTCAAATAACAACTGACACCACTGTACACATAACGATATAACCTTACAGCCATGTGACCTTTAAACTATTCACTATAATTTTAAAAAGTTTGAAGTTTCTAAAGGGGTAATCAGAAAACGTAAATCGAAGAAAAACTGATAATGAAATGGCCAAAAGTAAAAAGACAAAAGGACAAACAATCATCTACAAAACACTATATAGGAAACTGGATATTGAACAACACAAACATACTAAAAACTGGGGTAAACTCAGGTGCTCCGGAAGGGTAGGCAATTTACTGAACCCAACGACAAGATTTTGTCATTGGTGTCTTTATTGGTCGATATAAAATTCTCCTGGACGTCTCGTTCAATCAATTTGTGTCAGATATTTATTAATGCAGCATTTGATGATACAGTTTTTATCAAATTGATGAAGTAATCTTGTAGGCTTAGTGGTATATTGATAATATTTTATCTGAACATTTTATGTAACCAGTTTTAAAAACCAAATCCATTTATGGAACTTGTACGTTTATACCATCACATGTCATAGAGGGTAAATAGCTTGTACAATCTATGACTACAATAGTTGTCGTTAACAACTCTGGCTATTAATTGAACGCAAAAATTATTTGGCTGTCCAATCTGTCTATGTTGAGCGTATCTGATGAATATTATTTCAGAAACGCACCGTGAACACTAAAATAGATCTCTACATTTTTATTCATTCATAGTGATGATGTACACCTTGTACTCTTATTTTGAAAAAAGATTTGTCAGATGTTTGAATGTGTAAACAATTATCATTTCGGTAACTCCAATGATTAACCATGCTGGCCACTTGCATCATATAGTTTATATATATATATATATATACAGCAATTTCCCAAAATGTTGCAATTAAAATAGGGCCCGACTTTGGTCTTGATGAATAATTACATGACATTCTTTAACTACTCAACAATTCTTACTCGAGTCTTTATGCATATCAAGAAATTGCTCACTTGTATAGCCACATTTTCTTCACTATTACAGTTCGAGCAATGGCACCAATACCAACTACAGCGCAACCTGGTGAGTAAATTATATTGATATTATGAAAAGAAAGTTTAAACAGTGATGGTCAACAATTCATCAATATCAACAAACTTTCTCTCATTTCAAATAATTATATATATATTACTGCACACAAAAACATACCACGTACGATATATGTCAACAGAATTCATGATTCCGGTATGAGACGTGCACACTAAGGATGGGTTTAACCCGAGTAATGGGATCACAACCCTTCATTTTTTGCTCAGATATTTGGTAAATATAAACAAATGCCACGTCAACGACATAGTGGCCACGGATCATGTGCCAGCTATTGAAATGGTATATTTCAAATATGGAGTGTTGTGATCAATATACGTGAGATATATGTAACTTGTAAATGTTTATGTTATCAGGGGTACAGTTCTTCTTAAAATACTAAAGTGAAACAAACACGAACTGTTGTTTATACTGTATCTTGTAATTATATGTTAAATGATTGCTATGTAAAAAAATAATGAATACTGCAAGACAAGTTAGAAGATGTTAAAGATCAGAAGCCGTGAATCAAAGGACAGGCAATACAATGGTTAAAACATGTAATCAGAAGCCGTGAATCGAAAGACAGGCAATACAATGGTTAAAACATGTAATCAGAAGCCGTGAATCGAAGGGCAGGCAATACAATGGTTAAAACATGTAATCAGAAGCCGTGAATCGAAAGACAGGCAATACAATGGTTAAAACATGTAATCAGAAGCCGTGAATCGAAGGACAGGCAATACAATGGTTAAAACATGTAATCAGAAGCCGTGAATCGAAGGACAGGCAATACAATGGTTAAAACATGTAATCAGACGCCGTGAATCGAAAGAAAGGCAATACAATGGTTAAAACATGTAATCAGAAGCCGTGAATCGAAGGACAGGCAATACAATGGTTAAAACATGTAATCAGAAGCCGTGAATCGAAGGACAGGCAATACAATGGTTAAAACATGTAATCAGAAGCCGTGAATCGAAGGGCAGGCAAATACAATGGTTAAAACATGTAATCAGAAGCCGTGAATCGAAGGGCAGGCAAATACAATGGTTAAAACATGTAATCAGAAGCCGTGAATCGAAGGGCAGGCAAATACAATGGTTAAAACATGTAATCAGAAGCCGTGAATCGAAGGGCAGGCAAATACAATGGTTAAAACATGTAATCAGAAGCCGTGAATCGAAGGGCAGGCAAATACATGGTTAAAACATGTAATCAGAAGCCGTGAATCGAAGGGCAGGCAAATACAATGGTTAAAACATGTAATCAGAAGCCGTGAATCGAAAGGCAGGCAAACACAATGGTTAAAACATGTAATCAGAAGCCGTGAATCGAAAGACAGGCAATACAATGGTTAAAACATGTAATCAGAAGACGTGAATCGAAGGGCAGGCAAATACAATGGTTAAAACATGTAATCAGAAGCCGTGAATCGAAGGGCAGGCAAATACAATGGTTAAAACATGTAATCAGAAGCCGTGAATCGAAGGGCAGGCAAATACAATGGTTAAAACATGTAATCAGAAGCCGTGAATCGAAGGGCAGGCAAATACAATGGTTAAAACATGTAATCAGAAGCCGTGAATCGAAGGGCAGGCAAATACAATGGTTAAAACATGTAATCAGAAACCGTGAATCGAAAGACAGGCAATACAATGGTTAAAACATGTAATCAGAAGACGTGAATCGAAGGGCAGGCAAATACAATGGTTAAAACATGTAATCAGAAGCCGTGAATCGAAGGGCAGGCAAATACAATGGTTAAAACATGTAATCAGAAGCCGTGAATCGAAGGGCAGGCAAATACAATGGTTAAAACATGTAATCAGAAGCCGTGAATCAAAGGGCAGGCAAATACAATGGTTAAAAAATGAGAAAAGGAAAAACAATGATCTACAAAACACTACAGAAAATGAAAGATCGAGCAACATGGACTCCACTAAAGCCGAGGGTGAACTCAGGTGCTCCGGAAAGATCGAGCAACATGAACCCCACTAAAGCCGGGGGTGAACTCAGGTGCTCCGGAAAGATCGAGCAACACGGACCCCACTAAAGCCGAAGGTGAACTCAGATGCTCCGGAAAGATCGAGCAACACGGACCCCACTAAAGCCGGGGGTGAACTCAGGTGCTCCGGAAAGATCGAGCAACACGGACCCTACTAAAGCCGGGGGTGAACTCAGGTGCTCCTTAAAGATCGAGCAACATGAACGCCACTAAAGCCGGGGATGATCCCAGGTGCTCCGGAAAGATCGAGCTACATGAACGCCACTAAAGCCGGGGGTGAACTCATGTGTTCCGGAAAGATCGAGCAACATGAACCCTAGATACGATAACGTAACCCTCGGTCCGCTTTTGCTCCCAGCGAGGGTTACGAATCGGTCCCATTCAATGTATGGGAGCAGCGCCCGGAGTGATTCACACCGGGCGGTTTTTTGTCCTAATTCCGTTATAAGTGGTTTGAAAAATTAACGGGGGTGAAAGATAAATATATTTAGGTAAACCTTGAGGTGTTAAGTAAACGCTGCATCAATCCATGGTAGACTTATATCCATCTGAAAATTTGAATGCATGAAATCTTCTTTCTGTCCGACATTTTATTTACAAGTTGCTATTTCACGTGCACTTGCCTCGTTTTGGAGATATCCTTATTTGGATCAATCGTAGTAAAAATTAATAGTAAAGTTTTTCATATTTGGTATTCAGATCCATATATGGATAGGCTCCGCCCATCACGAGAGTATACGCAAGGTGCCATGGCGGACAAGAAATAATTTTCGAATACTAAATCGATCGTGAAGGTAGAAATAGGTATTGTAACACTTATTTCGTATCGCCATTACTTAAAAATTGTAGGGAATAATAAGTTATGACCAAATATGCAAAAAGAAAGTTGAAATATTCAGTTAACGAAAATTTTAATTTGCTCCCATACGTTGAATGGGACTGATTCGTAACTCTAACTGGAGCACAAGCGGAATGAGGGTTACGTTATCGTATCTACATGAACCCCACTAAAAACCGCAAAAACCGTTTGAATTATTCATATTTATATTTTTATTGATACTTGCAGGAGTAACTAAACCTGACCCATGCCAAGATGTTCAACCAAACTGTAATAGCTATGGTGATAAAATGTGTATTGAGTATGCCCCCTGGGCTAAGGATAATTGTGCTAGATTTTGTGGCATATGTAAACGTAAGTTCATAAAACAGCCGGGTTTTTTTTTTTGTAAAACTATTGGTAGTTTCCCATACATATATACAGTGTATTGCTATCTTTTTTTTTTACTTTCAATACATTAAATTTTTCCTACAATAGCCATCATTTTTTTTACAATTTTTCATAGATTTTGTCAACTCACAATAAATCATCCTGTTTTTACAATTAAATTTAAACTTGTTTTTAATCAATAAAATAAATTTAGTTGCACAATTTAAAAATGTGCTTCTATGGTAATAATAAGTTTGTAATAAAGTCCTGTTATACAAAAGCATTCTATGCAAAGTAATGTATAGACATTTTAATTATATATTCCATTTGTATTCCGTACAGCTATACTGTGCGGATCAGTAAGTGATATGTTCCTTTCAATTTTTAATACTAAACTTAGTTGTTCTGTGTTTTAGCATTGTATACAACAACACCCGCACCGTGTATAGACAGATTACCAGATTGTGATACCTATGGTCTAATGGTTTGTCATCAAGCTCAGTATAAAGCATGGGCTAAGGATAACTGTAGAAAATTCTGTGGATTTTGTGGTGAGTGTTCTTGTGTAAACAGCATTATTATTTGAAATGGTTTGGTTTATGGTGTTTAACGACACTTTCAACAATATTTTAACGACCTGTCCCAAGTCGCTGACAAACTTTATCACAAAATATTGTATCGAGTACATCTCGCCATGAACGGGATTCAAACTCACAATTTTAATGGTGATAGGCACTGATTACACATATAGTTGTAAATCTAACTACCATACGATCATGACCACGACGGCCCCTATTCGATGTTAACTGTCATACAGTTAAATGTTGTTATTGTATATTGTTTAGTGTTTTAATGCTTTCTATTTGATGTTAACTGTCATACAGTTAAATGTTGTTATTGTATATCGTTTAGTGTTTTAATGCTTTCTATTCAATGTTAACTGTCATACAGTTAAATGTTGTTATTGTATATTGTTTAGTGTTTTAATGCTTTCTATTTGATGTTAACTGTCATACAGTTAAATGTTGTTATTGTATATTGTTTAGTGTTTTAATGCTTTCTATTTGATGTTAACTGTCATACAGTTAAATGTTGTTATTGTATATTGTTTAGTGTTTTAATGCTTTCTATTTGATGTTAACTGTCATACAGTTAAATGTTGTTATTGTATATCGTTTAGTGTTTTAATGCTTTCTATTCGATGTTAACTGTCATACAGTTAAATGTTGTTATTGTATATTGTTTAGTGTTTTAATGCTTTCTATTTGATGTTAACTGCCATACAGTTAAATGTTGTTATTGTATATTGTTTAGTGTTTTAATGCTTTCTATTCGATGTTAACTGTCATACAGTTAAATGTTGTTATTGTATATTGTTTAGTGTTTTAATGCTTTCTATTTGATGTTAACTGTCATACAGTTAAATGTTGTTATTGTATATTGTTTAGTGTTTTAATGCTTTCTATTTGATGTTAACTGTCATACAGTTAAATGTTGTTATTGTATATTGTTTAGTGTTTTAATGCTTTCTATTCGATGTTAACTGTCATACAGTTAAATGTTGTTATTGTATATTGTTTAGTGTTTTAATGCTTTCTATTTGATGTTAACTGTCATACAGTTAAATGTTGTTATTGTATATTGTTTAGTGTTTTAATGCTTTCTATTCGATGTTAACTGTCATACAGTTAAATGTTGTTATTGTATATTGTTTAGTGTTTTAATGCTTTCTATTTGATGTTAACTGTCATACAGTTAAATGTTGTTATTGTATATTGTTTAGTGTTTTAATGCTTTCTATTTGATGTTAACTGTCATACAGTTAAATGTTGTTATTGTATATTGTTTAGTGTTTTAATGCTTTCTATTTGATGTTAACTGTCATACAGTTAAATGTTGTTATTGTATATTGTTTAGTGTTTTAATGCTTTCTATTTGATGTTAACTGTCATACAGTTAAATGTTGTTATTGTATATCGTTTAGTGTTTTAATGCTTTCTATTGCTTCACTGTTTGTAATTCGTTCACCATTTTTTCGCCCGCTTATTATTTATAATTTGTACCGTGCTTTAATCTTTTCTTTTTTGTAATGATTCTGTAAATTCTGTATTCATACTTGGTTCACCATTTTAATATTTCCTGGTTATTCTGTATTCATACTTCGTTCACCATTTTATTATTTCCTGGTGATTCTGTATTCATACTTTGTTCACCATTTTAATATTTCCTGTTCATTCTCTATTCATACTTCGTTCATCACTTTAATATTTACACGTTCTGTGTTTGTACTCCGTTCAATGTAATCTATTGATTCGTCATTTCGATTTAATACATAATTTAACAACAAACAATTCAAGGATTATGCGTTTTTGCTGTAATAATAACGATGTCTGTTTATGTTTAGGTGTTGATTTGGGAGGCACTGGATTCTGTGAGTACTTAATGTGAAGTCTATATTATGTATCTGTAATGTGTTGAAATTGTTAATCTGGTTCATTGGAATTTGGTATCATATGTATTCATATAAAATAAAGACATGCTCAAGTAGATATTAGATTATCATATTATAACAAATACCATTAAATCACAAAAAGAAATAACATTGAAACTGGAGACACAAAAATAGCTTTGAAAACATACCGGAGATATAAAAAGAAATAGCTTTGAAACACAAACTGGAGACACAAAAAGAAATAGCATTGAAGCACAAACTGAAGACACAAAAAGAAATAACATTGAAGCACAAACTGGAGACACAAAAAGAAATAACATTGAAGCACAAACTGGAGACACAAAAAGTAATAACATTGAAGCACAAACTGGAGACACAAAAAGAAATAACATTGAAGCACAAATTGGAGACACAAAAAGTAATAACATTGAAGCACAAACTGGAGACACAAAAAGAAATAACATTGAAGCACAAACTGGAGACACAAAAAGAAATAACATTGAAGCACAAACTGGAGACACAAAAAGAAATAACATTGAAGCACAAACTGAAGACTCAAAGAGAAATAACATTGAAGCCACAAACTGGAGACACAAAAAGAAATAACATTGAAGCACAAACTGGAGACACAAAAAGAAATAACATTGAAGCACAAACTGGAGACACAAAAAGAAATAACATTGAAGCACAAACTGGAAACACAAACAGAAATAACATTGAAGCACAAACTGGAGACACAAAAAGAAATAACATTGAAGCACAAACTGGAGACACAAAAAGAAATAACATTGGAAAACATATATACTGGAGACAAACAACAGCAGTGAAACACATGCTGAAGACCATAAATGCAAAATAATAGTAATCATATAACGTAAACCTATTTAAAATGTAATAACATATTATATGAAGAGAGGTAGGAGATACCAATATGGGTACATGTATTATAATGTCAACTATTTATACATGTATTACAATGTCAACTATTTATTCTTTAGATGGAAAGTGTCATTACAAAGGAAAGTCCTACCAGCACGGACAAAAATGGACGGACGGATGTGACTACGAATGTGTTTGTGAGGATGGTCAAACTGGACGATACAAATGTTACAACAGGTAAAAACATAATGTTTACAGAGGGAGTGTCGTGATCGTATGGTATATGTAGATTTATATGTGCCAGTTAAATCAGTGAGATATCCCCACTTAAGTAGTCCTGTTCAACCAAACTCTCTCATGCTCAACAAAAACAGTCTGGTTTCGCACTATTAATATGTTGGCGTCCCATATGTGCGAATTAATATAGGAAGGTGGAGCTTATATCTCTAGCTAAACAACAACAAAAAACAAGTAACACTGAACGAAATTTCATATACTAACGGAAGTATGGATGGGAATACCAATAAAATTACGAATTTTTCACGCACATGTTGAGGTGTACTTGATACAACATTATGTGATGCGGTTTTGCAGTGACATTTGGTATATCTGTGATATTCGGGTTTCAAAAGTTCAATCAATAAAACCGACCATCACGATGCAGCAATAATTGTGTTTAACATGGCATTAAACAGCAATAAACATGTATTACTACACGTGTACACTTTCTACACATTACATTTTTTTTTGTATGTGATAAAGTTTGTCATTGACTTGCACAGGTCGGTGGTTTTCTCCGGGTACTCCGGTATCCTCCACCAAAAAAACTGACCGCCATGATATATGAAATATTGTTGAAAGTGGCGTTAAGCACCATAAACCAAACCTTCCTGCACATATTTTAATCATTCTTGGTCTGTACATGAAGTTTACATAGTTTTAAGGACATCTAAATTCTATGTCAATCCAGAAATAATAATTTAGCATGCAAGGATAATGTGTTATATATCTATAACATTAAAATAGCTTAACAGTAGACAAACTAACTTAACAACAGCCAGCTACACGAAGATGTACATACATATTACATTTAAGATATGGCATCTTCATATAGTAATGTTTTTTAAATAACAAATGACAATTAATAAATTAATAATTACAGATGTCCACTTTACTACAACCTACCATCAGAGTGCACCCTAGTACGAAGCCCCACTAAATGCTGCCAAGAACCAGTCTGTAACTTTAATCAAAATATTCAATCATTTACTAGTAACTCAATGGGAAAAACACCATCAGGCATGGGTAAGTCTCCCATCTTAGTAAGGTTTTCTGAAGATCATTGAAAAGTGTATTAAAAAACGTTATTAGGTTAATTGTTAGCAGTGAATCATGCATTATTGTAAATGTATCTATTATTCTCATATGATTCTGGAATTAAAAAAAAATATTATTCATTATTTTTGACATCCCTTTTGAATAAAACGTAGATATCAAATTGAGTGGCACGATGTGTTTCTGGAATAACCTTCATCAGGTATGTTCAAAGCTAAAATAGTTGAAAGCCAAATAATTTAAAAATCTTTGGAAGCAAAGGGCCTAAACAATATAGCCAAAATCAGTTAAGGTCACACATGACTGAGGGAGGTGTACCTTAGCTTTTATAATAATTACATGATTTATCAACTGTCAATAACAAATATGTCTAATCAACCATGTCAGTGTATAATAAGGTGTTCCTATTCAAAACACTCTAAAGATATTATGTACCTTATGGATTTTCAGATTTGTTTCTGTGACAACCGTTGTGGAGATTATTGCATACTCTTCAAAATTTATAAATAATTTCTTGATATATGAAAATTAAATAAATACATTATAATTAGGAATTCAACAACTGATTGTCATTATTTGATTATGTTCACAAATGAGTGCATGATTAGGTGTTATTTAATCCCAAGTAAGCAATTTTTCAGCATGGAGAAGCAGTAAACATGTGCACTGGTAAAAATAGATCTGAAAGTTATATTTTAAGCAAGATTGTTTGCAAGATAAATGGAACACACACCTTCATGTTAGGCACTTTATATCGATGTAAAGCCTTATATTTTAGCTGTCTGTGCCTACAAACAGAATCAATATTACCAGGGACAAACTTGGCAGGATGGATGTGACTACCAGTGTTCCTGTACGAACTCAGCCACAGGACAATACACATGTCAGGATTTGTAAGTGTATTTTTGAATCTTATCATTTGATAATGTGCTTAGTACCTCGTTGATTTGTATGAAAACAGTAAATATGACAGTTTTTTGCATTTTCATTATTATTCACTGTGTTTTTTCTATTGAATTCCGAAACGGAGATCGGAAGTTGATTTACATTTCGTTTTAAGACTTCCGGTTAAGAATTTAATATTAAAAAAGTTTAAAAAGCAATTGCAACCACAGCCCTGAGCAAAGAACGTGAAGCTCCCTTCTATCAAAGCTCAAATTTCCAAATACAGAAATGACAGAGACAGAACCTATTTGTAATTTAGATTTGATCTTAGGACAAGCACAATAATGCACCCAGGATAGAACGGTAACTTGATGGGATACCAAAACTTGTACAACTTCAGAAGTTCAGTACGAATTCATTTTAATGATTCTGTGTATTGTATGGCTAACATAACATGTCTATAAACATGACAGATGTCCATTTATATATTGGAAATATCATATGTTGCCATTGAAACCAAAAAAAGAAATTGAAATGTTTCTGAATTTTATTGAATTTTCTAAATTTATAGTTTGGGTTTAAACAATCAAATTTCAGCCATTTTTTCCTAGAAAACAAGAAAATATTATGAGTTCATCTTTGGATGTTGGGTACAAATAAAATGAAAATATATTTTTAAAGTGTCTGTACATTTTGAGTTTTATTCTGCAAAACTGCTCTAAATATTCAAAGTTTTACTTTAATTAATTTTTATTGTAATATAAGCAAATGAGACACTGAGCTTGTTACCAGGGGCGGATCCAGAATTTCAAGTTAGGAGGGGTGGACTTAAAAAAATTGCGGCGAGCGAAGGGAGGTGCGAAATTTTTTGGGGTATTTCATGTGAAAAATCACGATTTTACGCAAAAAAATCATATTTTTTCCAATTTTAGGAGGGGCGCGTGCCGGGTGCACCCCCCCCCCTGGATCCGCCCCTGGTTACATACAATAAATGCAATAAATTTTAGGATCTGTTTTGTTAGTCTGAGAGCAGTTGTCCTCAGTTCCATTAAACACCTCAAAATTTTAATGAAAAGAGCAGAAGCCCAAGCTAGATGCAGAACCTGTTTAAATTTGTAGCCATAGACTATGACACAAAAAAAGAAAAAAAAGAACCATAAGAGCTACAGTTCCACAGCCTAAGCTGAGGCACACCTGGGCATTCTTCAGACAGCCTAAGCTGAGGCACACCTGGGCATTCTTCAGACAGCCTAAGCTGAGGCACACCTGGGCATTCTTCAGACAGCCTAAGCTGAGGCACACCTGGGCATTCTTCAGACAGCCTAAGCTGAGGCACACTGGGCATTCTTCAGACAGCCTAAGCTGAGGCACACTGGGCATTCTTCAGAAAGCCTAAGCTGAGGCACACTGGGCATTCTTCAGAAAGCCTAAGCTGAGGCACACTGGGCATTCTTCAGACAGCCTAAGCTGAGGCACACTGGGCATTCTTCAGACAGCCTAAGCTGAGGCACACTGGGCATTCTTCAGACAGCCTAAGCTGAGGCACACTGGGCATTCTTCAGAAAGCCTAAGCTGAGGCACACTGGGCATTCTTCAGACAGCCTAAGCTGAGGCACACTGGGCATTCTTCAGACAGCCTAAGCTGAGGCACACTGGGCATTCTTCAGAAAGCCTAAGCTGAGGCACACTGGGCATTCTTCAGACAGCCTAAGCTGAGGCACACCTGGGCATTCTTCAGACACTGTAATTTGAAGGAACTGACCACAACTTGAGCAGTAGTGGGTGATTTCATCTTTAACACATTCATTACAACTATAGTACTATTAATTTTATCAATATATTTCCACAGATGTCCTACTTACTCTTCAATACCACCATACTGTCACATGACCAAGAAGAATGGAGAATGTTGTTCTAAACCAGTGTGTGATTTTACCACACAACAGGGTAGTTTCACTGGAACAGGCTCTATCAGTGGAAAGGGAGTTGGTAATATACATTAATGAATTTTTTTATATAAAATCATAATACAAAAAAAAGTATAACCATTTCAATAAAACTTGTATATATATATATATCTGTTAAATTATTCAAATCAGTTGGTTTATTTTTATTTCTTTAAAAATGTGCAGTTTTTCATTGTTTGAACTCTCTTATATCACTGATATTTGAACTTTAATAAATGGAATATTTTTCCATTACACAAACATGACATTGATATAAAAAAAAAAAAAAAAAATAGAACTTTATAACATGTATAAACATGATAAACATGATAAACATGATAAACATGATAAAAATGGATATATTACATTTGTAGTGGATGATTTCTTCCAACATGGGTGACAGTTTTCAGTATTTTGACTGATTTCATTTTTTTTTGGCAAAGGTCAGACAGTTCTTGAGATTCGTGTTCATTTGATGAGGTTTTTTTTAAGGGGTGAGGTACGCATTTTTGACATAGAAATTAACAATTTTGAGAGGATCCTGACTGTTAATAGTAGAAAATTTTCAGTATTTGTTAAAAAAAAAAACCACTTTCACCCATGTTCCAATAACAATTAGATTATCATCTTCACTGCTATATATATATATATAGGGTATCATCTTTGGCATGGTACATAACTCCACATTTTAAAACATCAAAAAATAATATTTTAACAGTCATATCAAAGTGAGATAATAGTAACAAACCCATTTTTCAGTGTATAATGTGCACAAGACATGACAAAACATTTTCTGTTATAGGAAAAGTACCAACCACTTCACCTCCATGTGTGAATACTCAATCAAACTGTGAGAGATTTGGACATAGTATGTGTGTCAACTTTACTGGATGGGCAAGTGACAACTGCAGAAAATATTGTAACCTTTGTAGTAAGTTCTATCACAGAAAATAGTGTAACCTTTGTAGTAAGTTCTATCACAGAAAATATTGTAACCTTTGTAGTAAGTTCTATCACAGAAAATAGTGTAACCTTTGTAGTAAGTTCTATCACAGAAAATAGTGTAACCTTTGTAGTAAGTTCTATCACAGAAAATATTGTAACCTTTGTAGTAAGTTCTATCACAGAAAATATTGTAACCTTTGTAGTAAGTTCTATCACAGAAAATATTGTAACCTTTGTAGTAAGTTCTTTCACAGAAAATATTGTAACCTTTGTAGTAAGTTCTTTCACAGAAAATAGTGTAACCTTTGTAGTAAGTTCTTTCACAGAAAATAGTGTAACCTTTGTAGTAAGTTCTATCACAGAAAATATTGTAACCTTTGTAGTAAGTTCTTTCACAGAAAATAGTGTAACCTTTGTAGTAAGTTCTTTCACAGAAAATAGTGTAAACTTTGTAGTAAGTTCTATCAGAAAATAGTGTAACCTTTGTAGTAAGTTCTATCACAGAAAATAGTGTAACCTTTGTAGTAAGTTCTTTCACAAAAAATAGTGTAACCTTTGTAGTAAGTTCTTTCACAGAAAATATTGTAACCTTTGTAGTAAGTTCTTTTACAGAAAATATTGTAACCTTTGTAGTAAGTTCTTTCACAGAAAATAGTGTAACCTTTGTAGTAAGTTCTTTCACAGAAAATAGTGTAACCTTTGTAGTAAGTTCTATCACAGAAAATATTGTAACCTTTGTAGTAAGTTCTATCACAGAAAATATTGTAACCTTTGTAGTAAGTTCTTTCACAGAAAATAGTGTAACCTTTGTAGTAAGTTCTTTCACAGAAAATATGTAACCTTTGTAGTAAGTTCTTTCACAGAAAATAGTGTAACCTTTGTAGTAAGTTCTTTCACAGAAAATATTGTAACCTTTGTAGTAAGTTCTTTCACAGAAATTTCATTCTTTAGAATAAATGCCCCTACATTTGATTGATTGACTAAATACAGTGAAAACTTGAATAAAACAAATTATCCTGCAATCAGTACATTTGCTGTACAAATATGCTATACGAATAAATTTTTGCTTTATTCGTAGTAGACGAATAAACTTTTCAGCCTACGAATAAACTTTCCTGGTACCCTGTAGCTATGTACAGCGGAGGGCACAGACAAGTATGAAACTGGTACTAATGTAACGTGGACCACGAAGAAGACACCCTTGACAACATTTATGAAAGGCGAGGAATGACTCTTGTTTCTGTCCTTTTTGTTTAAATCTAACAAGTTTTCCGACTTTTTTGACATTGCAGGATAAACACAATATACGTACATTGTCGTTAAATATAAAATTCATTTGTACTCGCTGCGAAACAGGCCTGAAAAGCTCGCCGAAGGCTTGCTATTCTGCCTGTTTCTAAAGCTCATACAAATAAATTTTATATTTAACGACAATGTACGTATATTGTATATGTATTTTGTGTAATCTGAGGTAAAAAATAAAGTAAATGTACCAGTATAGGAAATATAAATGTACTTTATTTAACATGTGTAACCAAACACCAGTCTAATCCGAACATGACAGTCGGTCCCAAGGAGTTTCGGTAAATATAATTGGATCTCCATCAGCAATACTTATATAAACAAATGATAAAATACCATGTGATCAATGACAAGAGGTTTTATTATACAGTAAAACCTGTCTAATATGGACACATTTAGCATCTATTTCTTCATCTGAATGAACTAATGTTCAGAGTTTGGATTTAACAGGTGAAAAAAGTTGGGATTAGTTTTGATGTCTGATTACATTAGTTTTCAACTGATGCAGGTTTAACAGGTGAAATAAGTTTTACAATACATGCTATGTAAATATATATACCTACCATTTCAGATATGAAGACAACACCTGGTCCTGAAGGTAAGGAGTTGTAATTGTCTGTAAGAAGAGTTTGAAGATACCAATGGGTAATCAGAATCCGTATATCGAAGAAGAACAGACAACACAATGACCAAAAGATAAAGGACAAAAGGACAAACAACGATCTACAAAACATACACATAAAACTAAAGATCGAGTAACACTCAGGAAGAGTAAGCAGCTCCTTTCATGTTAAAACTTAAAGAGTCAAATCATGTTCAATCTCATTGGAAGATTTTTAGAATGATACAAATGATCTCTGAATTGCTAAATTGTACTGAAGAATTTTTTTTTTATTACATTTAACCAATTATAGAATTGTATTGTTTATACATGCAAAGTGTTAGACTAAAAAAACCATTTACAATAACAGTAAGAAAAGCTGGACGACAACACAATGGACAAAGAAAAAATGGACAAAAGGACAAACAATGATCTATAAAACACTAAAGACTAAAGATTGAGCAACACCAGCCCCACTAAAAATCAGGTGTGAACTCAGGTGCTCTGGAATGGTAAGCAGCTCCTGCTCCAGAAGTGGTGCCAGTCATGTACCCGGAGAAAACCACTGACCTGTCGCAAGTCACTGACAAACTTTACCACAGAATGATGTATCGAGTACACCTCGCCATGAACGGGGTTCGAACTCACAACTTTAGTGGTGATAGGCACTGATTGCACAGGTAGTTGTAGATCTAACTACCATACGATCACGACCACGACGGCCCCAGGTTCTACTGTATGTCTATAGTACTGTCTTATATCTGATAATATATGGAGTGATTTATAATCTACAGACAAATGTATGTACAATGGTCAAGAGTACAGTCAAGGTACAGGATGGATGGTCAGCTGTGATACTCAGTGTGTCTGTGAAGATGCTATATATGGTTACTACAGATGTACTAACATGTACGTTCTTTAAGTACTGTATATCACATTGTTTTTACAATGTTCGTTGCAGCACCCAAAATTTTTTTTTTTTAAATAACCTCTGTGGAATGTTCTCCTCATCAGAGTGGAGTTACCTCACTTAAACATTTTGTATCTTACACATTACGAAGAGAAAGTTTAAATAGTGATTAATTGTCAACAATGCCAACAATATCAACAAGACAAACAACGACCTCTCACCTCAAATCATTGAACACAAAAAAGACTATGATATTTGTCTGGTTATTCAGGTCCTGGCTTGGGACAGTCAAACATATGTGGCAGTGTTAAACTGGCTATTGGAGTCCCAACCCTCCTCTTGATAATTGGATCTCCAACAGCAATACAGATGAACAATAAAAAACCTGCACAGATTTGCATCCACTCAAAATGATCACACATGTATAGAAATGACAGGTTAATTAGCATTGGGCACTTTTTAGATGTACTAATGGTGTTGACAGTAAAATAAAATAAGACGTCTTCAGTCTCAAGTTTGGTATGAAGTTGATATAACATGTTGTTTCTACTAATGTAATTTAGCATGACTTAAAAGTCAAACATACTGAAAAGTTGTGTTATCTTGAGTTGGAAAAGGGTTTTGCAAAAGTTGAAAATCATCTACATAATTAAGTAGGAAATAATATGCATGCTGAGCATGGCCTGAGTTCTACAGTTAAACATATTAATTGATATTGAAACAGTCTGTGCCAAAATATTTTTGGCAAACTAGCCCGAAAGGCATTTCAAGAGAATGTTTTCACTAGCCCAGATCAATTTTTACTAGACTGGGGCTTAGGGTTTTTGGTGCAGACTGTTGAAACTTAATGAAAGAACATAAGTTGACTACTTTCATCATTTCTTTAGTTTTATGATAATAATTATTTGATATTTAAGCAGAAATCTTAACAAGGTCAACTAAATGATTGCATAAATTGATGAAATTCAGGTAAAATTATGCACAAATAAATGCAAATTTTACAAGGAGGCAGAGTTATAAAATAGATTTATATTTTAAGTTTTTGAAGGGTATCGTGCAGTAATATCAGTGACAAAAAGAAATACTGACATTTATGGTTGGCCATAATTCAAATTATGACTAGTCATAAATATTTACTTTTGATGCTTAGATATCAAACCATAAACATGATAAAAGAAAAACAAATGCATGATATTATTCCCCTGCAAAAATTATAGTATGTTTGTGTCCAAGACTAACCCCTTATCATTATGTCATTTCTAACTTGTTATTTTCTTTACCATAGCTGTCCAAAATATTCAAACCTTCCGACTGGATGTTACGAGACCAAGAAAACTGGTGAATGTTGTACATCAGTACAGTGTGATTCAGGAACTATCTTAACCTCAACAAATAATCTGGGAACAATAGGCAGTGGTGGTCTAATGGTAGTAAAGAACCCAAGTCAGCCACAGATCATACCTACAGTACCAGGTGGTGCCACACCCAGACCTGGCACTGGAGGAACTGGAATGAAAGCACCTACTCTTCGTATGTTTGTTTTCAGTCATAATCAGCACAAATTGAAAAAAAAAAACATTGTTTTTTAAATATTCTTACTGACATTGAGACACTAGTGGTTTTAATTTATTTATCTCTTCTGAAGGATAAAACTGTCTACCTTGTATACTAGTTTGATGCTTGTTCAAAGTGCAGGACATTACAGTTCAATGATTGGTTAGATGTTTAAGCCGCATTGTAGAATTAACTTACTTTATTTGTATATTTTTGACAGAACTAATTGATGTGGTATTTTTTTTATTATAATATAATTTCTGTGTTTTTATAGAGGGATGTTTATATAAAGGAGAACTGTACCTACAAGGACAAATGTGGGATGACGGCTGTCAGTACAGCTGTGTATGTAAGAGTGCACAAAATGGATACTATGAATGTTCGTCCAAGTAAGTTTTTTTTTCATTTAATGAATAATATTTTTTTTTAATTCCTTTTACCATGTACAGCAAACTAATTAAAGGTAGATGTTTGTTGTATCCTTTTTTTCTTTGGGGATACACCAATATCTAAAAATATCCTGTTTGGGGTCATGTCATATAACCTTTCATTCATCTTTGAACGTCCAATCATATGCAAGACAGTTAAATATATTAAAGAATCCGCGTGTACTCAGTTTTGATACCTAAAGATTTAGTATATTCATCACTGAATAGTTGGTTGAAAATATGACCCCTGACATAACCCCATATGTGATGTCGTTAGATGTTAATGTATCACGAAAGAAGTCAAATTAAAAATAGATACAACTAACATCTAATTTTAATTATTTACCAAGTGTAGTAAAATTTGATTGTAATATATGAACCGCATCAGTGGTGTAATGGTTAGCGTGCACGCCTCGAGTGCACTAGATTGTGGGTTCAAGCCCTGATCGAGTCAAACCAAAGACTGTTCAATTGGTATTTGTGGCTTCTCTGCTAATCACTCCGCATTAAGGAAAAAGAGCAAAGACTGGTTCCTTACAAGTCCTCCCAGAATACTTTAATTCTTTTTCTCTATGCTGGTTTGTCACAAATTCGGTAAAATTGTTAGTTCCACATGCTATTTTAATTATAATTGAGAACCTAGCGCACAATTTAGCAGTGTCCAATTTCGACTCCGAGCGTAAGCTCGCAGCTGTTGCTCAAAGTCTTCTGGGTGTGTATAAAATTTTTCGGCATCAAAATTATTAGCCCTGGAGTCAGCAATCAAATACACAAAAGGCGTTCTCAGCATCGGCGTAGGTACGTCGCTGCCATCACTGTTATGATATTAATACAACACGATAGTAACTATTTACATATATTTATATATACAATGATATTTGTACAGTAACCATCAATCAATACTTTCACAACTGTATTTGATATGTCCACAACAAAACACTTAATTCTTGGTCACAATTCTATTGTCCATGTTCATCAACGTTTTCCATACTACACACTCCAACTTCCAGCCTGACTAATTACTACAACTACACTTGCAATGCACCATAACGTCCATATATAACACTAGCACTATGAAAATCAAACTAAGCAAAATTAACTTGTTCTCGCCATTACATAGATAAAAAATTGCTGCTAAGTTGGCGTTAAACAACAATCACTCACTTGATTATAATATGTGGTATAGGATTTTTTCTTAGAATATTATTTAGAGTTTTTAATATTCTGACTACTTTCATGTACCGGTAGATTGATAGCACTACATAAAGGGTAAATCTGTGTATTTTTAGGTGTCCTTCTTTCCCTAATCTTCCTGTTGGTTGTCACATGGAGGCTGATGATAGTGAGCCATGCTGTCAGAAACCTAAGTGTATTGATCCTAAAACTCCAGTGATACCAGTCTTCAACCAGGGAACGACAGGCCACGGTGTTGTCCAACCACCAAGTATCACAGATCTCTATAACAACACATACCAAGTACACTATACAATGTTGTATGGTAACAGCACTGTCCAACCTCCTACCCCTGGTCATCAACCTGGCACCGGAGGAATAGGTATGTAAAATAAACAGGGTTTATAATAATTGGTTTAACACTGCCACATTTCTTTGCCTGTTCGAAACCAGGACCTGGACTTCCATCCACATATGTCCCGCTCAGGCGAGGTGCACTCGATACAACATTATGTGATAAGAAGAGTTTGAAGATACCAAAGTTTGTCAGTGACTTGTGGCAGATCTGTGGTTTTCTCTGGGTACTCTGGTTTCATCCTCCACGATATAGCTGAAATAGTGTTGAAAGTGACATTAGACACCATAACCCTAACATCAGCATATGTGGTGGGTTTTTCTTGTTCAATGATCTGAGGTAAGAGGTAGCTGGTGGGTTTGTTTTGATATTGGTGGAATTGTTGACCATCACTGTAACTTTCTTTTCATAAATAACTACACAAACTGGTATTATTATATGTAACATATACAGTTCAAAACTACTATTATTGAAGGTCCATCAAATCAGTCAAACATTTGAAGAGTTATTTATATAAAATTCATATATATTTTTCTATAACAATAATCCAAGAGTTCACTTCAAGACTACCAAGAAACCTCTCTATTGAAGTGCCTGTACTAGGCCAGGAAAGTGAGCGGTCGTGTATTTGTGTGTTAATGGTATCGATTTTGCCTCTTTCTACGATTTTTCTATTGTATTTTAGAACTGTTCTGACAGTGTGGTATTTTTTTGTCTTCAATTTTACTCTAACATAAACTCCTCATCACCAAGACTCCACTCTGCAGAGTACATAGTACTGTCTGTCTTGCAGTTAACCTTTTTAGGTTACGTCGGGTTATGCATGTATTCTAGAATATCATAGTTTTATTTTGGGCAGTCAGTTTTATTTGTAGAAAAAAAACTATGGCAAAATATATTTATTGCAACTTTTTATGATAAAGTTTGTCATTTGCTTGTGACAGGTTGGTAGATTTCAGTTTCCTCCACCAATAAAACTAACAGCCATTATATTGTATAAAATAGAATTAAGCACCCATAATCTTAATCTTTGTGAGGTTCGTGTTGCTCGATCTTTAGTTTTCTGTGTAGTTTTTTTGTCCTTTTTTTCTTTTGGTCATTGTGTTGTCTGTCCTTCTTCAATTTATGAATTCTACTTACCCCATTGATATTTTCAAACTCTTCTTAACCTTATCCTTTACAATTTCTTGAGAACTTTTAAAATTTATTTTTATAATGAAAATTCAATAGATTACACCCTCAGTTAAACCATATTTTTATGTTTAATAATATTTGATTGTTTGATTTCTTAGGTTATTGTATATACAAGGGCCAGAAACATAACCAAGGAGACAACTGGGATGATGGCTGTGATTATAGATGTGTATGTGAGGATGCTTCAATAGGAAAATGGAGATGTAGAGAAAGGTACAAATCTTATAAGAAAAATAATATTTAGATATTGTCTGTAATATAAATTTTGCAAACTCTATCGATATATAGGTTTGGTTTATGGTGTTTAGCGCCACTTTCAACAATATTTCAGCTCATCATGAACTGGGTTCGAACTCACGATACTTAGTGGTGAAAGGCACCGATTGCACAATTAGTTGTAAATCCAACTACCATATGATCACGACCAGGAAGGACGACCCCTCTATCAATATATAAAAAAACATAATTCCAATGCCATTATTATATTTTATAACATGTTTTTTTGTTGGCTAATATTTCCCATCAAGTGCACTGTTGACATGGCAAAGCTAAGGGTTCCTAGTTTGAACCAGCTGTCAAATTGAATTTTTGAAATCCATCATGTCAATTAAGACAAGAATTCCTTGTTAGATTTTATCGAAAATTGAAGCATACTTGTTGTTTTTCTATACAAATAGGCTGTGTTGAAATTAAGTTACTCACATTCTCCAAGTTGATTGCATTTTGATTTGAGCAAGTAAAATGCTCACAAAATCGTAAAATAAATCAGTAACCAGCTTGTGACAATGTCACCAGAGTTCCTTGGAAACTATGTCATTGGAAGTCTACTACAATTTTCTTAAGTTAATGTAAATAGATGGTTTTGTTAGTATTTTTTTCTGAAAAAAAAATGTAAATGTGTCGAGAAACAAAACAAATATTTAATGTTTGTATGCAGAATGGTCCTGTATAAATACATGAAATCTTTTAGGATTGATGTCCATGATTTGTCCAACAATACACATGTGTGAATTAAAATATATCGGTACTTTTATCATGGCATTGTTTTGTTTACATAGCCAATGAAGGACGTCCTATTAGAATTAGTAATCTAATTTAGTTACAACATTTTTGAATGCATTAGAAATATATTTTATTAAGCTTTCAGCCCAGAGGGAACCACATGATATACAAACCAATAACACCTCCCCTCCATCCTCATGAAGCCAGCCCCACCAGAGACCAAGGCTACTATAGCACACTGCTGCAGTGTACAATACCTCCTAAAGTGATGTCCATTGCTTGTGCGGGATAAATCAATAAAATACAGAGTTATCCTTCTTTCTATAAAATACAGAGTTATCCATCTTTTTATAAAATACAGAGTTATCCTTCTTTCTATATAATACAGAGTTATCCATCTTTCTATAAAATACAGAGTCATCCTTCTTTCTATAAAATACAGAGTTGTCCATCTTTCTATATAATACAGAGTTATCCTTCTTTCTATATAATACAGAGTTATGCTTTCTATACAATATAGAGTTATCCTTCTTTCTATAAAATACAGAGTTATCCATTTTTCTATAAAATACAGTTATTCTTTTTTCTATAAAATACAGAGTTATCCATCTTTCTATAAAATACAGAGTTATTCTTCTTTCTATATAATACAGTTATCCTTCTTTCTATATAATACAGAGTCATCCTTCTTTCTATAAAATACAGAGTTATCCATCTTTCTATAAAATACAGAGTTATCCTTCTTTCTATAAAATACAGAGTTATCCTTCTTTCTATAAAATACAGAGTTATCCTTTCTATAAAATAGTGTTATTCTTCTTTCTATAAAATACAGAATTATCCTTCTTTCTATAAAATACAGAATTATCCGTCTTTCTAAAAAATACAGAGTTATCCATCTTTCTATAAAATACAGAGTTATCCTTCTTTCTATAAAATACAGAGTTATCCTTCTTTCTATAAAATACAGAGTTATTCTTCTTTGTATAAAATACAGAGTTATCCATCTTTCTATAACGTACAGAGTTATCCTTCTTTCTATAAAATACAGAGTTATTCTTCTTTGTATAAAATACAGAGTTATCCATCTTTCTATAAAATACAGAGTTATCCATCTTTCTATAGAATACAGAGTTATCTTTTTATGCTTTTTAGGTGTAAAAAGTATAATAATCTACCAAGACAGTGTCATCTAGAGACATCAAAATTAGATACATGTTGTAAAGAGCCGGTTTGTGACTTTACTGGACAAGTTAACCACTTTTCTGGAGCTGCTACAATGCCGATGCAAACACAAGCACCAGTAATTACAACAACTACACCAAAACCAACCCCTGCTTTACCAAGTAAGTAAAACTAAGGAATTGGTAGAATGTAGATGATGAATTAACCACAAAAATCTACCCGGTCTATAGCATTATCAAATATACATAGATGCAAAAGAATTGAATTAAACATTAAATGTGTTATTAGTATTTGATGTTGTGATGTTAGTTGAAAGATATTAAAGTTAGGGATTAGGGGTATTTAATGCCCCTTTCAACTAAATTTTAGTTTTACTATGAGCAGCCAGTTTTATTGTTGAAGGAAAAAGCAGTATATAGACCCGCTACAAATCACAGATGAACTGTATATCAAGGGCTGTCCACCACATCTCCAGGTGTCATTGGAATGCCCATTTGATTGGGAAGTTGACCATAGTGATGTAGATTTCAGAAAAGAGTTGGCACACTGTATCCATTTTTAAAGGCTATTTTGTTTTCATCCCAACCCAACTATTCATACTTTTATAGTAGCAGTTGTAAGTCATTGCCCCGGTTGTTCCATCCCTCCCTGATTTATATATAATTTTTAGATATTGTTCTATTTGTTCTCGTCCTGAATATGCTAGCAATAATTCCTTCTGGACATTAAGCAACAATCAATCAATTAATCAATCTATCTATCTGTTATTTCAGAAATGTGTGTTTACAGTGGAAAACAATACTCTCAGAATCAAATGTGGTATGATGGATGTAAATACAAATGTACATGTGACAATGCTATGCTTGGTTTCTACAGGTGTACAAACAGGTAAAGTTTATAATGATTTCATTAGAGGACAATTAGAAATCATCATTTCCCAGGGAGTGATCTTAACCAAAACACCAGATCAAGCATTCTCATTTTCCATTTAACGATGTAAGAAATACATTCTGGCATGTTAACCATGTTCATTCTTGGTCAATTTCATGGTTACTTTACTTATTTGTCTAGTTCATGTAAAATACAGTGAAACCTGTCTAAACTGAACCCTGAGTAAACAAAAAACCTGTTTAAACTGAACCCAGAGTAAACCAAAAACCTGTCTAAACTGAACCCTGAGTAAACAAAAAACCTGTCTAAACTGAACCCTGAGTAAACAAAAAACCTGTCTAAACTGAACCCTGAGTAAACCAAAAACCTGTCTAAACTGAACCCTGAGTAAACAAAAAACCTGTCTAAACTGAACCCTGAGTAAACCAAAAACCTGTCTAAACTGAACCCAGAGTAAACCAAAAACCTGTCTAAACTGAACCCTGAGTAAGCAAAAAACCTGTCTAAACTGAACCCTGAGTAAACCAAAAACCTGTCTAAACTGAACCCCGAGTAAACCAAAAACCTGTCTAAGCTGAACCCCGAGTAAACCAAAAACCTGTCTAAACTGAACCCTGAGTAAACCAAAAACCTGTCTAAACTGAACCCTGAGTAAACCAAAAACCTGTCTAAACTGAACCCTGAGTAAACCAAAAACCTGCCTAAGCCAGACAGACTTTACAGTCCCTTCTACTAAATATCTCTGTAACTTGAACCCATGTAAACCAAACCCCTGTCTAATCTGAACAAATTCTTCAGTCCCAGGGTGGTTGGTTTAGACAGGTTTTATTGCACTATAATTTATAGGAAACAGAGATCGTAGCATTATGTTGAAATACCCAATTATCTCATTAAAGGTTTTGGAATGGTTAATTCACCTCTCGATTTGGCCTTGTCAGTAAGTTGGGATGTTTTTAATTGATTCATCCTTGTATGTAAGTTTGGATGATTTTAATTTATTCATCCTTGTCAGTAAGTTGGGACAATTTTAATTTATTCATCCTTGTCAGTAAGTTGGGACAATTTTAATTTATTCATCGTGTTTTGTTAACAGATGTCCAGAATACCAGAATGTACCTGATGCATGTACTATGGTGCCAGATACACAAGATCCTGCCTGCTGTAAAGTACCACAGTGTAACTTTACACCAGCACCAGGGGGTAACACTGGAACAGGCGGTATAGTAACCCTGTCACCAGGATCATTCCAAGGTTCTAATCCTGGCGGAACTAACACCAATATTGGTATGTATTCTTTTGTTTATTTTCCATGCTCGTATTTGATTTAATAATATAAGGGGCCGTCGTGGCCATGATTGTATGGATGTTGTGAGTTCGAATCTCGATCAGGGTGAGGTGTACAACATTATGTGATAAAGTTTGTCAGTGAATTGTGACAAGTCAGTGGTTTTCTCCAGGTCCTCCTGTTTCCTCCACCAATAAAACTGACTGCCACGATATAACTGAAATATTGTTGAAAGTGGCATTAAACACCATCAAACCAACCAATTTAATCATATAAAAACCTTAAACTAATCTTCATGTTTTTTCCTCTGAAGCTCATATAGAAAGGAGTACCTCTTGTCATCTGTCATCTTAGCATAAGAAATCTGAATTATCTCTCAAATTCTATTTTTGGATAACAAAAATAGAAAGAATCAATAATGTGACTTAATTTATGAAGAATTTCTTAATGAGTGCCAGAAAATGCATAATTTTTTAGATTAAATTTAGTTTTTTGGAACAGGGATTTTTTTTTTTATCTTAGTTGATTTCAGTGTAAATGGACTTTACAAGTTGAAAGATTTATAGACATTACCCAAAAAAAAAGCATGAACTTAACCATGCAATGAATGATATTTTAAGGTTAATTGGTTTTTTTTCTTGATAAGGATTTTTTATCCTTATATTTAGACCTATTTAATATTTTGTTGGCAGATACATGTATGTGACTTTCAAAAATCAAGAAAATATTATAATTACAAACAAGAGTCTTGTATTTGAGGTTTTCTTGTAGAGAAATCAGATGTTACAATAGTTCCTCTCTTATAAGGTCACACTTATCAAAGGACACTTTCTTTTCAGATGCAATGCATTGTTAAATTGTTTCCTTCAAGAGAGGCCTCCTCTCTTATAAGGCCTTTTTTTTATTCCAGTAGAGTGGGCCTTAACCAGATGGGACTACTAGTATTATAAATGGAAATCAGGAATATTAATTGTGTTGTTTGATCTTTTATTATTGTTATTTATTTATGTTTCACTACTATTGTTATTTGTTTTTTATTCTGATGTTTATTTGTTGTTGTAGTTGTATTAAATGGTATTTTATCTTTGTATGTCATCTTCTTCATCTTCTTCATCTGTAGGATATTGTATGTATAAGGGACAGAAGTATACACAAGGACAGAAATGGGATGATGGATGTCAATATAAATGTGAATGTAAAGATGCCAGATCTGGGCTCTACAAATGTGATGAAAGGTATAAAAAATGTCTGTTTAAATATTAGAATATCAGAGAATATACTGTGTACCCCCATCTTATTATTAAAACTAATCTGTATTTATCCTCTTATGTTGTGGGTTATTCCACTGAAGCAGATTGTTACAAGTTGTAGACATTATTATTACTAATTATAGAAGGATCCACACACTAAAGTCATTTATAGTACATTCCTTGGATAAATAGTGTATAGAAATCAAACAACTTTCATGATCATTTCAGAAAATGACAACAAAATTACTGATACTTATATATTTATGAAGAAAGATCAATTTGAAATCCTCAAATTTGTGATCCTTCGCTTGGGTTCAGCCATGGTTTTTTGGTTCATTCTGTGTTGCTCATCTTTTTGTTTTCTGTGTTATGTTTTTTGTTTTGTTTGTCTTCGTTCTGTGCCTTATTTTGTCTGTGTCTCTGTATTACCCCTTCTGTTTTAACATTTATTCATCAGTCAAGTAAGTATATCAGGGGGGAATGTATGTCATAATGTAGGAAAACTGGAAGCCATTTTGTGCCGCTTGAAGGTAAGTTTTTAAGGACACACCGTTGTTTAGCGAACATTTAGGGGCATTTGACAAATTTAATGTTATCCTCACAATAACTAATGCTATAAGTAAAAACTTAACTTCATGCAGCACAAAATGGCTTCCAGTTTTCCTACATTATGGTGTACATTCACCCCCCTGTATATGCACAACATTATCAACCTAAAATAAATTTTAAAATTTTCCATTTTCAGTTGCCCAAGGTATGGAAACCTTCCCTATCCATGTGCACTAATTACAGACTTTAGGAACCCATGTTGTAAGGTACCAGATTGTACCTTTAATGGACAAGTCGGTGAGATAACAGGAACTCTGACACCTGCCCCTCATATAGGACCTACATTGGTACCACAGCCTGGCCATACTAACCCTACACCTGCTCCTGTTCTAAGTATGTACCTTGTATGTAAATCATTACATCAAAATATCATTTGTTTAATAATAGCTCATTTGTAAGTATAGAGTAATGTCAGTTTTGATGGTCGAGACAGACATCACTAGTCTTTTGCTGTGGTTTTCTCTGATTGTCATAATATATCTGTAACATTTATGAAATTGGTGTTAAACTTTCATAATCTAATATCCAATCTAATTATAAAAACATGGCTTACGTGTAATTTTTATCTTCTGTAGATTACTGTTTGTACAAAAATGTCAAGTATTATCAAGGCCAGACTTGGGATGATGGATGTGACAAAAGATGTTTCTGTGATGACGCAACTCGTGGACTATACACATGCAATGACAGGTAATGACAGTACACATGGAAAGACAATTCACAACTTGTTACAACATTAGAATTTCAACAGATTATAGGGGAAAATAATTCTATTTTCGTTGAACTTTGTTTGAAAGGAAACTGATTTGTCTGCCTTAGTATAATTATAGTAATAACAACCACTAGAACAACAAGAGGCCATCACCAAAAGTTTAAAATACCAATCGTGAGAATACAGAGCCACCAAACTCATACTTCCCTTCAGCAATCCAAACATGGAATAACTTGCCAGCAGTGTTAATAAGTGTTCCCATACTTGAAGCATTCAAGGTGGAGCTGGCTCATGTGTAAACATTCACATCATAGTTTAACTTGAAGCATTCAAGGTGGAGCTGGCTCATGTGTAAACATTCACATCATAGTCTTAACTGTAAATATTACATTTTTGAGAAGCATTTTTAATCATATGCCTCCTTGTTGGCGAATGTACATAGCACAAGTTTGATAATACTCAGAACCACTGAGGGATGAACTTTATTGGAAGAAGAAGAAGAAGAAGAAGAAGAAAAGCCATTGGTTCTTTTGATGTTAATACAAGATACAAGATTTGACTGTATATTAAACTCCTTATAACACAGACATTGTCAAGTTTCAAGAAATAACTAATACTCCTGACTGTTATTGTTATACATTGTTTATTTACAGATGTCCAAAATACCAAACACTTCCAAAAGAATGTCACTTAGTAACTGACCAATCAGATTTATGTTGTCAGAAACCTGCCTGTGATTTCAAGGCACTGCTGAAGAATGTTACTGGTACTATAAAACCCAACATGATCCCTACCTTAGCTCCTCCTGCACAGATTACAGGGCAGGTCAACACACCTACACCCAGACCAGGACTTACTCCTAAACCAATCAGTATGTATGTTATAACTCCTAAACCAATCAGTATGTATGTTATAACTCATAAACCAATCAGTATGTATGTTATAACTCATAAACCAATCAGTATGTATGTTAAAACTCATAAACCAATCAGTATGTATGTTATAAGGAAGTGAAAAACATTATCCCAATCAGATATAAAAAAAATTAAGAATCGTCAGATTTTGACGTTTTAAAACAATGCTTAGAAAATTGATCTACTGATGAAAGATTTCTTTATCATAATACATTGATAGCAAATTGTATAGATATTGATATCAATGGATTGGAAGAAGATGTAAATTATATTGTATATTGGTGTACCGGTTAATACTAAACTAACAAATTCTTGTAATTATGAAATAAGTGTTGAAATTAGTCATTAGTCATTTCATTACAGGTTTCCACTGACAAGGACAGTATTTGCACTTTTTACCCTAGAGAGCCTCGACCAGCCAAAATCATTCAGCCTCTTTCTTCTTTACCGTTCTATATAATGTAACAGGTTTTTCAAATTCGAAAACGGGAAGTTTTCCAATGTAACAGTGAAACATCATACAATAATATAAAATGATTTAGCATAAAATAAAACTTAAGAAAACATTAAAAACATAAAATTGATGAAAAAGAAAACAAAAATTGTAATGCAATGTATTTATTTAATAACTAAATGATATTCTGTGTACTTATATAAACATACTGCCTTTAGTTGAGGGTATTAAATACCGGTTGAGAGGAGAGGCAAATATCCCGAGCGGCGAGGGACATTTGATTGTCCTCGAAACCGGTATTTTTTGCAAATAACCCTCACTAACAGGATATATTTGTTTAATTCCGCCGAATATTTAACAGCAAGTAAAACAGTGGCATGCAAGCAGGTTCAGAACTTAAGACCACCTCGATCATTTGATTTTCAACTGAGACTTAAAATCAATCTACGAAAACAGGAAAAATCTTTTCAAAGAAGTGACTAGTGTATAAATTCTGGAACAAATTCAAAAATAAAATAAATCACGGTTTTGCTTTACCATACAACACGCTAAAAAAAAATAATGCAAATGAATTTGAAATATATACATTTCAACGATTTCAAACATAACTGCTGACACTGTCGTCATTTTCTTTACTTTAGCGTTGGTTGAAATGTTATTTGAATTACTTGGGTTTCTTCAACCCAAGTAATTCAAATAACATCCGTGACATCATAAACTATTTAAAGAAGGGATTTCGCCTCGAGTGGGATATTATTAGGCAAATATCCCGGCAATGGTGGAAAAGCTGAAAAAACGAAGAATTGGTAGAAAAATACCCCTTTCATCAACCAATCAGAAGACAGCATTCTGATATAAGGTGGAATTAAAACAGATGTATCATGTCTGGGAAGGGTATTTGCCAAAAATACCTGTCTTGAGATTAAATTTCCCTCAACTATCGTCTCGTGAAATTTTATTGTTACTTGACAGGTATTTTTCTCAAATATCCCTCCCAAACATGCTAAATCTGCTCAGTATTTCATTGTTATTTGGAACAATATTTTGAAACTTGTCATTACTGACCACCTGCTTAAATTACTGACATCATAAAAAATGTACATTAATGATGTAGACCATAAGAGGTAGTTTTATATATACATTTTGTAGTTACTTCATTCAAAGTTATCTCTGATTTCAGCCAAATGTTTGTACAAAGGAAATGAATACAACCAAGGACAGAGGTGGGATGATGGCTGCCAGTATACATGTGTCTGTGTTGATGCTATGAAGGGCAAATATGCTTGTAATGAAAAGTAAGATTTAGTCTGTTTCCAAGTACAATAATTTCTACAGTCTGTTTCTATGTACATTACACCTTATTTTACAGGGCCAGCAGTGGTCGTGATTGTATGGTAGTAGGATTAACAACTACTTGTGCATTCAGTGCCTATCACCACTAAAGTTGTGAGTTGGAACCCCGTTCATGGTGAGGTGTACTCTATACAATATTATGTGATAAAGTTTGTCAGTGATTTGCGACAGGTTGATGGTTTTCTCTGGGTACTCCGGCTTCTTCCACCAATAAAACTGACCGCCACGATATAACTGAAATATTGTTGAAAGTGGCGTAAAGCACAATAAACCAAACCAACCTTACTTTTTACGGTCCATACACTAGTACGTTGTATGCTCCTGTCCATAACCAGAACCTGGTTTCTATCACCTACTGCCATTATCTTTTCTTGTGTTTTTGAAGGTCAAGGTGAATATGATGATAGTGTCATGTTCAGATTGTTGACTATTAAAGTTTATTATGACTTTCTTTTTTTCTTCTCAGGTTATTAAAAAAAGGTAAATGGTTAATTGCCAACAAATATTACTTTTGAAATAAGGAAGCATACAGATTAATAAAGAACATGCAATTTTTTGCTGGCCACTTGTTTTGTGTTAGTTAAGTATGTAACGGTATATAAGGTTGAGACCATGACATTTAATATTTATTTAAAGGTGTTCAAAATATCCTACCCTTCCACCAGAATGTTCCTTACAGAAAGATCCAGCTAATCCATGCTGTTACAAACCTGAGTGTTTATTCAACCCTAATGTAAATGAGATAACAGGCCAGGGGACAACAAAAGCCCCACATGTTGGACCAACATTAGCCCCCACACCATACACAGGATCACCAACAAATAGACCATATGCAACTCCATCATTACCTAAAGGTCAGTCATTCATATACATTCTTTCTAATTGGTAAATAATTGACGATATTATAATTATTATATAAATCAAGATATTATTATTATTATTAAATAAAAAATATATATTATAATTATTATATAGATCAAGATATTATAATTATTATAAAAATATATATTATAATTATTATATAGATTAAGATATTATGATTATCATATAAATCAAGATATTATAATTATTATATAAACCCAGATATTATAATTATTATATAAATCAAGATATTATAATTATTGTATAAACCCAGATATTGTAATTATTATATACACCCAGATATTATAATTATTATGTAAAGCTTTTTATAATTTTATTATATAAATAAAGATATTATAGTTATCATATAGATCAAGTTATTATGAATATTATATAAATCAAAATATTATATTTATTATATAAACTCAAATATTGTAATTATTATATATTCCTTTTCCCTGTTCATCATTCCCAATACACCATACACCATACACTATGCATATTAATTTGGTAATGTTAAACTGTCAATGACTAAATAAATCTTCTTTACAGATGTATGTGTATACAAGGGAAAGAGTTACACACAAGGACAGCAGTGGTATGATGGCTGTGATTACTCTTGTATATGTGAAAATGCTCAACAAGGACTTTATAGATGTAGTAGAAGGTATGTTTTTATTGGGAGGCTGAAAACTAAAAAAAAAGGAGTTCATAATACTGGCATTACTCAAAAGGGAGTGGGTCGACAATACTGGGATTATGACTAAAAGATGGGTGTGTAACACTCAGTATGTTATCATCCACAAAAGAGGATCCACACCATTGTTTTTATAAAAAAAAAAAGGGGTTGAGTTACAATGCAAAGTATTGTAAAAAAAAAAAGAGTTTCACAAACATTGGTAATTATAAAATCAGGTTTGTTTAACAAATGAGAAGTTTGGAAATCTGCAAGAAATCAGTGATGAACTTATTATTGTGTTCACTCTTATATTTCAATGCTTGACTAATGTACATTCTAATGTAGTTATTTAATATTCCTGGTTTGTGATTGGACAATGCCGTAATTTTCACGGTATCAATTCCACAGTTGAAATAGCATGAGATATTTTTTAGAATTTAGGTGATTACTGCTTACGACATCTTGTCAATAATGTGACAATACACATCTATGCACACGATTACTTTAGAATGGAGATAACTGTATTGTATTTGAAAATTTCACGGCATCAATTGTCGATTTAATGGTCGCAAATATCTGTTTACTGACTTCGCTAACGTGTCGCCAATAAACTCAATTTGCGATCATCAAAAACTCCAATTGATGCCGTGAAATTTTCAAATACAATACAGTTATCTCCTAAATCATATTACCCGCTGTACATTGTTTTAGTTAGAATTTTTCATATTTCATAATTTTACTTATAGATGTCCTGAATATACAAATGTACCAAAGGAATGTCCATTTGTAGCTGATGACAGAGACCCATTGTGTTGTAAGTTACCCAAATGTAAAATACCACCTACATACAATAACCAGACAGGATATGTTTCCATACCAACACCCAAGCCGGGTGTAATTACTGGTGGATCTGTTACTAAAGCACCAACACCAGTGCCATATGTTACACCACTACCAGGCCAACCTAACCCAACACCAGGACCAACTCCTGCTCCAAGAGGTAAGTCAAACTTTAGAATAAATCCCTTCTTGTTACACCAATACCAGGCCAGGCTAACCCAACACCTGGACCAACTCCTGCTCCAAGAGGTAAATAAAACTTTAGAATAAATCCCTTCTTGTTACACCAATAGCAGGTCAGCCTAACCCCACACCTGGACCAACTCCTGCTCCAAAAGGTAAATAAAAGTTAAAAATAAATCTTTTTCTGTTACACCAATAGCAGGCCAGGCTAACCCAATACCTGGACCAACTCCTGTTCCAAAAGGTAAATAAAACTTAAAAATAAATCCCTTCCTGTTACACCAATACCAGGCCAGCCTAACCCAATACCTGGACCAACTCCTGTTCCAAAAGGTAAATAAAACTTAAAAATAAATCCCTTCCTGTTACACCAATACCAGGCCAGCCTAACCCAATACCTGGACCAACTCCTGCTTCAAAGGGTAAATAAAATTAAAATAAACCCAAATCAAGTTATGAAAGCTTAAAATTTGTATCAGTTGTAAAATTTAATACAATGTTTATCTAATATTTAAGAATTTAGTATCTATTCAGTTCCTATGTTATACCCGGTCATTGTAACTGAAATCATATGTTAGTTGAAGTTATAGCTACCTATTCAGTTCCTATGTTATACCCAGTCATTGTAACTGAAATCATATGTTAGTTGAAGTTATAGCTACCTATTCAGCTCCTATGTTATACCCAGTCATTGTAACTGAAATCATATGTTAGTTGAAGTTATAGCTACCTATTCAGTTCCTATGTTATACCCAGTCATTGTAACTGAAATCATATGTTAGTTGAAGTTATAGCTACCTATTCAGTTCCTATGTTATACCCAGTCGTTGTAACTGAAATCATATGTTAGTTGAAATTATAGCTACCTATTCAGTCAGTTAGTTGAAGTTATAGCTACCTATTCAGTCAGTTAGTTGAAGTTATAGCTACCTATTCAATCAGTTAGTTGAAGTTATAGCTACCTATTCAGTCAGTTAGTTGAAATTATAGCTACCTATTCAGTCAGTTAGTTGAAGTTATAGCTACCTATTCAGTCAGTTAGTTGAAGTTATAGCTACCTATTCAGTCAGTTAGTTGAAGTTATAGCTACCTATTCAGTCAGTTAGTTGAAGTTATAGCTACCTATTCAGTCAGTTAGTTGAAGTTATAGCTACCTATTCAGTCAGTTAGTTGAAGTTATAGCTACCTATTCAGTCAGTTAGTTGAAGTTATAGCTACCTATTCAGTCAGTTAGTTGAAATTATAGCTACCTATTCAGTCAGTTAGTTGAAGTTATAGCTACCTATTCAGTCAGTTAGTTGAAGTTATAGCTACCTATTCAGTCCATTAGTTGAAGTTATAGCTACCTATTCAGTCAGTTAGTTGAAGTTATAGCTACCTATTCAGTCAGTTAGTTGAAGTTATAGCTACCTATTCAGTCAGTTAGTTGAAGTTATAGCTACCTATTCAGTCAGTTAGTTGAAGTTATAGCTACCTATTCAGTCAGTTAGTTGAAGTTATAGCTACCTATTCAGTCAGTTAGTTGAAGTTATAGCTACCTATTCAGTCAGTTAGTTGAAATTATAGCTACCTATTCAGTCAGTTAGTTGAAGTTATAGCTACCTATTCAGTCAGTTAGTTGAAGTTATAGCTACCTATTCAGTCAGTTAGTTGAAATTATAGCTACCTATTCAGTCAGTTAGTTGAAGCTATAGCTACCTATTCAGTCAGTTAGTTGAAGTTATAGCTACCTATTCAGTCAGTTAGTTGAAGTTATAGCTACCTATTCAGTCAGTTAGTTGAAGTTATAGCTACCTATTCAGTCAGTTAGTTGAAGTTATAGCTACCTATTCAGTCAGTTAGTTGAAGTTATAGCTACCTATTCAGTCAGTTAGTTGAAGTTATAGCTACCTATTCAGTCAGTTAGTTGAAGTTATAGCTACCTATTCAGTCAGTTAGTTGAAGTTATAGCTACCTATTCAGTCAGTTAGTTGAAGTTATAGCTACCTATTCAGTTAGTTAGTTGAATCCAGCTAATGGTGAGGTGAACTTAATACAACATTATATAATAAAATATGTTAGAGATTTACGACAGGGCTTTGGTTTTTTCAAGGAACTTCTGTTCCTGTCACCAATAAAAGTGGCCTTCATAACTCAAATATTGTTGAAAGATGCTTTAGACACCCATAATCCATGTATTTCTTTAATGTTTTAATATTTTCCTTGTATTGAACCAAAGTATCCAAGGTGATTTTCTTTCTTTACTGTGTCTTTACACTGCCTGTATAGTATGAATATGATAGCTGTCAAATTTTACTTGTCCCAAGCTTCTGTACCGACTCTCCTTGTTATATAATGGATCAACCTGTTTACATTTCTCTTCCTTAAATTAGAAATTTCAGGCTTTCAAATTAACAACATCAATAGTTCTTCCCAACTGAAAATTTCTTTCAACATTTCTTACCATTTTTTTAACACGTATCATCCATCACGATGGCTTAGGTATGGCTTATAGTGTTTTATGCCACTTTCAGTTATATTTCGTTATTTTGTGGTGGTCAGTTTTATTGGTGGAGTACCCGGAGAAAACCACCACCTGCTGTAAGTCACTGACAAACTTTATCACATAATGTTGTGTTGAGTACACCTTGCCTGAATCTGAAATCACAACATAAGTGGTGATTAGCACTGATTGTACATCCATCACATAAGTGGTGATTAGCACTGATTGTACATCCATCACATAAGTGGTGATTAGCACTGATTGTACATCCATCACATAAGTGGTGATTAGCCCTGATTGTACATCCATCACATAAGTGGTGATTAGCACTGATTGTACATCCATCACATACATGGTGATTAGCACTGATTGTACATCCATCACATAAGTGGTGATTAGCACTGATTGCACATCCATCACATAAGTGGTGATTAGCACTGATTGTACATCCATCACATAAGTGGTGGTTAGCACTGATTGTACATCCATCACATAAGTGGTGATTAGCACTGATTGTACATCCATCACATAAGTGGTGATTAGCACTGATTGCACATCCATCACATAAGTGGTGGTTAGCACTGATTGTACATCCATCACATAAGTGGTGATTAGCACTGATTGTACATCCATCACATAAGTGGTGATTAGCACTGATTGCACATCCATCACATAAGTGGTGGTTAGCACTGATTGTACATCCATCACATAAGTGGTGATTAGCACTGATTGTACATCCATCACATAAGTGGTGATTAGCACTGATTGCACATCCATCACATAAGTGGTGGTTAGCACTGATTGTACATCCATCACATAAGTGGTGATTAGCACTGATTGTACATCCATCACATAAGTGGTGATTAGCACTGATTGTACATCCATCACATAAGTGGTGATTAGCACTGATTGTACATCCATCACATAAGTGGTGGTTAGCACTGATTGTACATCCATCACATAAGTGGTGATTAGCACTGATTGTACATCCATCACATAAGTGGTGATTAGCACTGATTGTACATCCATCACATAAGTGGTGATTAGCACTGATTGCACATCCATCACATAAGTGGTGATTAGCACTGATTGTACATCCATCACATAAGTGGTGATTAGCACTGGTTGTACATCCATCACATAAGTGGTGATTAGCACTGATTGTACATCCATTACATAAGTGGTGATTAGCACTGATTGTACATCCATCACATAAGTGGTGATTAGCACTGATTGTACATCCATCACATAAGTGGTGATTAGCACTGATTGCACATCCATCAAGACCCTACAAAACACATCAAAGTTTCGTAAGACAAATTGATATATCTTTCATTATGATGATGTTTAAAAGCAGAAGTACATTAATGGAATTTCAATTTTTACATTAATTTATATGAAAAAATATGGATGTAAATGAACATGAGGGACTGTCCAACATTACACTTAGACATAAATTAAAGTAAAGGAACAGCCTGTAGTAAGAAAAAATATGGATGTAAATGAACATGAGGGACTGGCCAACATTACATTTAGACATAAATTAAAGTAAAGGAACAGCCTGTAGTAAGAAAGGATATGGATGTAAATGAACATGAGGGACTGTCCAACATTACACTTAGACATAAATTAAAGTAAAGGAACAGCCTGTAGTAAGAAAAGATATGGATGTAAATGAACATGAGGGACTGTCCAACATTACACTTAGACATAAATTAAAGTAAAGGAACAGCCTGTAGTAAGAAAAGATATGGATGTAAATGAACATGAGAGACTGTCCAACATTACACTTGGACATAAATTAAAGTAAAGGAACAGCTTGTAGTAAGAAAAGATATGGATGTAAATGAACATGAGAGACTATCCAACATTACACTTGGACATAAATTAAAGTAAAGGAACAGCTTGTAGTAAGAAAAGATATGGATGTAAATGAACATGAGAGACTGGCCAACATTATTCTTAGACACAGATTAAAGTAATGGGACAACACTTTTATTGCTGTTCTACATTTCACATTCACAGTAACATCTTAAATAAAGTATTAAAGATTTGATTTTGATTTGATTTTTGGTGTTTAACGCCACTTTCAGCAATATTTCAGCTATATCATGGCGACCAGTTTTAGTGGTGGAGGAAGCCGGAGTACCCAGAGAGAGCCACCAACCCTGGGCAAGCAACTGGTAAACTTTATCACTTGCGGCTGCAAGTCGAGTACACCCTTTTTTGTAATTTACAAAGCTGGGCGTGAACCCACGCCACGCCGTATTGGTGATAGGCTTGTATGAGCTGTTAGATCCAACGACCTAATTCATTGAGCCACCCGTACCCCTTTTCAATACAGAGCATAACTTATACCCTAAAATGAGTGTGAAACGGCCCATAGCCTGCAGGTGAGTGGTACTCTTTACTTCTATTAATAGACTGTATTTTGACTATATTATTCAAATGATGTAATTTGTTACAGAGGTGTGTACATACAAAGGAAGAGACTATAGTCAAGGACAGAAATGGCAGGATAGATGTGATTATGACTGTGAATGTGTTAATGCTAAGATGGGCTTCTATAAATGTACAGAAAAGTAAGTTCAATCAAATATTTTATTTTTGATTTAATGTAGATGGGGATGGGGGGGGGGGGGGTAATTAATTTCTGATAGAATTTCTTCATTTTTTTGGTTTAGAAAAAGCTTATCATATAGTTATTTAAAAATTAAAAAATACTCTAAAAAATGTTGGCTCATCATTTTTTAATGTGAGAATTAAGGTATGTATGAAAATTTATAAAACTTTTAATTAAAATTACATAAATATTACAGGGAAAAAATTGTAAATGAAGAAAATAAATCTTTTCTAAATAATTAAGCTATACATTACTGGTTTTTTGTTTTTATCACAAAGTACCTCAAGTTAATGTAGGAAAATTATATTTTCAAAGAAATCCTTTGGCTTTTTTCGTCTAAGTGGAAGAATTTTTAAGTGAATAAACTAATTGTAAAAAAAAATAAAAAATTACAGAATGGGTACCAAAATGATAAATACCTAACATGAAAAAAAATTATGCACAAATTTAAAGTCATGTACTACAGTAATATTGATCTTCATTTACATTTGAAATCTTACTTGGTGAAAGTGTGTCATCTTTTATTGTGTAAATTACCTTCCTATACACGACAGGATAGGAAAGATTGTAAAAAAAACAATTTGAAAAGTGGAAATTGGAAAAAAAATCTAGATATTTTTTTTGAATTATTATTATTATTATTTATCTATTACAGATGTCCAAGATACACCAACTTACCAGCCCGTTGTAGATTAGTGGCTGACTACCTCAATCCATGCTGCAAAAAACCATATTGTGAATTTAAAGGAACTACAGGGGAGATAACTGGAACAATGACACCAGCACCAGGACTACAAACAACATTGGTACCACTCCCTAATGGCCAGACACGCCCCACACCACAGCCAACACCTAAAATGCCAGGTGGGATATTGACACTATTAATTGAAACTCAAAATTAATTCTCAGTTTTATATACTATTCTGAATTCATTTTGAGTTGTAGGATGTCAGGCTTTTTATTTATTTTTAAAAATTCAAATCAAGCACTTAATCTATAATACAAATTTCAGCACTCACCTAGAAATCAACAAACAATAAAAAAAAGATATGAATATATATATTTGTTTACTAACTATCTAGCCAAGGGTTTTTGGGCTCTATAGAACATTAAGGTTAATATAGATATGAATATATATATTTGTTTACTAACTATCTAGCCAAGGGTTTTTAGGGCTCTATTAAACATTAAGGTTAATATAGGTATGTTTTTATAATATTTGTAGTAAAATAAAACATTTATTTAGCTTTCTGATGTAAAACTTTAATTGTGTCTTGTCAATTTTCAGACACATGTTTGTACAATGGAGTAGCTTTTAAACAAGGCCAAACCTGGGATGATGGATGTGATCTGAAATGTGTGTGTGAGAATGGAATGACTGGATTTTATAGATGTTCAGACAGGTTCAGTCTTATAATATTTGTTAAAATAAATTTTCTAGATGTATTTTTTTCGGGTAAACTATGATGCACTTTTGCTTAGATATTGACCAGTGTTATATTACAGAGATAAAAGTTTTTCTCTCATCAGCAGATTTCCTCTAATTTTTTAGCATTATAATGTTAAATAAAATTTTGTCAAACTTTGTCCAAGCACATAAAAAATGGAGGTTTGAGGGACTGTAAAGGGGGTTTCCTCTTTTTTCATCAGTGAACACTTTCCTCTCTGGTATTAGGTGAGAAAACAATATATTTCTATATTAGTTATAAGTATTTTTGTTATCGATTAATAATTTAATAATATTGATGATCTTTGTGTTCCAGATGTGCTAAGTACAATAGTGTTCCACAGGGATGTACCCTAGTAACAGACCCCGCAGATAGCTGCTGTCGTATCCCCAGCTGTCCACCACAAATACAACCCACACCAGGAATTACACCATCCCTTGGACCAGGCATGACACCAAATCCAAACCCTACAATCAGACCCCCAATTATCCCCACAGTCCCAGGTGTTATTATTGGGCAAGGTGTGACACCTACTCCACGACCAGGTATGCCTACTCCAGCCACAAAAAGTCCTCCAGTACCAGTCTGTATGTACAAAGGTCAAACATATACTCAAGGTCAGAAGTTTGATGATGGATGTGATCTTCATTGTGAATGCTTTGATGCAGTGAATGGAAAATACAGATGTACAAAACGGTAAAGAATTTATTTGACATAAAAAAAATATGACTTCAATAGACAAAAGAAAAACGGTAAAAAGTCATAAAAGATACTAAAAACTCTCAATGATAGTAGCTGATTAGATTTTTATGATAATATTTGTTTGGGCAATTTTGAACATTACCAAGTAGAGTAAAGTAACTTATATATCGATTATTCCCTTAATGGATCATATTAATATTTAACACCACCTCAACAATATTTCATTAATATCATGGTGGTAACTTTTGTTGATTACTTAGAATAAACCTTACATAGGATAATATGATAGAAGAAAAGTTTGAAGATACCAAAGGGGTAATCAGAATCTGTATATCGAAGGACAGACAACACAATGGCTAAAAGAAAAGGACGAAAAAATAAACATTGATCTACAAAACATTACACATAAAACTAAATACCTTTAGAATATTTGTAGTAACTATATTTTTATACATTATTCTTTTAACAGTTGCCAGACTTATGTAAATTTACCAGTTAACTGTCGTTTATCTGTGGATCCTACAGACTCTTGTTGTATGGTAGCCACATGTTCACCCACACCATCACCAAACATAACACCGAATCCTATCTTGACACCATCACCAACTCCAGGACCAGGACAAACTGGTCCAACAATAGCACCTAACATGAGAACAACTCTAGTACCAAATCCTTTCACACAACCTCCAACATTGGCCCCTATGCCAAAAGGTATGCAAATTATTGAACTTGTACAAAAAATGTAGTAATATATTTTATAAGACTATTCCGATTTTTCCCATAAGAAAAGGTGCAGTCACATATACAGTGGAACCTGTCTAATCCGACACACCAAGGAACCAGGGAAGTGTCTCAGATTGTACAGGATGTTGGAATACTCAGGTTTTATTTTAGTTAACAGAAATATTTTGGAACCATAAATTTTTGTCAGATGTCGCAGGATGTAGGAAAATTTGGTGTCGGATTGCACAAGTTCTACTGCACATCAATGTTTAATTAATTCCCATAAGTTATTCCCCAGCATTTCAGCTAGAAGCATTCTTCATGTGGAAAATTGCAATGAAATCATAGAAAATAATTGCATTTAATTTAATATTTGCAGACATCAGACATTGATTTAATGTTCACAAATTAAGTTTAATGGTGAAGCATCAGTGAAGCCAATAGATAAATTTATTCTAATGCAGTTTGTAGATTTACAACTACCTATGCAATCAGTGCCTATCACCACTAATGTTGTGAGTTCGAAACCTGCTCTGGCGAGATATACTCGATAGAACATTATGTGATAAAGTTTGTCAGTGACTTGCAACAGGTCGGTGGTTTTCTCCGGGTACTCCTATTTACTTCACCAATAAAACTGACCTCTGCTATATAGCTGAAATATTGTTGAAAGTGGTGTTAAACACCATCAAACAAACAAAACAAACAACTAATGAATATATATATATGTGCTACTTAAAGTTAACAAAATAATACTGACTGTTATATTCTATTAAGATGTTTGTGTAATGAATGGTCGTCAGTACACACAGGGTCAGACTTGGTATGATGGCTGTCAGAAGAAATGTGTTTGTGAAGATGGTAAAACTGGATTTTACAGATGTAGTGACAGGTAGATACACTTTTCTATTCATGACAAATATATTGGTCACTCGGTTGTCCTCTTATGACAGGTAGGTACACTTTACTATTCCTGACAAATATATTGGTCACAAGGTTGTCCTCTTAAGACAGGTAGATACACTTTACTATTCATGACAAATATATTGGTCACAAGGTTGTCCTCTTAAGACAGGTAGATACACTTCTATTCATGACAAATATATTGGTCACAAGGTTGTCCTCTTAAGACAGGTAGATACACTACTATCCCTGACAAATATATTGGTCCCAAGGTTGTCCTCTTAAGACAGGTAGATACACTTTACTATTCATGACAAATATATTGGTCACAAGGTTGTCCTCTTAAGACAGGTAGATACACTTTTCTATCCCTGACAAATATATTGGTCACAAGGTTGTCCTCTTAAGACAGGTAGGTACACTTTACTATTCCTGACAAATATATTGGTCACAAGGTTGTCCTTTTAAGACAGGTAGATACACTTTTCTATCCCTGACAAATATATTGGTTACAAGGTTGTCCTCTTAAGACAGGTAGGTACACTTTACTATTCCTGACAAATATATTGGTCACAAGGTTGTCCTCTTAAGACAGGTAGATATACTTTTCTATCCCTGACAAATATATTGGTCACAAGGTTGTCCTCTTAAGACAGGTAGGTACACTTTACTATTCCTGACAAATATATTAGTCACAAGGTTGTCCTCTTAAGACAGGTAGATACACTACTATCCCTGACAAATATATTGGTCACAAGGTTGTCCTCTTAAGACAGGTAGATACACTTTTCTATCCCTGACAAATATATTGGTCACAAGGTTGTCCTCTTAAGACAGGTAGGTACACTTTACTATTCCTGACAAATATATTGGTCACAAGGTTGTCCTCTTAAGACAGGTAGATATACTTTTCTATCCCTGACAAATATATTGGTCACAAGGTTGTCCTCTTAAGACAGGTAGGTACACTTTACTATTCCTGACAAATATATTGGTCACAAGGTTGTCCTCTTAAGACAGGTAGATACACTTTACTATTCCTGACAAATATATTGGTCACAAGGTTGTCCTTTTAAGACAGGTTTCAATATTTATTACACCATAACAATAAACTCATCATAAAATAGTTCTGATTTTAGGATATATATTGTTAGTTTCTGTGTATGTGTATTTTTATTAATTAATAACTTAATTTTTTTTATAGATGCCGTGAATATAAGAATGTTCCACCAACATGTACCATGGTGCCTGACCCCAAGGATCCACAATGTTGCCAACTTCCTCAGTGTATTCCAGGAGTCAATGGAAATCCTACCCCTCAACCACAAGTCTCTCCCCGCCCAGGAGAAACAGTAGCACCTCAGTTAGTTACTGGACAGCCTTTGGGAGTGGTCACAGGATTTGCCCCTAGTCCAACACCATCACCTCTGCCTACCCTTGCACCCAAACCAGGTCAACCAAATCCAACAAGACCACCGACTCCAGCACCTAAAAGTAAGTCAAATGGATTCACGGTTATATAAGTGTTTAAAGAACTGGGGCATCATATTATCTGTATACACTCCTTGAAGTAGTAGAATTTCTATCACCACTTTATTATATCTATAAATAGAAATAAACTCGTGAACACATTAAAACTAATTTGTACAGAATTTGGTAAGGGCTATTCCATTATAAAAATATATGGGAGGGTAAGACGAAGTTCAGAAATGTACTTGTATAACAAATATTTTAATTTCTTTGCTTCATCTACAGTTCAAATGAAAACATATGAAAACTAAATAATCTTTTCCTATCCTACAATTAACTTTTAATGGAGTAGTCCTTCATCTGATAATAATGAATACACACATGTCTTTTCTTTCTCCTGATCAGCAACACAAATGATATAATTACATGTATTTGATTAGTAAAGTTTTTTTGTCTTATTTTAGTGGTTTGTGTCTACAAAGGTAAATCGTATGGACATGGACAAAGATGGCAGGATGGATGTGATTATAACTGTGTCTGTACTGATGGTATGACAGGACATTATGAATGTACAGAGAGGTACTGTTACAAAGTTAAACTGATATACAGTCAAACCTGCTCATGTTGTTACCTCTATTAAGCAGTCACCTGTATTAAAAGGTCACCTTTTTCTTGTCCTGTCATAGAAAATTTCATATGAATTGAACCTCTTATAATGCTACTTTTTCTTTGTCCCAAAGGTGACCTTTTAACACAGGTTTGACTTTTTATGTTTATCCTGTACTGGTTTTATTTGAGCAGTCACATTGCATTGACTGGATAGATTCGTGTATATATACGGTCGCTGACCAAGATATAGCTTTCTGATACCTGATTTATGTAGAGTGCCAGTGAATTGGGACCATTAGAAGTGCAGATGTGACAGAGAACACTATTGAAAACAATTAGAATGATGCTTGTTTCTGCTATTTTCAGACAATTTGACAATTGTATTGAACCTTTGACATTGTAGGATAAGAACTGAAATTAAGTGTGAAATATAAGATTCAGCATCATTAGTTGTTATACCACCTTATTCATTTTTATTTTGGATAAAATTAATAAATTCTGATGTCATTTAATATGTCAAATCTATAACATATTCATATGTGTTGCAGGTGCCCTTCATATCCAGCTGTACCACCTAACTGCCACATGGAGACAGACCCTAAGGATTTCTGTTGTCAAAGACTTGTTTGTAACTTTGATAAACCAGTTACCATTCCTACACCTGCCCCCTTGTTACCAAAAACTGTAGCACCAAATCTAGGAACAACACAAGTTCCAATCCCAGGCCAGACTACACCAACTCGAGCACCTGTTCTAGGTAATTTGATCATTTAGTTATATAAATTTGGAATAGACCAATTATAATGGCTCCCAAACAAAGTTTGGGAGACATATTGTGTTTGCTCTGTTTCTTATTATTATTATTATTATTCTTTCTTTCTTTCTTTCTTCCGCCAAAAGTTTGTCCGATACATTTCTCGGATATGCCTCGATCAAACTTTATGAAACCTTGTAGGAATATCATATGCCATGTGAAGTTGTCCTATTAAGTGTTGATTTTTTCAAAATGGCTGCCGTTGCCATGGAAATGGCCAAAATGCTAAAAAATTTAAAAAAATAAAAATAAAAATAGCAGGTTACTCGCCAAACAGAAATTGATGAAACTTGATAGGAACAACATCCACATCTAGTGGAACGAGATAAGCCAAAAAAATCGGAATCGGTTGGACAAACTTTGCTGCAGTTGCCATGGAAGCAAAAAAGGGGGGATTTAAAAAAAAATTGGATTCCTTTCAACAAACTTCATGAAACTTTGTAGGAATATCCACCGTAGTGTGTGGCAGCTTTTGGGGGTTGAAAAAATTCAAAATGACGGCCGTTGCCATGGTAGCCAAGGTGCAAAAAATGTTAAATGGAAACCGTACAGCGGATCCATTTGAAACTTAACACAAAAATAGATCATCACCCAGAGTTGTGCTCTTTGTTTTAAAAATTTTCAAAATGGCCACCAATATAAAAATAAAAAAAATAGAAATAAATTGTTAAAAATTAAAAAATTAAAAGATTTCAATGGAAAAGGATATTTACAGGGAGTAAGACATGCTGCACCATATGGTGACCATTTTGGTTTGCTATAGGGGCCATTTTGAATCCAAAATGGTCGCCAAAATATAAAAATCCTCCGATTTGGGCAAAATTTAGTTTCCAAGTAGATTATGGTGTTGCAAATTGATATCCATTGTTTGGGAGCCATGTTATGATCCTTCAGATCATATCATATCTTGGTTCTCTTAAGTACATGAACAATAGTTCCCTTCTTATAATGACACCCCTTCTGAAATGAAAAAAAATGACCTTATAAGATAAGTGGCCTCTCTTGAGGGGGATAATTTAGTAGTATTTTACTATAACAGAGCAGTTGCAATCTGGTCTGAAAAGAGGGGTGGCCTTTGATGGGAGTGGCCTTATTAGAGAGGTGAAAAGAGGGTTGGCCTTTGATGGGAGTGGCCTTATTAGAGAGGTAACTACTATATTAAGCATTGTTGATGTTATCTTCTTTTTCATAGCAACTTGTCAGACAATCACAAGAAAACAAAAATTGTTTGATACCAAAATGTACAGGTTAAAATAACAAAGATTTCCTACACTGTCACTTTTTCAGTTCAGTTTCTATAGGATTGTGTTTTATTAAGGGTTTGTTTTAGACAGGTTTCCATTCATCACTAAGATTTGCTAGTTTGACTCTGGTGAGGTGTAGTCAAATCTCTTTATATGTAAAAGTCTGTAAGGTTACATGGTACACACAGTTGGTACACATGGTACACACAGTTGGTACGCATGGTACACACAGTTGGTACACATGGTACACACAGTTGGCAGGTGTTTATCTCTGGGTGTTTCAATATCCACCAACACTTACAGTCATGATATAACTGAAATATTGTTGAAAGTGCCAGTTAAACACTCTTAATGATAACTATTCTTTGTAATGGTAATGGTAATGCCATACAGTAAGGATAATGATTGGGGCCACAGGACAATGAAAAGAAAACCAAGAAATCGGTGAAAATAATATCGTAAATCATTCCTATTAATACCTGTTTGTTATACAACAACAAATAAGGAATCACAATTTGACATTATGTGTTTGAAGCATCTTAGTATTCTTACTCCCAAAACTTATATTATTGCCATTTTTTGTTTTTTAGCATACATTGATGAAGGTTAATCCAGAAACATGTTGTGTTATTGCCATTTTTTTGTTTTTTAGCATAGATTGATGAAGGTTAATCCAGAAACATGTTGTGTTATTGCCATTTTTTTGTTTTTTAGCATAGATTGATGAAGGTTAATCCAGAAACATGTTGTGTTATTGCCATTTTTTTGTTTTTTAGCATACATTGATGAAGGTTAATCCAGAAACATGTTGTGTTATTGCCATTTTTTTGTTTTTTAGCATACATTGATGAAGGTTAATCCAGAAACATGTTGTGTTATTGCCATTTTTTGTTTTTTAGCATACATTGATGAAGGTTAATCCAGAAACATATTGTGTTATTGCCATTTTTTGTTTTTTAGCATACATTGATGAAGATTAATCCAGAAACATGTTGTGTTATTGCCATTTTTTGTTTTTTAGCATACATTGATGAAGATTAATCCAGAAACATGTTGTGTTATTGCCATTTTTTTGTTTTTTAGCATACATTGATGAAGGTTAATCCAGAAACATATTGTGTTATTGCCATTTTGTTGTTTTTTAGCATACATTGATGAAGGTTAATCCAGAAACATGTTGTGTTATTGCCATTTTTTTGTTTTTTAGCATAGATTGATGAAGGTTAATCCAGAAACATGTTGTGTTATTGCCATTTTTTTGTTTTTTAGCATAGATTGATGAAGGTTAATCCAGAAACATGTTGTGTTATTGCCATTTTTTTGTTTTTTAGCATACATTGATGAAGGTTAATCCAGAAACATGTTGTGTTATTGCCATTTTTTTGTTTTTTAGCATAGATTGATGAAGGTTAATCCAGAAACATGTTGTGTTATTGCCATTTTTTTGTTTTTTAGCATAGATTGATGAAGGTTAATCCAGAAACATATTGTGTTATTGCCATTTTGTTGTTTTTTAGCATACATTGATGAAGGTTAATCCAGAAACATATTGTGTTATTGCCATTTTGTTGTTTTTTAGCATAGATTGATGAAGGTTAATCCAGAAACATGTTGTGTTATTGCCATTTTTTTGTTTTTTAGCATAGATTGATGAAGGTTAATCCAGAAACATATTGTGTTATTGCCATTTTGTTGTTTTTTAGCATACATTGATGAATGTTAATCCAGAAACATGTTGTGCCTTAGATATCTGTGTTGTTATATTTTAGTAAACATGAGGCCATTTTATTTTTTAGCCTTCTGTGTATACCAAGGAGTACCATATAAACAAAGTCAAACCTGGAATGTTGGATGTGATAAGGTCTGTAGATGTGATGATGCTTCTAAAAATATCTACAACTGTATGGACAGGTAAGAATTATACAGAAACTATGCCAAATTAATGTGATTGGTTGAAAAACACTTTAAAAATAGAATCCAGGAGCCGTCGTGGCCGTGATCCTATGGTAGTTGGATTTACAACTACCTGTGCAATCAATGCCTATCACCACTGATGTTGTGAGTTCGAATCTTGACCAGGCCAAGGTGTACAACATTATGTGATCAAATTTGTCAGTGACTTGTGACAGGTCAGTGGTTTTCTCCGGGTTCTCCGGTTTCCTCCACCAATAAAACAAACAAACATAAAAATAAAATTATATTTAAACCCTATCAAAATAATACCTTGCTTTTAAATTATATAGTTTTCCAATCCTTTGACAATGACTTTATCTAATGAAGGTTATTACAGAATCGTGTCAAGCGCCTTTTGACAATGACTTTACCTAATGAAAGTTATTACAGAATCATGTCAAGCACCTTTTGACAATGACTTTATCTAATGAAGGTTATTACAGAATCATGTCAAGCACCTTTTGACAATGACTTTATCTACTAAAGGTTATTACAGAATCATGTCAAGCACCTTTTGACAATGACTATCTAATGAAGGTTATTACAGAATCATGCCAAGCACCTTTTGACAATGACTTTATCTAATGAAGGTTATTACAGAATCATGTCAAGTACCTTTTGACAATGACTTTATCTAATGAAGGTTATTACAGAATCATGTCAAGCACCTTTTGACAATGACTTTATCTAATGAAGGTTATTACAGAATCATGTCAAGCACCTTTTGACAATGACTTTATCTAATGAAGGTTAAACAGAATCATGTCAAGCACCTTTTGACAATGACTTTATCTAATGAAGTTTATTACAGAATCATGTCAAGCACCTTTTGACAATGACTTTATCTAATGAAGGTTAAACAGAATCATGTCAAGCACCTTTTGACAATGACTTTATCTAATGAAGGTTAATACAGAATCATGTCAAGCACCTTTTGACAATGACTTTATCTAATGAAGGTTATTACAGCATCATGTCACGCACCTTTTGACAATAACTTTATCTAATGAAGGTTATTACAGAATCATGTCAAGCACCTTTTGACAATGACTTTATCTAATGAAGGTTATTACAGAATCATGTCAAGCACCTTTTGACAATGACTATCTAATGAAGGTTAATACAGAATCATGTCAAGCACCTTTTGACAATGACTTTATCTAATGAAGGTTATTACAGAATCATGTCAAGCACCTTTTGACAATGACTTTATCTAATGAAGGTTAAACAGAATCATGTCAAGCACCTTCTGACAATGACTTTACCTAATGAAGTTTATTACAGAATCATGTCAAGCACCTTTTGACAATGACTTTATCTAATGAAGGTTATTACAGAATCATGTCAAGCACCTTTTGACAATGACTTTATCTAATGAAGGTTATTACAGAATCATGTCAAGCACCTTTTGACAATGACTTTATGTAATGAAGGTTATTACAGAATCATGTCAAGTACCTTTTGACAATGACTTTATCTAATGAAGGTTATTACAGAATCATGTCAAGCACCTTTTGACAATGACTTTATCTAATGAAGGTTATTACAGAATCATGTCAAGCACCTTTTGACAATGACTTTATCTAATGAAGGTTATTACAGAATCATGTCAAGCACCTTTTGACAATGACTTTACCTAATGAAGGTTATTACAGAATCATGTCAAGCACCTTTTGACAATGACTTTATCTAATGAAGGTTATTACAGAATCATGTCAAACACCTTTTGACAATGACTTTTATCTAATGAAGGTTATTACAGAATCATGTCAAGCACCTTTTGACAATGACTATCTAATGAAAGTTATTACAGAATCATGTCAAGTACCTTTTGACAATGACTTTTATCTAATGAAGGTTATTACAGAATCATGTCAAACACCTTTTGACAATGACTTTATCTAATGAAGGTTATTACAGAATCATGTCAAGCACCTTTTGACAATGACTTTTATCTATTGAAGGTTATTACAGAATCATGTCAAGCACCTTTTGACAATGACTTTATCTAATGAAGGTTATTACAGAATCATGTCAAGCACCTTTTGACAATGACTTTATCTAATGAAGGTTATTACAGAATCATGTCAAGCACCTTTTGACAATGACTTTACCTAATGAAGGTTATTACAGAATCATGTCAAGCACCTTTTGACAATGACTATCTAATGAAGGTTATTACAGAATCATGTCAAGCACCTTTTGACAATGACTATCTAATGAAGGTTATTACAGAATCATGTCAAGCACCTTTTGACAATGACTATCTAATGAAGGTTATTACAGAATCATGTCAAGCACCTTTTGACAATGACTTTTATCTAATGAAGGTTATTACAGAATCATGTCAAGCACCTTTTGACAATGACTTTTATCTAATGAAGGTTATTACAGAATCATATCAAGCACCTTTTGACAATGACTTTATCTAATGAAGGTTATTACAGAATCATGTCAAGCACCTTTTGACAATGACTTTATCTAATGAAGGTTATTACAGAATCATGTCAAGCACCTTTTGACAATGACTTTACATAATGAAGGTTATTACAGAATCATGTCAAGCACCTTTTGACAATGACTATCTAATGAAGGTTATTACAGAATCATGTCAAGCACCTTTTGACAATGACTATCTAATGAAGGTTATTACAGAATCATGTCAAGCACCTTTTGACAATGACTTTTATCTAATGAAGGTTATTACAGAATCATGTCAAGCACCTTTTGACAATGACTTTATCTAATGAAGGTTATTACAGAATCATGTCAAGCACCTTTTGACAATGACTATCTAATGAAGGTTATTACAGAATCATGTCAAGCACCTTTTGACAATGACTTTTATCTAATGAAGGTTATTACAGAATCATGTCAAGCACCTTTTGACAATGACTATCTAATGAAGGTTATTACAGAATCATGTCAAGCACCTTTTGACAATGACTATCTAATGAAGGTTATTACAGAATCATGTCAAGCACCTTTTGACAATGACTTTTATCTAATGAAGGTTATTACAGAATCATGTCAAGCACCTTTTGACAATGACTTTTATCTAATGAAGGTTATTACAGAATCATGTCAAGTACCTTTTGACAATGACTTTATCTAATGAAGGTTATTACAGAATCATGTCAAGCACCTTTTGACAATGACTTTATCTAATGAAGCACACTAATTTAGATATCTATGTTTTTATTGGTTGAAAAACACTTTAAAAATATGATAATAGATTTCATAGATATTTAAACTTTAAATATATTGTGTTGATTACCAACCTTCATTAACAATTTATACTTCTAGGGATCCTAGCATCAACTGTTTTCTACAATGAAAAATTTGTAAATATACTGGTCTTACCGGTATTCAACAGTCTACCACACAAATATTAATATCTCATTTGGCATTAATCAACAATGTTTCACTTGTTCCAACTTCAATAGGATTATTATATCAATGGCCTTCAAATTTAAACATAATATCTAATAATGTTTTTTTGTTGATTTTAAGATGTCCAACATATAAGATACAGCCAGGATGTACATGGGTGACTGATCCATCTGACCCATGCTGTCAAGTACCACAATGTCTGTCTACTCCTACCCCAGGACCATACATAACTCCGAGACCAGGGGCGACAACTCCTAAAGGACAAACACCAGGACTACTTCCAACCATAGGACCTAATGTCACACCAACGTTTACACCTTACCCATCACCTCTACCTCAAGGTGTGACAGGGTCTGTGATTGGTAAACCACAGGTACCAAGTCTTAGAGGTATGTCATTTATTGTTAACTACCTCTTCTTATAGATCAACTTCTTTTGTACCAAGTCTTAGAGGTATGTCATTTATTGTTAACTACCTCTTCTTATAGATCAACTTCTTTTGTAAGAAAGACCACTTGGCAATTTACAAATCTTCAATATTTATATAGCATCAACCTTCTTCAACAGACCACCTTTCTTGAAAAAACGTCATTCCGTTGGCAAAAGAGGTGGATTCTATAGAGAGTTACCATTGTAACAAAAGAGGTGGATTCTATAGCGAGTTTCCATTGTAACAAAAGAGGTGGATTCTATAGAGAGTTTCCATTATAACAAAAGAGGTGGATTCTATAGAGAGTTACCATTGTAACAAAAGAGGTGGATTTTATAGCGAGTTTCCATTGTAACAAAAGAGGTGGATTCTATAGAGAGTTTCCATTATAACAAAAGAGGTGGATTCTATAGAGAGTTTCCATTGTAACAAAAGAGGTGGATTCTATAGAGAGTTTCCATTGTACAAACAGATTGATATTTGAACCAATAAATATAAATATTTATTTGTTAATCATCTGTGTTCACTTATTTACTGTATAAATGCTGTCAGATATATTACTTGTTATTTTGTCATCCAATAATGTCAGTTAATAGACCTAGAAATACTGTGCTTAGACTGTATTTGTTAATTAAATGAGTAAACAATGTGAGTTAGGGAATGATTAATAACTATTAATTTGATGAATTTAAGCTTGCTGAGGTAAATTATTTTTTGCATATTCTTTGCACAATAACAGTATTGAAAATATTTTATGAAAGCTTAAGTTTCATTTTATCAGATAATTCATGGGGATTTGTAGTTTGTTTTGCAAACTTTTGTTTTTCAGTTGCCTGAATTATACTTTTTTTCTTGAAAATTAATGACTGCAGTTTGTAAGTTTTGGGGAAGACATACAAGTTTAATGGTCAACAGTAAAAACAGTTGACTAATTTCAACTTACCTATGAAATAAGTGTTACCAGAAGTTTTAATATTCACAAGACCAGTATATTTCGAAAAAAAAGTTCTGATAAGGAACAAAATTTATATTTTAATTGATCTGATGACAATTAATAGTTATCCTTAAAAAAGACCTATAATATTTAATGCTATTTTTTTAGGAACATGTGAATATATGGGTAAACAGTACACAACAGGACAGAGATGGGACGATGGATGTAGATATCATTGTCAATGTATTGATGGTATGAGTGGACAATACAAATGTGACGAGAGGTTGGTTAAATATCATAACACATAGCACTGGTCAATTTTGTGATCTTGACAATATTATATATGTCACTAGATGTCTTACAGAAAATCATCACTATTAGTGTGCTTGCCTCGATTGTAGAAGAAATGTTCGATTCAAATCAAAGACTATAAAATTGGTATTTGATAAGAACACAGTATTAAGTAGTAAGATCAAAGACTGACTTCAACTTCAGAGTCAGGATAATGTTTCTATTAAGTAGTACGATCAAAGACTGACTTGATCAGAGTCAGGATAATGTTTCTATTAAGTAGTAAGATCAAAGAATGACTTGATCAGAGTCAGGATAATGTTTCTATTAAGTAGTAAGATCAAAGACTGACTTGATCAGAGTCAGGATAATGTTTCTATTAAGTAGTAAGATCAAAGACTGACTTGATCAGAGTCAGGATAATGTTTCTATTAAGTAGTAAGATCAAAGACTGACTTGATCAGAGTCAGGATAATGTTTCTATTAAGTAGTAAGATCAAAGACTGACTTGATCAGAGTCAGGATAATGTTTCTATTAAGTAGTACGATCAAAGACTGACTTGATCAGAGTCAGGATAATGTTTCTATTAAGTAGTAAGATCAAAGACTGACTTGATCAGAGTCAGGATAATGTTTCTATTAAGTAGTAAGATCAAAGACTGACTTGATCAGAGTCAGGATAATGTTTCTATTAAGTAGTAAGATCAAAGACTGACTTGATCAGAGTCAGGATAATGTTTCTATTAAGTAGTAAGATCAAAGACTGACTTGATCAGAGTCAGGATAATGTTTCTATTAAGTAGTAAGATCAAAGACTGACTTGATCAGAGTCAGGATAATGTTTCCTGAATGTAGCAACATTTCTACATGTGGAGTGTTATTTTATATTTGTCCATCTAAAAAAAAAGCTGTATAAAGGTTGCCTTCTTTAAATCATTTACCATTAACAAATGGTGTCTGATATTAGTTTATCTCAACAAAATGCACATCTTTTTGATTTTCTATTGAATTCTAAAATAAAAAGTGAGGTTTATAATTTCCTTAGATTTTATCTAGCATTTTGATAATTAATTTTATTGTACATTGTTTTTCCCATGAACAGTGCAAGTTTTATTTTTAGCTATGTCAGTCTAGATAACAACAATCTTGTAAAAGAGGGGCACTAATAATATCCAAGACAGTGTTACTTTCCAGGGAGTGTTTATTTTTTCATAAACATGTGAAACCCCTCATTCATTTCTCAATATTATCTTGCTTGAAACCCAATTACTTTGAGTTTTACCTGTGTAATCAGTACCTATCACCTCTAAAGTTTTGAGTTTGAATCCCTTTCATGGCAGGATGTACTTGATACAACATTCTGAAACATTTTGTCAGTGATTTCTACAGGTCGGTGGTTTTATTCAATATTTTTTTTTAGCTACTCTTTAATGACTGTAAACAAAATGACTTCAACGATCAACTTGATTATAATGTCTATTTCAGATGTCCACGATACCCATTCATTCCTTCCTACTGTGTCCTTGTACAGGACCCTAATGATCCCTGCTGTAAGACTCCTTCCTGTAGTGTCAAGGTACCAACACCAAAACCACATGTTACTCCCTCACCTGGTCCCACTCAAAAACCAGGACCAGGACAGATTACCCCAGTACCATTCACTACATTGTCTCCACTGGTGACCCCACCCACACAACCACCACAGGTACCTGTTGTCAAAGGTATGTATGACATAATTTTACTCTGTAACTTGAAGTTATCGTGAAAAGTTTACAACCAATTTTTACAGGTAAACTTAGTTTCGCTTTCTTATTAAACTATCAAAATTTACTGAAAAAGGTAAATATGATTTTATATATATTAAGGAAGTAGAATGTTATTCCATTACATTGATGGGTTATTTGTAATGATTTGCTGACTAACTTTCTTTTATAGTACCGTATTTAGGGTTGTATAATGTGCAGGATTTTGCCCAGATTCTTTAATTTGTAGGAGGGGTGCGCACTATAAACAGGAACAATGTGTTTCACTCTTTCCCAGACCGGGAAATCACATATCCGCCAATAAAACCCAACACATTTAATATCTTGCAACTTTATTGAAGATGAAAAAAGATAAATGGTTCTTAAATTCTCCCAGCAAATGAAACATGCTCAAAGGACTGAAAAATATATACGATTAATATTTAATTCTTACATTTCCGACTGCGATTTTTTAAAAAGTCCATGCGCATAATAGACACAAACTATTTTTTTTTCTGGAGATTTTCAAGGCCAAGAGGGGGTGGGGTGCACATTATGCACCAATGCACATTATACAACCCTAAATACGGTATGTTAATACTGCCCAAAAAATATTATATATGATAATTACAGTGATAATACGTTTGTTTATTGAATTTGGTCTGGGATGACGAACCAGAACAATCTTTATAGATGTTTACTTATATTGAATACAATTTCATTTCTGAAATGTTGTATTGCAAATAGTGAAGAATAACCAACAAAAAAAAGATAATAATTTAACAAAGATGCTCTTTACAATATATTTTGAGAGTTATTCTATTACAACTCTCAAAGAGGATGACATAACAAGGACAGTTGGGGGTATGGTGGTTAGCACCACTTTCAGCAATATTATATAATGGCCGGACAGTTCGTCTACAGATTAAAATAAAATGAATTGAACACCAACGTGAAATAAAATTTCAGAACATACAATGTACCGGTATGTCAATGCTGATGACGATGGTTGCCAAGGCAGGTGTGGCTGGGTGTATCATATTAACTATTTTAATATAATTAAAACATGTGTGTATGTTGATCTCTAGACCTCCTTCCCAAATACATGTAGTCTGTATCTTTACACACTCCTTATCATAACTGATAATTATGAAAGGCACCATAGACATATGTCATGATCTTTACAGAATGCTTCAAGAAGAAAAAATAAGGTTTTTTTATGTTTTATGTTTATGATGTTTTACGCCACTTTCAACAATATTTCAGTTATATTGTGGCGGTCAGTTTTATTGGTGGAGGAAACCGGAGTACCCGGAGAAAACCACTGATCTGTCGCAAGTTACTGACAAACTTTATCACATAATGTTGTATCGAGTACACCTCGCCATGAACGTGGTTCGAACTCACAACTTTAGTGGTAATAGGCACTGATTGCACAGAAAGTTGTAAATCCAACTACCATACGATCATGACCACGACGGCCCCAAGAAACAATAAATTCCATGTTGTAAATATATTGTGGACCTACGTTATTCATTTTCGGTTTTCACAGTTTTCCGGTTGTTGACTGATTTTTTCTGCTTATATACTTATGAGTTTTGACTTTTCCTTTGTAAGATTGCTCGGAGTTCGGTAATTTTGTTATTACCCTTATTCAATGATTTCTATTTCTAGATGTTTGTATTATGCATGGAAAGGCCTATACACAGGGACAGAGATGGGATGATGGATGTGATAGAGTATGTGTATGTGATGATGGTAAAACTGGACATTACTCATGTAGTGACAGGTACTGTATAAACCACATGATACAAATACAACTACATATATTGTCTTACGAGGTTCACCGAGCCTTTCCCAGTTTTGTGCAGGATAAATTGTCTTATTATTACTGATGACTGATCCTCTTGGTAGTTTAATGTCTTTAGCATTTTGCCTTGAGTGTTGAAGAGATTGAGATTAATTGATCCCTAACAGAGTCAAACCAAAGACTAAAATAATCGTATTGCTTCTTCTCCTTTAAGTGTTCAGCATTAAAGTAAAAACAGGTTGGCATAGAAACAGGATAATGTGTTACTATACCTGGACTTTTTGCAGTGAGCTAGAGCTAAAAAATCTAAATATAAAATTGAAAAATTGTTACTATGCTACTATAGACTTTCTTAATGAAATAGTCTTTTTATTGAACAAAAATTCAGTAGAAAAAACACCTAATACATGTATCTATTTGAAAAATCCTTATTTTTTTATACTGTAATATGATAATTTAAAATGTAAACACAATAGATGATAATAGTATTAGGGGTCATCATGGCCAATTTTTTATTGTATGATAAAGAGTGAATCTACACCTACCTACTGTATGTAATCTACACCTACCTACTGTATGTAATCTACACCTACCTACTGTATGTAATCTACACCTACCTACTGTATGTAATCTACACCTACCTACTGTATGTAATCGACACCTACCTACTATATGTAATCTACACCTACCTACTGTATGTAATCTACACCTACCTACTGTATGTAATCTACACCTACCTACTGTATGTAATCGACACCTACCTACTATATGTAATCTACACCTACCTACTGTATGTAATCTACACCTACCTACTATATGTAATCTACACCTACCTACTGTATGTAATCTACACCTACCTACTGTATGTAATCTACACCTACCTACTGTATGTAATCTACACCTACCTACTGTATGTAATCTACACCTACCTACTGTATGTAATCGACACCTACCTACTATATGTAATCTACACCTACCTACTGTATGTAATCTACACCTACCTACTGTATGTAATCTACATCTACCTACTGTATGTAATCTACACCTACCTACTGTATGTAATCTACACCTACCTACTGTATGTAATCGACGCCTACCTACTATATGTAATCTACACCTACCTACTGTATGTAATCTACACCTACCTACTGTATGTAATCTACACCTACCTACTGTATGTAATCGACACCTACCTACTATATGTAATCGACACCTACCTACTATATGTAATCTACACCTACCTACTGTATGTAATCTACACCTACCTACTGTATGTAATCGACACCTACCTACTATATGTAATCGACACCTACCTACTGTATGTAATCTACACCTACCTACTATATGTAATCTACACCTACCTACTGTATGTAATCTACACCTACCTACTGTATGTAATCTACACCTACCTACTGTATGTAATCTACACCTACCTACTGTATGTAATCTACACCTACCTACTGTATGTAATCGACACCTACCTACTATATGTAATCTACACCTACCTACTGTATGTAATCTACACCTACCTACTGTATGTAATCTACACCTACCTACTGTATGTAATCTACACCTACCTACTGTATGTAATCTACACCTACCTACTGTATGTAATCGACACCTACCTACTGTATGTAATCTACACCTACCTACTGTATGTAATCTACACCTACCTACTGTATGTAATCTACACCTACCTACTGTATGTAATCTACACCTACCTACTGTATGTAATCTACACCTACCTACTATATGTAATCTACACCTACCTACTGTATGTAATCTACACCTACCTACTGTATGTAATCTACACCTACCTACTGTATGTAATCTACACCTACCTACTGTATGTAATCTACACCTACCTACTGTATGTAATCTACACCTACCTACTGTATGTAATCTACACCTACCTACTGTATGTAATCGACACCTACCTACTGTATGTAATCTACACCTACCTACTGTATGTAATCTACACCCACCTACTGTATGTAATCTACACCTACCTACTGTATGTAATCTACACCTACCTACTGTATGTAATCCGTGCCTAACACCACAATGAGTGAATCTACACCTACCTACTATATGTAATCTACATCAACCTACTGTATGTAATCTACACCTACCTACTGTATGTAATCTACACCTACCTACTGTATGTAATCTACACCTACCTACTGTCTGTAATCTACACCTATCTACTGTATGTAATCTACACCTACCTACTGTATGTAATCTACACCTACCTACTGTATGTAATCTACACCTACCTACTGTCTAATCTACACCTACCTACTGTATGTAATCTACACCTACCTACTGTATGTAATCTACACCTACCTACTGTATGTAATCTACACCTACCTACTGTCTGTAATCTACACCTACCTACTGTATGTAATCTACACCTACCTACTGTATGTAATCTACATCTACCTACTGTATGTAATCTACACCTACCTACTGTCTGTAATCTGACACCTACCTACTATATGTAATCTACACCTACCTACTGTATGTAATCTACACCTACCTACTGTCTGTAATCTACACCTACCTACTGTATGTAATCTACACCTACCTACTATATGTAATCTACACCTACCTACTGTATGTAATCTACACCTACCTACTGTCTGTAATCTACACCTACCTACTGTATGTAATCTACACCTACCTACTGTATGTAATCTACACCCACCTACTGTATGTAATCTACACCTACCTACTGTATTTAATCTACACCTACCTACTATATGTAATCTACACCTACCTACTGTATGTAATCTACACCTACCTACTGTATGTAATCTACACCTACCTACTATATGTAATCTACACCTACCTACTGTATGTAATCTACACCTACCTACTGTATGTAATCTACACCTACCTACTATATGTAATCTACACCTACCTACTGTATGTAATCTACACCTACCTACTGTCTGTAATATACACCTACCTACTGTCTGTAATCTACACCTATCTACTGTATGTAATCTACACCTACCTACTGTATGTAATCTACACCTACCTACTGTATGTAATCTACACCTACCTACTGTATGTAATCTACACCTACCTACTGTATGTAGTCTACACCTACCTACTGTATGTAATCTACACCTACCTACTGTATGTAATCGACACCTACCTACTATATGTAATCTACACCTACCTACTGTATGTAATCGACACCTACCTACTATATGTAATCTACACCTACCTACTGTATGTAATCTGCACCTACCTACTGTATGTAATCTACACCTACCTACTGTATGTAATCTACACCTACCTACTGTCTAATCTACACCTACATACTGTATGTAATCTACACCTACCTACTGTATGTAATCTACACCTACCTACTGTATGTAATCTACACCTACCTACTGTCTGTAATCTACACCTACCTACTGTATGTAATCTACACCTACCTACTGTATGTAATCTACATCTACCTACTGTATGTAATCTACACCTACCTACTGTATGTAATCTACACCTACCTACTGTATGTAATCTACACCTACCTACTGTCTAATCTACACCTACCTACTGTATGTAATCTACACCTACCTACTGTATGTAATCTACACCTACCTACTGTATGTAATCTACACCTACCTACTGTCTGTAATCTACACCTACCTACTGTATGTAATCTACACCTACCTACTGTATGTAATCTACATCTACCTACTGTATGTAATCTACACCTACCTACTGTCTGTAATCTGACACCTACCTACTATATGTAATCTACACCTACCTACTGTATGTAATCTACACCTACCTACTGTCTGTAATCTACACCTACCTACTGTATGTAATCTACACCTACCTACTATATGTAATCTACACCTACCTACTGTCTGTAATCTACACCTACCTACTGTCTGTAATCTACACCTACCTACTGTATGTAATCTACACCTACCTACTGTATGTAATCTACACCCACCTACTGTATGTAATCTACACCTACCTACTGTATTTAATCTACACCTACCTACTATATGTAATCTACACCTACCTACTGTATGTAATCTACACCTACCTACTGTATGTAATCTACACCTACCTACTATATGTAATCTACACCTACCTACTGTATGTAATCTACACCTACCTACTGTATGTAATCTACACCTACCTACTATATGTAATCTACACCTACCTACTGTATGTAATCTACACCTACCTACTGTCTGTAATATACACCTACCTACTGTCTGTAATCTACACCTATCTACTGTATGTAATCTACACCTACCTACTGTATGTAATCTACACCTACCTACTGTATGTAATCTACACCTACCTACTGTATGTAATCTACACCTACCTACTGTATGTAGTCTACACCTACCTACTGTATGTAATCTACACCTACCTACTGTATGTAATCGACACCTACCTACTATATGTAATCTACACCTACCTACTGTATGTAATCTGCACCTACCTACTGTATGTAATCTACACCTACCTACTGTATGTAATCTACACCTACCTACTGTCTAATCTACACCTACATACTGTATGTAATCTACACCTACCTACTGTCTGTAATCTACACCTACCTACTGTATGTAATCTACACCTACCTACTGTATGTAATCTACATCTACCTACTGTATGTAATCTACACCTACCTACTGTATGTAATCTACACCTACCTACTATATGTAATCTACACCTACCTACTGTATGTAATCTACATCTACCTACTGTATGTAATCTACACCTACATACTGTATGTAATCTACACCTACCTACTGTATGTAATCTACACCTACCTACTGTATGTAATCTACACCTACCTACTGTATGTAATCTACACCTACCTACTGTATGTAATCTACATCTACCTACTGTATGTAATCTACACCTACATACTGTATGTAATCTACACCTACCTACTGTATGTAATCTACACCTACCTACTGTATGTAATCTACACCTACCTACTGTATGTAATCTACACCTACCTACTGTATGTAATCTACACCTACCTACTGTATGTAATCTACACCTACCTACTGTATGTAATCGACACCTACCTACTATATGTAATCGACACCTACCTACTGTATGTAATCTACACCTACCTACTGTATGTAATCTACACCTACCTACTGTATGTAATCTACACCTACCTACTATATGTAATCTACACCTACCTACTGTATGTAATCTACACCTACCTACTGTCTGTAATCTACACCTACCTACTGTATGTAATCTACACCTACCTACTGTATGTAATCTACACCTACCTACTGTATGTAATCTACACCTACCTACTATATGTAATCTACACCTACCTACTATATGTAATCTACACCTACCTACTATATGTAATCTACACCTACCTACTGTATGTAATCTACACCTACCTACTGTATGTAATCTACACCTACCTACTGTATGTAATCTACACCTACCTACTATATGTAATCTACACCTACCTACTGTATGTAATCTACACCTACCTTCTGTATGTAATCTACACCTACCTACTGTATGTAATCTACACCTACCTACTGTATGTAATCTACACCTACCTACTGTATGTAATCTACACCTACCTACTGCATGTAATCTACACCTACCTACTATATGTAATCTACACCTACCTACTGTATGTAATCTACACCTACCTACTATATGTAATCTACACCTACCTACTGTATGTAATCTACACATACCTACTATATGTAATCTACACCTACCTACTATATGTAATCTACACCTACCTACTGTATGTAATCTACACCTACCTACTGTATGTAATCTACACCTACCTACTGTATGTAATCTACACCTACCTACTGTATGTAATCTACACCTACCTACTATATGTAATCTACACCTACCTACTGTATGTAATCAGTGCCTAACACCACAACAGTTTGTGAGTTAAACCTGTGTTAAGCTTTAGTCAATACAGCTGTATGTGATTCAGTTTGTCAATGACTCATGAGAGATTTGTGGTTTTCATAGGGTGCTAAGCTTTCCCTTACCAATAATTTAGGAGCCACAATATATCTAAAAAGTTATTTAAAAAGTTGAAGCTGGTGTTTGAACACCCATAAACTGTTGATGATATGGCTGTTTCTTCTACAGTAACAATATTTGATTTTTATTTTACAGATGTCCTACATATAATAACATATCACCCAGTTGTATAATGGTAGCAGATCCTACAGACCCAGTGTGTTGTAAGATACCACAGTGTGCCAATCCTAACAACTCAACTATACCACCAGGAGTATTTGGACAAGTCACTGGCAAAAATCCACCAACACCCACACCAGGACCTAACGTGCAGCCAGGCAATCAAAACACACCAACACCACAACCAAACCCTTATCCAACACCTTACCCTGGAGGTACTTATCCACCAGGCATGCTTCCAGCATTGAAACCAACAAAGGCACCACAACCAGGAGTACAAACACCAAACCCGAACCCAATTCTTCGACCACAGCCAAGTAAGTCAGACATTTTATATTACTGTAACAATGCTATCATAATCATATAGAATCTCTAACTTTTTGCTGTGTACTGTTAGATACTACTTAATTGTCCCCTTCAAGAGAAGCCATCTTCTTATATAAGGCCACCTTTTCATTGCAGAAGACTTGATCTTATAGGAGGAGGGAAAAAAACTGCATTATTATTGTATCTTCACTCTAGGTTTTCAACTATGAATAGTTATAAGATTTAATTATGAAACTAGAGAGAGTTCAGAAATATTTTAGTTGTTTTGTTTCTCTTGTCAAACAACTGCTAATGTTGCTGATTTAATGTATAAATAAAGTAGTAAGGTATATAATTGTTATATGTCTGTGATGGTTTGTTTGAAAAAAAAATCACAAAGGAGCAATTTCACATTATTGTTTTGAACAAGTTTGTCAACCAATGATTTTACAAACAGATAGGTAATGATAGACATGTACATGTATGTTGTAGAAGCCTGTGTATATAATGGTCAACAGTACAGCCAAGGACAGAGATGGAGAGATGGGTGTAAATATAACTGTATCTGTGAGGATGCTATGACAGGAAAATATACATGTACAGATATGTAAGTTAATCATTGCTTGTATCAATAGATCAGAGTTGGAATGGGGGGTACTTTTCCAACACAAATTGGCCTATCAATTAAACATCATTACATTCTATTTCCACCAGTTTGATGTGATAGAGAATAAAGCATTTTAGATCATGTACTAATAAGATGTATTCTTTTGACCCGTAAATAGTACCTACTTAAAAAAAAGTGAAAATTACAAAAAGTATAATATAGAATACAATTTGTGAACTATAAAGTGTGTTTTTTCTTAATTTAGTGAGTTTTATTTGCTTAGATAATTTTTTTTGTGATTTTAATAAAAAGAGAATCGTTTGTATTTCAGATGTGCAAGATATCCACCACTGCCAGCTAATTGTAGAATGGTATATGATGCTACCAATCCATGTTGTAAGAAGCCAGACTGTTCTAACCCAACACCAAATCCACTACTGACACCTTCACCAGGACCAAATGTTACACCTAATCCTTTCCCTACACAAGCCCCTAAACTTGGTAAGAACTTAGCTGAAAGTTAATCTGATCATTACTACAAAAGGGGGTTGTCATGGCTACAATCGCACAGTGGTTGGGGGGTCAGGGTTATTGATGTTAATCATCACTTGGGTATTGGGACATGAACATATGTCAGGGGTGTTAAGTTAGTTGTCAGAAGTCAATGACTAAAACCACTCTGCCACCCATGTACCCTCTGGTAATTAGATATACATCTATCTATGCAGTGTCTCATCACCATAGTTTGATTTCAGTCCATGTCTTTGTGTACTTAATATGGCTTTATCTGATGTACATTTTCCCTTTGATCTATACACTCAATAATATCTATTATCAAGCATGATATCAACATAGTCTCTCTCTAATATGACGTTATAATGACGTCACTTCAGTAATATCTATTATCAAGCATGATATCAACATAGTCTCTCTCTAATATGACGTTATAATGACGTCACTTCAGTAATATCTATTATCAAGCATGATATCAACATAGTCTCTCTAATATGACGTTATAATGCCGTCACTTCAGTAATATTTATTATCAAGCATAATATCAACATAGTCTCTCTCTAATATGACATTATAATGACGTCACTTCAGTAATATCTATTATCAAGCATGATATCAACATAGTCTCTCTCTAATATGACGTTATAATGACGTCACTTCAGTAATATCTATTATCAAGCATGATATTAACATAGTCTCTCTCTAATATGACATTATAATGACGTCACTTCAGTAATATCTATTATCAAGCATGATATCAACATAGTCTCTCTAATATGACGTTATAATGCCGTCACTTCAGTAATATTTATTATCAAGCATAATATCAACATAGTCTCTCTCTAATATGACATTATAATGACGTCACTTCAGTAATATCTATTATCAAGCATGATATCAACATAGTCTCTCTCTAATATGACGTTATAATGACGTCACTTCAGTAATATCTATTATCAAGCATGATATTAACATAGTCTCTCTCTAATATGACGTTATAATGACGTCACTTCAGTAATATCTATTATCAAGCATGATATCAACATAGTCTCTCTCTAATATGACGTTATAATGACGTCACTTCAGTAATATCTATTATCAAGCATGATATCAACATAGTCTCTCTCTAATATGACGTTATAATGACGTCACTTCAGTAATATCTATTATCAAGCATGATATCAACATAGTCTCTCTAATATGACGTTATAATGCCGTCACTTCAGTAATATTTATTATCAAGCATAATATCAACATAGTCTCTCTCTAATATGACATTATAATGACGTCACTTCAGTAATATCTATTATCAAGCATGATATCAACATAGTCTCTCTCTAATATGACGTTATAATGACGTCACTTCAGTAATATCTATTATCAAGCATGATATCAACATAGTCTCTCTCTAATATGACGTTATAATGACGTCACTTCAGTAATATCTATTATCAAGCATGATATTAACATAGTCTCTCTCTAATATGACGTTATAATGATGTCACTAACATCATGTTACCAAATCCTCGATAAGCATACTATCATTGATATGTTTTGCTGCCTCTCTGCTAAGCATGCAACGCTAAGAAGTAAGAGCAAAAAGTGGTTGGCTGCAATCAGAATAATGTGTCCGAGTACATGTCTACCCACGGACTGTTGTTTCAGTGATCTAGCACTATAAAAATCCAACTCAACCTGTTGGTCTAGTATAAAATGGACATAAATCGTCATCATCTCATCAAAATTAGGAGATAACTGTATTGTATTTGAAAATTTCATGGCATCAATTGGAGATTTGATGGTCGCAAATTGAGTTTACTAGCGATGTGAATACAGAGCCAGTAAACAGATATTTGCGACCATTAAATCAACAATTGATGCCGTGAAATTTTCAAATACAATACAGTTATCTCCATCCTAATGTAATCATGTGCATTGCCATGTGGTAATCTGCTCAAATTCTAAAAATATCTCATGATATTTCAACCGTGGAATTGATACCTTGAAAATTACAGCATTGTCCAATCACAAACCAGGAATATTAAACAACTACATTAGAATGTATCTTGTTTTTGCCATGATGAAGCTCATTTGGCATTAAACAACAATCACTCACTCACTCACTTGTCTTGTGTGATATGACAATAAAGTTTGTTTCAAGAAGAAGGTTTGTGTTTTTGTAGAATTCTGTATTTACAATGGTATAGCATACAGACAAGGACAAAGTTGGCAAGATGGTTGTAGTAAAACTTGTAGATGTGAGGATGCTGCTACCAGACAAGTCACATGTACTGATAGGTATCTTAATTCTTACCATAGATTTACATAGGAAAAAATATACTGGAGTTTGTTAATGCTAAGAAGATGTAATCAGAAGCTGTAAATCAAAGAATAAAGTCAAAACTAAGGAAAAATTGTGAATTCCAAAGGCATAATAAGAGAACATTAAATGGACAAGAGAAAAACAGACAATGGTTAACAAAACACTACACAGAAAACAATTGAGCCACATGAACCTCACACAAATCCTGAGGTGAACACTAGTGACACATGTCATGTTACTTATGTTAAAAATCCTGAGGTGAACACTAGTGACACATGTCATGTTACTAATGTTAAAAATCCTGAGGTGAACACTGTCACTAGTGACACATGTCATGTTACTAATGTTAAAAATCCTGAGGTGAACACTAGTGACACATGTCATGTTACTAATGTTAAAAATCCTGAGGTGAACACTGTCACTAGTGACACATGTCATGTTACTAATGTTAAAAATCCTGAGGTGAACACTAGTGACACATGTCATGTTACTAATGTTAAAAATCCTGAGGTGAACACTGTCACTAGTGACACATGTCATGTTACTAATGTTAAAAATCCTGAGGTGAACACTAGTGACACATGTCATGTTACTAATGTTAAAAATCCTGAGGTGAACACTGTCATTAGTGACACATGTCATGTTACTAATGTTAAAAATCCTGAGGTGAACACTAGTGACACATGTCGTGTTACTAATGTTAAAAATCCTGAGGTGAACACTAGTGACACATGTCATGTCACTAATATTAAAAATCCTGAGGTGAACACTAGTGACACATGTCGTGTCACTAATGTTAGAAATCCTGAGGTGAACACTAGTGACACATGTCGTGTCACTAATGTTAAAAATCCTGAGGTGAACACTAGTGACACATGTTGTGTCACTAATGTTAAAAATCCTGAGGTGAACACTAGTGACACATGTCATGTCACTAATGTTAAAATCCTGAGGTGAACACTAGTGACACATGTCATGTTACTAATGTTAAAAATCCTGAGGTGAACACTGTCACTAGTGACACATGTCATGTTACTAATGTTAAAAATCCTGAGGTGAACACTAGTGACACATGTCATGTCACTAATATTAAAAATCCTGAGGTGAACACTAGTGACACATGTCGTGTCACTAATGTTAAAAATCCTGAGGTGAACACTAGTGACACATGTTGTGTCACTAATGTTAAAAATCCTGAGGTGAACACTAGTGACACATGTCATGTCACTAATGTTAAAATCCTGAGGTGAACACTAGTGACACATGTCATGTTACTAATGTTAAAAATCCTGAGGTGAACACTGTCACTAGTGACACATGTCATGTTACTAATGTTAAAAATCCTGAGGTGAACACTAGTGACACATGTTGTGTTACTAATGTTAAAAATCCTGAGGTGAACACTAGTGACACATGTCGTGTTACTAATGTTAAAAATCCTGAGGTGAACAATAGTGACACATGTCGTGTCACTAATGTTAAAAATCCTGAGGTGAACACTAGTGACACATGTCGTGTCACTAATGTTAAAAATCCTGAGGTGAACACTAGTGACACATGTCGTTTCACTAATGTTAAAAATCCTGAGGTGAACACTAGTGACACATGTCGTGTCACTAATGTTAAAAATCCTGAGGTGAACACTAGTGACACATGTCGTGTTACTAATGTTAAAAATCCAGTATTATATGTAAAATATTAATACTTGTAGCAGTACACAGAATGAATTTGATCAAATATAAAGAATATATTTGATATTTGTATAAAAATAATATTTATTTTTCAGATGTCCAACATATCCACAACTTCAACCAGGATGTACTTACGTTACTGATCCTCATGACACCTGTTGTCAGACACCACAATGTACACCTAATCCTAACACCAAGAACCCAACTGCTGTTATCACTGGACCTAAAGGCACCATTGATGGGTCTAACATTATTAAACCTAACCAGCCAAACCCTGGAATAACTGGAAAATCTAGTAAGTTTAATCTTAAATCTTTCATATCATATCTCTGTAACTATGACAACTGTTTTAGATTTACTAGCAGTTACATACAGCAAAAAAGTTAAACATGTTCAAAACATAAATAGAACTATTTACATAGGTTAATGATAAATTTACTGTGAGTTTCTACTTCTACTTATACCAAATACTGACTGCCTTCACACAAGTAGAAGATTATGTCAGAGGTTGTTCTACCTCTACCAAATACTGACTGCCTTCACACAAGTAGAAGATTATGTCAGAGGTTGTTCTACTTCTACCAAATACTGACTGCCTTCACACAAGTAGAAGATTATGTCAGAGGTTGTTCTATTTCTACCAAATACTGACTGCCTTCACACAAGTAGAAGATTATGTCAGAGGTTGTTCTACCTCTACCAAATACTGACTGCCTTCACACAAGTTGAAGATTATGTCAGAGGTTGTTCTACTTCTACCAAATACTGACTGCCTTCACACAAGTAGAAGATTATGTCAGAGGTTGTTCTACCTCTACCAAATACTGACTGCCTTCACACAAGTTGAAGATTATGTCAGAGGTTGTTCTATTTCTACCAAATACTGACTGCCTTCACACAAGTAGAAGATTATGTCAGAGGTTGTTCTACTTCTACCAAATACTGACTGCCTTCACACAAGTAGAAGATTATGTCAGAGGTTGTTCTACCTCTACCAAATACTGACTGCCTTCACACAAGTAGAAGATTATGTCAGAGGTTGTTCTACCTCTATCAAATACTGACTGCCTTCACACAAGTAGAAGATTATGTCAGAGGTTGTTCTACCTCTATCAAATACTGACTGCCTTCACACAAGTAGAAGATTATGTCAGAGGTTGTTCTACCTCTATCAAATACTGACTGCCTTCACACAAGTTGAAGATTATGTCAGAGGTTGTTCTATTTCTACCAAATACTGACTGCCTTCACACAAGTAGAAGATTATGTCAGAGGTTGTTCTACCTCTATCAAATACTGACTGCCTTCACACAAGTAGAAGATTATGTCAGAGGTTGTTCTACTTCTACCAAATACTGACTGCCTTCACACAAGTTGAAGATTATGTCAGAGGTTGTTCTATTTCTACCAAATACTGACTGCCTTCACACAAGTAGAAGATTATGTCAGAGGTTGTTCTACTTCTACCAAATACTGACTGCCTTCACACAAGTTGAAGATTATGTCAGAGGTTGTTCTATTTCTACCAAATACTGACTGCCTTCACACAAGTTGAAGATTATGTCAGAGGTTGTTCTACTTCTACCAAATACTGACTGCCTTCACACAAGTAGAAGATTATGTCAGAGGTTGTTCTACTTCTACCAAATACTGACTGCCTTCACACAAGTTGAAGATTATGTCAGAGGTTGTTCTACCTCTACCAAATACTGACTGCCTTCACACAAGTTGAATATTATGTCAGAGGTTGTTCTATTTCTACCAAATACTGACTGCCTTCACACAAGTAGAAGATTATGTCAGAGGTTGTTCTACTTCTACCAAATACTGACTGCCTTCACACAAGTTGAAGATTATGTCAGAGGTTGTTCTATTTCTACCAAATACTGACTGCCTTCACACAAGTAGAAGATTATGTCAGAGGTTGTTCTACTTCTACCAAATACTGACTGCCTTCACACAAGTTGAAGATTATGTCAGAGGTTGTTCTATTTCTACCAAATACTGACTGCCTTCACACAAGTTGAAGATTATGTCAGAGGTTGTTCTATTTCTACCAAATACTGACTGCCTTCACACAAGTTGAAGATTATGTCAGAGGTTGTTCTATTTCTACCAAATACTGACTGCCTTTACACAAGTTGAAGATTATGTCAGAGGTTGTTCTACCTCTACCAAATACTGACTGCCTTCACACAAGTTGAAGATTATGTCAGAGGTTGTTCTACTTCTACCAAATACTGACTGTCTTCACACAAGTAGAAGATTATGTCAGAGGTTGTTCTATTTCTACCAAATACTGACTGCCTTCACACAAGTTGAAGATTATGTCAGAGGTTGTTCTATTTCTACCAAATACTGACTGCCTTCACACAAGTAGAAGATTATGTCAGAGGTTGTTCTACTTCTACCAAATACTGACTGCCTTCACACAAGTTGAAGATTATGTCAGAGGTTGTTCTATTTCTACCAAATACTGACTGCCTTCACACAAGTTGAAGATTATGTCAGAGGTTGTTCTATTTCTACCAAATACTGACTGCCTTCACACAAGTTGAAGATTATGTCAGAGGTTGTTCTACCTCTACCAAATACTGACTGCCTTCACACAAGTTGAAGATTATGTCAGAGGTTGTTCTACTTCTACCAAATACTGACTGCCTTCACACAAGTAGAAGATTATGTCAGAGGTTGTTCTACCTCTACCAAATACTGACTGCCTTCACACAAGTTGAAGATTATGTCAGAGGTTGTTCTATTTCTACCAAATACTGACTGCCTTCACACAAGTTGAAGATTATGTCAGAGGTTGTTCTATTTCTACCAAATACTGACTGCCTTCACACAAGTTGAAGATTATGTCAGAGGTTGTTCTACTTCTACCAAATACTGACTGCCTTCACACAAGTTGAAGATTATGTCAGAGGTTGTTCTATTTCTACCAAATACTGACTGCCTTCACACAAGTTGAAGATTATGTCAGAGGTTGTTCTATTTCTACCAAATACTGACTGCCTTCACACAAGTTGAAGATTATGTCAGAGGTTGTTTTACCTCTACCAAATACTGACTGCCTTCACACAAGTTGAAGATTATGTCAATTACAATTGAAAGTGTTAAAACTTTCTACAGATTTTCATGAAGTAGTATTTCATAGAAGAGACAGCTGTTTAGAATATTTCCACTGTTTGATTCCTAACTCTAGGCTGTGGCAGCTGGTTCCAATCTGATATCGTATGAAGGAAAAATGATTTTTGTTTTTGTTGAGTCCTACAAAGTGGGATAATGAAAGATGAGGTGTCTGTTTTAGTAATAACTACATTTTCGTTTGCTATTTTATACATCATGACAAGTGGAACATCTTTACGCTTCTCTTTTAAGACTTTGCCAGTTCAATGGTTGTAACATGTCACTAGATGTGTTTTCACTGTTTATTATACCCACATCATTTGACACATATGTGGAAAACAGTTGTATGACCTCATCATTTTGGCCCAGAAAACTAATTTCATCCCACCACTTTTTATTGAAGTGTCTGTAACAAGCTAGAAAAGTGAGCTGTCATGCATATGTTACAGGTATCGCTGTTCCAACAAAGTGGTAGTTTTTGGTCACTCGATTATGAATATTGTCATTGACCTTAAGATGCCGATAAGGTTATCAGTGTTCAATGCCAATATCAAGAACTGAAAAAATTCTTAAAGGTGGCATTAAACACCAATAACCTTATTGTTCTAGTCGGTTGTATTATTGTCTTTCACAGGCTGATTTTTTTTTCAATTGTCTTATCATAAGCTGACAAAAAAGTGAACAAATAAACATCTGTGTATTTTGAAATACCACCGGTATAATAATTCATTGAGATCTTTCATAACATAATTGAAGTAGATTGATTTCTACTGACTTTATCTGATATATTGGATACTTGTTTCATTGATCTGATATATGTGACACTTGTTTCAGATTACTATTGACTTGTTCTGATATATGTGACTCTTGTTTCAGATGTATGTTTATACAATGGTAAGATCTACACACAAGGTCAGACTTGGGATGATGGCTGTTCCTATCATTGTGTCTGTCTTGATGCCTCTACTGGACATTACCAGTGTACTGAAAAGTAAGTTCAATAGGTCGCTAATGTGGTTGTTTTTTCCTTTCAATTGTCTGATGACCTTAGACTATCTAAATAAGCGTTATTGAATTGAATGATGGGAAAAAAAATTATGATCCTCATGATATTTCATGTTGTGTAATGTTGTGTTTTGTTTGTCTTCATCCTGTGCCTTGTGTGCCCAATGTTGCCAATATCTCTGGATTGTCCATTCTTGATAGCCCGTTCAGGTTTCTCTAACATTTATTTATCTAATACATATTATTTTCTTTATATTTAAGAATTGAATGCATTCTTTTGAAGTTTCATTGAGGTATGAAAGCGTTGATCAAACTACATTTTCAACATGTTTGAAAATGTAGTTCGGTCAATGCTTTCATACCCGAATGAAACTTCAAAAGAATGCATTCAATTTTTATAATTATATTTAAATCACACCAAAATTTAATATAGTTGAATTTTTTGTTGTGAATTTTATTTGTGTTAGATTATTTGCTGTTGGAAATTACTGCGCCATTGATTGTTTACATCTGACGTCGACGTGCAAGTTCGGATTTGAGTTTCATTGGGATATGAAACATCACTTTTTTTATATAATCATGTTACCACTTCATAACCAATCATATTGTAACATTTCAATGAAAAACTGAAGTAATGTAATTATGTAGGTGTACTTATCTTATTGCCTTTTTTTTTATGTTCGGTAAATTGTCACTGACAAACAGCTGTGGTTAAATTTATAGGTATTCTTGAATAAAATGGTCAGAAGCTATTTTTTGTTCAAACTGCTGTAATCATTTCTTAAATGAGTTGATCAATTAAAAGTTTCTTTTCTATATACTTACAAATCACTGTATCCTGATAAAGAGTATTATGAATATCATGACTGGTTACTATGGAAACTGGTATGTTTTATTCTGTGTGTAAACAATAGCAAGATGTTTTGTATTGACTGGTTACTATGGAAACTGTGGTATGTTTTATTCTGTGTGTTAACAATAACAAGATGTTTTGTACTGATAGATGCTTCAAGATACCTCAGCTGCCATCTTATTGTACCTTGATTCAAGATCCACAAAACCAGTGTTGTCAACTACCTTACTGTCAAGCACCTACACCATCACCTAATAAACAGCTTACACCAAGACCAGGTCTTAATCCATCTGTTGGACCAACTCTCAAGCCAAATCCACTGAATACACCTACTCCAGGTCCAGGCCAAACAACACTGGCACCAAGACCAAAGGGTATGTTAAAGGTTGTCATAGTAACATGTTCATCAAGTTTTACGTCTTGTATCGTATATGCTGTAGTAAATAACAAATAAAAAAACTAGGTAAAAATTGAAAAAGGTTAAGGATCATTCATTTTAATTTGCTGTTCTTCATATTACTGTCACCATGAACTCATTTCTTACGGAAGAGTTATTTATATTGTAAAGGGCATTTTTTTCCAAGACTGCTCAAATTACATTCTTTTTCAATTAAATGAAAATGAGAATTAGACTTTTTGATATTATAGATGTGTGTGTGTACAAAGGGAACATGTATCAAGAGAATCAAGTCTGGTATGATGATTGTAATGCCAAGTGTAGATGTGAGAATGCTAACACAGGATACTACAGATGTCAGGAAAGGTAGGACAAATAATGTGTCATAATAATTGGATGATGTTTTTAAGCAAAAATGTGTTACTATGGCAGTTGAAAATGTTTTTTGTTGTTCTAGATCAGGTTTGCACTATTGGACAAAATCTATAAACTGGTATTGTTATGAATGAATGCTTTACTTGCTGTGCTCATTATTTTCTATAGATTAAATAGTCAATTTCAATATTCTCAAATTTTTATTTTAATTATTTTACCAATTTATTCAAAAAAGCACACACCCTCTATAATGGTTTTAATACATGTAATAAATGTATTAGTTAGTATAACAGACTGAAATGAATGGGAAGAGTTATTGTTTTTTTTTTTTTTTTTATTATTCTTTTTGCTTTTAAAATATGGAAATATTGTTCTCCATGATGATGGCATCTGATAAATCTTATAATCCAAACCTGGAATTCTTAACCTGATTGTTACAACTTGTTATTAATAAAGATGAAAATGACTGGTTTGAATCACACAAAACCTACCTGTATTTGACAGATGTGCCAGGTATACCAATGTTCCAGCAAACTGTATAATGGTAGCAGACCCATCAGACCCAACTTGTTGTAAAGTTCCTCAGTGTCCAGTCCAACCTACAGCTGGGCCTATTCCAACACCAGGATTTATACCTAATCCACAAACACCAAAACCAGGAGTCATCACCGGTCTGGGACCTGTTATCAAGCCAACATTGTCACCTCCTCTTTATGAAGGACAGACAACTCTAGCTCCTCAACCCAGAACAGGTACGAGACATGACTCTTCTTCAGTAAAGTGATCTGTTGAGATGAGAACTCTCAAGTATTGCACCTCTCAGTCAAACCTACTGGGTATAGATTAATTAAGTTTATCAATTTAGGATAAACTGGTTTAATGAAAGGGAATTTGTATAAATACAAATTCCCTTTCATTATATAAATTTATATATTAAGGGGGGGGTCATATTATTCCTGTCCACAATTTACTTTACATCATGTTATACCTAGGTAGTGAGATCTTCGTCAAGTGATACCTAGGTAGCGAGATCTTCGTCAAGTGATACCTAGGTAGTGAGATCTTCGTCAAGTGATACCTAGGTAATGAGATCTTCGTCAAGTGATACCTAGGTAGTGAGATTTTTGTCAAGTAATACCTAGGTGGTGAGATTTTCGTCAAGTGATACCTAGGTGGTGAGATCTTCGTCAAGTGATACCTAGGTAGTGAGATCTTCGTCAAGTGATACCTAGGTAGTGAGATCTTTGTCAAGTGATACTTAGGTAATGAGATCTTCGTCAAGTGATACTTAGGTAGTGAGATCTTAGTCAAGTGATACCTAGGTAGTGAGATCTTCGTCAAGTGATACTTAGGTAGTGAGATCTTCGTCAAGTGATACCTAGGTAGTGAGATCTTTGTCAAGTGATACCTAGGTAGTGAGATCTTAGTCAAGTGATACCTAGGTAGTGAGATCTTCGTCAAGTGATACTTAGGTAGTGAGATCTTCGTCAAGTGATACCTAGGTAGTGAGATCTTCGTCAAGTGATACCTAGGTAATGAGATCTTCGTCAAGTGATACCTAGGTAGTGAGATCTTCGTCAAGTGATACTTAGGTAGTGAGATCTTCGTCAAGTGATACCTAGGTAGTGAGATCTTCGTCAAGTGATACCTAGGTAGTGAGATCTTAGTCAAGTGATACCTAGGTAGTGAAATCTTCGTTAAGTAATACTTAGGTAGTGAGATCTTCGTCAAGTGATACCTAGGTAGTGAGATCTTAGTCAAGTGATACCTAGGTAGTGAGATCTTCGTCAAGTGATACTTAGGTAGTGAGATCTTCGTCAAGTGATACCTAGGTAGTGAGATCTTCGTCAAGTGATACCTAGGTAGTGAGATCTTCGTCAAGTGATCATTCGCTTAGAAAGTTCTAAAGCGAGGTTAAGGCATTCTTGTTAAAATACAACAAGTTAGCATCCATCCATATGTCAGTGTTTTAGTCTCCATTGATAAGACAGTGATCACATATTTCTGTGTCATCTTATGTTTATGTTTCAAAGTTTTCAAACATGAACATTTTTTAACTTTATAATAAATAAATCTTCATGAATAAACGTTAAGAGAAAATGGAATGGGCAATCGAGAATGAACAATCCAGAGACACTGGCAACATTAGACACACAAGACACACATACTGAAGACATACAAAACAAAATAAAACAAACAAAATTAAACTTGCTTGAAATTTCTTTATGGTCAATGTATTATCAATGAAGACATAGATGAGAAAATAGGAATTTTTATATTTTTTAAACTTATGCAATATGTTTTGTGAAATTCTTAGAATATGAATGATTTAATCAAATATGTATGGCATTTCATAACTTAGGGACTGAAGCCTCTTTATAGTCCAAAATTATCCTTAATCACAGATTTTGAAAATAATTTCCTTAATTTTTTTACCATTTCACCAGCAAATTTAAACTTAAATTTTTCTATTTTTCAACTTGATTAACACTTTGGTTAAAATAAAAAAAAAAAATCGTGATTAATACTACCACACCTTCATACAGTTTTATTAATGTTGGCAGGCCAGAAGCTTCAGCATGATATCTACTTACACAGTGGTGCTAGGATTCTGGTCAGAAGTCAACGGCCTCATCTACTGAGCAACTCAGAACCCAATTATTAATCTATAAACTTGTGATATATTTTAATAGGATGTTCATACAGGGGTCTTGTTTACCAGAAAGGACAGAAGTGGGCTGATGGCTGTCAATATGACTGTGAATGTTTAGATGACATGACTGGACAATACAGATGTGTAGAGAAGTAGGTCACTGCTATGTTTTTTTCACAGATCTTTTATTGAAGCTAAAAGGAAATCCATGAATTAAGTAACCAAATTATTTCTGATTAATTACATAGGTTATTTATTTCATATCGAGCAGTTGCCTGCCTTTATATAATGTGAAAACATATAGCTTAGCTACACATTGTCAGTGTTTGTGGGTTTGTTTTGAGAATTGTCGTATATAAAATGCAAGGCTACCAAATTGTGTATGCTGATTAAAATCAAAAAGAAGAATTAAAAATTAAATGGTCAAGATGTTTTTTTTTTACGTCACAATGGTAGAGTACAAAAATAGATGGACATGATAATTAATGAATTTCTGAAATAATTTTTCTGTGATTTTTACCCCGTTGAGTCTTGTTTTACGTGGATGTACAACTAAGAGGTTCAAGATCAGATGGACTTTACCATAATAATGATTTTAAAAGAAATACAGTCCAACCTGCCCATGTGGTCACCTCTATTAAACAGTCACTTGTGTTTAATATCATCATTTCTTGTCCAGTCATAGAAAATTTTCATGAATTGAGCCTATTTTAAGAGGTCATCTATCAAATAAGACCACTATTTCTTTGTCTCGGACTGTTTGTAGAACCTTTTGATTTTTTAATGAACTTTTAATACATACTGCATTAATAAACTGTTTTCTTATAAAGATATTTATATTTACCTTCATATTGTAGGTGTTCCAAATTCCCTAACTTAGATAGTAGATGTGTCCTGATACAGGATCCTAAGGAACCATGCTGTCAGAAACCATACTGTGACTTTGTCCATCCAACACCATTCCCCAACGGTATACCAACACCAAACCCTGCATACACACCAACACCTAGACCAGGACTACAACCTACACCTAGACCTAATCCTAACACTGTACAGGGTAAATGTGTATACAAAGGTGTATTTTACTACCAGGGACAAACATGGAATGATGGGTGTGACTATACATGCCAGTGTGATGATGCTATGAATAACCTCTACTCGTGTCATCAAAGGTAACGATATTTTTTTTTCCTGCATTTGTGTCATTTTGAGTACTAATAAAGGGGGTCAAATAAACTTCAGTGTTATTTAGTTATATAACATTTTCTACCTGTTTATAAAGCCCGTACAAATAATTTATATATTTTCCGACCATGTACGTATTTTGTATATTTAAAATGCCATGTAAAGAGGTTGATAGAGTTCAGATATTGAATATGTAAGTTTGGCATTATATGAATTTCAAATTAAGAAACAGCTTCAGAACAATAGAGAGCTTTGCAGCTCAGCTTATTCATTAATAAAGTCAAATGTGTTGATCTGTAACAAATTATTATATCCTACCTATGATAGTATCTGGGGGATAAAATTTGTGTACAATTTTTATCCTTCTGGGATAAAATATTTAAGAAATTTTATCCATTGTGTAAAAATAATATCCTTTCCATAGGATATTATTTCTTAAAAACTTAGGATAACATTTCTCTGATATAATATCCCAGATTGATAATAGTTGTACACAAATTTTATCCCTTGGATAATATAAAAGGTATTATGTAGAAAAGGATTGTTATCCCAGAATACTTTAATTTATGTAAACAAAGGACATAATAAAAGTCTAAGAGATCAATATATTATATTCTTTTTTTGTTAAATATCTTAACAAGTTATTGTATTCACTTCCATCCATGATGTTAGGGTTATAATGTACTAATCTTTTTCACGAATAGGATTTCTTCAATTATCATTAGACATATTGAATAAAATGTTTTAGTAACATAGAATATTAAGGAAATAATATAAATGATATAATGTCCCATAGGATAATCTTTCATTAATTTTATATCCTAGGATATAATCATTGTTATTCATTTTATCCCTTCAGGATAATAAATCATTTAAAGATTTTATCCACAAAGGACATATTACAACCAACGTCTACTTTCTTGGTTATTAATGAGTTACCTGTAGCCATTCATTATGTCCTCCTTCTGGGGGAGTCATAATGAATGGCTACATATTGTTTTTACCTTTCAGTCCATTCGTTCGTCCATCACAAATGATTGCACAAACAACTCCTACATCTTTAATGGCAATATTCCTCAAAACTTTTTTTATTTTTCAAAAAGTTGTTGGTGATTTTTTTCTGTTCCATTTTTTCAGATTTCAAAAAGTATTGATCATATATACTTCAAAAGTTTTGCTGTAAATTATTGTTCAAAATTAATATAGAATATTTAAAATTCTAGAAATCTCTTTTGTTGATTTATTGATTGATTGATTGAGTGATTGTTGTTTAGTGTCAAGTTAGCTGTACTTAATCTATATTCATGACAAAGACAAATTTACATACAATAATACAGCATATCCCTTTTTTATGGCTTGTCTTAATTTTTAATTTTGCACCAAAAACATAGTATTTTCATATATAATTGATGTCTACTTTGTAGATGTAAAGTGTACAGCCAAGTACCAACAGGATGTAAACTAACTACAGATCCTAATGACCAATGTTGTTTGATTCCAAACTGTAACATCAATCTGTTCCCACAAAAACCAGGAATAGTTACTGGTCCCACACCACAGGGCTTCACTCTCAATCCTCAGTACAACACAGGACCATCTGGAACCAGACCACAGTATGTGTACCCTACTCCAATCTTACCTGGTACCTTTACTGGTACCAGTGGTACCGGAGGACAGAATCCACTGATACCTAATCCAGGAAACACTTTCTCAGGCAGTAATAATGGTATGTATTATAGTCCATTTGACTTCTATAAATCTTCAGAAAAAAATTCTTTAAAAATCCAGTTTTCAAATCAACAATTATTTTTCTAGATGAATATTAATATATGATATATACGAACTCTGACAATTAATTTCAAAAAATTTTGTCTGTTATTAAAAAAGTTACCCATTAGATCTATATGTTAATTACTAGTATATTTTCAGAAGTGTAAAAATCTTCATGGAATGAGTACAAATAGTGTAAGAGCCCAACCATCAAAATAAAATAACAGACATGTGCTTTCAATGTATATTTCATAGTACCATGTGACATAGGACATTTAAATATTAAAAGGTTACTCATTAACTGACCATAGGTGATAGTCAATTGTTATTGATGTCCTTTAATATTTAAATGTCCTATTTATGTCACATGGTACATCTGTTATTTGTACTCAGTCCATCCAGATTTTTACACTTCAGAAAATATAATTAACATAGAGACTTAATGGGTAACCTTTTTAATAATGAACCAAAGATTTTGAGATTAATTGTCAGAATTAGTATATATCATACATTAATATACATCTAGAAAAAAAAATGTTGATTTGAAAACTGGATTTTTAAGAATTTTTTTCTGGAGATCTATAGAAGTCAAATGAACTATAACTCTAAGAGTAATCACAAACTCGAGTTCTTTCAAGTACAGCTGAAAACATCTCTTAGTGTGGATATGATTGATGTTTGACATAAGTGAGTTTAAAATCAAGTGAACAATATTTCAGTTATATCATATTGAGAAGAAGTTACTTTTTGATGAGATGATTGTTATGTTGCTATGTTTTAGACGAGCTCAGCGAGACGGAAGAACCATATGAACTTTTGTCATCACTTTGAATCCATCATCATCTGTCGTCTATAATCTTCTTAAAATATTAATTTTGATGTCTTGGTTGGACTGAGTTGGGGTAGAACCTACAATCATGCTACCATGCTTGAGTTGACCACACTAACCATTGTACCATCAACGTGATCAGATAAAAAACAATAAGGTAAACAACATGTGCATATTTAATGTAGAGAAAAACTAAACTAAACAGCACAGGTGTATTGTTATTTTTAACAAAATGAAATGGCTTTTCTCCTACAGGTTTGTGTATATACAAAGGCAAGACATATTCTGTGGGACAGAAATGGGATGATGGTTGTTCTTATAGGTGTGAATGTGTAGATGCCACCAGAGGTCAATATAGGTGTACAGACAGGTAAATACCTTTGTCAATATAGGTGTACAGACAGGTAAATACCTTTGTCAATATAGGTGTACAGACAGGTAAATACCTTTGTCAATATAGGTGTACAGACAGGTAAATACCTTTGTCAATATAGGTGTACAGATAGGTAAATACCTTTGTCAATATAGGTGTACAGACAGGTAAATACCTTTGTCCTTTGATCAAAGTAATAAGAATTATCAAGAGGGGAGGGTGGGATCCCATTAATCGATTTAACCCTGCCACATTTTTGTTCCTGTCTCAAGCCAGGACCTTGATTTCCAACATCATATGTCATAGTATTTTTATGTTCAATGATTTGATGTGAGAGGTGGTTGTTTGTTTTGTTGATATTGATAGCATTGTTGACAATCACTGTTTTAAACTTTCTTTTCGTAATGAAAGAAAATTTACCTGGAACAAAGATAATAATATTTCAGGGTAAAAAATTCATCTGTAGCATGTCTTTTATTAAAAACTTACTGATTGATTTGAAACTTTAATGACAACTAGCTCATACATGCCAACCCTCGAGAGACTAAAAGCGGTAGGGGAGGGGGGGGGGGGTCTGGGGGAAATCTTTTTTCAGAAGGACGCAATATGGTGCATTCAGCTGCATTTTGAATATAAAATATAGTATGATAAAACCATGAACAAATGGAATTTTTTTCAGAAGGACGCAAAATGGTGCATTCTGTTGCATTTTGGATATAAAATCTATTCAGTCAAATCACTCATCAGTCCATGCTGTCTTAAATACGTTGTCATAACGTAAACGAGCCTTTTTTTCTGGCGTTTCGGACATATTCATTCAGACATTGATCTGTTGATGTTTAGGAATCCTAAGTTTAAAATGTAGTGCTTCAAAACTTTATTTTAAATACCGTTTCTGATTGGTTTAATGAAAAAGAATTGACCAATGGAAGTTTCCAGTACAAATTAAGAGGGAAACGATTACGGAAAGGGCCTAAATAATTTGAATTTGTACTCATTTATACTCATTTATACGTCGTAGAAATCTACAAGAATAATCAACATATGAACAATTCACGATCATTTTTTTTACATTTTTTCTTTTTTTTTAAATCGGTAGGAAAACATCTGAAAATCGGTAGGCAGTAGAAGACTTAAAAATTTGATAGACTACCGCGTAAATTAGTAGGGTTGGCATGTATGCCAGCTGTGTTTACCAGTAATGAGTATGTGATTGTTTTGTAATGCCATGTGGGAAACTTTAATGACAACTAGCTGTACTTACCAGTAATGAGTGAGGGATTGTTGTATAATGCCATGTGGGCTATTTTTCAGCTAATTCATGGCAAGAACAAGTTACTTATTAATGATATAAATATAATGTCTGCTTTATACTAAGTCATCATGTTGAGTTGGATTTTTATAGTACTATATTAACTCACTGAAGCAATATAGATCACTTATACGAGTATTGAAATATAACTACATTTGTATAATATAGTTATTTATAATCTGAAAACAATTCACACAGTAACTTTTCCATTATTTATCTGACTAAGTTAAATATGTTTGTACAGAATTAATCTTGATTTTGACTATCCTGTTTAGGTTCTTTGGTTTTATTCCTCCCAAAAACTTTTAAATTATTTTGACTTTCCCATCTTTTTATTGATATTTGATTGTGTATTTTGCTTATGTATATGCTGTAATTGTCAGCATCTATTTCTATGCTGTTTTCTGGTCCTATGACAGTCAGTGTGCAGAGAGGTGCTTGCATCTATTCTTAGCTTGATATGTAGTTTTAATGTATGACATTGTTTTATTGTGTTGTAATTTATATCTTAAAATGTATGTTGGTTTAAAAAGCTCATGAGAGCTTATGTTTGTACTGTTTGTAAATGTACCGACTTTAAATAAAACTTTTGATTTGATTTGATTTGAGTGTACCTGATGAAGGTTATTCCAGAAACATGTCACATGTGCACTGATTGTCATATCTACGTTTGTTTTATCCTGAAATGTTATTTATTTTTGAAGTGACAGTTTATTTATTTTGTTGAGTGACAGTTTATTTATTTTTGAAGTGACAGTTTATTTATTTTTGTAGACTAACAGTTTATTTTATTTTATTTTTATTTTTTTGGACTGACAGTTTATTTTTTATATAATTTTAGATGTCCATCTTACCCATTCCTGCCACCACAATGTACATATATGCAGGACCCCAATGACCAGTGTTGTCAAATGGCTAGATGTGATGCTTTTGCTACACCTTCACCTAAACCAACTAATACACCAACACCAGGTGTAGTTACCACACACAAACCACTGATTGTCACTCCTAATCAGAACACAGGACCAACTGGTACTGTCAAACCACCTTTTGTAACCCACAGTACAGTTACAGGACGGGCAGGTATGGATGTAATATGCTGCTGTGTTATGTTTTATTGCAAAATAAATTATGAAACAAAGTAAAATATAAATCCAAACATTACATGTATAAAAGCTTAAAAGTGGTAGATCATCTGGATTAAAAGAGATTGGGCCTGCAGTGTATCCCTTTTTCTGTATAATACACACACTTTGCACAGGGGACTATAAGTGATTGGGCCTGCAGTATATCCCTTGTTCTGTATATTACACACACTTTACACAGGGGACTAGAAGTGATTGGGCCTGCAGTGTATCCCTTTTTCTGTATAATACACACACTGTGCACAGGGGACTATAATTGATTGGGCCTGCAGTATATCCCTTGTTCTGAATAATACACACACTTTACACAGGGGACTAGAAGTGATTGGGCCTGCAGTGTATACCTTGTTCTGTATAATACACACACTTTACACAGGAGACTAGAAGTGATTGGGCCTACAACATATCCCCTTTTCTGTGTATAACACACACTTTACATGGGGGACGAGAAGTGATTGGGCCTACAGCATATCCCATTTTCTGTGTATTACACACACTTTACATGGGGGACTAGAAGTGATTGGGCCTACAGCATATCCCCTTTTTCTGTGTATAACACACACTTTACATGGGTGACTAGAAGTGATTGGGCCTACAGTATATATCCCTTAGATGTTCCAGTCTCCTTTCATTTATTTACTGTAATGGTGATATTTAATCTTACTGATGTCTTGTGGATAATACTCACCTTGACATGTTTTTTGGTAGATATGTGTCTGTACAAAGGTCAGTTGTACTCCAGAGGACAGAGATGGCAGGATGGCTGTAACTACAACTGTAGATGTTTGAACCCTGTTGGAAATCAGCTCAAATGTGCAGCAAGGTAAACATTTTCATTTCTGATGTTGTTAATAGAGTAAGATAATTAATTTTTTTTTATTAATTTTTATAATTGTTGTAAGAAATCTTGTAAATATTAAATAGTAATATTTATTTTATATTTGTTAATACAGTGGAAGCTATCTAATCCGACACACCAAGGGACCAGGGAAATGTGGCAGATTGTACAGGATGTCGGAAATCTCTGGTTTTATTTTAGTAAACAGAAATACTTTGTGACCAGAATTTTTTGTCAGATGTCACAGGATGCCGGAAAACTCAGGTGTCGGATTGCACAGGTTCCACTGTAGTATCTTGTATATAAAAAGAGACCAATCATTTCAGGCAACACATCCATCTTTCATTGTGCTCTCCTGCCATTTTCTTTTTTCATTATTGTATTATAATGTAGTAACCATTCATTTGTTTTTTCAGATGTAAATCTTACTCCAGTATTCCAAGCTATTGTACTCTCCAGCCTGATCCTAATGATCAGTGTTGTTCTACAGTCCGCTGTACAGCAGGCCCCAACGGTCAACAACTAATACCTATGATCCCTGATGGTAAACCAACCCCTTCACCAACGTTATCTCCTAGTAAAATCAATGTTATACCAGTCGGTACTCACACAGTTATCACAGGATCAGGATTACCCAACGGTCAAATTCCAGGCATGACCGGAGGAAGAAGTAAGATCATATTTTATACACTCTGATGGCTATGTAATACAGTCAAACCTGTCTTATGTGACCTTCCAAGGGGACATTGAAATAGGATCATATAAGACAGGTGGTCACTAATTACAGTCAAACCTGTCTTATGTGACCTTCCAAGGGGACATTGAAATAGGATCATATAAAACAGGTGGTCACTAATTACAGGTTTAAGAGAGGTGGTCTCTAAATAAGGTTTAGTTGTATGTGGAAGGAAATATTGTCACAGTTGACATTCTCAAAAGGTATTCTAATACATTTCATCCTTATTCACTCAAACTGGGGTAAAATCACTTCCCTGCATAGGTCACAGTATATATTTTGTCCACTTGTAGTAGGTTCTTGTTTGCTTTATGCCTAATAAATCTAATACACTGCTGTTTTGAAATAAATCATAGCCTATGTGGTATGAAGGCTTGATTGGTCTATGGGTGCTTTTTCTGGACTATTTTGATGTTTCACACTTGTTAACTAAATGTTACAAAAATTTGAACAAATATGTACATAAATTATTAATCTATAACAATACTGTTTCACACTCATCTTAGGGTGTAAAATTTACTCATTGTTGAAGACCCAACCGTGGCTGAAATGTAGAACAGCAATAAAAGCGTTGTTCCTTTATGTCTAAGTGTTATGTTTGATAGTCTCTCATGTTCATTTACATCCATATTCTTTCTTACTACAAGCTGTTCCTTTACTTTAATTTATGTCTAAGTGTAATGTTTGATAGTCTCTCATGTTCATTTACATCCATATTCTTTCTTACTACAAGCTGTTCCTTTACTTTAATTTATGTCCAAGTGTAATGTTTGATAGTCTCTCATGTTCATTTACATCCATATTCTTTCTTACTACAAGCTGTTCCTTTACTTTAATTTATGTCTAAGTGTAATGTTTGATGGTCTCTCAATGTTTATTTATTTCCATATCCAAATTACTAACTCATGGATTGTTTGACATTTATCTTCCTAGGTGTATGTATATACCATGGACAAGCTTACAATGAGGGACAATCTTGGGATGATGGCTGTAAATATGTCTGTACATGTGAAGATGGTAGTACAGGAATGTACAAATGTACTTCAAAGTAAGTCATTTATGTGTATAGGATATGAAATGAAGAAAGTTTTGGTCAGTGATAGTAAAAAATTCCACCAATATCAACAACCTCTGAACTCAAGCAATTGAACACAAAAAAGATCACGACCTATGCTGATGGAAATTCAGGTCCTGACTTTAGACAGACACAAAAATGAGGCAGGCTAATGGGATCTTAAATCTCATCTCTTGATAACTGGATCTCAAACGGCAATACATATATAAACAAATGATTAAAAAACTACAAATATTTGTCTCCACTCAAAAAGATCACATACTATCACAAAAATGAATGACGACATAAGCATAGACAATACAGTGTAGATGTCTGTAATAGAATATACATATAGACAATACAGTGTAGATGTGTGAAATAGAATATACATATAGACAATACAGTGTGTGTAGATGTCTGTAATAGAATATACATAAAGACAATACAGTGTAGATGTCTGTAATAGAATATACATATAGACAATACAGTGTAGATGTCTGTAATAGAATATACATATAGACAATACAATGTGTGTAGATGTCTGTAATAGAATATACATAAAGACAATACAGTGTAGATGTCTGTAATAGAATATACATATAGACAATACAGTGTAGATGTCTGTAATAGAATATACATATAGACAATACAATGTGTGTAGATGTCTGTAATAGAATATACATATAGACAATGTGTGTAGATGTCTGTAATAGAATATACATATAGACAATACAGTGTAGATGTCTGTAATAGAATATACATATAGACAATACAGTGTAGATGTCTGTAATAGAATATACATATAGACAATACAGTGTAGATGTCTGTAATAGAATATACATATAGACAATACAATGTGTGTAGATGTCTGTAATAGAATATACATATAGACAATACAGTGTAGATGTCTGTAATAGAATATACATATAGACAATACAGTGTAGATGTCTGTAATAGAATATACATATAGACAATACAATGTGTGTAGATGTCTGTAATAGAATATACATATAGACAATGTGTGTAGATGTCTGTAATAGAATATACATATAGACAATACAGTGTAGATGTCTGTAATAGAATATACATAAAGACAATACAGTGTAGATGTCTGTAATAGAATATACATATAGACAATACAGTGTAGATGTCTGTAATAAAATATACATATAGACAATACAGTGTAGATGTCTGTAATAGAATATACATATAGACAATACAGTGTAGATGTCTGTAATAGAATATACATATAGACAATACAATGTGTGTAGATGTCTGTAATAGAATATACATATAGACAATGTGTGTAGATGTCTGTAATAGAATATACATATAGACAATACAGTGTAGATGTCTGTAATAGAATATACATATAGACAATACAGTGTAGATGTCTGTAATAGAATATACATATAGACAATACAGTGTAGATGTCTGTAATAAAATATACATTTAGACAATACAGTGTAGATGTCTGTAATAGAATATACATATAGACAATACAGTGTAGATGTCTGTAATAGAATATACATATAGACAATCATATGTTGTGATCTTTTTTTATGTTCAATGATTTTTGGTTAGTGTGATTGTTAGTTTTGTTGATATTGATGGAATTGTTGAACATCACTGTTTAAACTTTCTTTTCATAATCACCTTTGTTTCTGAATACATAGGTAAGAAGAGTTTGAAGATACCAAACAGGTAGTTAGAATCTGTAAATCAAAGGACAGACAACACAATGGCCAAAAGAAAAAGGACAATAGGACAAATAACGATCTACAAAACATACACATAAAACTAAAGATCGAGTAACACGAACCCATTAAAAACTGGGGGGGAACTCAGGTGCTCTGGAAGAGTTGGCAGTTCCTGCTCCACTAGTGGCACCGATCATGTTAATCTAGTTACAAACCTGGTGATAAGTCATGAATGAGGAAAGGACCAGGAAGTGTTTACGACAAGTGGAACATATCAGTGGTCATTTGTGACACAGATATTGGATAGCAGTCAACATAAGTCATGGTGTTGACCGTAAAACTTTTGAAGCTTAGAGTTACGTACTTCACTAGAGAAGCTGTTGTCATTGACCAGTCAGTTCGATGTATACATTTGTCTTTTAAAATAGTAAAGTTGTGAGGAGTTAACCTGAGTAAATACTTTAGTTATTAACCTGAGTAAATACTTTAGTTATTAACCTGAGTAAATACTTTAGTTATTAACCTGAGTAAATACTTTAGTTATTAACCTGAGTAAATACTTTAGTTATTAACCTGAGTAAATACTTTAGTTATTAACCTGAGTAAATACTTTAGTTATTAACACCTAAATAACCAACGTTCTTATTGTATTGTCTTTAAGTAATGAAGGAATATTTATTAAAACAGCAAATACCAGTTTTAGTCTTTGTAAAAGATGTCTCTCTTTGTGAAAGGGTCGCTATAAGATGGAGACTTATATAAAACAAAGCTGAAATAGTTTTCATCTTCTTAGTATTTTTTTTCTTCGATATTCGTGTTGTTTATGGTCTACATATTATCCTGAATTTACTGGTAAAATGTAAAATTATTTGCAGATGTCCAAAATATCCAGCATTGCCAACTTACTGTTCTTTCACATCAGTACCTGGCCAGTGTTGTCCATCACTACATTGTAGCAGTCCTACAATAGGAAACTACAACCCTAACCCACAACTGGTTCCAACACCTAGACCTAATATAGCACCTACACCAGGACAAAGTCCATACCAGATTGTGGTACCAGGACAGGGAACTATTACAAGTGGACAAGGTCCAGTTGTTACACCAGGACAAGCTGTTACATCATTTACAGGAAACACTAACAGTCAGTCTATTTGTTTATCACCTAATTAACATTTTGTTAATAGGTTCAGTGCAATGTTTGAAGATTTTTTAGTCACTTTCAGCTTTATTGTACCAGAATTATACAATTGTAGTATATACATGTACATGTATGTAAGGTGAAACAAAATTGCTATTCCTTACTCTTTCACACAAAAAATGTAGTAATTCACTATAAATTTATTCCTGAAAAACATGTACTGTTGTTTTACTGGTACCTGATTCATGTTGAGCAATGGTAAGAAATGTGAACAGTATAAGTCCAGACACCATCAAAACAGGATTAGAACAATGCTTGTTTCTCCTCTTTTAAAACAGGATTAGAACAATGCTTGTTTCTCCTCTTTTAAAACAGGATTAGAACAATGCTTGTTTCTCCTCTTTTTTGACAATTTTACAGCTGTGTTGGTTTCTTTTGATATTGCAGGATAAATATAATCATGTTTCTAAAGCTCATACAAATAAATTGTATATTTTCCAACAATGTATGTATATTGTCTATGTATCTGTGGCTTTTTCTATTTATAGATCTGTGTATATACAAGGGTAAAGTGTACAACAAAGGAGACAAATGGGATGATGGCTGTGACTATAAATGTGAATGTTTAGAGGGTAGAAGTGGATACTACCAATGTAAACCATTGTAAGTTTCACATCATTTTTATCTTGAGATTTTAACTTTTTTAATTAAAAAGTTTTTTAAGTTCCATATTTAAAAAACAAGATGTTTACTTATATTTAGACAATAATTTACTTTCTTTAGCTTAAAATAAATATTATAATCTCTTCTGATCTGCTGGGATTCTGGGTTAATTAAAATCATGAAGATATACAAATTACAGTTGCAGTCAAGCATGTGTTAAGAGATCATCTTTGCGACAAAGTAAAAGAGGTCTTATAATACAGGTTACTTCTTAAAAGATGTGACTGCATGGGCAGGTTTGACTATATGTTCTTTGATATAATATAACAGGTGTCCTAGATATACCAATATGCCATCACAATGTTATGTTGTAACACCTGAGATCTTTGATATATAACAGGTGTCCTAGATATACCAATATGCCATCACAGTGTTATGTTGTAACACCTGAGATCTTTGAGATATAACAGGTGTCCTAGATATACCAATATGCCATCACATTGTTATGTTGTAACACCTGAGGTCTTTGATATATAACAGGTGTCCTAGATATACCAATATGCCATCACAGTGTTATGTTGTAACACCTGAGATCTTTGATATATAACAGGTGTCCTAAATATATCAATATGCCATCACAGTGTTATGTTGTAACACCTGAGATCTTTGATATATAACAGGTGTCCTAGATATACCAATATGCCATCACAGTGTTATGTTGTAACACCTGAGATCTTTGATATATAACAGGTGTCCTAAATATATCAATATGCCATCACAGTGTTATGTTGTAACACCTGAGATCTTTGATATATAACAGGTGTCCTAGATATACCAATATGCCATCACAGTGTTATGTTGTAACACCTGAGATCTTTGATATATAACAGGTGTCCTAAATATATCAATATGCCATCACAGTGTTATGTTGTAACACCTGAGATCTTTGATATATAACAGGTGTCCTAGATATATCAATATGCCATCACAATGTTATGTTGTAACACCTCAGATCTTTGATATATAACAGGTGTCCTAGATATACCAATATGCCATCACAGTGTTATGTTGTAACACCTGAGATCTTTGATATATAACAGGTGTCCTAGATATACCAATGTGCCATCACAATGTTATGTTGTAACACCTGAGATCTTTGATATATAACAGGTGTCCTAAATATACCAATATGCCATCACAGTGTTATGTTGTAACACCTGAGATCTTTGATATATAACAGGTGTCCTAGATATACCAATATGCCATCACAGTGTTATGTTGTAACACCTGAGATCTTTGATATATAACAGGTGTCCTAAATATACCAATATGCCATCACAGTGTTATGTTGTAACACCTGAGATCTTTGATATATAACAGGTGTCTTAAATATACCAATATGCCATCACAATGTTATGTTGTAACACCTGAGATCTTTGATATATAACAGGTGTCCTAGATATATCAATATGCCATCACAATGTTATGTTGTAACACCTCAGATCTTTGATATATAACAGGTGTCCTAAATATATCAGTATGCCATCACAGTGTTATGTTGTAACACTTGAGATCTTTGATATATAACAGGTGTCCTAAATATATCAATATGCCATCACAGTGTTATGTTGTAACACTTGAGATCTTTGATATATAACAGGTGTCCTAGATATATCAATATGCCATCACAATGTTATGTTGTAACACCTGAGATCTTTGATATATAACAGGTGTCCTAAATATATCAATATGCCATCACAGTGTTATGTTGTAACACCTGAGATCTTTGATATATAACAGGTGTCCTAGATATACCAATATGCCATCACAATGTTATGTTGTAACACTTGAGATCTTTGATATATAACAGGTGTCCTAAATATACCAATATGCCATCACAATGTTATGTTGTAACACTTGAGATCTTTGATATATAACAGGTGTCCTAGATATATCAATATGCCATCACAATGTTATGTTGTAACACCTGAGATCTTTGATATATAACAGGTGTCCTAGATATACCAATATGCCATCACAATGTTATGTTGTAACACCTGAGATCTTTGATATATAACAGGTGTCCTAAATATACCAATATGCCATCACAATGTTATGTTGTAACACCTGAGATCTTTGATATATAACAGGTGTTCTAAATATACCAATATGCCATCACAATGTTATGTTGTAACACCTGAGATCTTTGATATATAACAGGTGTCCTAGATATACCAATATGCCATCACAATGTTATGTTGTAACACTTGAGATCTTTGATATATAACAGGTATCCTAAATATATCAATATGCCATCACAATGTTATGTTGTAACACCTGAGATCTTTGATATATAACAGGTGTGTCCTAAATATACCAATATGCCATCACAATGTTATGTTGTAACACCTGAGATCTTTGATATATAACAGGTATCCTAAATATATCAATATGCCATCACAATGTTATGTTGTAACACCTGAGATCTTTGATATATAACAGGTGTGTCCTAAATATACCAATATGCCATCACAATGTTATGTTGTAACACCTGAGATCTTTGATCTATAACAGGTGTCCTAAATATACCAATATGCCATCACAATGTTATGTTGTAACACCTGAGATCTTTGATATATAACAGGTGTCCTAAATATACCAATATGCCATCACAATGTTATGTTGTAACACCCGAGATCTTTGATATATAACAGGTGTCCTAGATATACCAATATGCCATCACAGTGTTATGTTGTAACACCTGAGATCTTTGATATATAACAGGTGTCCTAAATATACCAATATGCCATCACAATGTTATGTTGTAACACCTGAGATTTTTGATATATAACAGGTGTCCTAAATATATCAATATGCCATCACAATGTTATGTTGTAACACCTGAGATCTTTGATATACAACAGGTGTCCTAGATATACCAATATGCCATCACAATGTTATGTTGTAACACCTGAGATCTTTGATATATAACAGGTATCCTAAATATATCAATATGCCATCACAATGTTATGTTGTAACACCTGAGATCTTTGATATATAACAGGTGTGTCCTAAATATACCAATATGCCATCGCAATGTTATGTTGTAACACCTGAGATCTTTGATATATAACAGGTGTCCTAAATATACCAATATGCCATCACAATGTTATGTTGTAACACCTGAGATCTTTGATATATAACAGGTGTGTCCTAAATATACCAATATGCTATCACAATGTTATGTTGTAACACCTGAGATCTTTGATATATAACAGGTGTCCTAAATATACCAATATGCCATCACAATGTTATGTTGTAACACCTGCTGGAGAATGTTGTGCCAAACCTTTGTGTACTGGACCTTCTGGTAGTCAGATAAACCCCCTCCAACCAGGCAGTAAATACCCTGTATATGGCAGTTATGGAGGAGGTTATACTGGATTCAGACCTAACTACAGACCTGGCCAGAGCATGACAACAGGAAGTCGTTCTAGTAAGTGTACATGTATTACAATCATCAGTGGGAACAGTTTTTAGTTCTCATTCTACCCACCTCAAATGTTCTGGTTTCCAGAAATCTAACCATGGTCAAGGCTTTTATCTGTCAGTTTGTTGTAACTGACAGGGATTTCATACCTCATTTCGTCTGGCATTCGTGATCTACTGAGTACTGGGAAAAAGTATTGACATTAACAATAATAATAATAACCCACCCATTAGTTCTCATTCATAACCAGTGGCAACCCAACCATCAGTTTTCATACATCCCCACCCATTAGTTCTCATTCATAACCAGTGGCAACCCAACCATCAGTTTTCATTCATGACCTACAGCAACATCCCCACCCATCAGTTCTCATTCATGACCTACAGCAGCATCCCCACCCATCAGTTCTCATTCATGACCTACAGCAGCATCCCCACCCATCAGTTCTCATTCATGACCTTCAGCTGTATAAAAATTATTCATCTTTGTGAAGTGAAGCAAGGGGAAGTAAATCACTGCTGGGAAAAATTCATAGTTAAAGCAAAACTTAAATGGTACATTATGAACCTATTCTATTTCTACAATACTGTGAAAATTCTATGTAAAATTTTAATCCCTGTTTTGAACAAGCACAGTTTAGAATTGTGTTCATGGTTGAAAATATCAAGAGGGGAAAATCAAAATGTTAATGCCTTGTTGTAACATTGACAGACAAATACAATCAGATATTGTTTTCAGCCAGTGTTTAAACTTTTCAGTGTACAAGAAACAGTTTCTGTCATGTTTCTTGTAAGAGAAAAAAATGACTAACTTAAGAATCCTCATTCTAATGATTTTTCTAATGTTTTGATGTATTTTCAGGAAAAACTATTGAAAAAAGATATAATAATTTATTGATATTTTATTTATAGATGTGTGTATCTACAAAGGAAGAATTTACAAACAGGGACAGCGATGGGAAGATGGGTGTGATTTCTCTTGTACCTGTGTAGATTCCTACAATGGACAATACAGATGCTCTGAAAAGTAGTATTATTTGTTTTTCTTTTACATTCTCTCATAGTATATAATTCTGACAAAAATCACAATTCTAGACAGACTTTATACAATTATTTCTTGATTTCAAGCAGTTGTACAAATTATGAATTGATCTTTTTGCCAGATATTGATGGCATTGGTTTTGGTGGTCTTTCTTGGGCATCTCATTGAAAATTAACTTGCTCTCGCCATAATATAGCTGAAAAATTGCTGAGTTGGCATTAAACAACAATCACTCACTCACTCCTTCTTGGGCGTCTTGGTTTCCCTACCTCAATAAAGGCAATTTATAATAACACATAGAAAATTAGATAGGAAATTCAATAAAATTATTTCAGCCAATCAGATGTATCCCTTCAATATTTATTTTGAGTTTTTATTTGATTTCTGAAGATGATGCAATTTTTCAGCCAATAATAATCACCTCTGGAAAATCCTGATAAGAAGGGCAGGCTTTAGAATATAATGTTTAAAGGAATATAATTACCATATACACAAGGGTACAGGAATATTACTACTCAGAAAAGGAAAATTTACTACTGGGAAATTATTTCCATTCAGATGTTGAATCAATTTCTGATTTTGCTGTTGTTAGTTTTATTGTTAATCATACTTGATGAACTTCTTATTTTCAATTTAAATATAAAAAAAATATAATCTTACCAAATTCCAGTCACTTGACAAAATATTTAAATCTAAGGTTTACTGTTCATTTTGAAAATATTACGGTAACATTTCAGGTGCCCAACCTACAAGAGCATTCCATCACAATGTAGATTGTACGACGTACCAGGTGACTGTTGTAAGGAGATTCGATGTGATATGAGCCAAGTTCCAACCACACCAAGAGCTCCAACACCAAGACCAAATATACCACAGCCACACATTGATCCAAATTGTTATGATACCATTTCAAATTGTAAGGCCTACGGTCAAGATGCATGCAGTGCTACATACGAGGCATGGTCTAAATCACACTGTGCAAGATATTGTAAACATTGTAGTAAGTTTTACTTTCTTTAATCAGATTTACCGTAATCTGTTGTATATAATGCTCACGTTTTTGTTCTGATAAATGTTTAACTAACATGGAAGTGTATTATACATTAGAAATCAGAAAGCTTATTTACTTCTATAACACTTGATACAACATAATGTGATAAAGTTTGTCAGTGACTTACAGCAGGTCGGCGTTTTTCTCTTGGTACTACAGTTTCCTCTACCAATAAAACTGAAAGCCACAACATAACTGAAATATTGTTGAAAGTGGCGTTAAACACCATAACCCCTTAGCCCCTACTTCTATAACAGTTAGTAATTTTAAATGTTTAATAATGAAGTGTGTATTATTTGTCAATGTGTACTATACATGACTTACTGTGGTATTTTAAATATTGCATAAATTGCATAAATTGGCATAAAACTTCTATTTTCTTTAATAGATGCCACCCAAGTAGTACCTGTAGTGTGTGAAGATAAACTGACTAATTGTGCATCGTATGACAAGTCTGCTTGTCAAGGACAATACCAAGCTTGGGCTTCAGATAATTGTATGAAATACTGTGGACTTTGTAAGTTTAAATATTGAATTATTTTATGAAGTAAATATGATTATTGATATTATTTTTCTAAATTCTTTTTGTAAGTGTTTGGCATCCTTATTACTTTTTTATGTTTTGAACAAAAACATTTTGTACTTAGCAGCTAGGTATATTCTCCTATCCTAAAAGTCCACCCCTTCTGCAATAAACACAAAAAATGGCCTATCTTGAGGGAACAATTTAGTATTATTGTACTATATCTCAGCAGATTTGAAAATCTTGCCATTGGTGGGATATGGTATTTCTCATGTGAACTAACTGTTAACTGCTGTGACATCGCTATGTATATACCTTTGTGTGTTGTGAAATAAATTGATACAGTCCATATGATTTCAGTGATTTTGTTATCAAAATAATAACAATATTTATAATATACAGTAATCCTGATTTTCAATTGTCAAAATTATGCCACTCGTGTCCGAAAAAATACTGAACACTTTCTGTCTTTTTTTCTTCTTCAAAAATCTGTATAAGTTTTCCTTCAAAACAATGTTATTTTATGTACAAATTTACTTTGTATATATATTTGATAAGATATGAATAAATATCTTTAAATAAAATTTTAACATTAAGCAGAAACTAATAACATGTTTTTTTTTCTAATCATGCTCCTGGTGGTCCTAATAAGTATATTGATGTAAAATGTCTTTTTACTCTGAAATATATTTTGCTTTTTATTGCCACACAGGTCCTGGAAACACAGTGGCACCACAAACTGCTGCCCCTAATACACAGTGTGTAGACAAGTTAAACTGTCAGGAGTATGGCCAGTATGTTTGTAAACAACCTTATTTGGATTGGGCTCAAGCAAACTGTAGAAAATACTGCAATTTCTGTGGTAAGTCATTAATATACAGTGTAACCTCCTTTATTGAAGTCGAAAGGATCAATGATTTTACTTTGAAATATCAGAGTATATAGGTTATCTGAGATAAGAAAAGATCAATGATTTTACTTTGAAATATCAGAGTATATAGGTTATCTGAGATAAGAAAAGATCAATGATTTTACTTTGAAATATCAGAGTATATAGGTTATCTGAGATAAGAAAGGATCAATGATTTTACTTTGAAATATCAGAGTATATAGGTTATCTGAGATAAGAAAGGATCAATGATTTTACTTTGAAATATCAGAGTATATAGGTTATCTGAGATAAGAAAGGATCAATGATTTTACTTTGAAATATCAGAGTATATAGGTTATCTGAGATAAGAAAGGATCAATGATTTTACTTTGAAATATCAGAGTATATAGGTTATCTGAGATAAGAAAGGATCAATGATTTTACTTTGAAATATCAGAGTATATAGGTTATCTGAGATAAGAAAGGATCAATGATTTTACTTTGAAATATCAGAGTATATAGGTTATCTGAGATAAGAAAGGATCAATGATTTTACTTTGAAATATCAGAGTATATAGGTTATCTGAGATAAGAAAAGATCAATGATTTTACTTTGAAATATCAGAGTATACAGGTTATCTGAGATAAGAAAGGATCAATGATTTTACTTTGAAATATCAGAGTATATAGGTTATCTGAGATAAGAAAGGATCAATGATTTTACTTTGAAATATCAGAGTATACAGGTTATCTGAGATGGATTTAGCTGTCCTTCAATTTATGGCTTCTGATTACCCCTTTGTTATCTTCAAACTTTTCTTAGCTGTAAGCTACTTTGAATAATCAAAATTTTCACTCCAAGGTTTCCATGGAAACAACATATCCTAGTTCTAGATAGCCAGGTTTGACTGTTGATGGTTTAAAATACAAATAATTTATTAAAGAGTTACTCACTGTGTAAACTGTTTCTGATTGCATTGTATTACCAAGGTGTTGTTTTTTTTTATCTTTATACAGCAGGTACAGGGGTTACAAGCCCACCACAGGTACAAGTGGCACTTCCTGGTCAAGGTAAGTTAGCTGTCAATCCATTCATTGGTATCAATATACAAGAAAACTGTGTTGTCTGTTGACACCTGTATTCAGGGTTTTATTATTTGGTGGGACAGTACGTTTCACCATATTTTTTTTTATTCTCACAATATGTGTAAGTATATTAAAAAAAAAACATTGTTACTGTGTCAATTGTACTTTATGTTAATTATTCATTATTAATGTAGCTAATTTTTTTTTTAACATTTTTAGTTCAACAAACTAAATAAACAATGGGATACATTTATAATCAAGTTATTTATTATTACTAGGAGAAGCAATATTATTGTATATTTATGAAATGTTATTTTTTATATATATATGTAATTATACATGTATTTAACTCTTCAATTTTTTTTTAGCCGTATCAGTGGCGTAATGGTTAGTGTGCTCGCCTCGAGTGCGGTAGATCGTGGGTTCGATCTTTGGTCGGGTTAAACCAAATACTATAAAATTAATACTTGTTGCTTCTCCGCTAAGCATGCAACATTGAGGAGAAGGAGCAAGGACTGGTTGGCTCGGAATCAGGATAATGTGTCAGAGTGGAGCGACATATCTACCCGTGGACTGTTGTTTCAGTGAGCTAGCACTGTAAAAATCCAACTCAGCGTGTTGGTCTGGTACAAAGCAGACCTCATCATCATCTCATTGAAAATTAACTTGTTCTTGCCATGATGTAGCTGAACAAATGCTGAATTGGCGTTAAACAACAATCACTCAATCACTCTATTTTGTTCTTCATTTTACATTTATAAGTTTATTATTATTCATTTTTAGACTGATAATTTTTTGGAATTCTGACTGATTTATGTTCTATTTCTGCTTTTAGAATTTTTCAATTGTAGATGGAGATTTTTTTTAAATATGAACCTCTATTGCAGGCTGGATGATTATGATGAAAGGTGTGTCTGGGGTACCAGGTGATCTGTTCCAGATTTGGAGAAACCCAACCACTGTAAACCAGAATGTCCCACAGGCCATGTACCTGACATCACAGTTCCCAGGACATTATAAACCAGATTTGGCCAACCACTGGTCAAATCTCTGTATAGATAAGGTACATTAGATATTGTGTTAACTTTATAGAAAGATCAAATCTGATTATTAATGTAGCACAAAGATATTCATTAACTTAAATGTATATCAGGAATTGTTTTGTACTTGTCTGTTTTTGAATTTTTGGTTCTAGACCTTGCTTTATTTCATTCCATTACATATTAAATATGAGTCTCCAGATGGATTTTATAAATCCAACTACCATACGATTATGACCACAACAGTGCCTGTTCCTATTTAGTTTAAAATGGAAGAGTCATACACACTATTTCCAATGCCATATGAAGTAGTCTTTTTTGTATTCAATGGTTTTTAGATTTCTATAATCTTGAAACTACATTTTTTTTTTTCACAGGTGAAAGTTGCCATATACAACAATGGTGTAGAGAAAGCTAACATAGTATTTAATGCTATTGGTGCTAACAAAGATTCCTGGTTTGACAAGAGTAGAATCATCTCCTCCACGTACACAGATATACAGAATGCTCCTAAAGAATTCTTCAGCATGATTGGGTACATATTTCACTTTATTTTCATAATCATCACTTCATTTGAAAATCTACGTTTTTTTTTGCAGTTACCTGTATTAACAGAGTATAATTATCATAGAAATTGTTTCATTTAAAATGATATTTCTTTCATTATATTAGTTAATAGACTATAAATATTGTATCAGATGATTTCTTTCTTTTTTTTTCTTTTTTTTTTTATAAATATTGTATCAGATAATTTCTTTCTTTTTTTTTCTCTTTTTTTTTATAAATATTGTATAAAATAATTTCTTGTTTTTTTTTTAATAAATATTGTATCATATTATTTCTTTGGTTTTTTTTTTTTATAAATAAATAGGAATCAATATTTGCCACATATTGAAGTCCTATACATTTACCATATCTACAATTCCTTATAATTAGTAGGACATTAATGCCTTTTTTATATGTGTACTTCCACACATCAAAATAACTGCTGAAATAAAATGTATTATTAAAGTACTCTGTATTCACAAAACTATATACAATGTACATGTAGTATTTTTTTTTTTTATCCAAATTTATGAAATATTGAAATTATATATAAGTAACTTTTCATTTATTTTATTTTTTCACTCAAACTTACGGGATATTAAATGATATACAGTCAAAATCAAAGGGACTCAGGATTTATGTCTGAAATAACTGAATGTTGAAGTTATCTGGAGAAAAGTAATGGTAAAAATTTCAAGTAAACAAGTCCATGATAACAAGGTTTGATCATATCCATATACAGTCAAACCTACATTAAAGGGCACCTCTGTATAACAAATCACTGTCTATAAAGGACACCTCTGTATAACAAATCACTGTCTATAAAGGGCACCTCTGTATAACAAATCATTGTCTATAAAGGGCACCTCTATATATCAAATCACTGTCTATAAAGGGCATCTCTATATATCAAATCACTGTCTATAAAGGGCACCTCTATATATCAAATCACTGTCTATAAAGGGCACCTCTATATATCAAATCACTGTCTATAAAGGGCACTCATTTTTCCCATTAATAAATAGTGCATATAATTTCAACCTGTATATAAAAGGCAACTGGTCATAAAGGCCACATTTTCAGGTTCCCTTGAGTGGCCTTTATATACAGGTTTGACTGTTGAGTGGCCTTTATATACAGGTTTGACTGTTGATTGGCCTTTATATACAGGTTTGACTGTTGAATGGCCTGTATATACAGGTTTGACTGTTGAGTGGCCTGTATATACAGGTTTGACTGTTGAGTGACTTTTATATACAGGTTTGACTGTTGATTGGCCTTTATATACAGGTTTGACTGTTGAGTGGCCTGTATATACAGGTTTGACTGTTGATTGGCCTTTATATACAGGTTTGACTGTTGATTGGCCTTTATATACAGGTTTGACTGTATAACTTTTGATAAATCATTTAATCAATTTAAATACAACTTGTTTATTTGTGAAACAGTGACATATCGAGTGGCAGAGAATTTTACATGAGTGGACACTCTAATGGCCAATGTGACTCTTATGGTTGGATGATGGTGGCTACAAAGAATGGATGTCCATTTGAATCTAGCAGTGGTACTAAACCATCATTCCTTTATGCTCCAGGAAACACTATGACTCACTGGAGTCAGAGTAAGTATTTATCAAAATAATCAAATTTATATATTTATTTTTACAGAATGATTCGTATGCTTTGTATATGTATGCAAATTATTTTATTTATAATTTCATGTACTAATACAAAGCAAAGACTATAAAATTGTTATTTAATGTTTCTCTGCTAAGTATGCAACATGAAGCAGTAAGATCAGAGACTGGTGGACTCGGAATCAGGATATCTTAGTGGAGCGACATGTCTACCCACGGACTGTTGTTTCAGTGAACAAACATCATAAAACATCTAACTAAACATGTTGCTCTAGTACAAAGTGGACATCATCATTGTCTCACTAAACGTGTTGCTCTAGTACAAAGTGGACATCATCATTGTCTCACTGAACGTGTTACTCTAGTACAAAGTGGACATCATCATTGTCTCACTGAACGTGTTGCTCTAGTACAAAGTGGACGTCATCATTGTCTCACTGAACGTGTTGCTCTAGTACAAAGTGGACGTCATCATTGTCTCACTGAACGTGTTGCTCTAGTACAAAGTGGACGTCATCATTGTCTCACTGAACGTGTTGCTCTAGTACAAAGTGGACATCATCATTGTCTCACTGAACGTGTTGCTCTAGTACAAAGTGGACATCATCATTGTCTCACTGAACGTGTTACTCTAGTACAAAGTGGACATCATCATTGTCTCACTGAACGTGTTGCTCTAGTACAAAGTGGACATCATCATTGTCTCACTGAACGTGTTACTCTAGTACAAAGTGGACATCATCATTGTCTCACTGAACGTGTTGCTCTAGTACAAAGTGGACGTCATCATTGTCTCACTGAACGTGTTGCTCTAGTACAAAGTGGACGTCATCATTGTCTCACTGAACGTGTTGCTCTAGTACAAAGTGGACATCATCATTGTCTGACTGAACGTGTTGCTCTAGTACAAAGTGGACATCATCATTGTCTCACTGAACGTGTTACTCTAGTACAAAGTGGACACGTCATCATTGTCTCACTGAACGTGTTGCTCTAGTACAAAGTGGACATCATCATTGTCTGACTGAACGTGTTGCTCTAGTACAAAGTGGACATCATCATTGTCTCACTGAACGTGTTACTCTAGTACAAAGTGGACATCATCATTGTCTCACTGAACATGTTGCTCTAGTACAAAGTGGACATCATCATTGTCTCACTGAACGTGTTGCTCTAGTACAAAGTGGACGTCATCATTGTCTCACTGAACGTGTTGCTCTAGTACAAAGTGGACATCATCATTGTCTCACTGAACGTGTTGCTCTAGTACAAAGTGGACATCATCATTGTCTCACTGAACGTGTTACTCTAGTACAAAGTGGACATCATCATTGTCTCACTGAACGTGTTGCTCTAGTACAAAGTGGACATCATCATTGTCTCACTGAACGTGTTACTCTAGTACAAAGTGGACATCATCATTGTCTCACTGAACGTGTTGCTCTAGTACAAAGTGGACATCATCATTGTCTCACTGAACGTGTTGCTCTAGTACAAAGTGGACGTCATCATTGTCTCACTGAACGTGTTGCTCTAGTACAAAGTGGACATCATCATTGTCTGACTGAACGTGTTGCTCTAGTACAAAGTGGACATCATCATTGTCTGACTGAACGTGTTACTCTAGTACAAAGTGGACATCATCATTGTCTCACTGAACGTGTTGCTCTAGTACAAAGTGGACATCATCATTGTCTCACTGAACGTGTTGCTCTAGTACAAAGTGGACATCATCATTGTCTCACTGAACGTGTTGCTCTAGTACAAAGTGGACATCATCATTGTCTCACTGAACGTGTTGCTCTAGTACAAAGTGGACGTCATCATTGTCTCACTGAACGTGTTGCTCTAGTACAAAGTGGACATCATCATTGTCTGACTGAACGTGTTGCTCTAGTACAAAGTGGACATCATCATTGTCTCACTGAACGTGTTACTCTAGTACAAAGTGGACATCATCATTGTCTCACTGAACGTGTTGCTCTAGTACAAAGTGGACGTCATCATTGTCTCACTGAACGTGTTGCTCTAGTACAAAGTGGACGTCATCATTGTCTCACTGAACGTGTTGCTCTAGTACAAAGTGGACATCATCATTGTCTCACTGAACGTGTTGCTCTAGTACAAAGTGGACGTCATCATTGTCTCACTGAACGTATTGCTCTAGTACAAAGTGGACATCATCATTGTCTCACTGAACGTGTTGCTCTAGTACAAAGTGGACATCATCATTGTCTCACTGAACGTGTTGCTCTAGTACAAAGTGGACATCATCATTGTCTCACTGAACGTGTTGCTCTAGTACAAAGTGGACATCATCATTGTCTCACTGAACGTGTTACTCTAGTACAAAGTGGACATCATCATTGTCTCACTGAACGTGTTGCTCTAGTACAAAGTGGACGTCATCATTGTCTCACTGAACGTGTTGCTCTAGTACAAAGTGGACATCATCATTGTCTCACTGAACGTGTTGCTCTAGTACAAAGTGGACATCATCATTGTCTCACTGAACGTGTTGCTCTAGTACAAAGTGGACATCATCATTGTCTCACTGAACGTGTTGCTCTAGTACAAAGTGGACATCATCATTGTCTCACTGAACGTGTTGCTCTAGTACAAAGTGGACATCATCATTGTCTCACTGAACGTGTTGCTCTAGTACAAAGTGGACATCATCATTGTCTCACTGAACGTGTTGCTCTAGTACAAAGTGGAGGTCATCATTGTCTCACTGAACTTGTTGCTCTAGTACAAAGTGGACGTCATCATTGTCTCACTGAACTTGTTACTCTAGTACAAAGTGGACATCATCATTGTCTCACTGAACGTGTTGCTCTAGTACAAAGTGGACGTCATCATTGTCTCACTGAACGTGTTGCTCTAGTACAAAGTGGACGTCATCATTGTCTCACTGAACGTGTTGCTCTAGTACAAAGTGGACATCATCATTGTCTCACTAAGCGTGTTACTCTAGTACAAAGTGGACGTCATCATTGTCTCACTGAACGTGTTGCTCTAGTACAAAGTGAACATCATCATTGTCTCACTGAACGTGTTGCTCTAGTACAAAGTGGACATCATCATTGTCTCACTGAACGTGTTGCTCTAGTACAAAGTGGACATCATCATTGTCTCACTGAACGTGTTGCTCTAGTACAAAGTGGACATCATCATTGTCTGACTGAACGTGTTGCTCTAGTACAAAGTGGACGTTATCATTGTCTCACTGAACGTGTTGCTCTAGTACAAAGTGGACATCATCATTGTCTCACTGAACGTGTTACTCTAGTACAAAGTGGACGTCATCATTGTCTCACTGAACGTGTTGCTCTAGTACAAAGTGGACATCATCATTGTCTCACTGAACTTGTTACTCTAGTACAAAGTGGACATCATCATTGTCTCACTGAACGTGTTGCTCTAGTACAAAGTGGACGTCATCATTGTCTCACTGAACGTGTTGCTCTAGTACAAAGTGGACGTCATCATTGTCTCACTGAACGTGTTGCTCTAGTACAAAGTGGACATCATCATTGTCTCACTAAGCGTGTTACTCTAGTACAAAGTGGACGTCATCATTGTCTCACTGAACGTGTTGCTCTAGTACAAAGTGGACATCATCATTGTCTCACTGAACGTGTTGCTCTAGTACAAAGTGGACATCATCATTGTCTCACTGAACGTGTTGCTCTAGTACAAAGTGGACATCATCATTGTCTCACTGAACGTGTTGCTCTAGTACAAAGTGGACATCATCATTGTCTCACTGAACGTGTTACTCTAGTACAAAGTGGACATCATCATTGTCTCACTGAACGTGTTGCTCTAGTACAAAGTGGACATCATCATTGTCTCACTGAACGTGTTGCTCTAGTACAAAGTGGACATCATCATTGTCTCACTGAACGTGTTGCTCTAGTACAAAGTGGACGTCATCATTGTCTCACTGAACGTGTTGCTCTAGTACAAAGTGGACGTCATCATTGTCTCACTGAACGTGTTACTCTAGTACAAAGTGGACATCATCATTGTCTCACTGAACGTGTTGCTCTAGTACAAAGTGGACATCATCATTGTCTGACTGAACGTGTTGCTCTAGTACAAAGTGGACATCATCATTGTCTCACTGAACGTGTTGCTCTAGTACAAAGTGGACATCATCATTGTCTCACTGAACGTGTTGCTCTAGTACAAAGTGGACGTCATCATTGTCTCACTGAACGTGTTGCTCTAGTACAAAGTGGACATCATCATTGTCTCACTGAACGTGTTGCTCTAGTACAAAGTGGACATCATCATTGTCTCACTGAAATGTACCTTGTTCTTGCCAAGATATTGCTGACAAATTGCTTACTTGGCGTTAAACAACAATCGTTCACTCACTGTTTCGTGTACTAATATAAGAATCAGGCATTGTCTTACTACCGTTGTCCTTAATATAAATATAGAAACATATTTACCAGTACACTGGCCATTTTCATACGGGTTTTGTTTTTGCCAACTGCACAAGATATGAATATTTACATTAATAAAACCCTATAAAATTATATTTATACTTATGATCTTCTTCAAAATATCCAGATTCATGAAATTGAAATATCGAAAACATGATTGACCGATCAGTTTGTAAAACATGATTGAAAACATGAGTGACCAATCAGTTTGTAAAACATGATTGAAAACATGAGTGACCGATCAGTTTGTAAAACATGATTGAAAACATGAGTGACCGATCAGTTTGTAAAACATGATTGAAAACATGAGTGACCGATCAGTTTGTAAAACATGATTGAAAACATGAGTGACCGATCAGTTTGTAAAACATGATTGAAAACATGAGTGACCGATCAGTTTGTAAAACTTGATTGAAAACATGATTGACCGATCAGTTTGTAAAACATGATTGAAAACATGATTGACCGATCAGTTTGTAAAACTTGATTGAAAACATGATTGACCGATCAGTTTGTAAAACATGATTGAAAACATGAGTGACCGATCAGTTTGTAAAACTTGATTGAAAACATGATTGACCGATCAGTTTGTAAAACTTGTATCGTGTACACTAAATTTGATATCTACATTTTTATTAAACTTTGTAGATTTATACAGTATCAGTAGTTTTAGATCTGATGTTTATTTAGACAATTCAATTTTCTAGTATGTCACAATATAGATAAATAAGTTGTTGTCATACATGAAATTTAAAGAATCCAATTAGAATGGAAACAAATTAATTACAGAACATTAATCCCCGTCTTATAGAGCCATCCCTTCTGAAAAAGGTGGCCTTATTAGAGTGGTAACCTCTCTTGAGTTGAAAAATTAAGTATTATTTTACTATCTAGGTGCATCTGTAATTTGGCCTGATAAGAAAGGTGACCTTTGGTGGGAGTGGCTTCATAAGAGAGGTGACATTTGGTGGGAGTGGCTTCATAAGAGGAGTGACCTTTGGTAGGAGTGGCTTTATAAGAGGGGTGACCTTTGGTGGGAGTGGCTTTATAAGAAGGGCGACCTTTGGTGAGAGTGGATTTATAAGAGGAGTGTTTGGTGGGAGTGGATTTATAAGAGGAGTGACCTTTGGTGGGAATGAATATATAAGAGAGGTGACCTTTGATGAGTGGATTTATAAGAGGAGTGACCTTTGGTGGGAGTGGATTTATAAGAGAAGTGACCTTTGGTGGGAGTGGCTTTATAAGAGGGGTGACCTTTGGTGGGAGTGGATTTATAAGAGGGGTGACCTTTGATGGGAGTGGATTTATAAGAGGAGTGACCTTTGGTGGGAGTGGATTAATAAGAGGGGTGACCTTTGGTGGGAGTGGATTTATAAGAGGGGTGACCTTTGATGGGAGTCGATTTATTACTGTACAGTTTGTAAAAACATTTAACATTTTTATACTTGATGTTTACAGCGTCAGCAGGAAAGGGAGACGTATTTGCCATTCTTGCCCACCAAGACTGTAACTCTTTTACAACACCAAGACCTACACTCCAAATAGGACACTGTGAGTATACTAGATATAAGGTTGTCTTTCCTAAAATTTGAACGAGCATTCAAAAAATGCTGAGGAAGAAGACAAAATGAATTACAACATACTTAAGTCAAAAGTGATCTTTAGAGTAAAGAGATGTAAATTTAAGACTAGAACTTGGGACTAAAAAAAATTGTCTTATTGCAAATAATTCTTTGAAGGTTAGTGAAAAAATTGAAATCTATCATATGAGATTCCATCATTCTATTTAACTGTTTTAAAAAAAAATTAAGATTCCATCAATCAATTTAACAGTATTATTTTTTTTGTATTTTTACTTTAATTAATGTTTTCCTATATTTTATTCCATTCAGCTAATTGTCTACTTTGTTAAAAAGATAAAACAAATATGAATTTAAAACCATTTATTTTACTTTTAAGCCAATGCCTGTATCTACAAGCAACAGGTGTATCGTCAAGGACAGACATGGGTTGATGGTTGTGATTACAACTGTACATGTGTTGATTCCACTACAGGAAGATATGTCTGTAACAGTCTGTAAGTACTTTCAAAATCTCACGTTTTTACTTGGCCAAGCTATTGTAGCATTTAATTGTGTCCTCTAGTTCAAAGTGTCCGCCGGACACTTTTACATATGTTATAGTATCCAGCAGACACTGACACTATTTCATATCGCAATCTCTATAAAATATTGTCCAGGGGGCCACTTTAACATAGGTGAAATACAGGCTTTTATTTCACTTGGAAATCTCAATATATCACTGGGAAATCTTCCTGTTTCACTTGGAAATCTTCCTATTTCACTTGTAAATCTCAGTATTTCACTTGGGAATGTCAATATTTCACTTGGGAATCTCAGTATTTCACTTGGACATCTCAATATTTCACGGACATCGATGTGATAATGTATATTATTTTCAGATGTCCAATATATAACAGTCTGCCACCAGGCTGTACATTAAAGAAGAAACCAGGAGAATGCTGCTCTTACCCAGACTGTGGAAATGGTATTCTTACTAATGGACAAATTACAGGTACTTTATGTCAATATATTCTTTTATGTACAAGAATATATATACACTGAAAACTTGATTATGAGTAGAAACTTTAAATTTGGTCAAATTGTTTGAATGTCTTGAAATTTTTGTTACCCATATATTCCTAACTCGTAAATGGGTTTTTTTTTAACAAAAAATTGATTGTTTCAATCAGTTTGTTGCAATATTAACACTGAATTTAACCATCCAAAAATTATCATTAAATATATCGTACGATTAGATTGCAATTTCATATCAATTAATAATTTTGAATTTATATTGGTTGATAATATTTGTTATGTAATTTTTGTATTGTGATATGTTGCAGGAATCTGTGTTTATAAGAATAAGACGTATACACAAGGACAGAAATGGTCTGATGGATGTCTGTACAACTGTGAATGTACTGATGGCAGTATAGGCAAATATATATGTAAAGAAAAGTAAGTTGATTGGTTAAAAATGTTTGAAACAGATAACTTGAATACCTGTTTATTTAGAAGTAGAATCATCTGTCACTTCTAATTAAGAGTGAATGAATGATTGTTGTTTAATGCCAAATGAGCAATATTTCAGCTATATAATGACAAGATGATGTTACATTCGACAGGTGTTAATGAGGTCCACCTTGTACTAGACCAACACACTTAGTTGGAATGTTATAATGCTAGCTCACTGAAACAATCATCTGCAGGTAGACATCTCGTTTCACTCGGACACATTATTCTGATTCCGAGCCAACTAGCCTTTGTCTACTGTGTCAATGTTTGTTTACTTTTTGTAATGTAAATGTGGGTCAAATAAATTTGATAGGTATTTATCACTGTTTTAGTAGCATTTAAAGAGACAACCTTTATATTTTATTGTGACATACACATGTACTTGTAAAATACTGCCAAGACACGAATGTATATTGATAAATCAACAATTTACTTCAGCAGTTGAAAACAATTTTGCAGGAAAATGCTTGTGTAGTTTGTCTAACCCAGGCTTCTGGTAAGACACAAAAATCTTTATTACCTAAATTTATGGGCTACTTTATCCAAGGGGTGAGAAAAAATTGTTCTCTCTCTCTCTTCATTTATCATAATTTATTGAAATCTGTACATTCATTAGTTATATACAGATACCCCTGTAATTTTTATGTATCCACGACTTTAGCATGATATTTTTTTTTCAAAGAATGAAACATTTATTTAATATTTTTACAGATGTTACCACTGGAATTTACCAAATGTCTGTACTATGGATCCACCAGATAGAGGCTATTGTTGCTCTACACCAAATTGTCCCAGCTATGTAACAATCACATATCCACAAGGATACGTCAAACAATAGTCTTATAATACCACAGTGTTAATTATTGAACAATTCATTAAAGTCTAGTATTATTATTATATTTGTCTTTTATGTTTGATTTCTAGTTATCAGAAATTATTTGGTGTCCATTTTGTATAAGTGGTGTTATAAGATTACACCATCAGGTTGTGTAGTAGTTTGTTTAACCATGTTTTGGGTTGGTCTTAATGGTTGGTTGTTATATTGTACCAGTAGTACTGCCTTTCTTATAAAACAGCAACAAATATGGTGCTGTTATATCTTCATTGTTTGTCTGTAGACAGTTTTAATGTGATAACTAAAGTCTGTAGACAGTTTTAATGTGATAACTAAAGTCTGTAGACAGTTTTAATGTGATAACTAAAGTCTGTAGACAATTTTAATGTGATAACTAAAGTCTGTAGACAATTTTAATGTGATAACTAAAGTCTGTAGACAGTCTTAATGTGATAACTAAAGTCTGTAGACAGTCTTAATGTGATAACTAAAGTCTGTAGACAGTCTTAATGTGATAACTAAAGTCTGTAGACAGTCTTAATGTGATAACTAAAGTCTATAGACAGTCTTAATGTGATAACTAAAGTCTGTAGACAGTCTTAATGTGATAACTAAAGTCAGTAGACAGTCTTAATGTGATAACTAAAGTCGGTAGACAGTCTTAATGTGATAACTAAAGTCGGTAGACAGTCTTAATGTGATAACTAAAGTCTGTAGACAGTCTTAATGTGATAACTTAAGTCTGTAGACAGTCTTAATGTGATAACTAAAGTCTGTAGACAGTCTTAATGTGATAACTAAAGTCTGTAGACAGGCTTAATGTGATAACTAAAGTCTGTAGACAGTCTTAATGTGATAACTAAAGTCTGTAGACAGTCTTAATGTGATAACTAAAGTTGTCATCATCTTCATTGTCTGTAGACAGTTTTAATGTGATAACTAAAGTCTGTAGACAGTCTTAATGTGATAACTAAAGTTGTCATCATCTTCATTGTCTGTAGACAGTTTTAATGTGATAACTAAGTCAGTAGACAGTCTTAATGTGATAACTAAAGTTGTCATCTTCATTGTCTGTAGACAGTCTTAATGTGATAACTAAAGTCTGTAGACAGTCTTAATGTGATAACTAAAGTCTGTAGACAGTCTTAATGTGATAACTAAAGTCTGTAGACAGTCTTAATGTGATAACTAAAGTTGTCATCATCTTCATTGTCTGTAGACAGTCTTAATGTGATAACTAAAGTTCTAGTTGATTTTGAACACAATGATCCTTACCACTGAATAACAATTAATTGATTTGGGGTTTTGTAACCCCTTCCTGTTTCAAAAACACAAGGACCTAAGGTGCAAAATTGGATGGTATAATGGCTAATCAGAATCAAGAATTTCTATATCGACCAAGTTTCTTGGCTGATCTAAACAGAATGAGAGATTTTTGTAGAGGCCATTCTAAACTTCATTCCTGCAAAGTTTGGTTCCAATTGGCACAGTAGTTTCAGAAGAGAAGATGGTAATGTGAAAAGTTTACAGATGACAGACGGACAGATGGCAAAAGCTCACACGACACTTTATTAGAAGATACAAACGTGATTGAATCCAGTGTATATGAATGTTCATGGAAGGTTCCTTACAAAATTTACATTTGTTTTATGTGAATCTGATTTCAATTTTTTCTGATATTCAATTTTTTTTTAAAGGACCCTATTTGAAAATGAGAAACTACAAACATGCTTGAACCCAAACTGTACATGAATAGTCATTGGATGGTCTCCAACAAAGTTTGCATTTTTAAATTTTGATTAGAAATCAAAGATGCCTGCAACTGCAGAACAAATTTATCATTGGTGCATTTTTTTTAAAAACTGCCAACATAGCTGAACCCAAACTGTACATGAATGGTCATTGAAGGTTCTTAGTACCAGACCAACATGCTTAGTTGGCTTTTTATAGGGCTAGTTCATGGAAACAACAGTTCATGGGTAGACAGGTTGCTCCACTCTGTCACATTATCCTGATTCCAAGACAACCTGTCTTTGCTGTTACTCCTTAATGCTGCATATTGGAGAAGCAACAAATATCAGTTTTAAAAGTTTTTCGTTTTACCCGACCAGGGATCGAACCCACGATCTATCAAACTTAAGATAAGCACTCTAACCATTACATCACTGATGTGGTTAAAAGTCAAAGGAGCCTACTAACTCGATATGAATTACTATTAACAAACCATATACTTGGGAGTTATCAAAAAAAAAGATTGACCTTAAAATCCTGGGTTCACGCCCCAATACCCGTCTCAAGTGTTTTGTCCATACACTTAACCATGGCCAGGGTTGGGGGTTTCACCAGTTAGTTCCTGATAACTGTATGGGTTTTCTTCCCACATTTAGTCTGGTAGTCATGATATAGCTGAAAAATAGCTGACAGTGATAATAAACACCAATAACCCCACCCCCCTAAAAAACCAATCCTGTCTGTATACTGCAACATATCTACATAGTTCAACAACAATATGTAAATGTTTATGTTTTAATCTTTTTCTTTGGTGGTTCGTCTTTAGATTCTTCTATTGGTTCAGGTAATGTTGCTGGTGGTACACTGAATCCTGGAATCTATAATATAAGCATACATTATATACTGAATACTGCCATCGCATTGACCCCGTAAGAGGGTTTCCTCATCTCTCCCACGCCACAATATATCAGTAAAGGGGAGTAAGTCAGAGATGTGATTTTAATTAGATTGTTATATTAACCATGACAAATCAGTCACGCTCGCCATGATATAGCTGAAAAATTGCTGAATTGGCGTTAAACAACAATCACTCACTCACTCAAATCATTAAACAACAATCACTCACTCAAATCATTAAACAACAATCACTCACTCACTCACTCAAATCATTAAACAACAATCACTCACTCATATCATTAAATAACAATCACTCACTCACTCAAATCATTAAACAATCACTCACTCAAATCATTAAACAACAATCACTCACTCAAATCATTAAACAACAATCACTCACTCAAATCATTAAACAACAATCACTCAAATCATTAAACAACAATCACTCACTCAAATCATTAAACAACAATCACTCACTCACTCAAATCATTAAACAACAATCACTCACTCACTCAAATCATTAAACAACAATCACTCACTCACTCAAATCATTAAACAACAATCACTCACTCAAATCATTAAACAACAATCACTCACTCAAATCATTAAACAACAATCACTCACTCAAATCATTAAACAACAATCACTCACTCACTCAAATCATTAAACAACAATCACTCACTCACTCAAATCATTAAACAACAATCACTCACTCACTCAAATCATTCAACAACAATCACTCACTCAAATCATTAAACAACAATCACTCACTCAAATCATTAAACAATCACTCACTCAAATCATTAAACAACAATCACTCACTCACTCAAATCATTAAACAACAATCACTCACTCACTCAAATCATTAAACAACAATCACTCACTCAAATCATTAAACAACAATCACTCACTCAAATCATTAAACAATCACTCACTCAAATCATTAAACAATCACTCACTCACTCAAATCATTAAACAACAATCACTCACTCATATCATTAAACAACAATCACTCACTCAAATCATTAAACAATCACTCACTCACTCAAATCATTAAACAACAATCACTCACTCAAATCATTAAACAACAATCACTCACTCACTCAAATCATTAAACAATCACTCACCCACTCAAATCATTAAACAACAATCACTCACTCAAATCATTAAACAACAATCACTCACTCAAATCATTAAACAACAATCACTCACTCAAATCATTAAACAATCACTCACCCACTCAAATCATTAAACAACAATCACTCACTCACTCATATCATTAAACAACAATCACTCACTCAAATCATTAAACAACAATCACTCACTCAAATCATTAAACAACAATCACTCACTCACTCAAATCATTAAACAATCATTCGCCCACTCAAATAATTAAACAACAATCACTCACTCAAATCATTAAACAACAATCACTCACTCAAATCATTAAACAACAATCACTCACTCAAATCATTAAACAACAATCACTCACTCAAATCATTAAACAACAATCACTCACTCACTCAAATCATTAAACAATCACTCACCCACTCAAATCATTAAACAACAATCACTCACTCAAATCATTAAACAACAATCACTCACTCACTCAAATCATTAAACAACAATCACTCACTCAAATCATTAAACAACAATCGCTCACTCAAATCATTAAACAACAATCACTCACTCAAATCATTAAACAACAATCACTCACTCAAATCATTAAACAACAATCACTCACTCAAATCATTAAACAACAATCACTCACTCTCTCAAATCATTAAACAACAATCACTGACTCACTCAAATCATTAAACAACAATCACTCACTCTCTCAAATCATTAAACAACAATCACTGACTCACTCAAATCATTAAACAACAATCACTCACTCTCTCAAATCAATAAACAACAATCACTGACTCACTCAAATCATTAAACAACAATCACTGACTCACTCAAATCATTAAACAACAATCACTGACTCACTCAAATCATTAAACAACAATCACTGACTCACTCCTAATGTTAAACAACAATCACTGACTCACTCCTAATGTTAAACAACAATCACTGACTCACTCCTAATGTTAAACAACAATCACTGACTCACTCCTAATGTTAAACAACAATCACTGACTCACTCCTAATGTTAAACAACAATCACTGACTCACTCCTAATGTTAAACAACAATCACTGACTCACTCCTAATGTTAAACAACAATCACTGACTCACTCCTAATGTTAAACAACAATCACTGACTCACTCCTAATGTTAAACAACAATCACTGACTCACTCCTAATGTTAAACAACAATCACTGACTCCCTCCTAATGTTAAACAACAATCACTGACTCACTCCTAATGTTAAACAACACTCACTCACTCACTCCTAATGTTAAACAACACTCACTCACTCACTCCTAATGTTAAACAACAATCACTGACTCACTCCTAATGTTAAACAACAATCACTGACTCACTCCTAATGTTAAACAACAATCACTGACTCACTCCTAATGTTAAACAACACTCACTCACTCACTCCTAATGTTAAACAACACTCACTCACTCACTCCTAATGTTAAACAACAATCACTGACTCACTCCTAATGTTAAACAACAATCACTGACTCACTCCTAATGTTAAACAACAATCACTGACTCACTCCTAATGTTAAACAACAATCACTTACTCACTCCTAATGTTAAACAACAATCACTGACTCACTCCTAATGTTAAACAATAATCACTGACTCACTCCTAATGTTAAACAACAATCACTGACTCACTCCTAATGTTAAACAACAATCACTCACTCACTCCTAATGTTAAACAACACTCACTCACTCACTCCTAATGTTAAACAACACTCACTCACTCCTAATGTTAAACAACAATCACTGACTCACTCCTAATGTTAAACAACCATCACTGACTCACTCCTAATGTTAAACAACAATCACTGACTCACTCCTAATGTTAAACAACACTCACTCACTCACTCCTAATGTTAAACAACAATCACTGACTCACTCCTAATGTTAAACAACAATCACTGAATCACTCCTAATGTTAAACAACAATCACTGACTCACTCCTAATGTTAAACAACAATCACTGACTCACTCCTAATGTTAAACAACAATCACTGACTCACTCCTAATGTTAAACAACAATCACTGACTCACTCCTAATGTTAAACAACAATCACTGAATCACTCCTAATGTTAAACAACAATCACTGACTCACTCCTAATGTTAAACAACAATCACTGACTCACTCCTAATGTTAAACAACAATCACTGACTAACTCCTAATGTTAAACAACAATCACTGACTCACTCCTAATGTTAAACAAGCCTTTGCTCTATTGATGTAGATCTAATGTAAACATGACTTATTAAATAGACATTATATCAACTCTGTAGTATAGTCAGGAAATTACAAAATAATATTATTGTACAGAGAAACCTGTTTTGAAAGACCACTCTAAAATAAGACCCCATTGTTTTTATGGTACAAGTCAATCATTTATATTACACAAACCTGTTTTGACAGACAGACTAGTTTCTCACAGAGGGACTGGCATGAAGGCCGCTTTTTGAAATGGTATTGTGTATATTATTGATAGTGAGTGAGTGATTGTTGTTTAACACCACATGAGCAATTTTTCAGCTATATCATGACCAGAACAAGTCACATTCAATGAAATGATGATGGTGTCTGCTTTGTACTAGACCAACATGCCTAACCCGATCTCTATAGGGCTAGTTCACTGAAACAACAGCCAGCAGGCAGACATGTCGCTCCACACAAGACACATTATCTGCATTCTGAACCTGTGTGGAGAAAAGCAGCATATACCAATTTGATTGTCTTTGAGTTGACTCTACCAGGGATCCACCCCATGATCCACTGCACTAGAGCTTAGCACACTACCAGGGATCCAACCCATGATCCACCGCACTAGAGCTGAGCACACTACCAGGGATCCACCCCATGATCCATCGCACTAGAGCTGAACACACTACCAGGGATCCAACACACTACCAGGGATCCAACTCGTGATCCACCACACTAGAGCTGAACACACTACCAGGGATCCAACTCATGATCCACCACACTAGAGCTGAACACACTACCAGGGATCCAACTCATGATCCACCGCACTAGAGCTGAGCGCACTAACAGGGATCCACCGCACTAGAGCTGAACACACTACCAGGGATCCAACCCATGATCCACCGTACTAGAGCTGAGCACACTACCAGGGATCCACCCATGATCCACCGCACTAGAGCTGAACACACTACCAGGGATCCAACCCATGATCCACCGCACTAGAGCTGAACACACTACCAGGGATCCACCCATGATCCACCGCACTAGAGCTGAACACACTACCAGGGATCCAACCCATGATCCACCGTACTAGAGCTGAACACACTACCAGGGATCCACCCATGATCCACCGCACTAGAGCTGAAGACACTACCAGGGATCCACCCATGATCCACCGCACTAGAGCTGAACACACTACCAGGGATCCACCCATGATCCACCGCACTAGAGCTGAAGACACTACCAGGGATCCACCCATGATCCACCGCACTAGAGCTGAACACACTACCAGGGATCCAACCCATGACCCACCGCACTAGAGCTGAGCACACTACCAGGGATCCAACCCATGATCCACCACACTAGAGCTGAACACACTACCAGGGATCCAACCCATGATCCACCGTACTAGAGCTGAACACACTACCAGGGATCCAACCCATGATCCACCACATTAGAGCTGAACACACTACCAGGGATCCAACCCATGATCCACCGCACTAGAGCTGAACACACTACCAGGGATTCAACCCATGATCCACCGCACTAGAGCTGAACACACTACCAGGGATCCAACCCATGATCCACCATACTAGAGCTGAACACACTACCAGGGATCCAACCCATGATCCACCACACTAGAGCTGAACACACTACCAGGGATTCAACCCATGATCCACCGCACTAGAGCTGAACACACTACCAGGGATTCAACCCATGATCCCGTGCACTAGAGCTGAACACACTACCAGGGATTCAACCCATGATCCACCGCACTAGAGCTGAACACACTAACTATTACACCACTGATGCAGTTGATATATTATTGATGATAAAGTAAATAGAAAAATAAATCATTCTTTATTATGGGAATATTCTAGAAAACTTACCTCAGGTTTTACGAGTTTGAGACATAATTTCAAATGCTGAACATTTGATTGGTCAATGCTTATCTGTATTACTACTCTGTCAAACACACGAAGAGAAACACCACCACACGACTGTGTATGCTCCTGCAAAAAATGAAACATTTCTTCGTCATACAAACAGTAAATAATTTCACAAAATATAATAGTTACAATCAATACTGCCTGAAAGGGCATCTCTTTATAACAAGTCACAGTCTATAAAGGGAAGCCTCATTTTCCTCAATGAATAGTGCATATAAATTCAATAAAACATGTATACAAGGGGTAACTGCTCATAAAAGGTGCATTTTCAGGTTTCCTCGAGTGCCCTTTATAGACAGGTTTGACTGAATAACATAAAATACACACTTATTAGTTTCATACAGTGATACCTGTTAAAACAGAACCCCCTTCGGACCAACTTTTTTGTTCAGAATAGACAAGAGTTCAGTCTTTACAGGTTACATCAACAAATATTTCATACATTGAGACTTTATTTAAAGTTTGGTTTACCCAGGATTCTGGTTTATTCAGGGTTCTGGTTTATTTAAAGTTTGGTTTACCCAGGATTCTGGTTTATCTAAAGTTTGGTTTACCCAGGATTCTGGTTTATTTAAAGTTTGGTTTACCCAGGATTCTGGTTTATTCAGGGTTCTGGTTTATTCAGGATTCTGGTTTATTTAAAGTTAGGTTTACCCAGGATTCTGGTTTATTTAAAGTTTGGTTTACCCAGGATTCTGGTTTATTTAAAGTTTGGTTTACCCAGGATTCTGGTTTATTTAAAGTTTGGTTTACCCAGGATTCTGGTTTATTTAAAGTTTGGTTTACCCAGGATTCTGGTTTATTTAAAGTTTGGTTTACCCAGGATTCTGGTTTATTTAAAGTTTGGTTTACCCAGGATTCTGGTTTATTTAAAGTTTGGTTTACCCAGGATTCTGGTTTATTTAAAGTTTGGTTTACCCAGGATTCTGGTTTATTTAAAGTTTGGCTTACCCAGGATTCTGGTTTATTTAAAGTTTGGCTTACCCAGGATTCTGGTTTATTTAAAGTTTGGTTTACCCAGGATTCTGGTTTATTTAAAGTTTGGTTTACCCAGGATTCTGGTTTATTTAAAGTTTGGTTTACCCAGGATTCTGGTTTATTTAAAGTTTGGTTTACCCAGGATTCTGGTTTATTTAAAGTTTGGTTTACCCAGGATTCTGGTTTATTTAAAGTTTGGTTTACCCAGGATTCTGGTTTATTTGAAGTTTGGTTTACCCAGGATTCTGGTTTATTTGAAGTTTGGTTTACCCAGGATTCTGGTTTATTTAAAGTTTGGTTTACCCAGGATTCTGGTTTATTTAAAGTTTGGTTTACCCAGGATTCTGGTTTATTTAAAGTTTGGTTTACCCAGGATTCTGGTTTATTTAAAGTTTGGTTTACCCAGGATTCTGGTTTATTTAAAGTTTGGTTTACCCAGGATTCTGGTTTATTTAAAGTTTGGTTTACCCAGGATTCTGGTTTATTTAAAGTTTGGTTTACCCAGGATTCTGGTTTATTTAAAGTTTGGTTTACCCAGGATTCTGGTTTATTTAAAGTTTGGTTTACCCAGGATTCTGGTTTATTTAAAGTTTGGTTTACCCAGGATTCTGGTTTATTTAAAGTTTGGTTTACCCAGGATTCTGGTTTATTTAATGTTTGGTTTACCCAGGATTCTGGTTTATTTAAAGTTTGGTTTACCCAGGATTCTGGTTTATTTAAAGTTTGGTTTACCCAGGATTCTGGTTTATTTAAAGTTTGGTTTACCCAGGATTCTGGTTTATTTAAAGTTTGGTTTACCCAGGATTCTGGTTTATTTAAAGTTTGGTTTACCCAGGATTCTGGTTTATTTAAAGCTTGGTTTACCCAGGATTCTGGTTTATTTAAAGCTTGGTTTACCCAGGATTCTGGTTTATTTAAAGTTTGGTTTACCCAGGATTCTGGTTTATTTAAAGTTTGGTTTACCCAGGATTCTGGTTTATTTAAAGTTTGGTTTACCCAGGATTCTGGTTTATTTAAAGTTTGGTTTACCCAGGATTCTGGTTTATTTAAAGTTTGGTTTACCCAGGATTCTGGTTTATTTAAAGTTTGGTTTACCCAGGATTCTGGTTTATTTAAAGTTTGGTTTACCCAGGATTCTGGTTTATTTAAAGTTTGGTTTACCCAGGATTCTGGTTTATTTAAAGTTTGGTTTACCCAGGATTCTGGTTTATTTAAAGTTTGGTTTACCCAGGATTCTGGTTTATTTAAAGTTTGGTTTACCCAGGATTCTGGTTTATTTAAAGTTTGGTTTACCCAGGATTCTGGTTTATTTAAAGTTTGGTTTACCCAGGATTCTGGTTTATTTAAAGTTTGGTTTACCCAGGATTCTGGTTTATTTAAAGTTTGGTTTACCCAGGATTCTGGTTTATTTAAAGTTTGGTTTACCCAGGATTCTGGTTTATTTAAAGTTTGGTTTACCCAGGATTCTGGTTTATTTAAAGTTTGGTTTACCCAGGATTCTGGTTTATTTAAAGTTTGGTTTACCCAGGATTCTGGTTTATTTAAAGTTTGGTTTACTCAGGATTCTGGTTTATTTAAAGTTTGGTTTACCCAGGATTCTGGTTTATTTAAAGTTTGGTTTACCCAGGATTCTGGTTTATTTAAAGTTTGGTTTACCCAGGATTCTGGTTTATTTAAAGTTTGGTTTACCCAGGATTCTGATTTATTTAAAGTTTGGTTTACCCAGGATTCTGGTTTATTCAAAGTTAGGTTTACCCAGGATTCTGGTTTATTTAAAGTTTGGTTTACCCAGGATTCTGATTTATTTAAAGTTTGGTTTACCCAGGATTCTGGTTTATTTAAAGTTTGGTTTACCCAGGATTCTGGTTTATTTAAAGTTTGGTTTACCCAGGATTCTGGTTTATTTAAAGTTAGGTTTACCCAGGATTCTGGTTTATTTAAAGTTTGGTTTACCCAGGATTCTGGTTTATTCAGGGTTCGATTTAGACAGGTTTAACTGTATTATGAAAATATATTAAAAAAAATAAACTAAAGATCAATTCTGTTGTCAAAGCAAATCCTCACACTTGAAAATCAGTAAGTTAGAAATAACTCTGATCATAAGTTACTATGGTAACATTTTTTATTTAATTCATTGTAATTATCATTAGATACAGAACGAAAGGAAATAAAAACTCCTTTAAAATTTAGGTGCCATTGAGTACACCAAACATGAAGAAATGCCCATAAGACATTACATTCTTTTTTAAATTAATTCCTTGATTTATGTATAAAAAAGCTGTTTACCTCCTAGATCGGTACCACAAACTATAAGTACCTGTACCTCCTGTACTAAACATTGGATATTAAAGCAGAATAGCAGTAAATGAAGAAATATCAAACTAAGAATGGCAAATTGTTAGTCTGTTACACTCTCTTCATGAGATAAGTTTTCTTAAAACTATGTTTTAAATATAACAAGATATGATTATAATCTAACGATTATGAAGTCTCCCAAACCGGCCACTGACAACCGGTTTAAAAAATAAATTTAAAAGCTACCTTTAAAATCGAACAATGTTGAATTTTTGCGGTATTGTGGTGGCCATTTTGAAAATGGAGACCAGTAGACATTTTTTGATGTCAGAAATCAATTCAGAACGTTGAAATCGAACAATGTTGAATTTGTGCGGTATTGTGGTGGCCATTTTGAAAATGGTGACCGGTAGAAATTTTTCGATGTCAGGAATCAATTCGGGACATCATAATCTACCCACATATGAAATGGCGTTGAAATCGGACAATGTTGAAATTGTGCGGTATTGTGGCAGCCATTTAAAATGGCGACCGGTAGAAATTTGTCAATGTCGGGACATCATTATCTACCCACATATAAAATTTTGATGATATCGGACAATGTTGAATTTTTGTGGTATTGTGGTGGCCATTTTGAAAATGGAGACCGGTAGACATTTTTCGATGTCGGAAATCAATTCAGAACGTTGAAATCGAACAATGATGAATTTGTGCGGTATTGTGGTGGACATTTTGAAGATGGCGACCGGTAGAAATTTTTCGATGTCAGGAATCAATTCGGGACATCATAATCTACCCACATATTAAATGGCGTTGAAATTGGACAATGTTGAATTTGTGCGGTATTGTGGTGGCCATTTTGAAAATGGCGACCGATAGAAATTTTTCAATGTCGGGAATCAATTCAGGACATCATTGTCGGGACATCATTATCTACCCACATATCAAATTTTGATGATATCGGACAATGTTGAATTTTTGCGGTATTGTGGTGGCCATTTTGAAAATGGCGACCGATAGAAATTTTTCAATGTCGGGAATCAATTCAGGACATCATTATCTACCCACATATAAAATTTTGATGATATCGGACAATGTTGAATTTTTACCGCCCATTTTTTATTTCGTGTTTTGGCAGCCCTTTTAAAAATGGCAGACATCTCAAAAATTTTGAAAATGCAGAATTGCTCCTCTAATGGTGACCTATCACTATGTCAAATTTTATGTCTCTATCATTACCGGTATCCATTTAGAAGTTATCAACATTAATATAAGAAATTTCAACTTTCCCATAGGATTCTATAGTAACCCCCACCCCCTTTGAACCCCTCAACATATTACTTTGACCCCCTTTATCACAAAGCTGAAAACTTTAGGACCAACTAGAAACATATATCTATAACTCCACCAAGTGTCATGAAATTCTGTCCAGTAGTTCCTGAGATCTGCCGTGGACAAGTTCATGTGCCACGGAAAGAAAGAAAGGAGGAGAAGAATAATAAGAATAATAATAATAAGAAGAAATGGAGCAAAAACAATAAGTCTCCAAACGTTGTTTGGGAGACTTAATTATTACTACAGTTTGTGTAAGTTTCTTACCTCTTCATTAAACTCAAATGTTACTCCTGATTTCTCCTTATTTATATACAGTGTTCCCTCTAATCCATATTTAGAAATCTTACCTCTTCATTAAATTCAAATGTCACCCCTGATTTCTCCTTATTTATATACAGAGTTCCCTCTAATCCATATTTAGGAATTAACATCTGTAATGCATTCTTTTTGACAAACAATACATAGCCTTCTTCATCCACAGCACGATTCTTGAAAAATATCTGTAATAAAATATTAATTATGTTTTGTTTTGTGTCTCTATATTGGAGATGAATTACAAATTAATGAAAGCAAGCTGATTTTATTTAGGTTTGGTTTGGTTTATGGTTAACGCCTCTTTCAACAATATTTCAGTTATATCGTGCCGGTCAGTTTTATTGGTGGAGGAAACCAGAGTACCCGAAGAAAACCACCAACTGATCACAAGTCACTGACAAACTTTATCACATAATGTTGTATCGAGTACACCTCGCCATGAACTGGGTTTGAACTCACAACCTTAATTGTGATAGGCACTGATTGTATAGATAGTTGTAAATCCAACTACCATACGATCATGGTCACGGCGGCCCCTCTGATTTGATTGATGTTAAAATAAGAACAACAAATGAACAAAAGTTGGCAGTTGTTAAATAATATAAATTGAGTTTAACCCTGCCACATTAAAGTGCCTGTACCAAGCCTGGAAAGTGAGTGGTCATGTACATGTGTATTATTAGGGGTATTGATTGTGCCTCTGTTTTTACAATTTTTCAATTGGAATTTTTTTAATTGTACCGATAGTGCTTAAATCTCACCACTTTAATATTTTATTATTATACATTTATACAATTTGTCAGAGATAATGACATTTCTACAATAATTGACCAGACTACATAATGGTATAATCCAGTTAATTGACCAGACTACATAATGGTATAATCCAGTTAATTGACCAGACTACATAATGGTATAATCCAGTTAATTGACCAGACTACATAATGGTATAATCCAGTTAATTGTAAAGAATAAAGAATTATCATACAACAAACAATTTTCTTTACAATTTTAAGAAACCTTTTCGGTCAATTGCATGTTTATTATTTATGTATTTCATTCAATTTCATAAAATAATTGTAATAATTTATTTTCCCGACATTTTTTAAATTTAATTTTTCAGTCATGTCGAAAACTAAAAATTATGTATTGTAAGTTTTCAGAAAATCAAAGCCTAAGATATAATGGTCTAATTTAAGTTAAAACTACAATATTTTTCCTATACAATTATTCCCCTAAAGAAAGGCAGCCACTCTTAAAAGGCTTTCATTGAATAATGGCTGCCTTATAAGTGTGGGACTACTGTATTTCCATTGCAAATAAAACAAAAACCTATTGATTAAGACTTACATGTGTATAAAGATTAACAGAAGACTTACATGTGTATGAAGATTAACAGAAGACTTACATGTGTATGAAGATTAACAGAAGACTTACATGTGTATGAAGATTAACAGAAGACTTACATGTGTATGAAGATTAACAGAAGACTTACATGTGTATGAAGATTAACAGAAGAATTACATGTGTATGAAGATTAACAGATGACTTACATATGTATGAAGATTTAACAGATGACTTACATGTGTATGAAGATTAACAGATGACTTACATGTGTATGAATATTAACAGATGACTTACATGTGTATGAAGATTAACAGATGACTTACATGTGTATGAAGATTAACAGATGACTTACATGTGTATGAATATTAACAGATGACTTACATGTGTATGAAGATTAACAGATGACTTACATGTGTATGAAGATTAACAGAAGACTTACATATGTATGAAGATTAACAGAAGACTTACATGTGTATGAAGATTAATAGATGACTTACATATGTATGAAGATTAATAGATGACTTACATATGTATGAAGATTAACAGATGACTTACATGTGTATGAAGATTAACAGATGACTTACATGTGTATGAAGATTAACAGATGACTTACATATGTATTAATATTAACAGAAGACTTACATGTGTATGAAGATTAACAGATGACTTACATATGTATGAATATTAATATATGACTTACATGTGTATGAAGATTAACAGATGACATACATGTGTATGAATATTAACAGATGACTTACATATGTATGAATATTAACAGATGACTTACATGTGTATGAAGATTAATAGATGACTTACATATGTATGAAGATTAATAGATGACTTACATATGTATGAAGATTAACAGATGACTTACATGTGTATGAAGATTAACAGATGACTTACATATGTATGAAGATTAACAGAAGACTTACATGTGTATGAAGATTAACAGAAGACTTACATGTGTATGAAGATTAACAGATGACTTACATATGTATGAAGATTAACAGAAGACTTACATGTGTATGAAGATTAACAGATGACTTACATATGTATGAAGATTAACAGAAGACTTACATATGTATGAAGGTTAACAGATGACTTACATGTGTATGAAGATTAACAGATGACTTACATATGTATGAATATTAACAGAAGACTTACATGTGTATGAAGATTAACAGATGACTTACATGTGTATGAAGATTAACAGATGACTTACATGTGTATGAATATTAACAGATGACTTACATGTGTATGAAGATTAACAGAAGACTTACATGTATATGAAGATTAACAGATGACTTACATGTGTTTAAAGATTAACAGATGACTTACATGTGTATGAAGATTAACAGAAGCTCTCCCTGCATACTGTGCCATCTTATGTCTGTAATTCAGATTGTTACTCAGGAGCTGTAAACATAATAAATAGTTTGAACTAAACATACTGTGATCAAAGCTCACAATATGATACCCCACCACCTCTGTATTAATATAGCATACAATCTATTAAAATATGCTTTAATAGGTTCTCAGGAGCCTGGGGTAGATCATGGTAGATGTTAGGAAAAATGTTATCCTTTGAAAGGAAATTGTGAGAACAAATTTGACCTTAATATTATCCATTTAAAGCTAGTCTTAAAATTATAAATTGGTGCAATAACCAGTTGGACTTACAGACAGATAACATACAGACACCAACAAGTGTAAACATAGATCTATGTCTCGCCTGGATCCTGCAAATCGTGTGTGTGAAATTTTGACAGAAAATAATCTAAAACTACTGTGAAACTGGAATTAAGGTAACATATGCATAAATATGAACATGTGCCCTCTGATCAAATATGGTGAATCTAGGTTGTATGGCAATGGAGAAACTGACCTAATCGTGAAATTTTAACATAATTTAACAAAGTCAGTAAAATGCTAAAATGAGGTCATAGTCAGATGATATGCCTGGCTTACATATACCATCCATGATCAATGTGTGGAACAAGTATGGTGAACTTAGGTTGTATGGTAATAACGAAACTTACCCAATTACGAAAACTTGACGTAAATTTTACAAAATTAAACACAGGTCAGTACACATGATGATCTATAAACTCATCACATTTCTGTGGTTGTCCAAAGCCAGGACATTGATTTCCATTGCCATGTGTTTTTATTTTAAAAACAATTTTGTGTTATAAAACAGAAATAATAGAAAAAATGTAATTTACCTGACTTTTGTGTTTATCTAGTAAATCTGGATAAGAAGAATCTGACGCTATACAAACTGCTAACAATCTATGTACAATAATATCAGAATATCTGTAAAGAAACAAATATAATACAGTCAAATGAAACAAGATCATTAGGGGTCATAAGGTCAGCCTGCTGTGTGTCTGCTGATAAATAGTCCCAACACTGACGAGGTATGATAAAATACACATACTACAGAATGTGTTTGAAAGTGGTTGCTGTTCAATGCCAAGTCTCTTCTGTTTCAAAGCAAGTATAAATAAAATTTATATTCACGAACAACGTACGTATACTATGTCTATCCTTCAGTATCAAACAAGTAACAACTTTGTCAAATTAATTGGTAAAACATATAAACATGATATCCTAGAACATTCCAACACAGTTTAACAGGGACATGAACTAGTATATTTAAATCAGTAGTTGTTTATTAACAGTTGTTTTACATAAGATGGAGGAAGCAGGAGACTTTACACAGTCAGTTGGTGCATAACATCAAAATCTATATATACATCTATAATATACTGTGAAATCACTTTTATTCGTGAGGTACCAATTTTCGTGGTTTTCGTGGGTAGGCTGATCCACGAAATTAAGAATTCAACGAACAATGAAACTTGGGAAGCAGCTCGACATCTATATATTGGCAAATGCTGTCCTCGAGTGACCTTGAGTTTCTGGACCAGCTGCATAGGGTACAATTGACAATTTTAATGACGAAATAAGTACAAGCATTCCTTTTAATGGGTTATAATCCACGTGAACATGTTTGTGAATTATTTGATTTTGAATGCATGCATAAAAACCACAGAAAGGTTTAATGTGAAAAGATTTTTAACAACTTCCGGTTATAGACATCAAATTTACTTCCAAACCATACACTGACAGTGACACGCTTCTAAGTGTTGTATAAACATTTTTCTATTAAAGTATTACACCCTTACTTCAATAAACATATTTTATCACCTTTCTTTAAACAATTAATGATCAATTATCCATAAGTTAACTGTACATTTGCCCCCGAAACAGGATTAATCTTGTGACATGCCAACGAGTGAGAAAAAACTTTGTTGTTCTTTTTTTAGTTGTGATAAACAAAAATTGTAGATAAAATTGAGAGTAAATATTTGTAAGACATAAAAACGAATTTAATATATATTAAAGAAAATTGCTATTGTACGTGCTACTTTGAAATTCGATAAAAATAAATTCTGCTAAATTTAACAAATGTCGGAATTTTCTACAATTGTCAAAATGAACACTTTAATATCCACGTTCCACTTCCAATTACATAATTATACGGCTCATCTGTCTAATGTATTGAAGCTTTCTCGAAGATTTGCTACTCAATGAAACTTATATATTATGTTGAAAATATAAAATCCACAAATTTTATTTTGGGTACAAACACAAAATTCACGAATTTATGAATCCACGAACTTGTAATTTTTAACCAAACCACAAAAATTGATGCCCACGAAGAAAAATACTTTCACGGTAGTCAATGATGTGCTCATTGTAGGATAAGTTAAAATATTAGACCTAATGTACCTTCTAATAGGAGAGGTAAAGTGTGTATAGATTGGTGCTGCTAATCCATAATGGTTATATTCTGACTCTGGTAACATTCCACTACAGAAGTACACAGCCTGCATCATACATCGTGTGGCCATCATACGTAACATTGTGTTGAAGTAAGCATCCGAAGGTAGAACAGCTTCCTTTATACTATCAGCAAATGCTTTACCTTTAGAAACATCTAATTTAAAACCCTAAATAGAAAATTTATTTTCAATATTATCCTCACAGGAAATCAGTCAAGTCTGAATATGTCTATGGCTTTGAAATGTGATATGTACAACTGGATATTGCATCTGTATTTAAAGCAAAGCTAACATCTGAGATTTTCATTCTTCATGATAACTTGATATTCAATACACTAGCTGCTTTATTTAACAAGAATTGACAGATCAACAGAATATTCCCAACATAAAAAAAAATAGAGGCTACCCTGGGTTATTCATGCACTGTTTGTGTTTCAGTATGCTTGCTGTTTCTGAGATAATAATTGCCAACCACAGCTATGTTTTCAACAGAACAAAATTCAGTGAGGAATATTTGTGGTGGATTTCACTTACATCATTAGATATCTATGTTTTTTTTTATTACTATAACTGGGTCAATACCTCTGTTGGTGGACTATTGGTCCCTCATGGCATCATCTGCTCAATAGTCATTGTTTCGGCACTGGCATCATTTATTAGATATACATATCTATTATTGAAATTTACAGTTCCTAAATAATATAATTATTATTAAAAATTCTGTTTAAGCCTTTTGGTTTTCTTGTTTAAGAGAAGTAATTTTGCTAGTATCAAAACCATGAATTCAAAGGTAAACTATCATCTCTATACCTGTCAATCCACGAAAGTCAACACCAACAAAGATAATGAAACCACAGTATGTTGAAAATCCCTGACGACTTAATATGATTCTATTATGTTATTTCATAGTAAAACCAGAATAGGTCCAAAATTTTTATATAATATTATGTAGAACATTGATTGATTGGTGTTTAATGCCAACTTTAGCAGTATTTCAACTATATCGTGGCATTAGAACATATAAAAATGATTTGATGGAGATATTTAATGATCAGATGGTGCTGTAATTTTTCCTGACATTTTGCACATTTAAATAATTCCATAGTAACCAAACACGTTTTATTGATTTAACATTTTAGTGATATACCTTGGATTCAGCTGCCTTTATGAGAGGTTCAAAATTAGAGGGTGGAGGTGCAGGATGTCTTCTTAACATGGCACAGTTAGGAAATTCTCTTAATGTTTTCTCTGCTGTGGCAACATTAGCTAACAACATAAACTCTTCAACCATGGAATTTGTGTCCCTGCAAAAATAATTGGCAACATTAGCTAACAACATACTCTTCAATCATGGAATTTGTGTTCCTGTAAAAATAATTGGCAACATTAGCTAACAGCATAAACTCTTCAACCATGGAATTTGTGTCCCTGTAAAAATAATTGGCAACATTAGCTAACAACATAAACTCTTCAACCATGGAATTTGTGTCCCTGTAAAAATAATTGGCAACATTAGCTAACAACATAAACTCTTCAACCATGGAATTCGTGTCCCTGTAAAAATAATTGGCAACATTAGCTAACAGCATAAACTCTTCAACCATGGAATTTGTGTCCCTGTAAAAATAATTGGCAACATTAGCTAACAACATAAACTCTTCAACCATGGAATTCGTGTCCCTGCAAAAATAATTGGCAACATTAGCTAACAACATAAACTCTTCAACCATGGAATTCGTGTCCCTGCAAAAATAATTGGCAACATTAGCTAACAACATAAACTCTTCAACCATGGAATTTGTGTCCCTGTAAAAATAATTGGCAACATTAGCTAACAGCATAAACTCTTCAACCATGGAATTTGTGTCCCTGTAAAAATAATTGGCAACATTAGCTAACAACATAAACTCTTCAACCATGGAATTTGTGTCCCTGTAAAAATAATTGGCAACATTAGCTAACAACATAAACTCTTCAACCATGGAATTTGTGTCCCTGTAAAAATAATTGGCAACATTAGCTAACAACATAAACTCTTCAACCATGGAATTTGTGTCCCTGTAAAAATAATTGGCAACATTAGCTAACAACATAAACTCTTCAACCATGGAATTTGTGTCCCTGTAAAAATAATTGGCAACATTAGCTAACAACATAAACTCTTCAACCATGGAATTCGTGTCCCTGAAAAATAATTGGCAACATTAGCTAACAGCATAAACTCTTCAACCATGGAATTTGTGTCCCTGTAAAAATAATTGGCAACATTAGCTAACAGCATAAACTCTTCAACCATGGAATTTGTGTCCCTGTAAAAATAATTGGCAACATTAGCTAACAGCATAAACTCTTCAACCATGGAATTTGTGTCCCTGTAAAAATAATTGGCAACATTAGCTAACAGCATAAACTCTTCAACCATGGAATTCGTGTCCCTGTAAAAATAATTGGCAACATTAGCTAACAGCATAAACTCTTCAACCATGGAATTTGTGTCCCTGTAAAAATAATTGGCAACATTAGCTAACAACATAAACTCTTCAACCATGGAATTCGTGTCCCTGAAAAAATAATTGGCAACATTAGCTAACAGCATAAACTCTTCAACCATGGAATTTGTGTCCCTGTAAAAATAATTGGCAACATTAGCTAACAGCATAAACTCTTCAACCATGGAATTAGTGTCCCTGTAAAAATAATCAGCAACATTAGCTAACAACATAAACTCTTCAACAATGGAATTCGTGTCCCTGTAAAAATAATTAGCAACATTAGCTAACAACATAAACTCTTCAACCATGGAATTCGTGTCCCTGTAAAAATAATTGGCAACATTAGCTAACAGCATAAACTCTTCAACCATGGAATTTGTGTCCCTGTAAAAATAATTGGCAACATTAGCTAACAACATAAACTCTTCAACCATGGAATTTGTGTCCCTGCAAAAATAATTGGCAACATTAGCTAACAACATAAACTCTTCAACCATGGAATTTGTGTCCCTGTAAAAATATTTGGCAACATTAGCTAACAACATAAACTCTTCAACCATGGAATTCGTGTCCCTGTAAAAATAATTGGCAACATTAGCTAACAACATAAACTCTTCAACCATGGAATTCGTGCCCCTGCAAAAATAATTGGCAACATTAGCTAACAACATAAACTCTTCAACCATGGAATTTGTGTCCCTGTAAAAATAATCAGCAACATTAGCTAACAACATAAACTCTTCAACCATGGAATTTGTGTCCCTGTAAAAATAATTGGCAACATTAGCTAACAACATAAACTCTTCAACCATGGAATTCGTGTCCCTGTAAAAATAATCAGCAACATTAGCTAACAACATAAACTCTTCAACCATGGAATTTGTGTCCCTGTAAAAATAATTGGCAACATTAGCTAACAACATAAACTCTTCAACCATGGAATTTGTGTCCCTGTAAAAATAATCAGCAACATTAGCTAACAACATAAACTCTTCAACCATGGAATTCGTGTCCCTGTAAAAATAATTGGCAACATTAGCTAACAACATAAACTCTTCAACCATGGAATTTGTGTCCCTGTAAAAATAATCAGCAACATTAGCTAACAACATAAACTCTTCAACCATGAAATTTGTGTCCCTGCAAAAATAATTAGCAACATTTTATACTGATTATCAAAATCATACTGGTATACTATAAAAGTGTGATACTAAATCCAGTTAATAAATGACATCAATATTTGGTTGGGATAGCAAGTGAATAGCTTGGTATCATAAAAATACCTGTCTTAATGATCACTTTGAATTAGCAGTCACCTGTTGGTCAGCTTAAAACCCTCCAGACTGGCTTTCTGTGTTAACTCAAACAAACGGTCAGCTTAAAACCCTCCAGACTGGCTTTATGTGTTAACTCAAACAAACGGTCAGCTTAAAACCCTCCAGACTGGCTTTATGTGTTAACTCAAACAAACGGTCAGCTTAAAACCCTCCAGACTGGCTTTATGTGTTAACTCAAACAAACGGTCAGCTTAAAACCCTCCAGACTGGCTTTGTGTGTTAACTCAAACAAACGGTCAGCTTAAAACCCTCCAGACTGGCTTTGTGTGTTAACTCAAACAAACGGTCAGCTTAAAACCCTCCAGACTGGCTTTATGTGTTAACTCAAACAAACGGTCAGCTTAAAACCCTCCAGACTGGCTTTATGTGTTAACTCAAACAAACGGTCAGCTTAAAACCCTCCAGACTGGCTTTATGTGTTAACTCAAACAAACGGTCAGCTTAAAACCCTCCAGACTGGCTTTATGTGTTAACTCAAACAAACGGTCAGCTTAAAACCCTCCAGACTGGCTTTATGTGTTAACTCAAACAAACGGTCAGCTTAAAACCCTCCAGACTGGCTTTATGTGTTAACTCAAACAAACGGTCAGCTTAAAACCCTCCAGACTGGCTTTATGTGTTAACTCAAACAAACGGTCAGCTTAAAACCCTCCAGACTGGCTTTATGTGTTAACTCAAACAAACGGTCAGCTTAAAACCCTCCAGACTGGCTTTGTGTGTTAACTCAAACAAATGGTCAGCTTAAAACCCTCCAGACTGGCTTTATGTGTTAACTCAAACAAATGGTCAGCTTAAAACCCTCCAGACTGGCTTTATGTGTTAACTCAAACAAATGGTCAGCTTAAAACCCTCCAGACTGGCTTTATGTGTTAATTCAAACAAACGATCCCTTACTAACACTGTCATCATTCGAACATTAATCATTGAATACCAGTTTGAAGATATATTATGACGAGTATCATCTGCCCAGCAATCAGTGCTTCGGCACTGACATGGTTTATAAGATATATTTATAACTGATATCTATAGTTCCTACATAAGGTAATTATAATTGAAACTACGGTTCATCCCACCCCCTCCCCTCACCCCCCATGCATAGGTAACCATAGCCAATTTTGACTATCCTGTTAGGTCCTTTGATTTACTTGCTCACAAATCTTTTACCTTATTTGTCTTTCTATTCAGTTGACTTTGAACATACCTGATGAAGGTCATTCTAGAAACATACCTGATGAAGGCTATTCTAGAAACATACCTGATGAAGGCTATTCTAGAAACATACCTGATGAAGGTTATTCTAGAAACATACCTGATGAAGGTCATTCTAGAAACATACCTGATGAAGGCCATTCTAGAAACATACCTGATGAAGGCTATTCTAGAAACATACCTGATGAAGGCTATTCTAGAAACATACCTGATGAAGGCTATTCTAGAAACATACCTGATGAAGGCTATTCTAGAAACATACCTGATGAAGGCTATTCTAGAAACATACCTGATGAAGGTTATTCTAGAAACATACCTGATGAAGGTTATTCTAGAAACATACCTGATGAAGGCTATTCTAGAAACATACCTGATGAAGGCTATTCTAGAAACATACCTGATGAAGGTCATTCTAGAAACATACCTGATGAAGGTTATTCTAGAAACATACCTGATGAAGGCTATTCTAGAAACATACCTGATGAAGGCTATTCTAGAAACATACCTGATGAAGGCTATTCTAGAAACATGTCATGCATTAATTATGAAAATCTGAAAAAGTCTGTTTAAAAGATACCACTGGTTAATTATCTGCTAAACATACTAGAGAAATCTTCTCAAAATATTTACTTTAAATTTAAGATTTAAAGATAACGAGATACATTGTGTTTACTTGAAGAATTTGTTTCCTTCATGTAAGACCATCAATTTTTGTTTACAATATTACCAGAATTTGTTTAACCATAAAACCAAATATTTTTTAAGTATGTTTATAAAACATTAAAATGTTTGCTTTGTTTTCATCTCACACAACCTCTATATTTATATTTAATACCTTCTTACCTAATTTGTTTTGTTTGTACATCTATTGGATCATGTGTTTCACTATCAATGTTAAATCTAACTTCTGAAGATGCTAAAGTTAATGCTCTGAAAAATAAAGAATTCAGGTCTAAATGTTGTTTCGATCTAAAAATGTAAAATTCTGGTTATTCCAGGAGGCAAATAAATATTTAGTTTTATCCACTTCAAGAAGCAAAATACTGTTCTAACTCAAAGTGAGTGAACGAGTGAGTAATTGTTTAATGAGCAATTTTACAACTATACTGTGTCAAGAATACAAGCTTAGTTGGATTTTCATAGTGCCAGCTCTCTGAAAAAACAGTCCATGATTAGACATGTTGCTCCATTTGTACAAGTTATCCTGATTCTGAGCTAACCTGTCTTACTCCTTAATACTGCACACTTAGTGGAGAAGCAGCAAATATTCTGAATATCTTTAATTTCGTGGCTGCCAATTTTCATGGTTTTCGAAAAAGGTACTATTTTTTATACAACAACATTTTGTTTTTAATACAACATTATTTTGTGAAGTTATTCTGTACAACACCATTTTGTTTTTCTGTACAACACCATCACCATCTGTACAACATGATATGGTGAAAGATTTTCTGAACATCACTGTTTTTTTTTTGTCTATCTGTAGAAGCTGTATCATGATATGGTGAGATTTTCTGAACAACACTGTTTTTTTGTCTATCTGTAGAAGCTGTATCATGATATGTTTTTTTTGTCTATCTGTAGAAGCTGTATCATGATATGGTGAAAAGATTTTCTGAACAACACTGTTTTTTTGTCTATCTGTAGAAGCTGTATCATGATATGGTGAAAGATTTTCTGAACAACACTGTTTTTTGTCTATCTGTAGAAGCTGTATCATGATATGGTGAAAAGATTTTCTGAACAACACTGTTTTTTTGTCTATCTGTAGAAGCTGTATCATGATATGGTGAAAGATTTTCTGAACAACACTGTTTTTTTGTCTATCTGTAGAAGCTGTATCATGATATGGTGAAAAGATTTTCTGAACAACACTGTTTTTTTGTCTATCTGTAGAAGCTGTATCATGATATGGTGAAAGATTTTCTGAACAACTCTGTTTTTTTGTCTATCTGTAGAAGCTGTATCATGATATGGTGAAAAGATTTTCTGAACAACACTGTTTTTTTGTCTATCTGTAGAAGCTGTATCATGATATGGTGAAAGATTTTCTGAACAACATTGTTTTTTTGTCTATCTGTAGAAGCTGTATCATGATATGGTGAAAAGATTTTCTGAACAACACTGTTTTTTTGTCTATCTGTAGAAGCTGTATCATGATATGGTGAAAGATTTTCTGAACAACACTGCTTTTTTGTCTATCTGTAGAAGCTGTATCATGATATGTTTTTTTTGTCTATCTGTAGAAGCTGTATCATGATATGTTTTTTTTGTCTATCTGTAGAAGCTGTATCATGATATGTTTTTTTTTCTATCTGTAGAAGCTGTATCATGATATGGTGAAAAGATTTTCTGAACAACACTGTTTTTTTGTCTATCTGTAGAAGCTGTATCATGATATGGTGAAAGATTTTCTGAACAACTCTGTTTTTTTGTCTATCTGTAGAAGCTGTATCATGATATGGTGAAAAGATTTTCTGAACAACTCTGTTTTTTTGTCTATCTGTAGAAGCTGTATCATGATATGGTGAAAAGATTTTCTGAACAACACTGTTTTTTTGCCTATCTGTAAAAGCAGTATCATGATATGGTGAAAAGATTTTCTGAACAACACTGTTTTTTTGTCTATCTGTAGAAGCTGTATCATGATATGGTGAAAGATTTTCTGAACAACACTGTTTTTTTGTCTATCTGTAGAAGCTGTATCATGATATGGTGAAAAGATTTTATGAACAACACTGTTTTTTTGTCTATCTGTAGAAGCTGTATCATGATATGGTGAAAGATTTTCTGAACAACACTGCTTTTTTGTCTATCTGTAGAAGCTGTATCATGATATGTTTTTTTTGTCTATCTGTAGAAGCTGTATCATGATATGTTTTTTTTGTCTATCTGTAGAAGCTGTATCATGATATGGTGAAAAGATTTTCTGAACAACACTGTTTTTTTGTCTATCTGTAGAAGCTGTATCATGATATGGTGAAAGATTTTCTGAACAACTCTGTTTTTTTGTCTATCTGTAGAAGCTGTATCATGATATGGTGAAAAGATTTTCTGAACAACACTGTTTTTTTGTCTATCTGTAGAAGCTGTATCATGATATGGTGAAAAGATTTTCTGAACAACACTGTTTTTTTGCCTATCTGTAAAAGCAGTATCATGATATGGTGAAAAGATTTTCTGAACAACACTGTTTTTTTGTCTATCTGTAGAAGCTGTATCATGATATGGTGAAAGATTTTCTGAACAACACTGTTTTTTTGTCTATCTGTAGAAGCTGTATCATGATATGGTGAAAAGATTTTCTGAACAACACTGTTTTTTTGTCTATCTGTAGAAGCTGTATCATGATATGGTGAAAGATTTTCTGAACAACACTGTTTTTTTGTCTATCTGTAGAAGCTGTATCATGATATGGTGAAAAGATTTTCTGAACAACATTGTTTTTTTGTCTATCTGTAGAAGCTGTATCATGATATGGTGAAAGATTTTCTGAACAACACTGTTTTTTTGTCTATCTGTAGAAGCTGTATCATGATATGGTGAAAAGATTTTCTGAACAACACTGCTTTTTTGTCTATCTGTAGAAGCTGTATCATGATATGTTTTTTTTGTCTATCTGTAGAAGCTGTATCATGATATGTTTTTTTTGTCTATCTGTAGAAGCTGTATCATGATATGTTTTTTTTGTCTATCTGTAGAAGCTGTATCATGATATGGTGAAAGATTTTCTGAACAACACTGTTTTTTGTCTATCTGTAGAAGCTGTATCATGATATGGTGAAAAGATTTTCTGAACAACACTGTTTTTTTGTCTATCTGTAGAAGCTGTATCATGATATGTTTTTTTGTCTATCTGTAGAAGCTGTATCATGATATGGTGAAAAGATTTTCTGAACAACACTGCTTTTTTGTCTATCTGTAGAAGCTGTATCATGATATGTTTTTTTGTCTATCTGTAGAAGCTGTATCATGATATGGTGAAAAGATTTTCTGAACAACACTGTTTTTTTGTCTATCTGTAGAAGCTGTATCATGATATGTTTTTTTGTCTATCTGTAGAAGCTGTATCATGATATGGTGAAAAGATTTTCTGAACAACACTGTTTTTTTGTCTATCTGTAGAAGCTGTATCATGATATGTTTTTTTGTCTATCTGTAGAAGCTGTATCATGATATGGTGAAAAGATTTTCTGAACAACACTGTTTTTTTGTCTATCTGTAGAAGCTGTATCATGATATGGTGAACAGATTTTCTGAACAACACTGTTTTTTTGTCTATCTGTAGAAGCTGTATCATGATATGGTGAAAAGATTTTATGAACAACACTGTTTTTTTGTCTATCTGTAGAAGCTGTATCATGATATGGTGAAAGATTTTCTGAACAACACTGCTTTTTTGTCTATCTGTAGAAGCTGTATCATGATATGTTTTTTTTGTCTATCTGTAGAAGCTGTATCATGATATGTTTTTTTTGTCTATCTGTAGAAGCTGTATCATGATATGGTGAAAAGATTTTCTGAACAACACTGTTTTTTTGTCTATCTGTAGAAGCTGTATCATGATATGGTGAAAGATTTTCTGAACAACTCTGTTTTTTTGTCTATCTGTAGAAGCTGTATCATGATATGGTGAAAAGATTTTCTGAACAACACTGTTTTTTTGTCTATCTGTAGAAGCTGTATCATGATATGGTGAAAAGATTTTCTGAACAACACTGTTTTTTTGCCTATCTGTAAAAGCAGTATCATGATATGGTGAAAAGATTTTCTGAACAACACTGTTTTTTTGTCTATCTGTAGAAGCTGTATCATGATATGGTGAAAGATTTTCTGAACAACACTGTTTTTTTGTCTATCTGTAGAAGCTGTATCATGATATGGTGAAAAGATTTTCTGAACAACACTGTTTTTTTGTCTATCTGTAGAAGCTGTATCATGATATGGTGAAAGATTTTCTGAACAACACTGTTTTTTTGTCTATCTGTAGAAGCTGTATCATGATATGGTGAAAAGATTTTCTGAACAACATTGTTTTTTTGTCTATCTGTAGAAGCTGTATCATGATATGGTGAAAGATTTTCTGAACAACACTGTTTTTTTGTCTATCTGTAGAAGCTGTATCATGATATGGTGAAAAGATTTTCTGAACAACACTGCTTTTTTGTCTATCTGTAGAAGCTGTATCATGATATGTTTTTTTTGTCTATCTGTAGAAGCTGTATCATGATATGTTTTTTTTGTCTATCTGTAGAAGCTGTATCATGATATGTTTTTTTTGTCTATCTGTAGAAGCTGTATCATGATATGGTGAAAGATTTTCTGAACAACACTGTTTTTTGTCTATCTGTAGAAGCTGTATCATGATATGGTGAAAAGATTTTCTGAACAACACTGTTTTTTTGTCTATCTGTAGAAGCTGTATCATGATATGTTTTTTTGTCTATCTGTAGAAGCTGTATCATGATATGGTGAAAAGATTTTCTGAACAACACTGCTTTTTTGTCTATCTGTAGAAGCTGTATCATGATATGTTTTTTTGTCTATCTGTAGAAGCTGTATCATGATATGGTGAAAAGATTTTCTGAACAACACTGTTTTTTTGTCTATCTGTAGAAGCTGTATCATGATATGTTTTTTTGTCTATCTGTAGAAGCTGTATCATGATATGGTGAAAAGATTTTCTGAACAACACTGTTTTTTTGTCTATCTGTAGAAGCTGTATCATGATATGTTTTTTTGTCTATCTGTAGAAGCTGTATCATGATATGGTGAAAAGATTTTCTGAACAACACTGTTTTTTTGTCTATCTGTAGAAGCTGTATCATGATATGGTGAACAGATTTTCTGAACAACACTGTTTTTTTGTCTATCTGTAGAAGCTGTATCATGATATGGTGAAAGATTTTCTGAACAACACTGTTTTTTGTCTATCTGTAGAAGCTGTATCATGATATGTTTTTTTGTCTATCTGTAGAAGCTGTATCATGATATGTTTTTTTGTCTATCTGTAGAAGCTGTATCATGATATGTTTTTTTGTCTATCTGTAGAAGCTGTATCATGATATGTTTGTTTGTCTATCTGTAGAAGCTGTATCATGATATGTTTTTTTGTCTATCTGTAGAAGCTGTATCATGATATGTTTTTTGTCTATCTTTAGAAGCTGTATCATGATATGTTTTTGTCTATCTGTAGAAGCTGTATCATGATATGTTTTTTTGTCTATCTGTAGAAGCTGTATCATGATATGTTTTTTTGTCTATCTGTAGAAGCTGTATCATGATATGTTTTTTTGTCTATCTGTAGAAGCTGTATCATGATATGTTTGTTTGTCTATCTGTAGAAGCTGTATCATGATATGTTTTTTTGTCTATCTGTAGAAGCTGTATCATGATATGTTTTTTTGTCTATCTGTAGAAGCTGTATCATGATATGTTTTTGTCTATCTGTAGAAGCTGTATCATGATATGTTTTTTTGTCTATCTGTAGAAGCTGTATCATGATATGTTTTTTTGTCTATATGTAGAAGCTGTATCATGATATGTTTGTTTGTCTATCTGTAGAAGCTGTATCATGATATGTTTGTTTGTCTATCTGTAGAAGCTGTATCATGATATGTTTGTTTGTCTATCTGTAGAAGCTGTATCATGATATGTTTTTTTTTGTCTATCTGTAGAAGCTGTATCATGATATGTTTTTTTGTCTATCTGTAGAAGCTGTATCATGATATGTTTTTTTGTCTATATGTAGAAGCTGTATCATGATATGTTTTTTTGTCTATCTGTAGAAGCTGTATCATGATATGTTTGTTTGTCTATCTGTAGAAGCTGTATCATGATATGTTTTTTTTTGTCTATCTGTAGAAGCTGTATCATGATATGTTTTTTTTTGTCTATCTGTAGAAGCTGTATCATGATATGTTTTTTTTTGTCTATCTGTAGAAGCTGTATCATGATATGTTTTTTTGTCTATCTGTAGAAGCTGTATCATGATATGTTTTTTTGTCTATCTGTAGAAGCTGTATCATGATATGCAGTAAATATCTTACCCATTATCAATTCTTCTCTGTTTTAATATTTTGGCTAATTTATTTAACCATCGTAGACTTTTAGTCGTGTTGTCAGTCATATTAGGATCATCTATCCTCAACTGAGCCTCAGCATATGTTAGCGATGCCTTAAATAAACAAACACAAGTTTACAAATAATATGGACAAATAAACAAACACAAGTTTACAAATAAAACAAACAATCTTGGTAATCATAGATATCAAGTAGTTTAGCATTGTGTTAGTGACATGTTTGAGTTAAGACAGGTTTATCATTGTGTTAATGACATGTTTGAGTTAAGACAGGTTTATCATTGTGTTAATGACATGTTTGAGTTAAGACAGGTTTATCATTGTGTTAATGACATGTTTGAGTTAAGACAGGTTTATCATTGAGTTAATGACATGTTTGAGTTAAGACAGGTTTATCATTGTGTTAATGACATGTTTGAGTTAAGACAGGTTTATCATTGTGTTAATGACATGTTTGAGCTAAGACAGGTTTATCATTGTGTTAATGACATGTTTGAGTTAAGACAGGTTTTTCATTGTGTTAATGACATGTTTGAGTTAAGACAGGTTTATCATTGAGTTAATGACATGTTTGAGTTAAGACAGGTTTATCATTGTGTTAATGACATGTTTGAGTTAAGACAGGTTTTTCATTGTGTTAATGACATGTTTGAGTTAAGACAGGTTTTTCATTGTGTTAATGACATGTTTGAGTTAAGACAGGTTTATCATTGTGTTAATGACATGTTTGAGTTAAGACAGGTTTATCATTGTGTTAATGACATGTTTGAGTTAAGACAGGTTTATCATTGTGTTAGTGACATGTTTGAGTTAAGACAGGTTTATCATTGTGTTAATGACATGTTTGAGCTAAGACAGGTTTATCATTGTGTTAGTGACATGTTTGAGTTAAGACAGGTTTATCATTGAGTTAATGACATGTTTGAGTTAAAACAGGTTTATCATTGTGTTAGTGACATGTTTGAGCTAAGACAGGTTTATCATTGTGTTAATGACATGTTTGAGTTAAGACAGGTTTATCATTGTGTTAATGACATGTTTGAGTTAAGACAGGTTTTTCATTGTGCTAATGACATGTTTGAGTTAAGACAGGTTTATCATTGAGTTAATGACATGTTTCAGTTAAGACAGGTTTATCATTGTGTTAATGACATGTTTGAGTTAAGACAGGTTTATCATTGTGTTAATGACATGCTTGAGATAAAACAGGTTTATCATTGTGTTAGTGACATGTTTGAGTTAAGACAGGTTTATCATTGAGTTAATGACATGTTTGAGTTAAGACAGGTTTATCATTGTGTTAGTGACATGTTTCAGTTAAGACAGGTTTATCATTGTGTTAATGACATGTTTGAGTTAAGACAGGTTTATCATTGAGTTAATGACATGTTTGAGCTAAGACAGGTTTATCATTGTGTTAATGACATGTTTGAGTTAAGACAGGTTTATCATTGTGTTAATGACATGTTTGAGTTAAGACAGGTTTTTCATTGTGTTAATGACATGTTTGAGTTAAGACAGGTTTATCATTCTGTTAATGACATGTTTGAGCTAAGACAGGTTTATCATTGTGTTAATGACATGTTTGAGTTAAGACAGGTTTATCATTGTGTTAATGACATGTTTGAGTTAAGACAGGTTTATCATTGTGTTAATGACATGTTTGAGTTAAGACAGGTTTATCATTGTGTTAATGACATGTTTGAGTTAAGACAGGTTTATCATTGTGTTAATGACATGTTTGAGTTAAGACAGGTTTATCATTGTGTTAATGACATGTTTCAGTTAAGACAGGTTTATCATTGTGTTAATGACATGTTTCAGTTAAGACAGGTTTATCATTGTGTTAATGACATGTTTGAGTTAAGACAGGTTTATCATTGTGTTAATGACATGTTTGAGTTAAGACAGGTTTATCATTGTGTTAATGACATGTTTGAGTTAAGACAGGTTTATCATTGTGTTAATGACATGTTTCAGTTAAGACAGGTTTATCATTGTGTTAATGACATGTTTCAGTTAAGACAGGTTTATCATTGTGTTAATGACATGTTTGAGTTAAGACAGGTTTATCATTGTGTTAATGACATGTTTGAGTTAAGACAGGTTTATCATTGTGTTAATGACATGTTTGAGTTAAGACAGGTTTAGCATTGTGTTAATGACATGTTTGAGTTAAGACAGGTTTATCCATTCTGTAGGGGTCATCGTGATCTTGATCATATGGTAGTTGGATTTACAACTATCTCTGCAATCAGTGCTCATCACCACTAAAGTTGTGAGTTGGAATCCCACACATGGGATGAACAGCTTAGTGTTTTGTAGCCACTATGATGCACCTACAGTACTCTGTTTCGAAATATACAAAAGAAGTCTTTATCGTCCAGGGAGCTTCTTGTGGCAATCTCCAAACAGGTAATCCATTATGGTCAATAGCTTTCCGCATTGCAACCTGACAATCACACCCCTCCCCCTCCTTCCCAAACAGAGAAGACACCACCTATCTGCTATCTTGGGACGAGCTGGGCAACTCTGTGGGCCGAATCCTGGGAACCATAACCAGTACCCAGAGGACCAGCAAAACATCCAGGTTTAACACCTAAACCTCAAGTTCATCTGACTTACACAGCTTTTGAGAAAGGAAGGAAGAAAGTAAGAAATAATATAAGAAACAGAATTAAATCAATAAATCTCCAAACTTTGTTTGGGAGACTTAATTATATGTAGTTAAAAACCTAGCAGAATGATAACAGACTTACCTTAGACAAAATTATACTCTTGGTAAAATCTGTCTTCACTATTTCTGCTTGTTTTGTCATCTCCCATAACACAGAAAAGGCAAATCTACAACATATTTGTGGTTTTTTAAATGTCTTATATTCTTCCATCTACAGGAAGCATAAACAGTTCTCAATGTGATAAACAAAAATATCATAGAAAACAGAGTTACCTTCTTTTTAAATAACATCAAGAAAAAAAAATAACTGTGATATTCAAATATTTTGAAATCCATTTGTTCCATATTGAAATGTCACTACATAGACTGAAGTCACAACTAATAGCAAAAGAATAGAAAAATCACAAAGACTTTACATGAAGTTAAAATGTTTAAAATCATAGATATCTTCTGCTTGTGTTTGAAACTGAATGTAGTTTACCCTCATTCATCTGTGTTAAACTCAGAAAAGATGTTGTTTCCCATATTTGTGGAAGATCTTCAATTTTCCCTCATACAAGAAAATCTAATATATTTCCAATAAATGTTGTTTCCTCCTTTAAATCATCAAATGAAAGACTTTTTAATGTTGATTTCTTCAATTACAGTATCAATGGTTGATATTTGTACAACATATTTAATTAAAACATACCTTTCCACATTTGACCTCAAAGAACACAAGTTAGAACTCAACAATTCAGGAACCATATCTATTCTCTGTAATGTTCAAGATTAAATATTAACACATATTTTTGTCATCACTAATCACAATCATGGATATGAATCAACACTGGTAAAAGCGCTCAGGTGATCCCGTTTAGACCCCGCCTATTTAAATGACATAACATTGTTCTAAGCTCCACCCATCAGCATAGTAATGACTCCAACAATAGTACTATGTGAGTGCATAGTACAATGATGCTATTTATTCTTTGTAAAATTATGTTTCGATAATATCATGTCAATTATAATGAAAGTTTCTTACATGAAGAGCAATAATATACAATCATCCAGAAATGTGAATATTACAAATAAAATTTAAAACTTTTACAATATAATTCATAACTCTTTAAATTAGAATCAAAAATATAATATGTTTCATAAACAGAAAATTAAATTACCTAAGCCATTTAAAAAACACTTACATTATCAACTAAATATACTGTTGTTCCTCTCATAGCTGCTTCTTTGTCTAAGGCAGTCCCTGGTCTGATGAAGTGAGATACATCAGCAATATGTACACCAACCTATTATATCATACATTATAATTAAATATTGTGGTTTCTCAAGGTAATTCTAGCATGGCGCAGCACAATGCATTCCATTTCTGCCTTAACTACAGAAATATCTATGTTCTTGTCCAATAATTGAAATTAAAATATTATTTCACATTAAAAGTACATTTGTACTTCTATTATTATAATAGCAGAAACTGGAATCAATATAAATAGTATCAACATTGATTATATCTGACTATTGATATAAAAATGCCTTCAATCTTCATTTATGTTGCCCTTGAATTCATAAAATGATGCATAAGTGCCCTATATTTGCACAAATACCATGTCTACTGACTTTCCGGGGCAAACACAATAAAATGTATTATATTGATTTCCAGCAAATTAAAATTAGATATTATACGGATGCATACATTTCCAAGTAAAAGAATCTTTTAGAGAATAAGACACACTGTAGATATAGATCTACTGTAAGTCTAAATAGGGTTAATTTGAATAACTGTCATTTTTTAAAATCACATAAAGATATACTATACAGTATGCATGGTGAGTATTATGCACATGTTACTCTTTTTACAAACCGATGTCTTGATGAAAACAAAAAAAAATTTAAATATTGAAAGTCTATTCATAGAAACGACAAAAGGGGACAAAAGAGGAGTCCTGAAATTGTAAGAATTGTTAATGTTATGGTGTTTGACACCACTTTCAACAATATTTCAGTTATATCGTGGCAATCAGTTTTATTGGTGGAGGAAACCGGAGTACCCGGAGTAAACCACAAAAATGTCGTAAGCCACTGACAAACTTTATCACATAACGTTGTATCGAATACACCTCTCTATCACCGAGATTCACACTCACAACTATAGTGGTGACAGGCACTGATTGCACAGGTTGTTGTAAATCCAACTACCATACGATCAAGACAGCCCTCTTGAAAATGTAAGGAGTGTAAATAGCTTACCTCTAGATTACCATTATCAAGTTCTCTACAATGTAGAGCATCATCTATATCTGTACATCCTGGGGGGTCTACACTACATACATCTATGTGCCGCAGGTCTCTTCTCTTTTTCCTGTCCTATTTAAAGAATTTAATACATTTGTTTTATATTATATCCATTCCATCAAAAATCTAATCATGTGCACAACTTTAGATTACATAAATATATGTGTACATTCGAATATTTTTCCGTAAAATTCTAAATTCAATTAATAAAAATAATTTCAACACAGTGACAATCATTGGTAAAAGTAACCTAGCACTTAATGACACTGTCATTAGTTGCAGCAATTGTCAATACATGTACATGAAGCCTTGGATAGTAATCACATCCCCCCCCCCCTCACCCTCAATATTTGTTTTAATTTAAATGTTAATGGATAAACAGATGTATTTAGATAGACACAAACCTCCTCTGTGATGGTCCATGGCATCTTAGGTAGAAAGCTAAGAACTGCCTCTGAGAATTTACTATGAGGTACATCATGTTCTAATAATAAGACTTCATTCTCTGTCTCCTTATCTCCTATTGTACCCAATTTTCTCACAAAATGACCCTACAATAAATTTTCAAAATACACTAAAATAAATCATATATAACAGCAGTTGCCAATGGTAACCAAGTATTTATGAAAATTCGTACACTTTTTTTTAAAACATATTTTATTGTCAAACTATAGATATAAACTGTTGTCATGGTGGCAGATAGGGGAGCCCTCTTGATGAGGAGGGAAATAAAGCAGAAAGCTGACAGAGGACCATAGTGGGTAGCATGTCTGGAGAGTGTCATACTACCTGCACGTTAAAGACCTCTTTTGTAGATTTAGAGAAAGAATTGTAGCTACTACAAAAGTCAACCTGATTACATCTCTCACTTGCTCACTTTCCCAGTATGTTACAGTTTGGGAGATCTGAAGAAACCCCATTAGTGTCATATGAGAGAGATCCTATCCTATGTCATGACCTTTACTGTCGATCGAATCAAAACAGCACTTAGGCGACTATGAAAGCATTCTAATCTAAAATTAATCTGCTTTGTTTGCTATGAGCTATCCGATTGGTCAAAAAGGTCACACCAAAAATTTATCATATCATTAAAAATTCATAACATAGGGTTATTCGCATGTGACCCCTAATGTGGTTTCCCACGCCACCACATATTAGTAAATAGGAGTAACAGAGATATATGTTTGCTACAAAACACAACATTTTTCGTCCCTTCTTAACTGTCCATAATTTTCCAGTGGCAGTCAAAAGAAGGTGCCTCAATTGTCTTATTCCTCTCTAATATATCTATAGTTTTTTTTATATTGCTAAACTTGTTCTCACTCTAAATATGTATGAAATTTTGACACTGGACATCAAGTAAAGGTGCGTTTACACTGCCAAATTTTTCCTTCAAATTCGCTTCAAACTATATCTGTGCACCTGTTACAAACACGTAGTTGACCGTGTATACGTCATCAAACATGTTTAATTGGCCCACCAAATATTGCAGGGGAGTTGGATAGGTGTCTTGTCAACTTTGTGTTAGAAGCAGGTAGACAGATAAAACGAATTTGAAGGAAAAATTAGATCTTGTAAATGCACCGTAACAGACAATCAATCAATATAGATACAAGAGATAATACAAAACATTGTCCAACAAAATGACCAGTTTAATCACAATTATAATACTAAATAGTTGTAACATACCTGAGGATATCTAGAATTTCTTGGCCAGTTGTCTATAGCTACAATAATTCGTTGACTGGCCAGATCTTGTGCCTGCCTTGTCTCTATTCTTATTCTAGGTATTCTTCTCTCAGCTGGGGTAAAAATATGTCTGGTACTCTGCAATCATGTGTGAATATTTTACTCCAATTATCAAACTAGCGTTAGGGTTATATGGTTTAGCTTGATTTGGTTTATGGTGCTTAACGCCACTTTCAACAATATTTCAGTTATATCATAGCGGTCAGTTTTATTGATGGAGGAAACTGGAGTACCCAGAGAAACCCACCGACCTGACGCAAGTCACTGACAAACTTTATCACATAAGTTGTATCGAGTAAACCTCATCATGAACAAGTTCGAACTCACAGCTTTAGTGATAGGCACTGATTGCATAGGTAGTTGTAAATCCAACTACCAAAAGAGCAATGACTCGGAATCAGGATAATGTCCGAGTGGAGCAATATGTCTACCTGTGGACTGTTGTTTCAATGAACTAGCACTATACATATTGAACTCAGCATGTTCTAGTACAAAGTGGACATCACCATCATCATCTCATCAAAATGTAACCTGTTCTCACCATGATATGGCTGGAAAATTGTGCACTTGGCATTAAACAACAATCACACACACAAACAAAATCCTAAGGCAATAGTATCTTTCATATTCAGTATAGTTCTGTCAATTAGAAAATTTGAGTGTTATTATGGAAACAATTAAGTACATATGATATCAGTTTCAGAACAAACCCAAAACAATGTTTTTCATATAAATCGTCCAACGTGTGATTGATATGTAAATTCAACTGCTGTATATGATGTCGCCCCACATAGACCTCACTGTATCAAGACAACTAACTGTTGCTTAGACTAACCTCTTTTAATGCTGATGGCTGTAGTATACCACAATATTGTCTCCAATTCCTCTTTATTATACCAACAACCCTACCTGTTGGCTGTCTCAACTCCTTAGGAACTTTATTTTTCTTTATCTGATTCTCCTAAAATGTTATTTGTAGAATAATTATTAAATATCTACAAACATATCATACATCTTTATTGGATTAGAGGTGTATAATATCTACATATAATCTGGGTAATCCTAGTCAAGTACTAATGTGGTTTAGAATTTATCAATGATAATGTATTCATTTTCTCACTAAAAAGATAAGCCAGTTCCTATTTTTAGGGGTGGAAGACATTTTTGTTCTTGGCTTGTACCCCCCCCCCCCCCCCACAAAGAGAACGATTGAATTCTTACCCGTGGGTGTCGGAGAATACCCTATCTTGTCCTACCCCAGTGTTAGATTCTATATTATTGCATTTAAAAGATATAGCTTCTGTTAAAATTAAATTATGAAAATAAATTATGAAAATAACACAATCTCCAAAAAATTCATTGAGCAAGATATAATTTATGTGGCTTACAGTGACAATAACTTGGACAGTTTCTCAACCCAGTAGCAATGGGATTGATTGTCTTGATTTTCAAAATGTATAATATATTGATACTGTACAGATCAAGGAAAGATTTTTTTAAATGATGCATTTTTCACCCATAAAACCCTTACTACCCAGGAAGTCATATACTATAATTTTATCAAATTTAAAATTACTGCTATTTAACAATCAAATATTAAAATACTGAAGTGAACACCTTCATGTCTTTATTGCTTGTGCATCCAAATTATGCTGATTGAATGTTGTTGGTTTAATTATATTTGTTTTTATTCTGAGGTTTATACAATTGTACCTCTAATTCCATATTGTCTTCATCTGCCTTTTCTTCTGTTTCCTCTAACACCATTGATGAAGGACAACTCCATTCCTCCTCAGGGAGGAGTTCAATGGCTACTATGTCACTTTGAACAGCTCTGTTTAAGTTAAGATGACCTTGTATGAATATCTACAATAAAAGCAGATAGTTCACAATTCTAAATGAATCTTATTATTCCCCTAAAAATATCTTTTTTTTTCAACTAAAACAAAGAAAATCTGAAAAACAGTAAATATGTCATATAACTTCTATTCATAAAAGGGACGTTTACATTTTACAATTTTTGTCATAGATGTGCATGGGGATAAAGCATATTTAAATTATCATAGAGTAACTGCCACGATATACAGGTAACTGAAATATTGTTGAAACTGGCATGAAATACCATAACCTTAACCCTATTACAGAGTAAATTTTAAGTTTGTCAATGTACAACATGTAAGATTCCAAACAAAAACGTACATATCAAAGTAATGTCAGAAGCAAAAACTAATATTTTGACTTTATTGGTTGCATGTCCTGTCTGTTCAATCTTTTCTACTTATTTTCATCGAGGGGTGTTTTATCTTATTTTTAAAGTTTGATTTTGGTTTCATTGAGGTTTTGTTTAGTTCTTATTTCTGTAGTAAGTTTTATCTTATTTTTAAAGTTTGATTTTGGTTTCATTGAGGTTTTGTTTAGTTCTTATTTCTGTAGTAAGTTTTATCTTATTTTTAAAGTTTGATTTTGGTTTCATTGAGGTTTTGTTTAGTTCTTATTTCTGTAGTAAGTTTTATCTTATTTTTAAAGTTTGATTTTGGTTTCATTGAGGTTTTGTTTAGTTCTTATTTCTGTAGTAAGTTTTATCTTATTTTTAAAGTTTGATTTTGGTTTCATTGAGGTTTTGTTTAGTTCTTATTTCTGTAGTAAGTTTTATCTTATTTTTAAAGTTTGATTTTGGTTTCATTGAGGTTTTGTTTAGTTCTTATTTCTGTAGTAAGTTTTATCTTATTTTTAAAGTTTGATTTTGGTTTCATTGAGGTTTTGTTTAGTTCTTATTTCTGTAGTAAGTTTTATCTTATTTTTAAAGTTTGATTTTGGTTTCATTGAGGTTTTGTTTAGTTCTTATTTCTGTAGTAAGTTTTATCTTATTTTTAAAGTTTGATTTTGGTTTCATTGAGGTTTTGTTTAGTTCTTATTTCTGTAGTAAGTTTTATCTTATTTTTAAAGTTTGATTTTGGTTTCATTGAGGTTTTGTTTAGTTCTTATTTCTGTAGTAAGTTTTATCTTATTTTTAAAGTTTGATTTTGGTTTCATTGAGGTTTTGTTTAGTTCTTATTTCTGTAGTAAGTTTTATCTTATTTTTAAAGTTTGATTTTGGTTTCATTGAGGTTTTGTTTAGTTCTTATTTCTGTAGTAAGTTTTATCTTATTTTTAAAGTTTGATTTTGGTTTCATTGAGGTTTTGTTTAGTTCTTATTTCTGTAGTAAGTTTTATCTTATTTTTAAAGTTTGATTTTGGTTTCATTGAGGTTTTGTTTAGTTCTTATTTCTGTAGTAAGTTTTATCTTATTTTTAAAGTTTGATTTTGGTTTCATTGAGGTTTTGTTTAGTTCTTATTTCTGTAGTAAGTTTTATCTTATTTTTAAAGTTTGATTTTGGTTTCATTGAGGTTTTGTTTAGTTCTTATTTCTGTAGTAAGTTTTATCTTATTTTTAAAGCTTGATTTTGGTTTCATTGAGGTTTTGTTTAGTTCTTATTTCTGTAGTAAGTTTTATCTTATTTTTAAAGTTTGATTTTGGTTTCATTGAGGTTTTGTTTAGTTCTTATTTCTGTAGTAAGTTTTATCTTATTTTTAAAGTTTGATTTTGGTTTCATTGAGGTTTTGTTTAGTTCTTATTTCTGTAGTAAGTTTTATCTTATTTTTAAAGTTTGATTTTGGTTTCATTGAGGTTTTGTTTAGTTCTTATTTCTGTAGTAAGTTTTATCTTATTTTTAAAGTTTGATTTTGGTTTCATTGAGGTTTTGTTTAGTTCTTATTTCTGTAGTAAGTTTTATCTTATTTTTAAAGTTTGATTTTGGTTTCATTGAGGTTTTGTTTAGTTCTTATTTCTGTAGTAAGTTTTATCTTATTTTTAAAGTTTGATTTTGGTTTCATTGAGGTTTTGTTTAGTTCTTATTTCTGTAGTAAGTTTTATCTTATTTTTAAAGTTTGATTTTGGTTTCATTGAGGTTTTGTTTAGTTCTTATTTCTGTAGTAAGTTTTATCTTATTTTTAAAGCTTGATTTTGGTTTCATTGAGGTTTTGTTTAGTTCTTATTTCTGTAGTAAGTTTTATCTTATTTTTAAAGTTTGATTTTGGTTTCATTGAGGTTTTGTTTAGTTCTTATTTCTGTAGTAAGTTTTATGTTTCATTTTATAATAATATTTCTGATTTTCATTTGTGCTATCTTAAGCTTAAACTTCTGTGGTGTTAAATTTGACTTTGTTTTCATTTTTCTTTTTTTTATTTGTGACTTTGTTTTCATTTTTCTTTTTTTCATTTGTGTTATCATTAGTTTTTACTTCTGTGGTGTTCAATTTGACTTTGTTTTCATTTTTCTGTTTTTATTTGTGTTATCATTAGTTTTTACTTCTGTGGTGTTAAATTTGACTTTGTTTTCATTTTTCTGTTTTTATTTGTGTTATCATTAGTTTTTACTTCTGTGGTGTTAAATTTGACTTTGTTTTCATTTTTCTGTTTTTATTTGTGTTTACATTAGTTTTTACTTTTGTGGTGTTCAATTTGACTTTGTTTTCATTTTTCTGTTTTTATTTGTGTTATCATTAGTTTTTACTTCTGTGGTGTTAAATTTGACTTTGTTTTCATTTTTCTGTTTTTATTTGTGTTTACATTAGTTTTTACTTCTGTGGTGTTCAATTTGACTTTGTTTTCATTTTTCTGTTTTTATTTGTGTTTACATTAGTTTTTACTTCTGTGGTGTTCAATTTGACTTTGTTTTCATTTTTCTGTTTTTATTTGTGTTTACATTAGTTTTTACTTCTGTGGTGTTAAATTTGACTTTGTTTTCATTTTTCTGTTTTTATTTGTGTTATCATTAGTTTTTACTTCTGTGGTGTTAAATTTGACTTTGTTTTCATTTTTCTGTTTTTATTTGTGTTATCATTAGTTTTTACTTCTGTGGTGTTAAATTTGACTTTGTTTTCATTTTTCTGTTTTTATTTGTGTTTACATTAGTTTTTACTTCTGTGGTGTTAAATTTGACTTTGTTTTCATTTTTCTGTTTTTATTTGTGTTATCATTAGTTTTTACTTCTGTGGTGTTCAATTTGACTTTGTTTTCTTTTGTGTTATCAATAGGTTTGTCTTTTTTGCTTTTCATTTGGTTTAATCTATTGTGTTTACTTTTGTGTTCTCACTGGCTTTAAGCTGGTTTTTCATTTGATAAAAGCTACATTTCACATAATATTTCCCACACATGTGTTCGTTGCCATAATATTTTGTGTTTTTTTTATTTATGTTACATTGCTAGATTATTTTCCTTTGGTGTTATTAATACTACTTGCTGGATTTTAGTTTTCTATTTTTGTCATACCATTCTATCTTGATCGTGAACACTGACGTTAGCTTCTAAATAGTTTTCTCTACTGGCCATAAAACTTCCCTGTAAATATTTCCCTGTCTTTATTCCCCTTTGTATATTGGACAAAGAAAGATGTTCAGGGAACATTATCTTATCTGCTATCCTCTACAAAAAACAAGGAAAATGTTTATTTTAAAATATTAAATCATACTGCAGAAACAAAATTTAAAAAAATGCCAGCATCTCCCATTTTCATAAAAATTCAATTTTTCAAAATGTTTCTTGTACATAAAGCAAAGTTTTTAATATAAAAATAATATTATTCAAAGCACTTAAACATACTATGAATGAATATTTGTTCCTTTGGATAATTCATTATCAACAAAATTATAGTACCGGGTATTTCTTCTTTGAGAAACAAATATCCTATACTGTTTATTCCATCAGGAATAAATATTGTAATATTTGTTACGTTGGAGTAAATATTATGAACTATTTGTTCCAGTCAGGGAAACAATTGCTATGTCTAAAATTCCATCTTATCACAATACATGTACTTACCATCTGTGAGCCTGAACTGGAGAGACGGTCTACTAATGATTGATTTTCTTCTAAATTCCTCACATATTCCTGAACTGCAAAAGAAAACTCTTTCTAACACAGTAATTGACAAACTTTATCACATACTGTTGTGTAGATTAAAACTCATGGCAGACAGAGATCAAATTCACAACTTGTTGATAGGCACTGATAGATATATATAGATTCTCCTTCAGTTGCCCGTGGGTTACAATATTTCTCCACTCAAGAGAGTTAAATTACAAATTTTAACCACTCGCCTAACGGCTTGTGGTTAAAATTTTTAATTTAACTCTCTTGTGTGGAGAAATATCGTAACCCACATGTGCAACTGAAGGAGAATTTGTTTCTCCCATTATTTAACACAAACTTTATTTCAAAATCCTTCAAAATTACCGATTTGACAACATGTGGGGAAAGGCACGAGACATTTTAATCCTGTAGAGGATTACAGATTTTTCCACCACTGGTTCAGCAGGGTTAAAACGCCGTAATAATGGGAGAAATGTATTTCTAACAGTTATATGATCATCTCCAGGGAAGCCTCACATTTTAATGATAATAAATATTTTTTCAGTAACTCACATCAACCACATGATCTAAAATTATATATTTTATAGAGTATAAGATAAATCATTAATGGAATGTTATTTTTATGCTGCTCTCAACAACGTTGGGCTTTGTTTATCATGATATACTTGCGGATCGGAGGATGCCAGAGTTCCTAGAGAATATTTTCTCTACCCCACTTTCAACAACTGTTCAGTTACATACATCAAGAGTAAACAAGGGTGCCAGATCAAAGAGAAAAACTAATGAAAGTTTTTTACTTAACGTGTAACATATTGATTGCTTTAACCAGTATACTTTGACCACCTGAGATTGTATCTAAATAACTTACCAGTATTAATTACTGTTTATATTTCAGAATAAAGCAGGTTTATCCATTAAAACAAACATCTACATTGGAATGATTGAATGTTTAATTCCATGTCCATCCCAGTTATGGTTAGTTAAAATGGCTTTATTTTTTTTGGGTCAAAACGGAGATGTCACAGGAAATAGAGGATATAATGGAAAAGGGTCGGAAAATCTAAGAGTCAGTTGTGTATTTGATTTGCCCCATACAACTAGCAGATGTCCACTTTCAGATGGATTGTACCCTTTAGCAGAGAAACAATCCTACTTCCATACCCATGGTGTTCCCTCAATGGGAAGAGGGGGGAGTTTGTACTACTTGCACATCAATTTTATTTCTCTACACAGTAGCATGAAATTACAGCTGGAAGAAGAAATTAAAATTCATACTTGTAAAAGACAGCAATCCTTCAGCCTTAGCTTTTGTTCTGTTGTCTTCATCATTTGTGAGCAAGACGACATCAATATCTTCTGAAGCATGGTCAGCTAAATGATTTTTATACCATAGAGTTGCCTCCCTTATAGCTCTATCATTTCTATCATTTGCACTCTCTCCTTTTTGTCTCTCTACATATGTGTCTCTGTAAATAATCATGTCATTGACATAATTACTACAATACTTAAATTGTAAGTTAAATGTCCTAATTTAGAAAAATTACTTATTATGGGAGTAAAAAGTTAAATAATGGCAGTAAAAAAATCTAATTTTCACTGACATTACAACTTTAGGAAAATGCTACATTATAATAATGTTTACCATTTTTACCATCCACGACATAAATCATTTCTCCCGTTCATCTTGATGCATGTTTGTAGATATCTTAACATAGTCACACTATTGTATCTACTGAGATTTTACTCTGCCCGAGTTCACAAGTATAATGTTTGACAAATGGATAATATTAATAAATTTTAACTTGGATATATTATTTCCAATGGTATTCAGAGATTTCCAATGTGGTCATTCTGCCATTCCAATGAAAAAGTTATATCACAACTACAAAAAAACACATATTTACCCTTGTACGGTTGGGGTATAAATGAACACAGCTGTATGTAATAATGTTCAAATCTGTATAAAACAAGATATGATTATAATCTAACGATTATGAAGTCTCCCAAACCGGCCACTGACACTATCTACCCACATATCAAATTTTGATGATATCGGACAATGTTGAATTTTTACCCCCCATTTTTATGCCGTGTTTTGGCAGCCATTTTGAAAATGGCAGACATCTTAAAAATTTTGAAAACACAGAATTGCTCCTCTAATGGTGACCTATCACTATGTCAAATTTTATGTCTCTATCATTATCCAGTTAGAAGTTATCAACATTAATGTACAAAATTTCAAGTTTCCCATAGGATTCTATAGTAACCCCCACCCCCTTTGAACCCCCAAAAATATGCCTTTGACCCCCTTTACCACAAATTTGAAAACTTTAGGATCAACTAGAAACATATATCTATAACTCCACCAAGTTTCATGAAATTCTGTCCTGTAGTTACTGAGATCTGCCATGGACAAGTTCATGGTGCACGGAAAGAAAGAAAGAAGAAGAATAAGAATAATACTAATAATAATAAGAAACGGAGCAAAAACAACAAGTCCCCCAAACTTTGTTTGGGAGACTTAATTAAAGTAGTACAAAGCATTATATATATTCATGAACACAGTTCTATGAATTTGTAAACACACCCTCGACAGTTGTATATACTGGTAATAATATACAAAAATAAATGCATTCATGTACACAACAGTATGTATGGATCATAAAAGTTCTGTAGATCAAACAATTTTCAAATGATTTAAATGTGTGTGTACTAACTGATAGGTCCACTTTACTTACTTATTGAATTCATTACAAAATGTGTAGAAATGTTTATCTGGATTAGATATTAAATCCTTTACTCTCTTGTAGGCAGGGGCACTTCTGTGTCGTATCTATTTTAAAGAAGAAGAAAAAGTGGTATATACATTGTAATATGAATAAAAGATTGATTAAAATAACAACTCATCAATATCTGACTGTATAACTGTAACAGTGTTGGTTAACAATTCCACCATTATCAATGAATGAAAACCACCCATGTCTACAATTTTTATAGCCATATTTTTTTGGGGCTATACTTTCAATCTTCAGACAAACCAATAACAAAATTACCATAAGAGTCACCTTTTTTGTTTTAATTTTTAATTTTCAAGCAATATCATTGATCAATATTTTTTAAAAGACACGTTCATAGTGTATTAATACTATAGATGTCATTCCAGTGGCCCTGGGGTTTCCTAACTACAGTTTGTCAGAGGTTCATTAGACACACAAACCTTGACAAGTGAAGATATACATAATCATCCAATCAAATTAATATTAAAAAGAGCTATAAACGACAGACAGAGACTTCCAATTATAGACACAAACCTCATCTAAAACAGTTTGCAGAATCACTACATTCTGAATAGCTGGATCTTCTACGACATCAATCTAAAAAAGACAATATACAATATGTATGTTATAAATATATTATAAAGCTCATATATTTCTTTAATTTTGTCATAATCTTGTTTCTCACAGTCTTTACCAGACCAACAGCAGTTGGTATGTTCATTGGTCTTTGGTCCATCTGAAGGTAAATGGTTCATGTTTTATATTCTCCCTCAACAATGAATGAATACATCCTTGACTTTCTCTACGAAGAATTAATATTACATGGTTGCTATCTTTGTTTCTAATGGGAGGCTGAACTGTTTACTTTGCTTCGTTAATTTAGCCTCAACATTTTTAAATAAGAACTTTCTGCTTATGTTTAGGCATAATTAAGGTTTATTTACGAGTTAACTATGACAATGTGGTCTTACACCATCTGCCAATGTTTTGTCTTCATTTGACATATAGAAGAATTCCGAGGATGATCTCATAATCTGACAAAATATGCCCAGGTTACACTTCTGCTATAAACAATGGCTCAAAAGTCGATGTTATTTCTTTTATGACAAGCGAATAAATAATGTACATTCAATGATTCAAATGAAGGATATGCCATTGTGGAATTAGTTATGCAAAATTTTATCTTTCACATGAGATGGTTCTTTAGTTTGTCGGATGTTGTTTTCATTTCCAATCTTTTATCCGACTTCAAATTAACAGATTAACCTTGCAGTATGTGTTTTCATCTTGATAACAAATTTTCATGCTTGTCATTTCTAAACATTTTTTTTTCTCCAAATAATGGAATGAAGTTTTAAAACATGTTCTTTTCTGTTTATTTCTTTGTTCTGAGTTTTATCTAATTGATGTGAATATATTTTCTTTTGCTTACAATTGTGGTGCATTTTTTTTTAGGTCTAAAATTGTGCAATATGTTTTCATACATTCATTTTATAATTGTTGAGATATTGTTTGTATAAGAACCAATGGAAAATGGTATGGAAATTTTCAGTTTTTAATCTGTAATTCAATGCTGTATTATAACATGTATCATCTAACTTCATATACCACACAACAAATTAAATGTAAAGAAAATAAATAAACAAGAAAATCATGATAAAAATACCAAAATTAATTGAAAAAACTAGATAAAAAAGCTATTTCATGACTCAGAATATTTGCTGCAATGCACCTATTTCTAAAGAAAATATATGTACCTTTTGATTTAAGAAAAGTTGCATTTCGAAATCTAATAATGAAAGGTTTTAGACTTTATGCAGTCCTCCCAGAATTTTCTTCAGCAGGGTCTGACAAAAATAACATATAGCATTCCATGGTAAATATTGAATATGTCCTTAATGTTATTGTTTATGAATCACTGTATTGACTGCCCCTTGTGGGCCCTCTATTGGACAATACAATTCTTATTCTTATTCAACCTTAACATGTTTGACAGTTGTGGAACATTTGATAAATGTTCACAAAGATGATGACCACAGAATAAGTAAATAAAAGGATCATCTGAAAACACATGACTATCGAAAACATATGCGACAGTGATATAATTATACAGTGCATTATGCCTTCTAACCTTGGGACATATTTCGGCATATAACATGGACAACACAATATTATTGTTATTATTACTCTGAATGTCTTTGGTGATTTTAAAAAATGAAATTTGTCTAAAATGTATTGATAGTATAAAGATTGGCAAATAATATTCATTTAAATTCAAGAAATATTTAATTTCAACAATAACAATGAACTGTCAAATATTTAATTCCCAAACCTGGAACTAGCCATTGTTTTGACAGACGACAGCATCAACGTTAAAGAAAAACGTATAATACATTGTAAATTGTACAGTTAAAAGCGCTCAGGTGATCCTGTTTAGACCCTGCCTATTTAAATGATGCAACATTGTTCTAAGCTCTGCCCATCAGCATAGTAATGACTCCAACAATAGTACTATGCGAGTGCATAGTACAACGACACTATTTATTCTTTGTAAAATTATGTTTTGATAATATCATGTCAATTATAATGAAAGTGTCTTACATGAAGAGTAATAATCGTGAATATCGTGCCTCAATTTGATTTGATATCATGGGGTGCCCATTTTTACTTTAACTTGACCCCCCCCCCCCCCCACCCTCTCTCTCTAATAATTATTATAGCATTTTATACTGTAACTATTATGATTTGTTCCACTACATGCATATTATGTTATTGTGTATTATCATATATTCTGAGCCTTAAGTTAACCATTTATTGTTGATGAGTTTGTGCTAATAGTAGTAATAAAGTATTTATTTATTTATTTATATAGTTGCAGATTGGACAAGTAGTTAAATGAACATTATCCTAAGTTCCTAACCTGATGGAAAACAACATTTGTGTCCAAAATAAGCAAATGTGGCTTTCTGCAAAGTTTGCTTTTATTTGCTGGCCTTTTTTCAAGAGGTTTTATTTCGTGAGGATCGCAAACTGTACAGCTCAAAGTTCCACATGTTATGTCATCTCGTAGATAGTGTTCCCGGACAATTTTTATTATGCTTCCTTTCTTTGTTTTCTTGATAAATGTTTTTGTAGTCAACATTTCTCTCTTTGAACAGATTTCCACATGCGATTTTATTTTTCACGGAAGTTGACACTTAAATAATCTCCAACAAAGAAGATTTTCATTGGAATACATCTTATTACCACAAAACAAGTTTAGCGTGCATTTACGCCAGAACATCACAGAAAATCGTAAAATACAATAAAAGGACATGTCCATTATTACTACTAAGAGTAATTTTAACACACATCAACCATATTAAATAAAATTTGTTAATAGTCTGAAAATATCACGAATGCAGTAGTTTTATAACGTATTTTTGTTAATTTTATTGAACGCTCGTCTCTTCACCGTCTCTTTTGTTTACCATGGCAGTTAGATATAACTCTTAACCCCGAATTTACAATGCTTTAAATACATAAACTAGATAAGTATTATTGAATCCCCGATTAACTACATAGAAAAGAGTACACTCCCGGATTTTCAATGCTGTTTTTAGTATCACCTGTATTTTTGTCCAATGGGATACGATTTAACAAAAAGAGCGAAATTTAAATTCACGGCGCCATTGAACGTTTGAAGTATCGTAAATATAAAATATAAAATATGTTGTGATTGTATTATGCTGAACATTTAACAAACATGTCATCTTCACTAGAGTTAAAAGATGAACTAACAAAATGTCTGGAATCTTCCATGACTAAGTTCAATAAGATATGGGCTGAAATTGGAATATGCGAATCTCAACAAAAACAGCGATCAGATACAGTCATTATTCATCTCCGCAACTTATTAGAAGAAATGTTACAGGAAGAAGAAGCATTGAGGAATCAGATAAGAAACAGAATAGAAAAATACAGAACAGAAGTACAAGAACTATGTGCCGAATTATCAGTACCCGATTACAAACAAAAGAAAGCAGGTGCATTATTACAGGTGAGGTTATACCCTGTAGCTGTACAACACTGACAGTCTACACAGTAGACAACTTTACCATCGTACTTGAATGGTCATGAAACCTTATTTTGAAAGTTCAGAATTTAAAAAAAACTACCCGTATAAAGAAATGAGAGAAGGCATATAAACAACAACAAACAAACAAATATTTTATTGCCAATCATAGGCACCTGGCAGAACAATTAACATAAATTTTTATACAATTGATTACATTGATTAATAATGATTTTGGATCAATTGACTTTGAGGACCACAAATGGCACAATACTGGTACTGGTATTCCAGTATTGTGGTCGCCAAAGTCAATGGATTGCACCCGCACCTATTGACGCTTGGTGGTGCTTGTGGGAAGCAGGTCAAATCGGCCCCATTTTTGTTGTTTACTATTGTCAACACTATTCAGCAAAATATTTAAATATATCCAATACGTTTTAATTATTGAAGAATTAAAACTGTCTAGTAAGTACAGTTGTGTTTTGTACCAGTAAATGTTTACCATTGATACGAAAATAAACTAAATATAAACATCTCTACACACGGAACATATGTATTCCTGGTCATCTGTCCAGTTCCTGTATTCTAGTACTGTGACACCAGATCCACAAGTCCGATGTTGCCAGCTTTGACAGGAGTCACATTCTAAGGCATGCTGTCTTGGTCTAACATCATTATGACATATTACACAAGGAAAAGACATAATGAAGTATTCAAAAAGAATGATCGCGATTGAAGTTGACTCTCTTTATTAAACTAAAGAATTTCTCAATTCGAGTTGTTTTTCTTGGCTTGGTTATTTAGATGCCCTCTTTTTATTAAAAGGCCAATTTATAGACAATAGAAAAAATCATCAAAGAATGTTCCTAATCAACATAAAGATCATTATATAATTGCCGCCAATCACGCTTTATGTAAATTGCTAATCACTTAATTATGCCATAAATTAATCATTAATTAATTTCTTTGATCCTTATAAAAGAATCCGCTCACCTATAAGATTAAAATTTTACATCTTTTAACTAAAAATATTAATTTATATTAATATATAATTTTTATTTATTTATTCTATTTTTATTTTTTTAGGCCGATTTGATTGGAAATCGTGCTTGTGTACTATCAGTTATTCGTTCGGGACCTTTGCGGAAATGCTCGGACGTCTTCCTAACTTATCAGGTTTCAAGATAACCGATCATTACCTGCTGTGGCCAGTTCCTAAGCCAAAAAAAAAACCACAGGGTCGTAAAACAAGATTTGGTAGAAAGGTATGAATCCGGGTCGTTTCGCCCTGATTACCTATTCGTCATGTTCGCTGACTATTCTTGTCCAATTTGTCTGAGGGGGGCCCGGTAGGTATATTTAAATGTGGCAGTCGAAAAGAGAAATATCTCAGGAGTGTAACGATATAGTTGGGTCAGCGAAAGGATCACAAATAAGCGAAAAATATTGAGGAGAAGTGGGGAAGGGGAAAAGGGTAGATGTTTACCTTGAAGTAAGGAAGAGGAGGCCTAGGGGGGGGGGCATGTATTTTTTGAATGAAACAAGTGCCTGTGGATATGTCTACTCGCGGACTGTTGTTTCAGTTCACTAGCGCTATCTATAGTTCTTCCATAAAACAGATATTATCATCATTTCATTAAAAAAACATGTTATCCAATATTTTTTCTGTGAAATTATTCACTTGGCGTTAAACAACAATCAATCACTTTATGAAACCTTGCGACAAAATATAAAACGTGTGTTTATTTTTTAATAAACATTCGTGTCTTATGAGATATAAAGATAGTAAATTTGCCTACCTTAGCATGTACCCAGTGTAGCTCAGTTGGTAGAGCATCAGACTTTTAATCTCAGGGTTCGAGGCCCTATGTGGTCGGCTACATTTTTTTTTTTTTTTTTTTTTTTTTCAATGTGGAATGACAATTTGATATTTAGGATATTAATCCATTTGTGAAGAAATGTAGCAAAAGTCCAAGTAGTTTTGTTTTTTTTTCCGTCAGTGAATTTACGCTAAACAAATTGATTTTCTGGGGGGAAATGATAGCCTTCATTATGGTCAGAATGAACAAGTCTAAAATATGATCACACCTACAATTTAAGCAAACTAAACATAGAAGATTGAATGTTTTTCTTCGTTTTCACTTGTACTACCAAACATTTTGAGACGTCGACAGGATTCAAAGCTGTGCGGGGGAGACCCCAATAGATTTTTAAGATTATAACATTCTACAAATACACCTCTTTTTTACAATTACACACACTATTGCAGATACAGCATCCAAAGTAAAGACAGTATCAAAAATAAATCACCGGTACCAAAAAAAATTGTAGTCGAACCTGTGTGGGTAAATCCCAATATATGTCTAGTCTAGTGCCTTAACCACTCGGCCACGACGACTTACTACTAAAGAATAAAACTTATGCATTTATACTTGATTTTTGATATTTTTTTTGTGCATTTATACTAGATTTTTGTTTGTTTGTATCTTTGAATGACACATTACTATTATTACACAAATGAAAAAAAGAAATTCAGACTTAAAGGAACACCAGTCATTCTTCCAGACCCATTATCACCACATTGGCCAATAGCAGGATTTAAACATCTAAGACCAGAGCACAAAATACTGTTACCAAAAGTAACATTAGACCAGGTTGAGGCATACTATTTTACTTTATATATGATCAGTCTATCGCAACTTGTAATGGCGGAAATATAACGATAAGCTCTGATGCGATCCAGGAGAGTTCCGAATGTATAACTGATAGTACACGAACGCCATCCATCGTAGAAAATATCGTAGGTACAAACCATTGATCCATGATTTTAACAGCAATAGTGATTTACAAATAACCTTTAAAAAAAGAAAGAAAAAATTAGAAAAAATACAAGCTATACAAACAAATACAGGATCCAGGATTCAATACATTTTCAGAGGCATTTTTAAAATATATATATTGTTGACTTAAAATATGAAATTGTTATACTAAATATTGCCTAAAAGGGCTTCACATCTAAAAGTATACCATTTAGTTAATAATAGATATAATTGATCATAAACATAAATATACTCAGCAGACAAAAGCCAAACAAACTTAGAGGTATTATCAAGAGATTTGAGATTATTAAATTTATTTTCTAAAATTTATTTTCTTATTTTATTAGATTTTGGACATTCTAACAGGAAGTGAAGTTCATCTTCTACCTCTAGATTACATAATTTGCATATTCTCTGTGATGCTGGTATCTTCAATCCTACAATGTATATCGTCCACGTTCTATTTCTAGTTGATGTGAACTAATCCAAAATTTTGTAATTAAACGTCTCTTGTCATAATTTCCCCAATGTAAATATGGTTCAAAAGTAAAGTTATTTTTAAAAAAGTTTATCAGTTCTGAGTTTATTACTACAATTAGATTTTTTATTATCATTAAATATATTATTTTTCCATAGTTCTTTATATTTTAGATGCCAGTGTTTATTGACATATTTTTTCAGACAACCTTTTAGATTTAGTGCTGTTGTTCTGTTAATACCAAAGTAATCAATGACTATTTTTACTGCAACTGAATAAGAATGGAGAATTGGGTAGGGAGGACAAAAAATAATCTTATATATATATATATTCAATATATTACATGTATCTACATAACTTCATATAACTGGACCTTATACCCGCTCATGTAAAACCGTTGCTTCCGAAACACTTATAAAAGTGGTGCTCCAGACAGTTGAGGTCAATACAAAAGAAAAGTGGCTACAATGGGTCTTGAGCATGCAGGGAGGGTGGCACTCTTCAAGCACATTACCCAATATGGTCCATGCCCATGGTCAGGCTTTTCGTGCTAAAGCACAGGGGCTTGTTACAAATTTTTTTTATCTCTCGACTACTCTAAAAAACCACAAGGGAGGAATCTCAAATGTCAAATTTTCATACAACACTTTTTCAAAATAATTTTGTATTGGTGTCTTGACCTGATTCGCCATAATATTGGTACCCATTTGAAGCTTAATAAATATATTTTTGATATTTTGATTCCTTTTTGTCATCATCTTTACCTATCTGCAACTTTAAAGCAATGCTTCGCAGAATTTGCAGTCTGCAGGACTACCTTCCATCATGTTGATATGTCAGTACGAGGCTGAATTCCTATGTGTGATTTGATTGGTCGGTTATTTTTAGGGTCAGGATTGCAAAGAATGTGTTGATTTTCAAACCTGACCCTAAAAATAACCATTTTATTGACATTATATAGTCCTTTTTTTTAACCATTGCATTGGCGTGTGCACAGGACATGATAAATCTCCTTGCACAGGGTGATTCGGGCGAAGAAGTCGTCTTGTGAAGGTTGACTTCGCTGTCACATTTGTCAAAAGTGAAGTTTCAAATCACCTTGTAATTTTGAATAGTTGTCCTAACAGTCCTACATGTACATGTATGTCATCTGCATATTTTTGCCATGTGTCATTTATGAAAATGTTATCATGTTTCTTGAAATCTAATGTATTCATTAAATATTTTGAAAGTGATTTTCTTGAAAAGTAATCCATTTCTGTAAATATAAACTTTCAAAATAAAAATAGCACCATCAGAAAAGGGACACAATTGTGCATGGTGCTACAGGGCGATTCAGATATATAGGGTCTAACACCGGGAGAGGTGCAAGATAGTAAAATCTGTGACACCCGAGGGTGTCACAGATTTTACTATCTTGCACCTTTTACAGTGTTTGACTCTTTTTCTCACCCCTTTCTACCGTGTCAATGTTTGTTTACTTGTTGTGTAGTTTGGTGCATTAATTTGCGAACCGTATCACAGCCACAGGACCAAAATGCCACGTAATAAAATAAAACAAGATTTTCATTTTACAACTTTAAAGAGGTTCAAAATAATAAAGTTAACAAACTTGTGATAGATTCTACAATAACAAAATATTGCACCTTTTATGATGTTTGCCTCTTTTTTCTCATCTCTTTCAATATTTGTTTACGTTGAGAAAATATAGGGTACTCTCCCTTGTTAGGTAACTAACGTAAATAAAAACAATTACGTCCCTTTGACCAACGTCAAATAATTTTTTTTACAGGCATTTATCGCTGTTGTAGCATTTATAATATATTTATAATTGTATTTTATTGTGAAATACATTTAAAATACTGTCAAGACACTATAAATCGACAATTTAATTCAACAATGGAAAACAATTTTGCAGGAAAAACGGCATGTAGCTTGTCTTACCCTGGAGCCGGGGTAAGATAGAAAAATCTTTTTCACCTAAACTAACGGACTACTTTATCCAAGGGGTGAGAAAAAAAAGTCTCCTTGTAATTTTGAAGAGTTCCTATGTTGCCCACATAATTTTGCCATGTGTCATTTATTGTTAATGATTTTCTCTGGGTACCTGGTATTCTGGTTCCGCCATGAATGATATATCTGAAATATTGTTGAAAGTGGCATTAAACACCATAACCCTAACCTATTAAACGAGTAATGTCAGTGAATTTAATTTTGTTTTGTCTAGATATTTTCTGCAAGCAGTACATTAAAAACATAAATTAACACTAATTATCAAGTTTTAAAGTAGTCATGAAAACACGTCTGGACGACAATATATGCCCCTATTCATATGACCTTAGGTGATCTTTTACTATACATGCACGAAGTCTGTTGTCGCAGAAAAATGTACGTGGATGGAAAACCTTTACATACATTTTTTTTTTTTACTGATTCTGCTAGAAAATGAAACAGGAAGTTTTGGCAAATTATAATAAAACAGGAATTAACATAGGCCACCAACATGACCGATGGATAGAACTGAAGGAAGCGATGAGAGTACATCAGTGCCATTGCGCATGTACAATACAGTCAGAGACGTACCATGATAAATCACTGTGATAGACGTATCACTCTGTCTCATCTTAGTGATTTGGAAATATCTTTTGTTCTATTAAATATATTTTCAAAATTTCTTTTACATTTAGAGTGTTACTTACTACCACCCAAAAGGCATATCAAAATAAGTAAATCGATTAAACGGACCAAAAGATATATCAGTATCACCAAGAAGAGTGATACGTCTATCACAGTGATTTATCACGCTATGTCTCTGACTGTACTGTAGTTCAAAAATTGGGACATGCATAATTAATGTTGCTGGAAGATGAGCTGTACACAATAAACAACGAAAAGCACGTTTTTTGGTCGAATCTCGCCAAATAAAGTTTTATGCTAATGTTTTGAAGGTATTACTATTAACTTTCAACACACAAAAATACTTTCAAAAGAATTACCAAACTTACATGCACTATCCCTAAGTATTAATGTATCTAAATCTTGTGCAATATTGTTTCTTAAAATTTATACTTGCAGACAGAAAAGGAGTTGAAGGCCAAAGTTGAAGCTTTGTCAAAGGAGAAAGAAGAGAGACTTAGAAAATTTAAAAACTTGAATGACCAAGACCAGAAGTTGTGTGATATAATGTGCTTGACTCCATATTATATCCCTACAGGAAGTACTCCTAACTTGGAACAGCTACAGGCTTTAGAAAACCATGTTGCTTCATTGAGGTTAGAAAAGGATAAGAGATTTCATGAGTTTGTCTGTTTTAAAAAAGAAATAATACAGCTCTTTCAAGAAATGGAAAAATCACCAGAATCTGAGTTTGCACGTGATGTTATTTGTGAAAATGACACTTCATTTCAGCTTTCCACAGAAAATATGAAAGCACTGAAAGTTTTACTAGTGGAGCTGGAAGAAGAAAAGGAAGAAATGAAGAAGACGTTAGACAAATTGTGGAACAAATTGCATGTTCTCTGGGACAGACTGGATATTGGTGATAGTGAGAGGGCCAATTTCACCAAAGGAAAAGAAGGTGTCAAGGATCCAGTTGTTGTAGCTTTGGAGAAAGAAATTTCAAAGTGTGAGAAATTGAAACTTGAAAATATCCAGAGATTTGTAGAGGGGATGAGGAAAGAATTAACAGAATGGTGGGATAAATGCTATTACAGTCAACAACAAAGAGGTGCCTTTACTGCCTTTAGATCTAACAAATTCACGGAAGAATTGCTGCAGGAACATGACGAAGAAGTAGTTAAATTAAAAACATACTACGAAAAACATTGTCAACTTTTTGAGGATATCCATAAATGGGAAGTTTTGTATAGAAAAATGTTGGAACATGAGAAAAAGGCCAACGATCCAAACCGATTTAACAACAGAGGTGGACGTTTGTTACAAGAGGAGAAAGAAAGGAAAAAGGTATTGAAAGAGCTGCCTAAGGTTGAAGAAGAGGTGAAAAACCTGATAGCTGAATGGGAAAGACAACAAGAGAAACCATTTTTAGTCGATGGAAAAAGATTTGTAGACTACATAGAAAAACAGTGGACAGCATATCAAAACAGTAAAATAGTAGAGAAAGAAGAAAGAAACAAGGCAAAGGTCAAATTGATGGAGGAAGAAATGATTTTTGGGAGCAAACCTACAACACCTGCTAAAAAGCGATTTCTAGGCACACCTATTAAAACACCCAACAGTAAACAGAGGAGGATTGATTACAGTACTACAGGAAGTAGAACATTACAGAATAATATCAGTAAAACACCTGCATCTTGTGGCCGTTTAAAACAAAACAGTGTGTTCGCATCCCCACATCCACGGGTACCAATGTCTGCAAGTAAAATCCTTGGATCAAGTAGGTGTGCAGGCAGAAGGAGATCAGGGAGGCTTGCTCGTAGAGCACTAATTGAAAAAGTCAATTATGGGAATAGTCAAATGACAACACAAAACGACACATTTAGCCATACGACTGTAGGCAGCTGTGGACAAAGTATGGGAGTATGTAATAGGTCAACGGTGGAAACGTACCAGGAATTTGAAAATGCAGTTCATCTAAACTCTAAGCCCTACTGTAGAAGCAGTATCATACCCAAGAGTGCAGGGAAATTATGAAATGTACATTATTGTATAGACAATTGTGTATACAGAAACTTTATATAAATCTCATGTAAATATTGTATTTATACGATTTTTAATGTAATATGTACAGGTATAGACATGTATACATCATAAAATATACCCAAACAAAATATCCTACAAAAAATGGCTGTGTCACAGAGTTCGTGAAATTCATCAGTCCTGTCAGACATGATCAGCAAAATTTTGGGAAATTTCGCTAAGGACTGGCACAAGATTGGTATTTTGCAATACAAAATTAATGAGAACTGACATTTTTTTCTCTAGGGCCACCAAACCCATATCCAATTTCGTGAACTCTGGTGTCATCTGGTAGTAATTGGTTTTCATGCTCCCATGAATGGGAGGGGTGCAAAATCTTCTTGAATTTGATTTTACATAAATTCTGTATATTGATTTACAAAATGTACGCCTTCTTGTCTTATTTTTCAGAAATTCACCTCAATATTTTCTACATTCTAGTGATCAATGAGTCTTTCACTAAAATTGAGTCTCTTCTTTTTAATGACATAACATTAAGCATGTTTAGAGAAGTTGATAATGTTGAAATCCAATATATCAAAAGTATTTTGTATTTTAATTCTCAATCTCACTATTTTATTTAGTGTTTTTCATCCTCTAGGTCTGTTTAGCAATGACAGACAGAAATAGAAGAAACCCAATTACAATATTCATGATGTACACTTTTGTGATCTAAAGTTTTAAGTCTACTATTGATATTCAATGGTTGTGCTTTTAGTATTGAAATATTCTTTTTTAAATTTGTAGTTTTTAGCTGTCAAATATTGAATAACATAGCTGTGGCTTGGTTGCTGGTAATTGGCTTATTATTGGCAGGTTATTTTGTTGGCTCCTTTGATCATGCCTCTGACTAGGATTGTTGTCTTTAATTTCAAGTTTGATAATTACATAAACAGCATTTTTTTATTTTTTTTTACTTGTTCAGAAGTGCATCATTACATACACATATTTATATTTGCCTCAGTAATTCTTGATATTTTATAATAAATTGGTTTTGCCAAGTCAAATTGTCAGTATTATATGAAACTTTGAAGATTTCAGTACTGATACCACTTATTTGCCTAGTAATATTTTAAAATGTAGTATAGTGAAGTCTATAGATTTGCCCAATGATATTGTTTTACAGTTAAATTTATGTGAATTCTTGTATTTTAAAAAGAAAGATTTATTTGTTTTTAACTAGGGAACATTCTGTTCCACTTTAATATTTTTGCTACTTATTTTGAAATCTTTAATTTCGCTGCATGTTTAACTTTTCTGTTAAAACTTTAAAACTAGACTTGTCCATCAACATGATCAATAAATTTGATTTAAACTTCAGACATTAGTTACAGTTGTACATGTTGTATTATTATTACTTAATAGATGATTTCTATTTTATTTATTTTTTGGTGTTTAACGCCACTTTCAGTAATATTTCAGCTATATCATGACGACCCGTTTTAGTGGTGGAAGAAGCCGGTGTACCCGGAGAGAACCACCGACCATGGGCAAGCAACTGGTAAACTTTATCACTTGCGGCTGAGAGTCGTTTGTACTCTTTTTTTGGAATTTACAAAGCCGGGTGTGAACCCATGCCGTTTTGGTGATAGGCTTATATGAGTTGTTAGGTAATCCAACTACCTAACTCATTGAGCCACCCGGGCCCTTTATTACTTAATAAGTTAGAACTGTATATTACAAAGATTTATAGTATATATAATTCTGTAAATGAACACAAGAGACTATTCAACATTACACTTGGACAGTAAAGAAATAGCTTGTAGTAAAAAGATATGGATGTAAATGAACATGAGAGACTGTTCAACATTACACTTAGACATAAATTAAAATAAAGGAACAGCTTGTAAGAAAGGATATTGATGTAAATGAACACGAGATTATCCAACATTACCCTTAGACACAAATTAAAGTAAAGGAACGACTTGTAAGAAAGGATATGGATGTAATTGAACATGAGAGACAATCCAACTTACATTAAAGTAAAGGAACAGCACTTTTATTGCAACCACGTCGGTGGCGTAATGGTTAGCATGCTTGCCTCGAGTGTGATAGATTGTGGGTTCGAACTCTGGTCAGGTCGAACCAAAGACTATAAAATTGGTATTTGTTGCTTCTCTGCTAAGCACGCATTATTAAGAAGAGAGCAAAGACTGGTTGGCTTGGAATTGGAAAAATGTGTCAGAGTTGAGCTACATGTCTACACACGGACTGTTGTTTTAGTGGACTAGCACTATAAAAATCCACCTCGGCATATTGGTCTAGAACAAAGCAGACCTCATCATCATCTCGTTGATAATTAACTTTTTCTCGCCATGATATTGCTGAACTGACATTAAACAACAATTGCTGCTCTACATGTCACAGTATATAGGTTCTTTATTCTAATTATATGTGACCATTAAATCTCAACATACACTTCAAAATAATGTGTAAACAACTCTTCAGACCTATCATTAAACATGTTAAAAATATACATGTACTACTGCTTGGGTAGGGGCAGTTTGGCCGGTCAATCCTTCAATTACAGCAAACTTATCAGGAACACATTCTGTGGATGACCTTACCTTGCATACACTGGAAAGCTATGTTCACAAAATTATTTGCTTTAGCCTATCTGGACCAAAGGTCTATATCAGGTAATGTCATCAATTGCATCCATCATCTGTCTTAAATTTCATTTGAACCATTGGACTAATTGGAACTGAACTTGGCAGCAATGTTACTATGGAGAACTTCAACATTCTGATTTTCTTTCAATTCCAAAATTCAACATGACTTTTATGCCAATTACATGTATAATTATTGATAGACTGATATTTCCCAGAAATATGTGTAATGAAATAGTTACTTGGTAGGAAACTAGAATTATACTTGTATGACCTTCTTAAAAAATTTGATTATAGCTAAACTACCTGAATAATTATTGGATGGTCCTTAAAAAATTGTGCCTGGAGTTGAAATCCAAATGGTCCCAGGACAATTTAACATAGGGAGTATACAGGAAAACATTTTGAAATTGTTCTTTCCTATACCACTGAACCACTTGACAGTAAATCTAACTAGAAATTTCCTTGGTCTGTACAATGTAGGTTTTTGTTTGGTGCTGATTGGGCATTTATGGAACACAAATTATTTTCCTCTAAAACTATAAAATTGAAGCCAAACTGTATCTGAATTAAATGGAAGCTTTAGGGACTTGCAAGGAAAAAAATATCTCGCCCTGGCGAGTTAATATTTCGTCACGGCGAATTACTATCTCTAATAACTTGCATTTATATTTTAATATAAAATAACCATTTAACTTGCAGGGGGGGGGGGGGGGTTATGGTTTTTTATTTCGTTCAGAATTTTTTTTTCGGACAACACAAGAGTTAGAATATTTATTTTTTTGTCACGCTAAGCGCAATTTTTTTCCCAGAATTTAACATTAGGTTATATGACAAAAACTCTGAATCAGATTTTCTTTTTCCTCCACCAAAATCAGAATATTTTTTTAGAAAAAAAACCATAACCCCCCCCCCCCCCCTTCAAGTTAAATGGTCCGTCCCTAACTGCTTTTATGATTTCTGAGGTTTCTCACATGCATAGCCAGAGGGGGTTGTGGTTGGTTCAAAATTGTCGTTCAAATAAATGTCTGTAATTCCTCAAACCCCCAGAGCTTCCGGTGGGCTTGGCCCCCGGGGCTATGCCCTCGCCTACCCACGCCCCCCTAACCACAAATCCTGGATCCGCCCCTGATATCAAATGAGGATGATCCAGAAGAGTACTTTATTTTAATCGCGACTCATTATCTGCTATTTAGGTTGTTTTATATTTCTCGCAAAATTAACATGAATATGGGGGAGTTTCTGACAAGACGCTGAGCTTTAATTAGCAACGGATCTTAATTAAAGTTACACATCTAGCAGAGTTCAGCCAACCTTGCACATTGGACAGTTTGCACCATTTTGGGGGCTTGCATTATGCAAAAAACATTATAATCTGCATCTGTTCAATAATTATTTAACCAGGGAAAAGGGTACACATGTGTTCCGAATGATACCCTCTCTTAAGTTGTCTTGTGTATATTTTTTTCGAGCGTTTTCATATTCAACTAGTACCGTAGTTAACTCGCCGTGGCGAAATAATAAGTTGCCACGGTTAGATATTTTTTCTTGCATGTCCCCAATACGCTTCCGTAGAATTATGACTGGAAAAGCGCGTTATAAATTTGTTTGTGAGTTAATTATATATCCGAAAAGGCCGTCACTACAGGGCAAATATAACATTGGGTAGTATGATTTTAAATTATTCTTATTTGAACCCCAACAGCATCGGTGGTGCAGTGGTTAGCGAGTTCACCTAAACTGCAGTAGATCGTTGGTTCGAGCCCCGGTTAGTGATCAAAGACTATTAATGGTATTTGCTGTTTCCCCCCTAAGCATGCAGCATTAAAGTGTTAGAGCAAAGACTTGTTGGTTCATAATGGGGATAAGGTGTCCGAGTGGAGAGACATGTTTACCTGCACGGCTGCAGGCTTGTTTCAGTGAGCTATCGCTATAAAAATGATTAATCCAACTAAGCGGGGGCCGTGATCGTATTGTAGTTGGATTTAAACTACATGTGCAATCAGTGTCTATCACCACTGACTAACGTTGTGGGATCGAATCCCACCCAGGCGAGGTGTACTCGATACAATATTATATGATAAAGTTTGTCAGTGACTTGCGACAGGTCAATGGTTTCTCCAGGTACTCCGGTTTCCTTCACCAATAAAACTGACCGCCACGATATAACTGGAATATTGTTGAAAGTGGCGTTAAGCACCATAAAACCAAACCAATCCAACTAAGCGTGTTTGTCTAGTAACAAAGTAGACATTATCATCCTCATCTTATTTAAATGTAACTTTGTTTTCGCCATAATCCCCGGGCATAATAGAGCTGAAAAAGTGTGTGTGTGTGTGTGTGTGTTGGTCCGAAATCCGGAATGGCTGCAAAAGTAATACAAAATGTTTAACATGGGACCCAAACAATGCATGAATAACCAGATGGACATCTATTAAGAATTATAAAGGTACAAAACAAAACCAGAGTATAATTGTCACATAAATGTAGTATTCTATATACAAGATGAAATTAATGATATTTTACATTTTTATATACAAACATAAATCAACACATATTTACTAGTATTTGGCTTTCAATTTTGAGCATACCTGATCAAGGTTATTCCAGAAACGTGTCATACCTGATCAAGGTTATTCCAGAAACGTGTCGTACCTGATCAAGGTTATTCCAGAAACGTGTCGTACCTGATCAAGGTTATTCCAGAAACGTGTCGTGCGCACTAAATTTGCTATCTGCCTTTTTATTGCTGACCATAATCTCTCCTGGACAATCAATAAGTCCACTGATCATGTAAAACTATTATTTCAAATATCATAGACTAGAACACAGACCAATATTTCGAATGAACCAGTCAGGTTAAAGTCATCGACTTTCTCTAATAGAACTAGTATTATACTTCTGTGTCACGAAGAAATATATTATGTTTAAAATCCATCTGTTATGTAAATCTATTGTCAAAACTCTCCATTATTTTTAAGGAATGGAGAGTTATTGTTCTCTTTGTACTTTAGATACTATACTTAGACTTTTTTTTGTTAAAAGATTAATAATTAATAAAATTAATAAAGTACAATGGGTGGATTTTAAGTTGGAGAATGTCCTCGCATCTCTCCATTCCTTAAAAAACAATGGGCCTCGGCTCCATTATTTTGAAGGAATGGAGTTACTCGGACATTCTCCTATACATAATGTTCAAGATTGTATAGCTGTCTTTATGATAACGTTGTTCGCCTGGTTATATGTTTACTCGCACGTGAAAAGCACTTACATAACCGCATCATTTCACTAAAGGGGGATTTAGGCCCATGAAACTAGTTTAACCTCGTCACTCTTGACTGAAGTGGTGTACCCAGCAAGGAAAGTGAGCGGTTATAATTTGGTCTTAGAGGCAACAGACTTTTCTGGTGGATTTTGGAAATGTTCCGACAGTGTTTTTGTTTGTTTGTTTTGTTAATGTTCAGTTTCGTTTCGCATGTATTCGGTCAAAACGTTTGAATACTTTGTGATGGGCAACATTAATGTCATGTTCATCATCTCGGTTCAGTAGAATTGCCGTTTTTTGATAGAATATGTAGAAAACACGCCTACAAAGCCAAAGCAATCACATTTTCTCACCAAACCGAGTAGTATTTTGAACTGTAGTTACATTTTAACATGCTACGGTACTCATTGAATCATTTGCCCATTTTTTAAACCGACAATATGCAAATTCGGCCGATTTTGACCCCCCAAAAGTGAAAACTCATTTGAAAATCTTCTCATCGGAAACCATATCCAATCTAATAAAAAAATCAAATAGGCTGGGATAGTCCTTTGTGTGATCTTCTTTCAAAATCTTATCCGACAGTCTCCTTCTCCATCCGAGATGACCACTTACTAAACTAAAGCTAGAATCAGATTTGTTTCAAAGTACACAACGGCTACATTTCAAGTTAAAATTAGCTGAAATTTAAGATATCTTGAGTTTTATAATTTTGACCATTTTTGCTGAACATTCAAATTAGAGTTGTCTTAAAAAGTGTTTGAAAATATTCTCCTCTGAAACCATTTGGCCAATTTGAACCAATAAAAAAAAGTTATGGCATATACTTTCAAAATTGCATCCGATGATCCCGTTAGCCAGCAAACAAACCAAGACCGTTGTTACCTATATGAATAAAACATGGGGGAAATTAAATAGCCAATAAAAAAATAATGATTACAAGATGGAAGTGACCTAAACTTAAACTGTATGTGCATGATAAACATTACTACAACATATTTTCTGGGGTTTCTTTCTGTGAAATTTATAGTTTTGCCGAATTAGTCGATTTCCATAAAAATCATTTAAAAATCTTCTTCTCTGAGACCAATGCACCAGTTGAAAGAAATTCACTAGATGGCAATTTATTCTGATTGGTTGATGTTCCAAAAAGCTTCTCAACAACTCCTTGATGATTAAATTGTTATATTTTAAAGATTATTCATGCAATATATATATAGTTCTCCACCAGTTCTGTAAACAAATTAAAGATGGCTGCCAACACAGAACCTAGTTTAACATAGGATCCTATGGGAAATATATACAAACAGCCCTTTTCAGAAACCATTATTTTACATAAGTATTTAAACCAAATCATGCACAAATGATACTATGGTAGACATCTACCAAACTTGTAATTTTGGTGTTGATCTGAAATTCAAAGATGACCTATCACAGCTGTATGAGATTTTCATATCAATAAAGTGAGTGATACAGGCTACTGAGAGCCTCTGGATTATTTTTTAAATTGCAGCCTATGTAAAACTTGGGAAGTCAAGACTCCATAGACACCAGTGTCTTCATTTGTGTATCACAATGCTGATTCATACCATTTGTTCTTCTATTACTGGTTCTTAAAATTGTTTTTTTTAAATCCCCCCTGCAGTCTGTTAACATTGGTGGCCATCTTGAATTTCAGATATGCACCAAATACACAAAACTGGCAGAGGACAATACAAGGAACATTCCACAGTGTAACAGTTCATTCTACTGTATGGTTTCAGCAAACATCTTTGAATTTTCAGCTAGCTAGAATCTATTATTGGCCGTGGCAGTCATCTTGAATGTTCAATCCATTTGAAGTGTGAGCGAGTGATTGTTGTTTAACATCAAGAGAGCATTTTGCAGCTATATCATGGTGAGAACAAATTATATTTCAACAATGTCCACTTTGTTTTAGACCAACAAGCTTGATTAATTAGATTTTTATAGTGCTAGCTCATTGAAACAACTGTCCGTGAGAAGATTTGTTGTTCCACTCGAACACATTAATTTATCCCGATTCTGAGCCTTAATGCTGTGTGGTTAGTGGAGAGGCAACACATATCAATTTTATAGTCTTTTATATGATCCGACCAGGGCTAGAGTGTAATATTTACTACACTCGAGGTGAGCATGCTAACTATATATACACCACCATTGGGGTTTCTACATGAAGAACTAAACACAAGACAAAATCTGTAAAAGTAAAATATCAAATGCACAATCCAGCTAGTTTTGGTCGGTTCCTAAAGACTGACAAGCCCCGTGTTATAATTATGAAAAGAAGAAACAGTGATGGTCAACAAATCCACCATTATCAATAAAATAAACAATCACCTTCCACCTTCACTCACTGAACACAAAAAAGACCCTGACATTTTAAGCTGAAAATCTAGATCCTGGCTTGGGACAGGCACAAACCTGTTTGTACTTTGATGGAAATGCCATGCAACGAAAGTATCAGTGTTTTGTATCTATGATGAAATATTGTTTTGTTGTAAAATTACAATTAAAATACAAATAATTTAAATCACATCTGAAAGATTCTATTGGTGATAAAATACTAACCCACACAAGGTACATGTACAAAAATTGCTACCATTCAAATACAAGAGAAAACTTTTCATGCAAGTTAAAATAGAAGGATGTGCACAGATTAATTCATGTATACTGTTTGGTCTTTATTTCCAATAAAAATTACTTACTTACTTACTTACTTACTGTATACTGACTTGGTACATACAGACATTCTATAGCCAGAAGGTTTGTACATAACTTTGTGGAGAAAAAATATACATCTGTTGAGTGTTCAAATTTTAATATAAGTAATTAATTACATTATCTTACAACAAAGCTTTGATGTCTAGACAGGCTAATCAACCTTGGCATATAAATTGAAATGATGGCTGGTAGAATATTAAAAAAAACTTTAATGTTTTAAAATATTTTCATCAATAAATTTTAATTATAAAACTGAATATTAATTTTTGATCCAATATCAAATATTGAAATCCAATTGAACTTTTATTCCTAAAAAAGTCCTAAATAGACTGTGACATTGCATAATATATTATTATTAGTAATACAGGTAGATATTACAGGTAACATGTCATTATGGTACATTTTTCTTCATAGTTTTTCCAGCCTCAGACTCGTTCACATGGCTAACTTTGGCTGTTGTGTTGGATGTATACCAAATCTTTTCTTGATTGTGTTTCTGTGTCTGGAGTATTTATCATCAGGTGAAAATCTAGCAGGATGTGCTGATAATGTTGGTCTACCATTAGGGCCCACCTTCTGCAAAGAAGAAAAAAGGTATCAAAATAATGACATCTATTAACTTCAAAATCCTCTTAAAATTTTATATCTGGACCCGTCTTCAAATTTTAAAAACTCAAATTAATAATATAATGTTAATTAAAATTGCTTATTTGTTGACTTTACTTTGAAAACTACTTTTCAGTTTTTGTATGTTGTGACTACTTCTTTCAAAGTTCAGACTATTCAGAGGTGTGAATATGTAAAAAGAAAAACAGTCCCCCCCCTTAATAGTAGAGATATAAAATTTTGAAGTGTCCAGGGTAAAATTTCATTGCTACGTATCTCGATATATTACGGTCCTTTTGTGTGATGATTGTCAGCCTCCCTTGTTGATGGGGGATCTACGTATAATTCAATGTTTTACATGATTGGCCGTAGGATAAATAACTGTCATTTTTAACTCGTTTTATGCGCACATATGCTTTTTTTCTTTTTTGTCGCCAATGCTGTCGTATTTTCCCGTGTTTTTCGTGGTCACTGGTCGATGTGTTAACTAGGGAAGTCCTGATCGGTAATTACAAAAAAAAATTCTTCTCACACTTTCTCTTTACGTTAGTGCAATAAAATGTTTGATATGAAGTCATAATGATTTTGTAAATATCAAAAGATAAAAATACGACGTTATTTTACGATTTACATAATTTCTAATGATAAAATTGCAACTGAGCAATGCTGCTATAATATACGATACCGATTGCATGACGTCACGGCTCTTTCGGAAGATCTTTAATTGCAGGTATAATCCTAACTCAAATAATACTGCACCCTCTATCGGCACTATCGCTGGACGAGGGCTTAAACGCGTTTAATGGAAAAACTCCGTCATCTGCTGTCTGGTTCAGACGACTAATCAAATGTCAGATATTAGCGTGTATGCGCATTAGTGACTTCCGTTTGTAAATATTGACAAAACAAACATGGAGAATGATTGTGCATTTGCAAATTTAGAAGACAAATACACCTTTAAATTCAAAGAAAAAAAAAAATTGGCAGTAGAATCTATACTACACGGTCCATTGGGCATTATTTACAAACACTTGCTTAGCTATTTTACGTGCCATTCATGCCTAATGGTGATGTAGTAATACCCATAAGTCATAGCGATTTACTATTTCCGGATTTTATCAATGAATGCATCCAGGCGTTAATGTAGCGACCAGCGGGAGCGTAATATAACGACTGGATTATTCGGGTTAGTATAGTCCGAGAATGGATTATGCCTTTTGTCTCCTCACATTGAAGAGTTACGAAAAATGGTGATCCCCATTATTTGGTGCTACATGCAACTTCAATGACCAAATTCTACCTTACGGTATACTATTTTTAACATTCGTTAACACAAATGTCTTTTATTTACTGTCATTTAAATTTTCACGCTAACTTGTTAAGACCATGGCGTTTTCCTTTAAACAATGGAAGGGATCATTTGGTCTCTAGATCTCTGGCACTCTACCAACTGAGCTAAATGAGATCTCCAAGTGACCTCCCACTGATAGTATATAACACACACAAATCACACTAAACGAACCCCTGGGCCTGGCCCTGTGTAGCCGTCATAGGCTGTGTGTGATCAGGACAAGTGCTTGGCCCTGTGTAGCCATCGTAGGCTGTGTGTGATCAGGACAAGTGCCTGGTCCTGAGCAGCCGTCTTAGGCTGTGTGTGATCAGGACAAGTGCCTGGCCCTGTGTAGCTGTCGTAGGCTGTGTGTGATCAGGACAAGTGCCTGGCCCTGTGTAGCCGTCGTAGGCTGTGTGTGATCGGGACATAATAGTGCCTGGCCCTGTGTAGCCGTCGTAGGCTGTGTGTGATCAGAACAAGTGCCTGGCCCTGTGTAGCCGTCGTAGGCTGTGTGTGATCGGGACAAGTGCCTGGCCCTGTGTAGCCTGTGTGTGATCAAGACAAGTGCCTGGCCCTGTGTAGCCGTCGTAGGCTGTGTGATCAGGAGAAGTGCCTGGTGCTGTGTAGCCGTCGTAGGCTGTGTGTGATCAGGACAAGTGCCTGGCCCTGTGTAGCCGTCGTAAGCTGCGTGTGATCAGGACAAGTGTCTGACCCTGTGTAGCCGTCGTAGGCTGTGTGTGATCAGGACAAGTGCCTGGCCCTTGTGTAGCCATCGTAGGCTGTGTGTGATCAAGACAAGTGCCTGACCTTGTGTAGCCGTCGTAGGCTGTGTGTGATCGGGACAAGTGCCTGGCCCTGTGTAGCCGTCGTAGGCTGTGTGTGATCAGGACAAGTACCTGGCCCTGTGTAGCCGTCGTAGGCTGTGTGTGATCGGGACAAGTGCCTGGCCCTGTGTAGCCGTCGTAGGCTGTGTGTGATCAAGACAAGTGCCTGGCCCTGTGTAGCCGTCGTAGGCTGTGTGTGATCAGGACAAAAGCCTGGCCTTGTGTAGCCGTCGTAGGCTGTGTGATCAGGAGAAGTGCCTGGCTCTGTGTAGCCGTCGTAGGCTGTGTGTGATCAGGACAAGTGCCTGGCCCTGTGTAGCCGTCGTAGGCTGTGTGTGATCAGGACAAGTGCCTGGCCCTGTGTAGCCGTCGTAGGCTATGTGTGATCGGGACAAGTGCCTGAAGAAAGTGAAGTGGTGTTTGTTTTAATTCAAATTATTGATTACTCTGGACGTCTTGATAAAGCAACAACTAAATAGTTCATTTGTAAGTTCGGAAGACGTTTTACCTTTAATGTATAAACACGTTCCCCCTCTTCGTTTTCATAGTACATCAAAAACATTTTTAATGTTAGTCAACACGTGTATGCTGGGAATATTATTGTCCCGGGGAAAGAAACATTGTAATAATCGACCAATGCTTACTCATCAATGAGTGGAAAAACATCCGAGGAGTTCCGAGTGTATAATGTAATGTAAAAACATGTTATACATCCTTGATGATATCAACCAAAACATTGATTAGGGTTAGAAGTAAACTGACTGCTGGAAAAAGCATTCGATAAAAGTCAGTAACAGCTGGTTGGTACAACATTTACATCAATACGACACCACGAGGAGTACGCCAGGTAGAGTTAATGGACAGGATATTTTGTGCAGCATTTCAGTTATACTTAGTGACATTAAAGCACAATAATAGTACAGGTATAGAGGTATATGAACATTTTATCCTCCAAGAAGCTGGTTACGTACCATGCATACCATTAACCCGTATCTCGACAGAAACATCACTTTTCCACTGCTCAAAAGAGTCGTCAGTACACAAACGAATGTACTACCATGACCCCTACACCAAATGTAATTTATTATTACTTGCTATAGGAGGAATTGAATGTAACCCAGATCCAAGACCAATTAAGTACCCATGTGGTTCATGCAACAAGGCATGCCGTTGGAATCAAAAATCAGTTGCATGCGATAAATGCGACCAATGGTTTCACACAGCTTGTATGGGAATATCAACATCTATGTATGAAACTCTTTCAAACACATCAGTATCATGGACATGTAACAAATGTGACACTCCAAACCATACCACAATACTGTATGAATCAGGCATGTCTGTTTCAAACTCGTTTTCAAGTTTATCGTCCAGCCTACATGTACATAACATCACAGGTGACTCATCCATCAGTCAACTCGGAGAACCGACAGCAGCATCGTCGCCCAAAAGAATGAACCACCATAAGCCAAGAGATAAATTAAGATTATTAGAAATAAACTTCCAAAGCATAACAAACAAATCAGCTGATTTACAAATGGCTATTGACTCGTCACAACCAGAGATTATTATTGGAACCGAGACATGGTTAACTAAAGATATGAACTCGTCAGAATTTATACCCAACGACTTAGAGGTTTTTCGACGTGATAGAGGAAGCGACCCGCATGGGGGTGTACTCATAGCTTGTAGACGCTCACTCGTAGGTTCAATAGTACACATCGACAAAACCACTGAGTTCATTGGCATTAAAGTGAAGCTGCTCCATGGAAAAGCAGTCATCATATCAGCAGCCTATAGACCACCCAACAGAATACATTGAACAACTAGTGAAAGACATTACTACAGTTAGATCACAGTACCAGTCTTCGTATTTCATCCTAGGGGGCGACTTCAACCTGCCAGACATAGACTGGGAGTCCTCCACGGTAAAGGGCCATCAATTACCAAGGCGGGTAAACGAAGAGTTTATATCCATGCAACATGACCTAGCTTTAGAACAGATGGTACTTTTCCCTACTAGTGGACAAAATACACTTGACCTACTCTTCACATCACATCCTACGATCATTGATAAGTGTAAAGCATTACCGGCAATGGGCAGAAGCGACCATGATACCGTGCTAATAGACCTTGCACTGACTGCACACCAACAACGTTCTAGCCTAAGAAAGATCTTTTTGTGGAATAAAGCTGATATAATCCATCATAGGCAGCCATATACAAGATGCAACAGAAAAGATCATGAGGACACAATACACATCAGTAAACGACATATGGAATGATTTCAAAAATGCTATGTCAGTAATCATCACTGATCTTGTACCATCGAAGATCTCCAGAAAAAGACCATCAAATCCATGGATGACAACCGACATCAAACGTTTACTACGTAGACGACAAAAAGCATTTTCCAGAGCCAGACACACAAACAAGACAAAAGATTGGGCCAGATACAAACAGCTAAAAACAACAGTACAAAGAGAGGCTAGGAAAGCTCACGACCAATATGTCGACAACACCGTATTTGGAGACATGAAGAACAATACCAAACAGTTCTGGTCCTACCTGAAGAGTAAGAAACAAGACTCCCAAGGTGTTACTCTACTCAGAAAAGACGATGGCTTCCTATACAGCGATACCGAGACCAAAGCTGAGATACTAAATGACCAGTTTCACTCTGTATATACCAGGGAAGATATGACATCTATGCCAGAGAAGGGTCAAAGTCCATATCCTGATATGCCAGATATACACATTGGTGAAGCTGGAGTGCTGAAACTGCTCAACAATATCAACAGTCACAAGGCCACAGGTCCAGATGGTATTCCAGCCAGACTACTCCATGAATATGCCAACCACATAGCTCCAGCTCTGACAAAGATATTCCAGATATCTGTCAACACAGGCACTATACCAGATGAGTGGCGATCAGCTTTAATTGTACCGGTTTTCAAGAAAGGTGACCGACATCAAGCATCCAACTATCGCTCTGTCTCTCTGACTTCAATAGCTTGTAAGCTTTTAGAGCATATCGTCCATAGTCAGGTGATGAATCATTACGACAGACACAACATCCTGAGTGACAAACAACACGGCTTCAGATCCAAACGTTCCTGTGAGACCCAGTTATCAGTCACCATTGACAGCATCGCACGTACCCTAGCCGATGGGGGTCAAGTAGATATTATACTACTTGACTTCTCAAAAGCGTTTGACACTGTAGCTCACCAGAGGCTTCTCCACAAACTACAGTACTACGAAGTGCGTGGACGAACCCTACAATGGACCAAGGACTTCCTCAACAATAGACTGCAATAAGTCCTCCTCGATGGCCATACTTCATCAACAGCAGAAGTGTTATCAGGAGTACCACAGGGAACCGTTCTCGGTCCGCTGCTTTTCCTAACTTTCATCAATGACCTTCCAGAAGTCACCAACTCTGAGGCACGCCTCTTCGCAGATGATTGCCTATTATACAGGCCCATCTTCAGTAGGAAGGACACAGAGGACCTGCAACAAGATCTAGCGGCACTGGAAGACTGGGAAAAGCAGTGGCAAATGGCTTTCCATCCAGAAAAATGTGTAGTCATCCAGATTTCATCTAAGCGAAGCACCATCCCAGCTAACTACACACTGCATAACCACCAACTTGATGTTGTTGACTCTAGTAAGTACCTGGGCGTTACCATCAACAAGAACTTAAGATGGGATGACCATATCAACAACATCACAGCGAGAGCAAATAGGACACTAGGCTTCCTCAAACGAAATCTTAGAGGGTGCAAAACATCAGCACGAGCCAGAGCCTATGAAGCTATAGTTCGCCCAACCTTGGAATATGCTGCATCTATATGGGACCCATATAACACCGGGCAAATTAACCAACTTGAAAAGGTACAGAGACGAGCGGCACGATTTACCACCAAGAATTACACAGACAGACAGCCAGGAAGTGTCACTCAGATGGTAACCTAACTTGGATGGGAACCACTCCAGGTTAGGAGAGTTAAGATCCGCCTCCTTTTGCTATTTAAGACCCAGCATAACCTAGTGGCCATTCCGGCAGAAGCATATCTTCTTCCATCAGACTCCAGGACTAGAGGTCAGAATACCTTTCGGATTCCATTAACCAGGAAGGATGTCTACCGAAACTCCTGTTTCCCAAGATCCATCCGAGATTGGAACAACCTTCCATCGGCAGCAACAACAGCCAGTTCCGTGGAGGAGTTCAGGGACACGCTGGGCAACTTACCACCTGCCCAGTTCCTGACCGTGTAGATAAGATTCCCGCCTGTTTTTAACTGTAAATATTGCCCTGCGGGGCTTTTATCTTGACTGTCACGCTGGAGTATAACGCTCAATGATGAGTACACTCTGTACACGGAGGAAGAAGAAGAAGAAGAAGAAGAAGTATTCGTCACCCTCGATTTTACGCTATATATTTCATATAAAACTACATTTTTCAAAAACATTATTGTGAAGTCATTTCTAAACGGATTTTGATTATTTTTGCACCAGAAGAAGCAGAAATATTTAAAGATTATCATATAAATAGGTGTGAATTATTAGGATTTGTCCGTGAAATAAATTCCGGTATTTTCACATGTGAAAAGATCAGTTTTTTTTCCCGCCGGAACTACTTTTACATAACTATAAGTGTAGTGGTTACGTCCCTTGTTGTGTTACAGTGAATACACATTCGATTGTAAGCTGAAAAAAATATGATATATTTAACCAAAATAAAATCGGAAAATCAACATTTGTGTTTAAATCACCAGAAAACAAAAACCATGCAGACAAAAATTACTATCAGATAAACAAATAAAATTCAAAGAATTCTGCGTGTCTTGAAATAAATTTCATAAAAATCTTCCCAGAGATAGCAGGGGCGGATCCAGGATTTCAGGTTAGGGGGGGTGGGGGGGGGGGGGGGGGGCACTTTAAAAAAATTTGCGCCAAACGGAGGGAGGCGCGAAAATTGTTGGGGTATTTTGTGTGAAAAATCACGATTTTACGCCAAAAAATCTTATTTTTATCAATTATAGGGGGGGCCCTGGATAGCTTTAAAATATATTTTTTTTAAATGTGGTTTTATATGAAATATATAGTAATAAATCGAAGGTGACGAATTCTTATGTCAATGGACTGTCCGTTTATCGGGGCTGGAGTTAGTTACAATATTGAGTGGGTGTTGATGTATCGTTATTTGGAGTTTGTTCACGCACGGTGGACTATGTATGGATACTAGGAGAAGTATTTTAATTATTAAACTAGTCCCACAAAAGTTTTATATACATGTATATATATGTATATAAAGAGACGTCATTAGTACATGTCTATTGAATAAACCATGTATGCCTTAATGCTTTTCTTTTAAAAAAACAAACTAGTTTCATTCAAGGCTTATGTAGAAGTTACTATAATGCATAAGAAGTTATATGTCTGTAAAACTGTTTTAAATACTTTTAACCATATAGAAATGTGCACATATTTTAGCGTTTATTCCATTTGCCAAAGAAAAGGGTTAAGTGACCAATTATATGATAAATTAAACCCTTTTAAAAACTCTGTATTTACAACTTAATCTTGTTGTTGGAAGTCTCAATTTCAACGTGTGATTTATACATGTATGTGCCCGATTTTGAATTTTTGTAAAATTCAAATTTTCCAATATTGATAGAAAAAAGTGTAAATCATAAAAATTAAGTTATGCATATTTTTTATTCAATATATTCACTAGATCGTTCACAATTCATATATAACAAAACATTCTTACGCTTCTCACCAAGTCGCTATTATAAGTGGCTTTAGCGTTACCCACGACCGAATGTTATCATTTTTAACCTTAATCCATGCGGTGTAAGTAAGTATATTAGTCATATATAAACATGTCTATATAGTATATATGTCAGGGAACACGCTTCTGTTCTGATACATTGTTCTTGTGTTACTACAACACGTAATTATATTTAAAAAAAAATAGTGTACAGACAACCAACGCACCTTCGGTAAATCCAGAGAAGTACGTATCGAACAAAATGTATGGAACACCGAATTACTGAAACTCAAATAATACACCTCGTTTCACTAAGGTTGGAGATTTCCAAGGGCCCATTAAACTAGGTTAACCCGCTAATTTTTTATTGAAATTAATGTAATATGAGACAGGCAACCTGTTTGAAGAACGAAGTCCTAAAATTTCAATAATACGATGATCCGTACACGTTAGCCTCACCGCCACCGGACGCAATTACGAACAATTTCGATGATATTGACCGTGGCATTTGATAATAATTTATAAATTTGACCAAATTGATGAAGCTGATTGCATGTTCATATTTCAGATTAAACACCAATATTCCTTTTGAATCATAGCCCATATATTATTCAATGCATTGTTACGGGTTTTAACTTGGAACAGATTTTCATGACCCCGTTCTAGTCACTCTGTGACCTAGATCCGGACACAATTTCGAACGACATCATAATAACCTTTCTAGTGTAAATTATTTAATGACAGCTGTTAAAATTGAAAGAGCATTCATTCATTTACGTTCAAATATCTATTTGTATATAATACACACGAGTCATGACACAAAAACCTTTCCTTTATTCATACCATAAATGTGTGCCAGTTTGCATTCGGAATTCCTTGGACTCTTCAATGAATAAGGTACATCACGGATTTTGACATTTTGGGATAGATCAAGGTAAGGAAAATGTATTATATTGACTGTTTTTGTTTTAATTTCAATGTGTTCTACATATGCATAGAACCAGGAGATCATATTCTTTCCAATTACAGGCATAAGATAACAAAATATGCGAACCTCAATGAATTTTAGCGATAGATTCCAAGTGCAATTGTCGATCGTTTTCTGTTTACAAATATGAAAACCCGTCGTCTGCAACATTCAACAACTGCGCATGAATAATTTTCTCCCAAAACACGAGTAATTTAGCGGGGTATCTATTTATAAAAGCATTTTTTTAATTCATGTTTTGAAGGAACAATTAGGGGGCATATTTTTTATTTGGATCGTAATTGCGTCCGGTGAGGCTATTATCTTTTATTTTGAATGAATTGTGTAGCCGATTTGTTATGGCATTCATTTTACCTACGCCGCTCTTCCATCGGTAAACTGACGAGTTCTGTCCCCTGGCTTGTACCTCGGCTAGATTGAGACAGATTGAGTCAGTCTATTCCATCGGGAGTTTCGTAGAAAGAGATTTTTTTATTAGAATTTTATTAAAAGTTTATTTCGATTTTGCATAGAGTAAATAATCAAAGAATTGGGAATTTTTCATTCAAAATAGATTTCTTTTGCGTTTCTAAATTATCAATTGATCTATTTTTTAAACTTCCGTTGAGCAGATTTTTAGCTATCAATATAGAAGGAAAAATCGGACAGCTTACCGTTAGAAGGACTTCGTCCTTTACTAAGCTAGGAGAGTGATCGGTTAGGTATATTTGTGTTAAGGAAATCGATTTTTTTTTACCATATAATTATATGAACAGGAATATCAGTTCATATCCAGAAATTGATGGTACTTTCCTCATAAATATTCATCATTTGATTTTGATCACGTGACTGCAGTTTCAAGCTTGATGGATCGTTTATTAGATTTGTCAAAAAATAGCCTATAGTACATAAGGAAATTCAATGTGTCCGTCAATGATTCGAAAATTAGAGGTTATTGTTTATTTCCGCAAAGTTTTTCTTCTGTCAAAATTCAAATATTTTTGTTTTGTAACGATTTTAGACATGTCTTTGATATCGCCATCATGCAAAAATGATCATATTATATTTAATGTGGGAACCCCGAGTTTAGAGCTAGAAATATAAGGTTAGTCAATATAATTACATATATTATTGAGGAATCTAAATTAATTTCAGAAAATATGTCGCCAAATGTCATTCATTGTTAAATTTTGTGTCACACGCCACCAATTTCATGTATTTCAGACATTTTTACATAGACTCTTAACTCTTTTGGTGCGACGTTTTCAAATTTACCGAACGTCATATGCGACGTTTATTTTCAACGTCATAAAAATCGTGCAAAAACGTCTGGAAAACGGCTCATTTGATGGGAGTCGGTGCGTCCTTTACAACGCGTTTGTACTTGCGTCGTATTGATTTGAATGTAGCCATAATCTGTTATTTTGATAAATTTATGATTTTTTTTTACATTTGTGGCTCTTGTGTCAATCTACCATGTAGTAAAATTAAGTCTAATTTAGCTGTTTTTATCCCTTTATTGATAGTTCTTCTGTAAAAAAAATATATTATAAGAAATTTCTGAACACTAAATACATCAATCTCTCCGCGTGAATTCCAATAATAAATGTTCAATAGAATCTCTGATCGTTTCTTTATTTAATAAATAACGGGCCGTTCTTAATATAATTGTTCACTATAAAAAATCATTCTTCTGCTATCCTCGTGTGGAATGAATTGAAGCAATCTCCGACGCATAATCCAACGTTACACAAATTGTCAGGACACCATGTTCTCACTTTGGAACTACAAATTCTGCATACTTTACGTTTTTGATCTGGAAAAGACAAAACATTTATATATAAAAAAAAAAAAAAAACTACCAAGAATCATTGTAAACAAATTATATTTTTATTTCGACTAATTCAATTGTTTTTCAGTTTAAAACTGTATGGTAAAATGTATAAGTTTATTTCAACTTTTACGGTGAAATTTTATTTCATTTTTTACAATCATCTTACCAATTTGAATTGAATAATTAATTCCGTATTGCGAATTATTTTATAATCCTTTGTAACACTTTTTTTTAGATATTTGTGTCAGTCACACAACTTTATAAATAGAAAAAAAAATGCACCCGTTCTCTGTTTACTTCAAGTAAAAAAAGCCTTAAAAAAAAACGGACACTGAAGGTTGTTGTTTCGAAGTTGTATACATCTGTGTCGCTTCTGCCATCAATTAATGTCCGGTGTGCGATTACCTTGTATCCTATGTTTTATACGGACGAAAGACTTAGAATAAATTGAAAACCTTCACTCTGACATTGTAATATTTGAATGAAGAATCCAGTCACCAATAAATCCACCGACGGTATTTCAGAGTCTTTCCAGCAAAAGCAATCATAGAATATTTACACCCATATCATTTTTGTTCAAACTATAAGTTAAATAAAATAAAACTAACTTGGAATTAGATTAATAAAATGGCGTTCTGTCAGTCTCTGGGGAACAGGATGAATACTTGGCCTGCCAGTCCTTTTCTTCTCACAGGAATAATCTCCAATTAACCCTTGGTATAGTTGACTTGTAAATTCTAACCTTGACATTTTCCTCACAAGTCCTCGATTTTGCAGGTACACGATGTAACTGTTTACTGAAATATTATATTTATTTTGAAATCTAAATAATCTATATATTTTTTTTTAATTTGCTAGTAAATTAATCTTAAATTAGTTCCGATATTTGATTTTCACTTCTATGCAAAGTAATTTATTCAAATTCAAACCATCACCTAAGATATAAAAACTAAATGTTAATGAATATATATTTTTTCGATCTCCGATATCATGACTTTTTTTCCATAATAGGATCATCTATTGGAAGTGAATCGACATTTGCTATAATTTTTATTTTTTACAAAAAGAATTTTATTAATTTATCTCGCTAGACTTACCAGTGATTCTAAGAAGTACGTTCATTAGAAGTTTCTTCCACAATTTGACAGACTTCACATTTGGGTCATAAGTTGTCATAAGTTGTCAGCAACTGGTCCGCCATATCAACACCTCCCATTAATTTGTTATACATGACAACTGTTTTTGGAACAACATGTTCAACACCTCTTGAATTTGCATAATTTTCTAAACTGAAAGAAGATTGATTGATTGATTTTTTGTGTTTTAACGCCACTTTCAGCAATATTTCAGCTATATCATGGCGACCAGTTTTAGTGGTGGAGCCACTGGAGGAAGCCGGAGTACCCGGAGAGAACCACCGACCATGGGCAAGTAACTGGTAAACTTTATGACATGAGGTTGCGAGTCGAGTGCACCCACGCCGTATTGGTGATAGGCTTGTATGAGTTGTTAGATGCAACGTCATAACTCATTGAGCCACCCGGGTCCCCCTGAAAGAAGAGTTATTAAACTTTATTAGTTATATGGTAATTGTACATACATTTATTTTAAGACACATGTACAATGTATATCAAAACGAGGACAGTCTATAGTTCTAGCAATTCTCAACGGCAAGAAAAATACATATTTTAAAATGATGAACATATTTGATACAAAGTGGTTCAGAAGTTCTAACAGGGGGATTGACTGGACCACTCGATTCCTCAAAAGGTTCAATATCATGTGGAAATTCAAACCTGTCAGAATTCTGTACTGTCCACAGATATGTAGGGTTTAAATCTTGAACATTTTCCCCGTCACTTTCTTCATCACTCTCCTCGTATAAGCTGATATCTGACCCATAATCGTCGAAATCGTCGTCCATTTTGAAGGAGAAGTCAAGCACGCCGAAAAATGTATGACGTCATAAAACATATGACGTCAACATGCTCATGACGTCAAGACTTGTAATGAAAATTACTTAGCAACATGTACAAACTGCAAAACTATAACTATAAGCCTTTTATTGGTCTTTATTGTAAATAATTGTTTGTCAAGAAAATTTCTTTCTTGAAGGACATATATGTCCTTACCGCATTCTGCCGACGATGGACATATGTGTCCTTAGCGCAAAAAAAGGGTTCGTCGCCTCGTATTTTCATTTAGTCCAGGAACCTCGAATATTTAATTGTTTTCATTAATTTTTATTTCATTTAATTCAGCTTGATTCAATATATCATTTTCAAGTTCAGAAAATGACACACATGCAATTATGAATGATAGCATCGTGTTATCGGTGTTCGTGCTATTATCGATTTTCAGATATAGCGATTAACAGTGTTAACCCTTCATTCATATGACGATTGGCATTTTCAAAGAATGGCTAGTTAAATATTGCTTTGTACATAAGATTGTTTTTAAAGCCATTCTTGTATTTTAATATACTCTCGATTATCTGGCATCTTTTGTTGTCAGTAAAATGGCGTCATCTGTTTTCGTGTGAAGTAAAAACAAGGCCGATATACGGTATGGAAACGAATATATAATCCGGAAATGGCTGGTTTTAAAATTTCATGGTTCTGGCCATCTACCAAATCATACTACATCTAAATAAAATAACAGAATGTTTGAAAATGACCACTTTCAAAATTGTGTTTACTTTTGATGTTTTTTTTAGTGCTGAAACCACAATGCACTGCAAAGTGACATGTATTTTATGTAAGAAACAGGCACATTTCAGTCAGCTCTTTTGTTTACAAGTACGATCAGTGACCCCATGACCGTTACATGACAGGAAGAGCCGTTGTCTGAGAGGCAGATGACATAGTTAAATTTTATATAGCCCTTCTGGATTTTTTTCCAGCTACTTTATAAATGAAGTAAATTTTTAGCATTACAAAAAGTATGGTTCAGTAGGTAGGTTCACTGTTCTTGGTACTTACGTCTTTAAAAGCAAACTTTAACATCTTTTACAGATGTCGCGCTGTAGTCTTGTTTATGTTCCATAAATAGAAACCGGAAAACACGTCAAAAATAATGCGTGCGCTGTGGAAATCAAAATAAAATGGATAAAACGAAAACAGATGACGCACGAAAACACATACCGTGACGATATCGTCTAGATCATATGAAAATTTTTTTTTAGGTGTTGCCTGCCTGTTATAATATCATGTCAGAAACCCGGCATGGATAGAAACTACTGTTTGATTGTATTTATTGTATATATGTCATACAGTGATACATAGAAAGTTGCAAAATGTTGTTTATATGAAAACAAAATCGATGTTAAAAAAAAAAGGGGGTGGGGCAACATAGGGTCCTGTCCACACGTACCTGTGTTCTGACTGTTTTATCCCCGGTTTGAAAATTATAACAACTTTTGATTGGTTAAAACCCCGAGTATAAAAAAAACCCATATTCCTGGGTGTTGCTAGGCCATATTACCCACAGGCGCTCGTGGCACGGACCACCCCCCTTTTTCTAACTTTCTGTTTACAAATTTATTTTCAATAAAATTTCTTTATTTCTTTATTATTTCATCTCTTTTTCCTTATTTTAACTTGTTCGTGTCAATATTCATACAATCTTATGTTAACATCAAATTGCATGTGTCGACCCTATTAGATACTAATAATACACAAGGCATGCAACTTGGCTGGTTTAAAAATCGTACCCCTGCTCGCTTCGAGTACATTTATTGCACCTTATTTCCATTATGTCATTCAAACTAGGACATGTATCCATTCCTAAAAGACGCATCTTTCTGCCCCTGTTTTTGTTTTGTGCATACGATAGCTCAGTTCTCCAGAATTTTAAGATTTTCCCACATTTATTGCCAAATATTTCGTATAAGGACCCACGGCTGAACAAAATACAAACACTAACACACCAAAAGTAGACTATTTTCATCTAAACATGCACAAATCATCCCTAGAGTGGTCAAATTACTTCGACTGGTTCCCTGATTTAGCCGATATTGGACCTGACAATCGAAGGTTGTGACGAATATTCTAAATTCAACCCCTTCCTACTCTTGGTAAAAATCAAATTGTGTCGTCTTGCCGCAATAAATAATGGTAATTGCGGTTATTTCGTGTACTTTTATCATGTTTACAGCTGATTACATTCCCAAATTTTCATAAACAGGGGTAAAATTAATATAAATATGAAAGAATCGGATTGACTTACCTGGCGAAGCGGCGTGATTTTCTCTCCAAAATCATCACCGGAAATTCCCCAAAAGATTTTTTTTTTGCATAACCACGACATTATGATTTAGGACATAGGTAGCCGTGATCCAATGTCAATGACCAACAGAAGACGCCACTCACAAAAAACTAAAGACTGAGCAAAGCGAACCCCATTAAGATGCAGTGTGAACTCACTATGTGCCCCATATGATATGGGTAAGCAGTTCCTGCTCCACTAGTGGCATCCGTTGTGTAACTCAAGTTAAAAATACGGTAATAAGTCAGGATGGATTACGACAAACGGAACATATTCGTGGTCAGCTATGGCACGACTTCCATAACGGTTTAGAAAGTAATAATAAATGTCGACTATTATATTTTAATTGATAACTTCAACATTACCACTAGAAACTCTTGGGTCTGCAGCCTCCTGTTTAGTAACAGCATATCATTTGTTGTAAGGTTTATGGTACGACCTTTTTCCAGGATGAGCAAGGAAACGTTTTTATATTTTGGATATGGGAGCAATTTGTTGAAACAGCGTCTACAACTGAAGAACCCTACAGCAGCGTATCAAACTATTGGTAAATTAGAGGTAAATAATATATTGATAATCAAATTCCATTTGGTTTAATACAAGTATATCCTGTTAAAATAGTGAGGGTTATCACGTTATACGGAATTCCCAAAGGACAAAATACCACTGCGATGGGGGAAGCGGAAAAACTAGGAATTCGTAAAAATACCCCTTTTATCAACCAATCAGAAGACAGAATTTATATACAAGGTGGAATTATGTACAAAATAATCAGATATAGGTAAACTCAATTTTAATATAAAGAACTGGAATTAATGGTCTAAAATCAAGTGTGTTTATAAACAAGACTATTATTTTAAAACTGATGAACATGATTAATTACAGTTTATGGACAAAATTTTGAAAAGAAACTACACTTTTAGAAAAAAAAATCCATTGTCGGTAACACACGACTCGTACTGAATGCTGAAAATATACTGGTTTGCTGCTTGTGCGTAACATTAGTCACAAGGTTCATTGGTTCGATAGTTCAATGGTCCGATTGTTTTGTGGTTATTTACAGTCTTTTGTAATTTTATTTTTTTCACATAATCTTTAATGAGGTTAACAGCAAATTAGAAGGAACGATATTCTAGAACTGTGTTTTATTTTGAACATTTCCTGTTTTCTCCTTTCTCCTTTCTTATATAATCAGCGTGCCAATGCGTTAAGACGGCACGTCTTAACGCATTGGCACGCTGAACAGTTGCCCGGGGACCCCACGACCATAGGGACCCCATGCGTATCTATGTGTGTTGTGTACAACATGTTTTTTTTTAATGTTTAAATGTTTATAAAGCTGATAATGAATTCTTTTTAGCCGGAACCTAGCATAAATCTCCCTTAGAGATGATCCTCTACCGTATTTGTGCCCATCTGAAATTTTATAAATTCTTGGGAACCTCTGATAGTTTATAGCTTTTTGTCATGGAATGTGGTAAGGATCCTTTATAGCTTTTTGTCATGGAATGTGGTAGGGATCCTTTATAGCTTTTTGTCATGGAATGTGGTAGGGATCCTTTTCGAAATAATATATAGTTCATTACTAGTAGCATAACGAAACACAACAAAATCATGAGACGAATTAAGTCTTTTTGTGAATGCGTCAAGGGTAAGCAGTTCATTATTTCGTTGCATATTAATTATTGGCGGAATCTTCAATTAGTTGAAGGCGAGATTCGAACTCACAACATCAGTGGTGATAGGCACTGATTGCACAGGTAGTAGTAAATTCAACTACCATAAGATCACGGCTACGACGGCCCCCATCACCAATTGGTGCTACAAATTAAGTGTCTTTCTTGTACATGTACTTTATTTGTTCTTTTTTAAGAACTACAGATTAAATTTTGATTCCACTGAAAATCCCAAAAATACAAGATGGCATGGTGCTGTAGCTACAATAGAGCCAAGAAAAGATTGGGATGTGTGGGGCACAGTTTGGCAACTTGGTGTTGAAGATATTCCTAGTTTAGATAGGTATGGTAACAATATTGGTTGAACTAGAGACCACATATGTTTAGTTTGTAGAGACTATCTAAGACTGCATTCTCCTACGCCTTTCAATGATTATTCATGGTCGTTTTCATCCAATCTATTTTCTAGAATTAAAGAATATTTTGGACACTTCTCATAGTTTGGGATACTTAACAGATACTTGGTATAAAATATATATGCAATATGTCAGAACCTAAAAAAAATCTTAATTTCAAAACATGACCAGAAGAAGAATCAGAAGTAATAAAATAAGGTCTTTCACTGGAAAAGGGAGTAATAATAAAAAAAAAATAAGAAACAGACAAAAAACAACAAGTCAACAAGTCTACTTATATAATGTTAAAAATGCATTAAACACCTATTACCCCATAATATTGCAATATTGTTTCTGTGAAAATTACTAGTGGTTTGTTTTTATATTTCAGACAAGAAGACAACTATAAAAGTGTATATGTTGATGTTGTAACTCCAGATGATAGAACACTGACATGTAGAACTTATTTATTAGGACCACACAAAGTTTCTTCAAACTGGGATTTAAGACCGTCGCCACAGTACCTGGATGTGATAGTAAAAGGTGCTATTAGCTGTAACCTACCAGAGGACTACATAGCATACCTTAAACAGATTGAAACCAATGGTTTCCCAGGACCGGTGAAGATTCACGAAGAAGTTATGAAATTACTGAACCAAGATAAATGAAAAATATAAACAGGAAATATCAGGCAATCTCTGGAAAATGGGTCAAGGCAATCTCTGGAGAATGGGTCAAGTTAATTTATTAATGATTTCTTTAACTGTTTAATACTGTTATTGTATAATTGTCATGATGTAAGGTGTGTTAATCTTTTGTTGTTTTGTTTGAACTTATTGGAAGCTGTTGACATTGCATGCTAATATTTTTGTCACCATGACAACCCTTTTTTACGCCACAACTATGCATTTTCTTTTAGACTACTGGTAGTTTAACCAACAAATATTTGTCAAAAGTATTCATAAATTTCCAATTTTCTCTTATATATTTCATAATAAACTAATTTTTCAAAAAAATTTCCTGAAGTCAATTATTGTCTGATGATTTTGGTATCAACAACACCAGAATTAAATATACAATGTAGTTTTACTCTATAATTTTAATACAATTTTATGAACTTAACATTTTGAGAATACACAAAACTGAATTAATTTACCAAAAAACACAATACAATGATAGTAATCTGTGTTCAAATCATGAGGATTTGAAAAACATGCCTTTGAAAGTTGGATACTTATCTGCTATTTTTTTAGGATAAAATAATTATCGAAATGAGACATGAATTGAGTTCAGGATAATTTTTTGAAAAATTGTAGATTTATATGAAATATATAGGAATAATTGTATATTTCTGAATACTTTTGACAAGTGTCTGTACTAGGTTAAGTGTGTTTAAGACCACTTTCAACAATATTTCAGTTATATACTACCTGGTCAAACGCCAAAATTCATCCTAATTTTAAGGAGATATCAAATTTCTGAAATTTGTTATGGTTCATTAACCATCAACAGTTTACTACTTCTTATCAGCATCCCTACTGTCACACATCTTATCAGCATCCCTACTGTCACAAATCTTATCAGCATCCCTACTGTCACAAATCTTATCAGCATCCCTACTGTCACAAATCTTATCAGCATCCCTACTGTCACAAATCTTATCAGCATCCCTACTGTCACAAATCTTATCAGCATCCCTACTGTCACAAATCTTATCAGCATCCCTACTGTCACAAATCTTATCAGCATCCCTACTGTCACAAATCTTATCAGCATCCCTACTGTCACAAATCTTATCAGCATCCCTACTGTCACAAATCTTATCATCATCCCTACTGTCACAAATCTTATCAGCATCCCTACTGTCACAAATCTTATCAGCATCCCTACTGTCACAAATCTTATCATCATCCCTACTGTCACAAATCTTATCAGCATCCCTACTGTCACAAATCTTATCAGCATCCCTACTGTCACAAATCTTATCAGCATCCCTACTGTCACAAATCTTATCAGCATCCCTACTGTCACAAATCTTATCAGCATCCCTACTGTCACAAATCTTATCAGCATCCCTACTGTCTCAAATCTTATCAGCATCCCTACTGTCACAAATCTTATCAGTATCCCTACTGTCACAAATCTTATCAGCATCCCTACTGTCACAAATCTTATCAGCATCCCTACTGTCACAAATCTTATCAGCATCCCTACTGTCACAAATCTTATCAGCATCCCTACTGTCACAAATCTTATCAGCATCCCTACTGTCACAAATCTTATCAGCATCCCTACTGTCACAAATCTTATCAGCATCCCTACTGTCACAAATCTTATCAGCATCCCTACTGTCACAAATCTTATCAGCATCCCTACTGTCACAAATCTTATCATCATCCCTACTGTCACAAATCTTATCAGCATCCCTACTGTCACAAATCTTATCAGCATCCCTACTGTCACAAATCTTATCATCATCCCTACTGTCACAAATCTTATCAGCATCCCTACTGTCACAAATCTTATCAGCATCCCTACTGTCACAAATCTTATCAGCATCCCTACTGTCACAAATCTTATCAGCATCCCTACTGTCACAAATCTTATCAGCATCCCTACTGTCACAAATCTTATCAGCATCCCTACTGTCACAAATCTTATCAGCATCCCTACTGTCACAAATCTTATCAGCATCCCTACTGTCACAAATCTTATCAGCATCCCTACTGTCACAAATCTTATCAGCATCCCTACTGTCACAAATCTTATCAGCATCCCTACTGTCACAAATCTTATCAGCATCCCTACTGTCACACATCTTATCAGCATCCCTACTGTCACACATCTTATCAGCATCCCTACTGTCACAAATCTTATCAGCATCCCTACTGTCACAAATCTTATCAGCATCCCTACTGTCACACATCTTATCAGCATCCCTACTGTCACACATCTTATCAGCATCCCTACTGTCACAAATCTTATCAGCATCCCTACTGTCACAAATCTTATCAGCATCCCTACTGTCACACATCTTATCAGCATCCCTACTGTCACAAATCTTATCAGCATCCCTACTGTCACAAATCTTATCAGCATCCCTACTGTCACAAATCTTATCAGCATCCCTACTGTCACAAATCTTATCAGCATCCCTACTGTCACAAATCTTATCAGCATCCATACTGTCACAAATCTTATCAGCATCCCTACTGTCACAAATCTTATCAGCATCCCTACTGTCACAAATCTTATCAGCATCCCTACTGTCACAAATCTTATCAGCATCCCTACTGCCACAAATCTTATCAGCATCCCTACTGTCACAAATCTTATCAGCATCCCTACTGTCACAAATCTTATCAGCATCCCTACTGCCACAAATCTTATCAGCATCCCTACTGTCACAAATCTTATCAGCATCCCTACTGTCACAAATCTTATCAGCATCCCTACTGTCTCAAATCTTATCAGCATCCCTACTGTCACAAATCTTATCAGCATCCCTACTGTCTCAAATCTTATCAGCATCCCTACTGTCACAAATCTTATCAGCATCCCTACTGTCACAAATCTTATCAGCATCCCTACTGTCACAAATCTTATCAGCATCCCTACTGTCACAAATCTTATCAGCATCCCTACTGCCACAAATCTTATCAGCATCCCTACTGTCTCAAATCTTATCAGCATCCCTACTGTCACAAATCTTATCAGCATCCCTACTGCCACAAATCTTATCAGCATCCCTACTGTCACAAATCTTATCAGCATCCCTACTGCCACAAATCTTATCAGCATCCCTACTGTCACAAATCTTATCAGCATCCCTACTGTCACAAATCTTATCAGCATCCCTACTGTCACAAATCTTATCAGCATCCCTACTGTCACAAATCTTATCAGCATCCCTACTGTCTCAAATTTTATCAGCATCCCTACTGTCACAAATCTTATCAGCATCCCTACTGTCTCAAATCTTATCAGCATCCCTACTGTCACAAATCTTATCAGCATCCCTACTGTCACAAATCTTATCAGCATCCCTACTGTCACAAATCTTATCAGCATCCCTACTGTCTCAAATCTTATCAGCATCCCTACTGTCACAAATCTTATCAGCATCCCTACTGTCTCAAATCTTATCAGCATCCCTACTGTCACAAATCTTATCAGCATCCCTACTGTCACAAATCTTATCAGCATCCCTACTGCCACAAATCTTATCAGCATCCCTACTGTCACAAATCTTATCAGCATCCCTACTGTCACAAATCTTATCAGCATCCCTACTGTCACAAATCTTATCAGCATCCCTACTGTCACAAATCTTATCAGCATCCCTACTGTCACAAAATAAGAAAGTGTGTTACCTAATGTCCAACTATCTTGGCTATTTATATATCACAGACTTCATTTTATAATACACTTGGACATGAATGATATTTTGCAAATGATTCAAGAAAATTTTCTTACATGCAATGTATATTATGTAAAATTGAATAAATACATTTGTTTATTTGCTTTAGAATAAATGTATGAGAGAATTTAAAACTACAACTGTGTATTCTTTTTCAAATTTTTACCAATTTCCCTAAAATAAATTATTTTCCTAAAAAGGTGTTTTTTTGGATGGTTCCGTTTGGATTTCAGAAGCCATATGATGGAAGGAACAGACCTGCTTCATTTTTGGAAGACTCCTTAGTGAACAGCCATTTACCTTTTAAGGGGTGGGGCTATGTGTTTTATTAATCTGTCGACATCCCTTCTATGAATTTTTGAAATCAGAGTAAAATCCAAAATGATATGTGGGAAAATAATTTAACATATGATCCTGTAGCAAATATATATACGTCTGAAAATTAAACCAAACAGTGTTAGAATTAGATTTTAGAGCTGTCAAATTTTTGTTTTTCCCTCGATGGGATTTGAACTCGCACCATTGATACAGTGCAGCACCATTCGCTTAGCCTTACGTCCAGCGCCCTCGACCACATCCACTCCCTATTAAAAGGAGCTTCAATAATCGTAGTGTTACCTTGTCTGGTAAGGCAAATCTAGAGATAGACATAAAACATGTATGTACCATCTACACACGCTTATACACATTGTGTATAAGCGTGTGTAGATGGTACATACATACTTAATATTATAATTTGACAGCAATCTAACTCAGCAATTTTTAATATATTGTATGGGATACGTCTGAAAATTAAACCAAACAGTGTTAGAATTAGATTTTAGAGCTGTCAAATTTTTGTTCTTCCCTCGACAGGATTTGAACTCACACCATTGATACACTGCAGCACCATTCGCTTAGCCTTACATATATATATATATTAGTTCATAGTATGTATATTTGATTTGATTTATTGTGTTTATTGTGAAAATTTCTTACTGTCTACACACGAAGTCCATTCTGTGAAACAATGTGATATTAATAGTTCTCGGAATGAAAATTTGAATGTACTGGTGCGAATATAATTCTTGAATTTATTTTATATATATATTTGTAAATAAAAGCTGAAAATTTTACTGATCCGAACAAAGCTTTACTGGTCTTGGACCGGAGGACCGGTTGATAAACCAACTAACTTTAACTGATATTTGTTATTTTTACCGTCTTTTTACGGTCGCCATGATGACTTGGTTGACCGTTATGGAATATCTGTGTCGCACATAACCACGGATATGTTCCACTTGTCGTAAACACTTCCCGGTCCTTTCCCCGTTCATGAATTAACACCGTATTTGTAACTAGATTAACAAGACGGGTGTCACTATTGGAACAGGAACTGCCTACCCTTCTGGAGCACCTGAGTTTACCCCCGGTTTTTAGTGGGGTTCGCGTTACTCGATCTTTGGTTTTATATGTATGTTTTGTAGATCATTGTTTGTCCTTTTGTATATTTTCTTTTGGCCATTGTGTTGTCTGTTATTCTTCGATATTGGATCAAGGTTCTGAAAATTACAATTTCGGAATAAAGATAATATGTCTGAGTGGAGCGACATGTCTACCCCCGGACTTTTGTTTTAGTTAACTTGCATTATAAAAATCCAGCTGACATCATCAACATATCATTAAAAGACATGATATAGCTGAAATATTGCTCATTTTGGCATCGCTCACTCATTTTCTTTACCACGCAAGTGATACAGGCTCATGTGACCCCCTAGACTACCTGAGCAAGAGACTACAGGGCGGCCTGGCCGTGTAGGAGACTGCATACATGGCGGTCTGACCTTGTAGGAGACTGCATACAGGGCGGCCTGGTCGTGTAGGAGACTGCATACAGTGCGGCCTGGTCGTGTAGGAGACTGCATACAGGGCGGTCTGGTCGTGTAGGAGACTGCATACAGGGCGGCCTGGCCGTGTAGGAGATTGCATACAGGGCGGCCTGGCCGTTTAGGAGACTGCATACAGTGCGGCCTAGCCGTGTAGAAGACTGCATACAGATCGGCGGCCTAGCCGTGTGGGAGACTGCATACAGGGCGGCCTAGCGTGTAGGAAACTACATACAGTGCGGCGGCCTAGCCGTGTAGGAGACTGCATACAGGGCAGTCTAGCCGTATAGGAGACTGCATACAGGGCGGCCTAGCCGTGTAGGAGACGCCATACAGGGCGGCCTAGCCATGTAGGAGACTGCATACAGGGCGGCCTGGCCGTGTAGGAGACTGCATACAGGGCGGCCTGGCTGTGAAAGAAACTGCATACAGGGTGGCCTGGCCGTGTAGGAGACTGCATATAGGACGGCCTGGCCGCGTAGGAGATTGCCTACAGGGCGACCTGGCCGTGTAAGAGACTGCCTACAGGGCGGCCTGGCCGTGTAGGAGACTGCCTACAGGGCGGTCTAGCCGTGTAGGAGACTGCCTACAGGGAGGTCTAGCCGTGTAGGAGACTGCCAACAGGGCGGCTTAGCCGTGTAAGAGATTGCCTACATGGCGGCCTAACCGTGTAGCAGACTGCCTACAGGGCGGCCTAGCCGTGTAGGAGACTGCCTACAGGGCGGCGGCCTAGTCGTGTAGGAGACTGCATACAGGGCGGCCTAGCCATGTAGGAGACTGCATACAGGGCGGCCTAGCCGTGTAGGAGACTGCATACAGTGCGGCGGCCTAGCCGTGTAGGAGACTGCATACAGGGCGGTCTAGCCGTATAGGAGACTGCATACCGGTACAGGGCGGCCTAGCCGTGTAGGAGACCCCATACAGGGCGGCCTAGCCATGTAGGAGACTGCATACAGGGCGGCCTAGCCATGTAGGAGACTGCATACAGGGCGGCCTAGCCGTGTAGAAGACTGCATACAGTGCGGCGGCCTAGCCGTGTAGGAGACTGCATACCGGTACAGGGCGGCCTAGCCGTGTAGGAGACACCATACAGGGCGGCCTAGCCATGTAGGAGACTGCATACAGGGCGGCCTGGCCGTGTAGGAGAGTGCATACAGGGCGGCCTGGCTGTCTAAGAAACTGCATACAGGGCGGCCTGGCCGTGTAGGAGACTGCATATAGGGCGGCCTGGCCGCGTAGGAGACTGCCTACAGGGTGCCATGGCCGTGTAGGAGACTGCCTACAGGGCGGCCTAGCCGCGTGGGAGACTGCCTACAGGGCGGTCTAGCCGTGTAGGAGACTGCCTACAGGGAGGTCTAGCCGTGTAGGAGACTGCCTACAGGGCGGCTTAGCCGTGTAAGAGACTGCCTACAGGGCGGCCTAGCCGTGTAGCATACTACCCACAGGGTGGCCTAGCCGTGTAAGAGACTACCTACAGGGCGGCCTAGCCGTGTAGGAGACTGCCTACAGGGCGGCCTAGCCGTGTAGGAGACTGCCTACAGGGCGGCCTGGCCGTGTAGGAGACTGCATACAGGGCGGCCTAGCCGTGTAGGAGACTGCATACAGGGTGGTCTAGCCGTATAGGAGACTGCATACAGGGCAGCCTAGCTGTGTAGGAGACACCATACAGGGCGGCCTAGCCATATAGGAGACTGCATACAGGGCGGCCTGGCCGCGTAGGAGACTGCATATAGGGCGGCCTGGCCGCGTAGGAGACTGCCTACAGGGCGACCTGGCCGTGTAGGAGACTGCCTACAGGGCGGCCTGAATGAAACAAGTGCCTGTGATATAGGTGTCTAATAATTTATTATTGTCCAAAATGATGGTTGGTTTTATGGTGTTTAACTCCGCTTTCAACAATATTTCAGTTTATCGTGGCGGTCAGTTTTATTGATGGAGGAAACCGGAGAACCCAGAGAAAACTACTATAGATTGACTGCACAGGGCGACATAGCCGTGGGTAGATTGACTGCACAGGGCGGCCTAGTCGTGGGTAGACCATTATTGTCTGCTCAAAATGAAAATCTGGCGTTCGTCTTATAAGTATATATGTCAGTTGTCAGTTTTTTAGTGGAGTAAACCATAGTACCGGGATTAATGATATACAGGGGGTTGGGATCTGGAGAGAACCACAGACCTGTCGCAAGTCACTGACAAACTTTATCACATAATGTTATATCGAGTATACCTAGCCTGAACAGGATTCGAACTCACGTTAGTGGAGATAGGCACTGATTGCATAGGTAGTTGTAACTCCAACTACCATACGATCACGACGGCCCCTTGAAAAATTGTAATTTTATATGAAATATACAAGGTAAAATTGTAAGTGTCTGAATACTTTTGACAAGTGTCTGTACTAGGTCAAGTGTGTTTAAGACCACTTTCAACAATATTTCAGATATATGTCAGTTGTCAGTTTTTAGCTCGCCTTGCCAAAGGCAATGTGAGCTTTGCCATCACTTGGCGTCCGTGGTCCGTTAACTTTTCACATTTTAATCTTCTCCTCTGAAACCGCTTGGCCAAATGAACCGAAACTTGGTAGGAAGCATCTATGGAAGACCCTCTGTAAAGATTGTTCATTTCGTCCCGATCCGTTGACAAACATGGCCGACACAGGCGAATCTTCTTTCTGATTGGCTGATTTTTTAAATTCTTCTCCTCTGAAACCGCTTGGCCAAATGAATGGAAACTTGGTAGGAAGCATCTATGGAAGGTCCTCTATAAAGAATGCTCATTTCGTCCCGATCCATTAACAAACATGGCCGCCACAGGCAATTCTTGTTTCTCATTGGTCGATTTCTAAAAATCTTCTCCTCTGAAACCGCTTGGCCAAATGAACGGAAACTTGGTAGGAAGCATCTATGGAAGGTCCTCTATAAAGAATGCTCATTTCGTCCCGATCCATTAGCAAACATGGTCGCCACAGGCAATTCTTGTTTCTCATTGGTCGATTTCTAAAAATCTTCTCCTCTGAAATCGTTTTGCCTAATGATCCGAAACTTGGTAGGAAGCATCTATGGAAGGTCCTCTATAAAGATTATTCATTCCGTCCCGATCCGTTAACAAATATGGCCGCCACAGGCGATTCTTGTTTCTGATTGGTTGATTTTTTAAATTCTTCTCCTCTGAAACCGTTTGGCCAAATGAACCGAAACTTGGTAGAAAGCATCTATGGAAGGTACTCTGTTAAGATTGTTCATTTCGTCCCGATCCGTTAACAAATATAGCCGCCACAGGCGATTCTTGTTTCTGATTGGTTGATTTTTAAAATTCTTCTCTGATGAAACCGTTTGGCCAAATGAACCGAAACTTGGTAGGAAGCATCTATGGAAGGTCCTCTGTTAATATTGCTCATTTCATCCCGATCCGTTAACAAACATGGCCGCCACACACAATTCTTGTTTCTGATTGGTTGATTTCTAAAAAATCTTCTCCTCTGAAACCGCTTTACCAAATGAACCGAAACTTGGTAGGATGCATCTATGGCAGGTCCTCTGTAAAGATTGCTCATTTCGTCCCGATCCATTAACAAATATGACCGCCACAGACAATTCTTGTTTCTGATTGGTCGAATTCTAAAAATCTTCTCCTCTCAAACCGCTTGACCAAATGAACCGAAACGTGGTAGGAAGCATCTATGGGAATTGCTCATTCCGTTTTGATCCGTGGACAAACATGGCCGTCATAGGCAATTTTTGTTTCTTATTGGTCGATTTCTAAAACAGCTTTCCTCTGAAACCGCTTGGCCAAATGATATGAAACTTGGTAGGAAGCATCTATGGAAGGTCCTCTATAGAGATTGCTCATTTTGTGTTGATCCATTAACAAACATGGCCGCCACAAGCAATTCTTATCTTAGATTGGTCGATCTCTAAAAATCTTCTTCTCTGAAACTGCTTTGCCAAAATGAACCGAAATTTGGTGGGAAGCACCTATATGGAAGGTTCTGTATTAAGTTTCCTCAAAGCATAATGAAAGGTGAGTGACACAGGCTCAGCCCACTGAGCCTCTAGTTTAGTGGAGTAAACCATTGTACCATGAGCAACGGTATATATTTAAATGTGGCAGTCGAAAACAGGCACTTGTTTCATTCAAAAAATATATGCCCCCTCCTCTTCCTTAGTAAGGATGAGGAGGGGGCATATATTTTTTGAATGAAACAAGTGCCTGTGATATAGGTGTCTAATAATTTATTATTGTCCAAAATGATGGTTGGTTTTATGGTGTTTAACTCCGCTTTCAACAATATTTCAGTTTATCGTGGTGGTCAGTTTTATTGATGGAGGAAACCGGAGGACCCAGAGAAAACTACAGACCTGCCACAAGTCACTGACAAATTTGATCACATAATGTTGTACACCTCGCTCTGAGTGGGAGTCGACCCCACAACATCAGTGGTGATAAGCACTGATTGCATAGGTAGTTGTTAACCCAACTACCATATGATTACGGCTACCCATGATCTGTAGCTGTGATCTATGAATAGTGACGTTTATATTTGATTTATAATCATTTACAAGAGAGAGTATATATATATAAAGAATCAAACAATTGTGAAACATAAATTTTATTTTGTCCCTTTTCCAAGTAGTAAAAATTAAGTGTTACAATAATATCTTGGCAGTAACAATATCTTTATGTAATATCTCCACCAAAAGTCCATACTTATTAACATTATGAGTCATCTGTTATTAAATTTAGACTTCCTTAATCAAATATTATAGATCAAGGGGGTAACAAGTATTATCGGAGTACAACATATAATTTTTCATAACTCTGGAATGACTATAGTGAAAATTATCAGGTATGCTGAAAGTCAAAAGATTGAAAAGCCAAATAATTTTAAAAATCTCTAGGAGCATATAATTGAAATATTGTTTAAGGTGGTGTAACCCTATATGAACAACAAAATGGATGCTCTCATAAAAAACAAGTGACATTAAACAAAATTGTTATTCAATATAATTATTAACTGTGTGTTTCATATATAGTCAATTTACAAAACATTTTTACACTATTGTTGTCAGAATATAAATTAGGATTGTTGCCATGGTTATTACATGTTTTGACAGATCTTACTTACATGTATGTTACACTATACTACATGTATTAAAACAATAATTGTCTACATTGATATAATTAATACTTGTTCTCCTCTTTAAATCATTGGTTTACCATCTGTTTTTTTCCATGAGATCGGGGTCTAGCACCACTGATGAGGTTAAATACAACAATGTACTTCTGACTTTATGATCATAAACTTTTTGAGTATTATTTTTGTACTTGTAATGGAACACTCTGTCTTATATATAAAACATAACACTCTAATTTTCCTATTAGCCGGATTTAACAGATAATAAAAGATATGATTTGACTAGTTGATATAGCAATAGGATTTTGTGATGCAACCAATGAAATAGGCTCATGAATTATTCATGAATACAAATGAATTGACTCAGGTTATGTAAAAGGAAGACCATAAGTAACTGTGGGTAATCAACATGGTATCTTAAATGTTTATTATAACAAATTAGTGAACATCCATCATGAACTTCATCATCCTTCATTTCATTAACAAATTAGTTGCCATGGATATAAATTTGATATTTAAATTATAGATAAAATGATTTTCACAAAAATGAACATGTGTATAAAACTGATAAGATGATTTGATCGAAAAGATCATCTCTCTACTAAGTACATTTCTCTTCTCAAACAAGTAGAGACCTGTATAATGTTTGTGTAAAAAGCAGTGAAACTGAAAGACATTGAAATACAGTATGTATAATATTAACATTTATTTACATAAAATAAATAAGTATTGTGAGCAAATATTCATAGATGTATATATTCCTAAACCTTAGTAATAAATAGTTTTTGTACAATAATTCTGAACAGAAGAATATTGTAAATAGCAAGTACAAGTAGCTGATTGCAGGAAGTTTATATATAAATGTTTAGACATAGATATAATAAAACTTAGTATGAGACAAAAAAAAAGGGGGTTAAATGCATGGTTAGTCATTTTTTTAAAGAAAAATATTGAAAATGCATCATATCACTGAAGACAAAGCTGATCAGAAATAAAAAAAATTAGCAACGATTTATGTATGATAAGAGCAATGTGTTACATAAAACTGACAGAACACAGATATAAAACTGACAGAACACAGATATAGAATTTTATTTAGATATTTAAACCTCATCCTTATGAGTAATTCTTAAAGAAAACATACTACTTATGGACAAAATAAAAAAGTAATTAGTACAAGATCCAAAACGTTTCCATGACATAATTGGTCAATAGTTTTTATGACACAATACCCAGAATATTCCTGCCTATAGAAAAAGAATATGAACACGAGTTATTTAAAAAAAAATACAAATGTTTTCCTGAATAGGAAATAAAAACAAAATGTCATTTTGATTTACAATAATGAAACACGCTACCATTTCATAAAAGAGCCATAAGACTTGAGCATATGTAAATCGTTAACAAATCCATACGAGTGTAAATTGTTAATAAATGCACACGAGTGTAAATTGTTAATAAATGCATAAGAGTAAGTCATGGATGCTTGTGAAATGGAACCCAGATCTCGTGAAAAAGTTATGATGCAAAACCTGGAATGGGTTTCCAAATAGAATAGAAATTTATGTATAATTAATATTAATATTTCTATATACATGGAAGAACTTTTGGATAAAGGATATTTATACAGCGAAACTGATCCATTACTAAGTAGTGCAGCAAATAAAGATTCATTGAATTATATATGTCATCATATTTCAAGTTCTGAAGTGGAGACAGCTATAATCAGGACATTTCATCAAATTCTGATTCAGATTTAGGTATGGAACATTAACCAAAATTACATGTAAAAAAATTCAGTAGATATACAACAGATGATGAAGAGCAATTATTATCAGATTTTGAGGCATATGTAATTTTTACAAAACTTGACATGTAGTGAACCAAGAAGATTAGCAGTATTCCAGCTACACCTTTGTGGACAAACACAAGTGTGGTACTATAGTTTGGACATTGAAGACAAATTAAGATGAGGTACTGTTCTACAGAAGTTCAAAGAGGAATACCATCTGAATAAATCAGTGTTATTAGTAGAAACAGAATTTTTTCAAAATTTGAGACTTTTAAGTGGATAACAACTAGAGGACTATTTCAGTAAAGTGGTGAACAAAGGCAGGACTATTCAGAAAAGTCCATAAGAAATATTGTTAAAATTTATTGAAGAACTTCCATCGCATTTGGCTTTCTATGTTCACGCCAGCAGCCCCGAAAATGTCCAGCACACCTGTACGTCTGCTAAACTTGGTGAGGCGTATGGATAGCGACAACAATCTACTAGATTAATAGAACTGACAGTGCCGAATACCCATAAAAAAACTTCTGGGACACCACCAGCTGTTGTAGCAGCTATTTCACAGCTGGATAGATTGTCGTCGTAGGAAAACAAATTGTAAGAACTTTCTAAGAAGTTTGACAACATTACATTATTGTCAAGGAACAAAACTAATAGAACAAACAATAATGTTGACATTATATGTTATAACTGTGGACAAAAGGGATAACTTCAAAGTCTAGTCTGTGTTGTCAACTTTGTGACATTAAGGGAAATATTTCCAAAAACTGTCGTATATCTCTGCTATTGGGAAACTGTAGAAGCCAGAGGGATGCAGGTCACGATCACTTGGGAAGAAGGAAATAAAAAAAAAGGTGCCAAAAGAAATTCTCCGTCTACTAGATGTACGAAGTTGTCAGTTAATAATATACACTGTGTAAATAGTGATATCGACAATAATATTTTTTCTAATAATGATTCTGTAGGTAAATGTAGTCATTTTTTATATTTACAAATAAGTGTTAGTACTTATGGACACAGGTCGTTCTATTAATTTAATGTTTTATTTTTTATATAATTCATTAGCAAACAATCAAGAGATACCGATTGATGACATTGCCACAATTACAGGTACTATAGAGGGTAATCAGACCACAGTTACAGGTATTATAGAGGGTAATCAGACCACAGTTACAGGTATTATAGAGGGTAATCAGACCACAGTTACAGGTATTATAGAGGGTAATCAGACCACAGTTACAGGTATTATAGAGGGTAATCAGACCACAGTTACAGGTATAGAGGGTAATCAGACCACAGTTACAGGTATTATAGAGGGTAATCAGACCACAGTTACAGGTATTATAGAGGGTAATCAGACCACAGTTACAGGTATTATAGAGGGTAATCAGACCACAGTTACAGGTATTATAGAGGGTAATCAGACCACAGTTACAGGTATTATAGAGGGTAATCAGACCACAGTTACAGGTATTATAGAGGGTAATCAGACCACAGTTACAGGTATTATAGAGGGTAATCAGACCACAGTTACAGGTATTATAGAGGGTAATCAGACCACAGTTACAGGTATTATAGAGGGTAATCAGACCACAGTTACAGGTATTATAGAGGGTAATCAGACCACAGTTACAGGTATAGAGGGTAATCAGACCACAGTTACAGGTATTATAGAGGGTAATCAGACCACAGTTACAGGTATAGAGGGTAATCAGACCACAGTTACAGGTATTATAGAGGGTAATCAGACCACAGTTACAGGTATTATAGAGGGTAATCAGACCACAGTTACAGGTAATATAGAGGGTAATCAGACCACAGTTACAGGTATTATAGAGGGTAATCAGACCACAGTTACAGGTATTATAGAGGGTAATCAGACCACAGTTACAGGTATTATAGAGGGTAATCAGACCACAGTTACAGGTATTATAGAGGGTAATCAGACCACAGTTACAGGTATTATAGAGGGTAATCAGACCACAGTTACAGGTATAGAGGGTAATCAGACCACAGTTACAGGTATTATAGAGGGTAATCAGACCACAGTTACAGGTATAGAGGGTAATCAGACCACAGTTACAGGTATTATAGAGGGTAATCAGACCACAGTTACAGGTATTATAGAGGGTAATCAGACCACAGTTACAGGTATTATAGAGGGTAATCAGACCACAGTTACAGGTATTATAGAGGGTAATCAGACCACAGTTACAGGTATTATAGAGGGTAATCAGACCACAGTTACAGGTATAGAGGGTAATCAGACCACAGTTACAGGTATAGAGGGTAATCAGACCACAGTTACAGGTATAGAGGGTAATCAGACCACAGTTACAGGTATTATAGAGGGTAATCAGACAAGTTTTGATGTTTATATTCTTAAGGATACTTCTCATCCATTAATATTAGTCACTGTGTACCTTAGATCAAATGGTGTAATATTAAATTTTAATTCTTTGTCTGTAAATTTTTCCAAATTCAAAATTTTGTACTCAAAAAGATAATGTCACTACATGTTTGATGTCACAAGTCTGATAGGATACTTGTGATAATGTCACTACATGTTTGATGTCACAAGTCTGATAGGATACTTGTGATAATGTCACTACATGTTTGATGTCACAAGTCTGATAGGATACTTGTGATAATGTCACTACATGTTTGATGTCACAAGTCTGATAGGATACTTGTGATAATGTCACTACATGTTTGATGTCACAAGTCTGATAGGATACTTGTGATAATACTTGTGATAATGTCACTACATGTTTGATGTCACAAGTCTGATAGGATACTTGTGATAATGTCACTACATGTTTGATGTCACAAGTCTGATAGGATACTTGTGATAATGTCACTACATGTTTGATGTCACAAGTCTGATAGGATACTTGTGATAATGTCACTACATGTTTGATGTCACAAGTCTGATAGGATACTTGTGATAATGTCACTACATGTTTGATGTCACAAGTCTGATAGGATACTTAGGATACTTGTGATAATGTCACTACATGTTTGATGTCACAAGTCTGATAGGATACTTGTGATAATGTCACTACATGTTTGATGTCACAAGTCTGATAGGATACTTGTGATAATGTCACTACATGTTTGATGTCCCAAGTCTGATAGGATACTTGTGATAATGTCACTACATGTTTGATGTCACAAGTCTGATAGGATACTTGTGATAATGTCACTACATGTTTGATGTCACAAGTCTGATAGGATACTTGTGATAGTCACAAGTCTGATAGGATACTTGTGATAATGTCACTACCTGTTTGATGTCACAAGTCTACTTGTGATAATATCACTACATGTTTGATGTCACAAGTCTGATAGGATACTTGTGATAATGTCACTACATGTTTGATGTCACAAGTCTACTTGTGATAATATCACTACATGTTTGATGTCACAAGTCTGATAGGATACTTGTGATAATGTCACTACATGTTTGATGTCACAAGTCTGATAGGATACTTGTGATAATGTCACTACATGTTTGATGTCACAAGTCTGATAGGATACTTGTGATAATGTCACTACATGTCTGATGTCACAAGTCTACTTGTGATAATATCACTACATGTTTGATGTCACAAGTCTGATAGGATACTTGTGATAATGTCACTACATGTTTGATGTCACACTGACTGATAATTTACTGACAATATCACTTGGTGAGATCACAACAAAAATGTTCAAATTTCAGAAAATCAAAATAACAAGAAGATATTAAAAAATAATCAATAAATAAAAAATGAACAGATTACATATATATGTATACAATAGTTTAAAAATTATAACATGAGACACGAAACGGAAGTCCAAAGCCATATTCAAGTAAAGGCAGGATCCAGAGACAAAGTACACATGAGGTTGAATCAATCACCTGGTAAAGATATATTGAACTGTTCCATATCTTAGCATCTGTTAAATGTAGATCTCCCAGGAGAGACCCTCGGTTATTTATTGTTATAAAATTAAATCTTCATATCACAGTGCTGCTTCATACCAAATAAAAAATTGCATTTACATTCTAAAAATTATTTGATAAAATTCAGCAAAGAGAGGGGCAGAACTAATTCCCGCAATGCCGATGATTTGTTGCAAAATGTGCCGTCAGAATCTGACAAATACTTTGAAAGCCTACCAGTTAAGGACCTTTCTAGCCAAGTTTGGTTAAAAATGACCTAGTGGTTTCTGAGATGTTGATAATAAACAATTCTATTTTTAGTAACACCTGCCATCTTTGAAAGGTGGGAGGGCCTGGCTGTTGGACAATTTTTTTTGAACATGAACTAACCGAGGACCTTTCTGGCCAAGTCTGGTTAAAATAATTGGCCCAGTGGCTATAAGAGAAGATACAGAAAGAATGACAGATTACTGACGGATGGCAATAGCTAACTTGAACCTTTGGTCCAGGCGATAAGGAAAACAAAAGAAAAAATGCTAGGACAACACCAACTCTATAAATAACTTCTTCAAAACAATGAGACAGAAAAAACAGTAAAAAAAAAGTTAAAATAATTGATTGTAATAATTACCCATGTGGGTAAAGGGGGTATCCTTGAAAAATAAATAAATAAATAATATGGTTAACCGGATCTGTGATGGGCCACACATTTTGGTCGATACAGTCTTATGGTTAATATTAAATTCAAACTCTGATCTTCGACCAAAATAAGTGGCTGACATACAAAGCAAGTACACTGGTATTAAGTGAGACTAAATCATAGGAGTTGCATTGTATTAACAAAACAAACATACAAAATGTATGGTCCCATATATGGAAATAAAACAACAAAACACACACACAAACATCCATAACGTGCTTTGGAATTACAATATAGTTTATGGTAATAATATTAACACCTGACAATCAATGTATATAACATGCAATATAAAATATATAGATAAAATGTATATGTGCTTAAAAATTTCATTCAAATTTGACTATTAATATCAATTGGTTTTATATTACTTGTAATTCATTAAAATTTGTTGTATCCACAATTTAAGTAAGTACCAATCCACATGAGATGGCAATGGAACGTGATAGGGAAAAACAATCATACCTTATTCATAAAAAACAATAAAACCTCATCAATGAAGTTTTGAATGCTAATTTGCATAGTTCTCCAATTATGACTTTTGCTATTCATATTCTATACAACATGTGGTGTAAAAGTGAAACAAATACAAAATGGAGGTGTTTAATAAAAACTGAAAATGACTGTGTATTTTGATTGAATTTTAACTGAAATGATTTGTAAAGTTCACATGTGTCCATAAAGGTTAACAAATATATACTTTGTAATAAAAATGTATCTAATTTTGTGCGTAGGAAACATTTATTAAATAACCTTCATCAGGTATGGTCATATTCAAATAACTGAAAGTTTTTAATGCATGTGAATTGTATAATGCATAAAATAAATGATGTTTTTAATGAAAAAAAAAAGAGTCCTTTTAATAATATGTAAATGAAGATTATGATTGATTTGATTTGCATCACATAAATTACTTGATTGATTTGCATCACTTTCAGAAGCTATACCTGGAGCAATATGTTTTAGTATTATAAACCACCACCAAGTCCATGTTAAGTTCCTGGTATAATGGAGACTGTATTATAAATATATCTACATGTGGACTGTGCTTAACATTGTATAATGGAAATACATATAAATACTATTATATGACGTTCCTGCAGAGAGTAGAATGTTGATTGGCCAACAGCCGCCATCTAACAATCAATGAATGACCCTTCGTTTGCAAAATCCATAACCACCATCTCTCCACAAAAACAGCAGACCACTTTTCCCTTTATCACCCTAATTACAGAAGCCAAAAATAGTGGACGATTACACAAAATTAAAATAGCTGCATAGTAAAGCATGCTCTGTATTTCGGTCAACAATATATATGAAGAACGATATCAATATCCCTCTCCTTGAATTATTTTTGCTTTTCCTTTAATTGGTGACATGTAAGAATGCTCAGATAAAATGTAAGCAGTCTAGAATGGTTAGATATGTCTCTATTTACGGACAGCAGGACCTTTTAAATGGTTTGATTTGTGTCTCACCATTTTACAGGTCCAGATGCCCTTCAAAGTGCCATATCTGACCTTTGTATACTAATAACATTTATTGGAATGGCATAAACTGGTGTCTGTTTACCAAATGCCCTTCTTATCTTTCACCGAAGAAAAAAGAGATAATATCTTCCCATCTAACATATCTCTTAAGATTTTATTTCATGATCACTTTCTTGGTATCAAAAAAGTAAAATTTAAAAATACATGTATAGTAAAAATAACATCATAACATTTGTACAAAACACACAATTATCAACAGTCCAAGAACAATATAATAACAATGTTGGAATATCTATAAACAATAAACAATGTACACAAAAAATTGCATGATGTCAACAAATTTAAAAAAAGTAACAAATGGTTTTATTTTCTTTTTAAGAATATTTTTTTTTTCTTTTTTGCATTTTATAAAATGGATCATGTCAAATATCACTATATCAGTAAAAATATATAAATGTAGCAAATTAAAATGTTTTTATCAAATTACAAGGTATAATCTGAACACATAATTCTTGCGTCTTCATAAAAAAAACAATTAGAGAAAAAGAACACAATGTGTAGAAAATACATTACATTTCATAGTATAAAATAAAATAAAAATATTTGGTGGGACATTTTGTATATACTAAAAAAAATATTTAACAATTTCATTCTTTTTTTAGTTTTCTGGAAAATATTGTTGCATACTATTTTTTTTAATGATCCTTATTTTTTACAGAATAATATAATTATCTCCCTTATCTTACTATTCTTCAAAAAAATTGTTTACTTCTTCATATTGTGATTTAATGTGTCGTCTTCTCTTGAATACCTTTTTCTTTGCCAAACAATAAATATAAATAAAAAAATAATGCAATTTGCTTTTTACTGAATTTACAGAGAGAAAAGATTTTGATTATATTGCTAAAATGTAGCTTTATTACACGGCATCAGAGCTGCTTATTCCTATTTATGTACAATAATGCCATAGAACCTTGTTACAACAATTGGTAAATGCTACAAAGTCGGCTTTAAGCCTAGTTCCTTGTCACAACAACTGGTATATGCAACAAGTCAGGTCATGGTCTGGTTCCTTGTCACAAACTGGTATATGCTACAAAGTCAGTTCATAGTCTGGTTCCTTGTTACAGCAACCAGTATATGCTACAAAGTCAGTTCATGACCTGGTTCCTTGTCACAACAATCAGTAAATACTATGGTATCAGTTCATGCTCCGGTTCCTTGTCACAACAACTGGTATATACCACAAAGTCAGTTCATGCTCTGGTTCCTTGTCACAACAACCAGCAAATGCTACAATATCAGATCATTAGTTTTCAGTCTTCTTTAAGCTCCTCATGAACACTCACAAATACTTTCTGAGTTAATACAGAGAATCGATCTGAAATAAAAAGAAGATTTTAGAGTTAGAGAGAAAAAGCAGAATTTGTATCCTTCATTTTTAAGTTATGACTTTCTATGATTCTGTAATGTTTACTTCAGCCTAATACATCTATATTAGAAATAAATTAAATAGATTTTGTGTGAATTCCCTGCTTTTAAGCCCAACCCATCTTTCATAATCATTAGTACTGGTATATAATTACATTACTTCAGTTTTTCATTGAAATGTTACAATATGATTGGTTATGAAGTGGTCACATGATTATAAAAGTGATGTTTCATATCCAAATGAAACTCAAATCCGAACTTGCACGTGCCTCCATGACGACGTCAGATGTAAACAATCAATGGCGTAGTAATTTCCAACAGCAAATAATCTAACACAAATAAAATTCACAACGAAAAATTCAACTATATTAAATTTTGGTGTGATTTAAATATAATTATAAGAATTGAATGCATTCTTTTGAAGTTTCATTGGGGCATGAAAGCGTTGATCGAACTACATTTTCAACATGAAGCGCTACCGCGCTTCATTGAAAATGTACTTCGGTCAACGCTTTCATGCCCCAATGAAACTTCAAAAGAATGCATTCAATTCTTAAATATACCATCCTATAGACTGGGATATTGAAAATGTAACAACAACAAGAGGGAAAGACAACATATTTCCCCGTCTTGCATTCTTGCCAGCGTTGGATTCTTTTTCTCACACTACTGTTTCCAAATGTATGTGTTTGTTTATTGTGAATGTATATTACTTCTACAAGTGCACATTCGAATATACTGTACAACAGTATTATAATAATTTCCATCTCTTGACAAAAATATTACAGTATCTTAAACAAATACAGAATGGAGATGGAACCATCTGGATTATTAATTTTTACAACAAATATGATTTTTTTTACTTGTCCTTTATAAAAGGTGCATGCTACAGGTTAAGTGGTTTCTTGTCCTTTATAAAAGGTGCATGCTACAGGTTAAGTGGTTTCTTTTTTTGTGTCAGTGATACAACAGGCTGTTTCAATGTCTATTTGTGATATGTGAAGTTGTTCCAATTCCAAAGAAATTAACCATGAAAGTTTGCTTGTGGGTCAACATGGGTATGAATTTATGTTTCAAGTCCATAAATTAAAAATATACAACAAACTTATATCACATGTACAGGATTTCATAAATTTCTTTTTGACAGTTTAACCTAGAAAAGCAATTTAAATAGTGAAGTGTACACAAAATTAGCTGAAAAAACCACCTGTAAAAGGGGATGGGGGGATAAAAAATCCCAAGCAGGATAAACTATCTGAACTCTACTGTAAGTAGGATCAGAAATCTTTTTCCATTATACATTGGCAGTTGAGGATTAGGCATATTTTCAGTTATTACTACTGATGGGGCTAACTGGTTTTATCATAAAAGTAAATGATTGACTTACCAACAAGTGACAAGAAGGATTCTGGTTTATTTTTCCACATAACACCCAGAATATAAACTGGTATCCCTGAGGCTACTACTGCCATACCCATAAAACACTCGGTAGGATTGTCAAGTAACGGCACGAACAATAAAAAGGCACAAATTATCAGGAAAAATATCGGGAAACATAAATTGATCTGAAAAACAGTATTAAAGAGAATGTAATCAATTAATTATAACAAAATAATTATAATAATTCCATTATATATGTATTTAGTCATAGAATTCTTAGTCACAATTTAAAAATATACAAAACTGACATGAACTGTTTGATACTAGAAACCTTTTGTATAATATATATCTAACATCGGAACCGCATTGGTGGTGCAATGGTTAGCGTGCTCGCCTCGAGTGCAGTAGATCGTCGGTTCGAGCCACAGTCAGGTCAAACCAATGACTCTAAAATTGGTATTTGTTGCTTCTCCGCCCCAAGCATAGGTATTAAGAAGAAGGAGCAAAGACTGGTTGGCTCGGAATCAGGATAATGTGTCCGAGTGGGGCGACATGTTTATCCGCGGACTGTTGTTTCAGTGAGTTAGCACTGTAAAAATCCAACTAAGCGTGTTGGTCTTGTACAAAGTGGCCCACATCATCATCTCATTGAAAATTAACTTGTTCTCACCATAATATAGCTGAAAAATTGCTGAGTTGGCGTTAAACAACAATCACTCACTCACTCCAACATCGGCATGAAATAATAATATTCTGCCCCTGGAAGCCATGCTTGATTGGTAATTAGCACCAACAGTAACAAAACTTGGTCAGGACCTTGTAAGGAACATTTCAACCATGTTTAGCTTCAATCCAGTTTTCGAAATTAGGCGGTAGTCTGAAGCCCGTGGCGTGTAAAATTGTACACAGGCGTATAAAATGAGTAGTTCCACAATTCCGACGGGCCTGTGAAAAAAAAGTCATATAGTTTCAAAAGTTGATTTCATAAGATATTGTGTGTAGATATTTAGTTTATTGTTCTTCGTTTTCAGTTGCTGCCGAGTCAATGCAAACCAGAGGCTCCCAGGAGCCTGTAATCGCTCACCTGGCTCAAAGCTGCTTTCAATAACAACGCAACTGCACTGTGGTGGCCATCTTGGTGGGAGAGCGCGACTGCCGGACACAATTTTGGAAGAGGACCATCCAATGACTATTTTATCAAAGTGTGGTTCTAATTGAGCTACTGGTTTCAGACAAGAAGATTTTTATGGGAATTTCCCATAGGGTCCTATGTTAAATTAAGTTCGGCTGTGGTGGCCATCTTGGTTGGAGATCTGAAATGCCGGACACAATTTTGGAAGGGGACCACCCAAGGATCATTTCAGCAAAGTTTGGTTGAGATTGGTTCAGTAGTTTCAGAGGAGAAGATTTTTTTTAAATTTCATCCCCTCTTTTTTCTATTTTTAGCTTGGTGGCCATTTTGGTTGGAAGTCGGGATCACCGGACACATTTTGGAAGGGGGCCATCCAAGGACCATACCACCAAAGTTTGGTTGTAATTGGCCCAGTGGTTTCTGAGGATAAGATTTTTATGTGAATTTCCCATAGGCTCCTATGTTAAGCTAAGTTTGGCTGTGGGGGCCATGTTTGTCGAAGGGCCGTACTGCCGGACACAATTTTGGAAGGGGATCACCCAAGAATCATTTCAGCAAAGTTTGGTTGAGAGTAGTTTCAGAGGAGAATTTTTTTTTAAATTTCATCCTCCTTTTTTCTAATTTGCATAATCGGTCAAAATCGGCAAAAGTTCAAAGTTCATATAAATCCTGTAATATATGTTAAAAAGCTCATCATTATGCTTAGACAGTTCAAATTTGGGCACATTATGGCTTAAAATAGAGCAGTTTTGGCCATTTGAAGAAATTTCTATTTTTAGTAATGGTGGCCATCTTGGATACAGGACGGCGCTGATGGACACAATTTTGAAAGGGGACCACCTAAGGATCATTCAGACAAAGTTTGGTTGAAATTGGTCAAGTGGTTTCTAACAAGAAGATTTTTAAATGATTTTTTGTTTATTTATGCCTAATTTGCATAATTGGTCAAAATCGGCAAAAGCTCAAAGTTCATAAAAAAAACCCCGAAATATATTTAAAAAGCTCATGATTATGCTTAAATAGTTCAAATTTGGGCACATTCTGGCTTAAAATAAAGCAGTTTTGGTCATTTGAAGAAATTTCTATTTTTAGTAATGGTGGCCATCTTGGATGGAGGGCGTGGCTATCAGACATAAATTTTAAAGGGAACCCCGTAAGGATGATTCAGGCTAAGTTTGGTTTAAATTGGCTCAGTGGTTTCGGAGGAGAAGATTTTTGAAAAAGTTTAGACGGACGACGGATGCCAAGTGATGGCAATAGCTCACACAGGTGAGCTAAAAAGGGCAATAACTCCAAAATGGGTAAAGGGATTTACTTAAAAATTGCAGTGCAGGTAGATCTTGACATGCTGAACATTTTTGCAATTTAAACTTAACATCTATCTCTTATAGTTTTTGAAATAAGGACGAAAAGTATTAACATTTTGAAAATTTGATGAAAAAAGGGCAATAACTCCAAGATGGGTAATCAGATTTACTTCAAAATTGCAGGGTAGGTAGATCTTGCTGTGCTGATGTCAGATATCTGATATTATTAACGGTTTTTGAGTTATTACCCAAAAACCTGCAATTTTGCCATATGTTCTATTTTTAGTAACAGTGACCATGTTGGTTGGTGAACGGCATCACCGGACACAATTTTGAAACTAGACACCCTAGTGATGATTCAAACCAAGTTTGGTTTCAATTGGTCTATTAGTTTCAGAGGAGAAGATTTTTGAAAAAGTTTACGACGTACGACGAACGGATGCCAAGTGATGGCAAAAGCTCACATGGCCTTTGGCCAGGTGAGCTAAAAATGGGTAGGCAAACAAGTCCTTTTAAGAATTTCCGATATTCAAAATAGATTTAGGTGTGTCTGTTTTTTGCAATTTGATTGGTTGATAATTTTACCATCATGTAGGTTTTAAAAAAGGACGAAAAGCAGGACTCACGTTAGAGGGTGAAGTAGTTGCCTTGTGAAGGTTGACTTCGATTTCTCGTTGGTCAAAAGCGAAGTTCAAGTAGCCTTGTAATTTTGAAGAGTCACCCTAGGCTATGTTGCCCGCATATTTTTGCCACGTGGCATTTATGAAAATATCGACATCGTGTTTATTGAATTCTATGGTATTCATTAAGTATTTTGAAAGTGACTTTCTTGAAAAGTAATCCATTTCGGTTTAAAGAAACTTTAATTTCGTTCAATATCAAATAAAAATGGCACCATGAGAAAGGGGGTGCAATCAGACACTGTGCTACGGGAAATGTTGATCGAAGCTACTTTCAACCAAACAAACTGTTGATTAATTTTGTTCTCAATCCTGTGACATAAAGTCTGAGTTCTCATATATAATATGTTCATATTTGAGAAGGTTGGTCATTCAAAATTCGTTGAAATGCACGGAGACACTTCAGAATTTTTTCGATCTGCTTCCAAATCCGATCAGTATTTTTTTATTAATTGCGATCTATTTATAGAACTGTTGCTGACAGACCTGTGTCTGCATTAATACCTCTGCAGTTAGAAAATAGACTTTGAACTACAGTAGTTTTGTTCCATTGTTGCACTCTGATTTAAATCAGAGATCTGACAAATAATAATGACAATCTTTACTTGCTTCAGTTTATGACTGTTAGTGTCAATATACATTCATGCCACAGGTTGCATTCCCTAGCTATCTATATATAGTTGGACCATTGAGCAAATTGGCATATACATATTTCTTCTGCTGAAGGCTACACAAATATGACTTTTTGCATTTTGTGTGGTATTAATTCAAAGCATAGTGATTTTTTTTTTCAAAAAGGGGGGTACACATTAAAAATTATCACCAAATTATATGTCACATGCAATGATGACACCACAAGTTTTTGTTATAAGTCTTATAACAATATTGGTTGTGATGATGATGATGAGGAGTAGGTGGACAGTGATGATATGGAATATACTATGGATGCTATTGACAATATGATTTTAGAATTTTCAGGAGATTAATATAAACATGAATCCAAAATAATGTGTCTTTTTGTTTTTTTTACTTGCATTCTGGTCTTACCTAATGCATAATTGACATGTCCACATAATATTAGGTACATCATCATGTTTTGAGTTTTGGTGGTTTAATTATTTTATGGTCATTAATGTAGTTTTCAAATTCGGGCCTGTAGAATTGATGGTGGGTCTGTAAATATTTGAACTTACAGGCCCGGTGGGCTTGTAAGGTAAAAAGTTAAGAAGCGTAAAGACTGTCAATCCAATCAGTACTTCTTGGAAGATTGAAAATGATAATTTGAAGGAAACAGATGTAAAGTAATGGCAACACTTCAAGTCTGGTGAGCTAATAACTTAACCAAATGACAATATCATGTGACAAAACGATCACATTAAACCATTGACTGCTTGACAATATCATGTGACAAACGATCACATTAGATCATTGACTGCTTGACAATATCATGTGACAAACGATCACATTAAACCATTGACTGCTTGACAATATCATGTACAGACAAACGATCACATTAAACCATTGACTGCTTGACAATATCATGTGACAAACGATCACATTAGACCATTGACTGCTTGACAATATCATGTGACAAACGATCACATTAAACCATTGACTGCTTGACAATATCATGTGACAAACGATCACATTAGACCATTGACTGCTTGACAATATCATGTGACAAACGATCACATTAAACCATTGACTGCTTGACAATATCATGTGACAAACGATCACATTAGACCATTGACTGCTTGACAATATCATGTACAGACAAACGATCACATTAGACCATTGACTGCTTGACAATATCATGTACAGACAAACGATCACATTAAACCATTGACTGCTTGACAATATCATGTGACAAACGATCACATTAAACCATTGACTGCTTGACAATATCATGTGACAAACGATCACATTAAACCATTGACTGCTTGACAATATCATGTACAGACAAACGATCACATTAGACCATTGACTGCTTGACAATATCATGTACAGACAAACGATCACATTAGACCATTGACTGCTTGACAATATCATGTACAGACAAACGATCACATTAGACCATTGACTGCTTGACAATATCATGTACAGACAAACGATCACATTAGACCATTGACTACTTATTTAGGATCAGTCAATCCAGAATTTCAGTTCCAATCCGAAATGGTTCGTGTATTACTGATACTAGAAGGTATTTTATTGTAATGCTTCAGTGTTTTAGTGACGATGTATAATTAATTAGTTACTGGTAATTATTCAATAATGCTACAATCAGGAATTGAGAACACCTTGAAAGCTAAGTACGATTTCTTAAAGTCTAGAATAAGTGACCATTGAATAATTGATACAATGGAATAAACTCTGAGTGACTGCTGACCATGCTACGTAAGGTGACTGCTTATTGGGGTTAATATAACATGTAAATCCAATTGGGAGAGTTCTTAATTGGCTGTTTACAGCAGATGACCAGTAAATTCAAGGGGACTGTAGGACTCAATAAATATCTGTTTAATTTGGGGGGCTGCCATGACCGTGTCCGGATGGTAGTTGGATTTACAACTACCTATGCAATCAGTGCCTGTCACCACTGATGTTGTGAGTTCGAATCTTGATCAGGGCGAGGTGCACAACATTATGTGATAAAGTTTGTCAGTGACTTATAACAGGTCGACGTTTTTTCCCGGGTCCTCCTGTTTCCTCCACCAATAAAACTGGCCACCATGATATAACTGAAATATTGTTGAAAGTGGTGTTAAACACCATAAAACTAACAAAAAACTAAACTGTTTAATCTGGTAAAATAAGGATGAAATTTGTTCTTACCTTTATTGGTCTTTTTAAGTCTGGATGAGTGTATCTCATGTATAACATACCACTAATACTTAGAGTTATAAATGCTGTCTCTACAAAACTTGCATAATTAATTAAGGCATAGATATCTGTTGATGACAGGTACACCAATGACATGATACACTGAAAAAAAAATAATATGATTTTAATTTACAGGTATACGAAATCCATCTGAATCTGAACATCAAATTTACTTCAAACGGGTGAAATCTTTGTAAATTTTACCTGTCCTTCCAGAGCACCTGCCTATTATGAACATAACATGAACTTCAATTGTTTTCTGTTTTAGACAGGTTTATTGCAGTAAATGCTAGCGGGCTGTCATGGCCGTGATAGTATGGTAGTTAAATTTACATAGACCTATGCAATCAGTGACTATCACCGCTTAAGTTGTGATTTTGATTCCCTCCTAAGAAAAGGTGTACTCTATGCAACCTACTATGATCAAGTTTGTTGATAACTCGCACCAGGAAGGTGGTTTTCTACTCTGGGTCCTAGAGTTTCCTCCAGCAATACAGCTAACCCCAATGGTACAACTAAAATACTGTTGACAAGGGGGCTTAAACACCCATAACCTAACCTGTATCCATGTTACATACCAGTACATTGGTTTTTTTTATTACTTATTATTTACATTTTCTAAATTTAATTAAAAACAATTTTGAGTTCAACAGCATTGCATTCTCAGGTTCAAGATAAAAGGTAAACATATACATTTGTAGTTAAATAAACCATGTGATTTACATATCATCCAATCAAATTTGCTGTTATATAAAAGGTTGCATTAGATTACAATGAACACCAAGTGAGCAATTAAATATAGCAGAAGAATTATACTGTGAAATCACTTTTATTCGTGTGGTACCAATTTTCGTGGGTAGGCTTGATCCACGAAATTAAGAATCCAACGAACAATAAAACTTGGGAAGCAGTTTGACATCGATATATAGCCATGCTGTCCTCGAGTGACCTTGACTTTCCGGACCAGCTGCATAGGGGACAGTTGACAACTTTAATGACGAAATAAGTATTAATGCATACCTTTTAATGGGTTATGATCCACATGAAAATGTTTGTGAATGATTTGATTTTGAATGCATGTTTAAAAACGACAGAAATGTGTATTTGTGAAAAGATTTTAACAACTTCCAGTAATAAAATTTACTTCAAAAACCATACACTAACGGTGACACACTTCTGAGTGTTGTATAAACATTTCTAATCTCTATTAAATTATAACACCCTTCAATTAACATATTTGATCACCTTTTTTAAAACAATTCAATTAAGTATAAGTTAACTGCATTTGCCCCGGGGTCAGGATTAATCTTGTGACACGTTTCAATCGGAGATAAAAGGTAATAAAAGATCCAACATTTTGAAGTACTTTTACAAGTACAATCTGTCATTGGAATCAACATTATGAAATAAAACAAACATTACTGTATTTAGGGTTGTATAATGCACAGGATTTTGCCCAGATTCTTTATTTTGTAGGAGGGGTGCGCATTATAAACAGGAACAATGTGTTTCACTCTTTCCCAGATCGGGAAATCACATGTCTGCCATGTTTTTTTATTTACTATTGTCAACATGCAAAGTTAAATATTTCATCATATGAAAACACCAATAAAACCCAACACATTTAATATTTTGCAACTTTATTGAAGATGAAAAGAGATAAATGGTTCTTAAATTCTCCCAGCAAATGAAACATGCTCAAAGGATTGAACAATATATACGATTGATATTTAATTCTTACATTTCCGACAACGATTTTTTTCAAAAGTCCATGCGCATTATAGACATGAACTAGTTTTTTTCTGGAGATTTTCAAGGCCAAAGGGGGTGTGCATTATGCAACCCCAAATACAGTATTGTTCTTTTTAGCTGTGAAAAAACAAAAATTGAAAATAAAATGGAGATTAAATATTTGTAAGACATAAAAACAAATTTAATATATATTGATGGAAATTGCTAATGTACGTGCTCATAAAATAATTTCAGATGATGATTTTTTTTAATTTTCAAGTTCGATAAAATAACACTGATTTGCACTGATCTATAATTATGAAACTCAAATGCTGATTTTGTTCCGATTCTACGTTGATATATGTAAAAAAAAAAGAAAAAAAAGAGAAAATAAACACGTCCGATTACATAATTCTACGGCATTGAAGCTTTCTCGAAGTTTTGATACCCAGAGAACTAGTATGTTGAAAATATAAAATCAACGAATTTTATTTTGGTACAAACACAAAATCTACGAATTTATGAATCCACGAACTTGTAATTTTTAACAAAACCATGAAAATTGAGACCCACGAAGAAAAATACTTTCACAGTATACTACATGACACATATTCTTTTAATAGCCAAGACCCAGGTCTTAGTTGAACTGGGACAGACACAAAAATGTGGTGATGTTAAACTGGTTAATGGGATCCCTCTCATCTTGGTACAACGGCAATACAGATATCAACAAACAATTTAAAAAACCTGCACAGATTCACTTCCACTCAACAAGAACACATTCTATCACAAAGATGAATGACAACATAAACATGGACAGTACAATATCAGGGTCAATGAATGCCTGTAGTTAACTGACTACTATCTAGGAAGGTAGAATCTGTTGACTATTAGGACAAACAAAAATGAAAATCATAACTGATATTTCTAATAAATTTAATATTAACTAGAACTGTGAGTGACCTCACTGAGTGATACCCCCCGCTTGCAATACTATGATGTTCAAACTTTAGAATACAGGTATATTAGCAAGTTACCTATGAAAAATGAACGGATATGGAGTTATGTCAAGAAGACAACATCCCATCTCCAAAATAAACTAACCAAGAACATACATCTAGGGGTCACCACAAGTACACGACCCCCCTTTTCGTGAAAGTATAAGTTGAATTATCTCCCCTTCTAAATTTTAGACAGCAACGGTATTCCTTCATGCACATCTGCAGGTTGTGTACTACAACTGTAAAGTTTCATAAAAATTCAATAAGCAGCTTAGTAGGAGTTGCGCTTACAAGGTACATCCCTCCCCCTTTTCGTGAAAGTATAAGTTAAATTATCTCCCCTTTTAAAATTTTGACAGCAACCATATTCCTTCATGTACATCTGCAGGTAGTGTACTACAAATGTGTAAAGTTTCATAAAAATCCAATAAGCGGTTTAGGAGGAGTTGCGCTTACAAGGTACATGGACGAACGGACAGGGTGATTCCTATATACCCCCCAAACTTTGTTTGCGGGGGGTATAATTAGTCATAAACATCTAAACAATTTAAGTTAACTTATTTCTATGTGTCAGCCATATTATAAACAGATCCATGCTCATTCCATTATTATTATACTTACACCAAAAGGTCAGACATATTATAAACAGATCCATGCTCATTCCATTATTATTATACTTACACCAAAAGGTCAGACATATTATAAACAGATCCATGCTCATTCCATTATTATTATACTTACACCAAAAGGTCAGACATATTATAAACAGATCCATGCTCATTCCATTATTATTATACTTACACCAAAAGGTCAGACATATTATAAACAGATCCATGCTCATTCCATTATTATTATACTTACACCAAAAGGTCAGACATATTATAAACAGATCCATGCTCATTCCATTATTATTATACTTACACCAAAAGATCAGCCATATTATAAACAGATCCATGCTCATTCCATTATTATTATACTTACACCAAAAGGTCAGACATATTATAAACAGATCCATGCTCATTCCATTATCATTATACTTACACCAAAAGGTCAGACATATTATAAACAGATCCATGCTCATTCCATTATTATTATACTTACACCAAAAGGTCAGACATATTATAAACAGATCCATGCTCATTCCATTATTATTATACTTACACCAAAAGGTCAGACATATTATAAACAGATCCATGCTCATTCCATTATTATTATACTTACACCAAAAGGTCAGACATATTATAAACAGATCCATGCTCATTCCATTATCATTATACTTACACCAAAAGGTCAGACATATTATAAACAGATCCATGCTCATTCCATTATTATTATACTTACACCAAAAGGTCAGACATATTATAAACAGATCCATGCTCATTCCATTATTATTATACTTACACCAAAAGGTCAGACATATTATAAACAGATCCATGCTCATTCCATTATCATTATACTTACACCAAAAGGTCAGACATATTATAAACAGATCCATGCTCATTCCATTATTATTATACTTACACCAAAAGGTCAGACATATTATAAACAGATCCATGCTCATTCCATTATTATTATACTTACACCAAAAGGTCAGACATATTATAAACAGATCCATGCTCATTCCATTATTATTATACTTACACCAAAAGGTCAGACATATTATAAACAGATCCATGCTCATTCCATTATCATTATACTTACACCAAAAGGTCAGACATATTATAAACAGATCCATGCTCATTCCATTATTATTATACTTACACCAAAAGGTCAGACATATTATAAACAGATCCATGCTCATTCCATTATTATTATACTTACACCAAAAGATCAGCCATATTATAAACAGATCCATGCTCATTCCATTATTATTATACTTACACCAAAAGGTCAGACATATTATAAACAGATCCATGCTCATTCCATTATTATTATACTTACACCAAAAGGTCAGACATATTATAAACAGATCCATGCTCATTCCATTATTATTATACTTACACCAAAAGCTAATGAAGGTGTTGGAGTAAAATTGTTGATATTTATAGTGGCAAGGAAACCAGGTAAATGTCCTTCTCTGGCTCCCACAAAGAACAATCTGTAAAAATAATTAAAGATTAGATGTCAATAATGAACATGGTAAATGTCCTTCTCTAGCTCCCACAAAGAACAATCTGTAAAAATAATTAAAGATTAGATGTCAATAATGAACATGGTAAATGTCCTTCTCTAGATCCCACAAAGAACAATCTGTATAAAAATCAACAAAGTCGGCAAACAGGAAATAGGAATCTGATGGGTTCAAAAACACTTCCCACGATATGGGGTACCTATATGAAGCTTGTGACCAAATATCAGATCTCTGCCATCAATAGATGCTGAGAAAAATGTGACGAAAAATGTTCATATATGTTCAATGTGTATAAAAACCAACTAAGTCGGCAAACAGGAAGTAGGAATCTGATGGGTCCAAAAACACTTCCCACAATATGGCATACCTATATGAAGCTTGTGACCAAATATCAGATTCCTGTCATCAATAGTTGCTGAGAAAAATGTGCATATACAAATGTATGTTAAATGTGTATAAAACTCAACAAAATCGGCAAACAGGAAGTAGGAATCTGATGGGTCCAAAAACGCTTCCCCTGATATGGGGAACCAATATGAAGCTTGTGACCAAATACCAGATTCGTGTCATCAATAGTTGCTGAGAAAAATGTGACGAAAAATGTGCATATATGTTCAATGTGTATAAAAACCAACTAAGTTGGCAAACAGGAAGTAGGAATCTGACGGGTCCAAAAACGCTACCCACAATATGGCATACCTATATGAAGCTTGTGACCAAATATCAGATTTCTGCCATCGATAGTTGCTGAGAAAAATGTGACGAAAAATATCTTGGACGGACAGACAGACAGAGGTAAAACAGTATACCCCCTCCCCCTCCGGGGAGCGGGGGTATAAAAATAAACAAAGGAAATATCACATCAAGAAAATGTAAAATAAGGATCCCTTGACTTAAATTCTAACGACTACTTTATAAAAATAAGAACATTAGTTTTACTTGTTCATGGATTCAATATATTAATTAGAAAACAAGTAGAATTACAGGTATGTTAAATATCCATTTTCAAGATGTAAAAAAAAAAATTTACAAGAAATAAATGTGCAATATATTTTTTGTTATAATTCTTAAACTTCATAACAATTGGATTATGTTTTCACTATTTCATTTATTAATCCTTCAATATTTAATATTAATATGCAAATTTATAATTTATACCGGTACATGGCCAAAGAATCATATAAATTTTTATCAGAGGATCCTTATAATATAGCAAAGGAACTCTTGATACAACTTCACGTAATAAAATTTGTCAGAGACTAGTAATAAGTCAGTAGTTTTCTGTCTACATCTTTTTACTTCACCAATTTGATGATTTGTTTTACTATCACTTTCAGCTATAATTAGATATAGTGACAATCAGACTTATTCAAGGAGTAAAACCTGGACAGATATAACAGACTTATTGGTGAAAACACCGACCTTCAGTAAGCATCTGGAATCCATACACCAACCTAATCCACTCAGCCATCGAGGCCCCCTCCTCATCAATTAAACGGACTACCAAGATATAGCTAAAATATTGTTTAAGTGGTCTTAAGTACATATAACACGTAAATCAAAGTGTAAAATACTATATACACCATTGGGCGAGCGTTTAACAATAATTAGCTATATCATGGTGGAGGAAACCGGAGTGCACCGAGAAAACCACCGAGCTGTCATTAGTCACTGAAACGCTTTATCACATAATGTTGCATCCAGTACACCTCGTCTGAGTAGGATTCGAACTCACAACTTCAGTGGTGAAAGGCACTGATTGCATAGGTAGTATACTCCATAGGATGGAGTCATATTTGACTGTTATAACACTACTTTGACACATGGATTTTGTTCTACCTTCTTGTTAACTCATCTAGCCTGAACACAATCACTGACATTTAAATATGTAACTTATACCTGGCAGAGGTAAAAATAGCACCATTAAGGCCACCAAATGTGGAACATGCAACAAAAACTGGCATAAGCCAGGCCATTACACCCAGTGTTCTTTCTGCAAATGTCTGAAAAATAAAAGTCATGCTTTGTTATGTATTTCAGTCATTGTCCAAAGCACTGAAGAAGTATTTTTTTATGAATTTTAAATCAACTAAAAAAGTCTTGATAATTAATTCAGTTTGTTAATTTGTCAATAAAAGACTCTGCCCACAGAGCATAATAATATTACTACTGAACATTACTATAAATAAAGAGCTACAGTCTGGCGACAACGTTGATACGAGATAAACGTTTTATTTAAAGTGTTATATGTTTGTAAAACTTTTTATACTTTATACTAACTTAATGCAACTGTAGCATGTTGTTATATCTTTGACAATGATCCAGAGGCTCAACTGGCTGTAACTAAATTTACAGCTTGAATTACGGTACCGTACATGTAAATATATATAACTAGAGACTGGTGTCTTTGCCACTGCTATTCTAATTGATGGTAACATTCAAGTCTGTGTCAAACTCATCAAAGAGTCGATGTGTGGTTTGGTTATATTTTTGCATGTGTGTGTGTGTGTTGATACAGGATTAAAACTATATGACTTACCACTGCTGTAGCATTAGAGGCTAGCATTTCCGCAGGTGTTAACACAGCAAAATAGGCAACATTAGCTAACAAGTAAATAATTGTAACTAATGGAATGGAGATACCTATAGCACGAGGTAAATTTCTGAAAAAGAAAATTCAGTCGTTATGTTTTTTCACTTCTATAACCAGGATTATATTATACAATGGAGAATTGATTCTAAGATCAAAATCCATATATCCCTTATAGTTATAGTGGTGGGGTACAATCACAAAATATATTTCAAAAGCTATTAAAAAAAACCAATTCAATATGTTTTTACTTAAATAAAATAGTCAAAACCTATATATAAAGGTCAAATCTATATACAATGTAAAAAAGGCACTCAATGGAACCTGAAAATGTGTCCCTTTATATACAGGTAAAAATTATACACTATTCATAAATGGGAAAAATGAGGCTGCCCTTTATAGAGAGTGATTTGTTATATGAGGTGCCCTTTATGGCAGGTCTGACTGTATAACAGCTTAAATCACCAGGAAAATATCATTACAAACTTTGAAAACGGGAGAGACATGCTGCAAAAGTATTATAGGATTAAGGAATTTTCAAGCCAAGTTTCTTTTAAATGGTTGAGTTTTTAAGAGAAATAGAACCAAAACCTAATGTATGTTCCACATTGGTTGTTATCTTAAATTTATGATCATCAAACTAGAGGCTCACCTAGTTATGTTTATGAATGTTTGTGTTCAAGTTTGAGGTTTTTAAGAATACAATGTAACTTTATATTCATATTTCTATCATAGATAAACATTTAACAATGTCCTGTGAAGTCCTCAAACTTGGATTCTAATCTACACAAAAATGAAAATGATAATCCGGTGACTATGTATCATTTTGATTCAATCTATTTCTAGTATCTGATAAAAAAAAATAATTTCCCCATAATTATTGTCCTATGTCCTGCAGTAACAGCCATCTTGGATTTCCAATCGACACAAAAAAACCACACATTTTGTTAAGGACCTCCCAAGGAACATTCCAGCTATGCTTGTTGTTAAATGGCATGAGATTTAATAGTAAATATAAAATATTTTCCCAATAGGGTCATATACTAAAATTTTGCCCTGTGGTGATGGCCATCTTGGATTTCCGATCAACACAAAAAAATAAACAATGGCAAGGGACCATCCAATAATTATTCATATACCATTCATGTTCAATCAGATTTGTACTTTCTGAGAAATTCTCCCCTCCCCCACAGGGTCCTATGTTAAAAATTAATTTCAGAGAAGAAGAAGACAATGTCAAAACAATAAGTGTAAAATGATGACAATAGGCTAAATGGTCCTGTGCACAAAGTGATCTAAATTAGTCTAATTTCATTATTTTGTTGGTTTATTTGCCTTTCTAATGACTTTTTTAGGATTTAGTACACCAAAAGTCTGTTCAATGGCTGAAACATATATAAATAAATGTAAAATTTTAGGGACTGCAAAAAAAGAATATTTTAAGAGAATTGATATGGAAAACTTAATGCATGTCTTTTTCATTACATTTTAAAGACAAAGTTATACAAATCAAATAATTACATAAAATCAAATCAAATAAAAATGTCTGTATTTTGGTACAATCTATACAAATTCCTAAACAACAAACAGAGTATTGATGTACTATATTAACATATAAAACTGTCCTTTATGTGATAAACCTGTTGATACAGGTACTTTGTAGTAAAAACAAATAGGAACATAACACATTCCTTCAAATTCAATATATCTAATACTATCTGTAGTATATCAAACAATACAAAGGAAATGCAGGATTAGCCCTTTATAGAATTATTATATTTATAACAAAATTAACTAGCCACTTAATAAACAGTTTAAATGTTGACTTAAGATACTAAGTCAAGCTACTAAGTGTTTGGTGGATGCCCCACATTTAATATCATCATTTTAAAAGAGTTTTATAAAGCCAAGTATAATGAATTCTTATTTGACCTGTAAATATTTATTTTACATGCTTATCTGATAACAAGAACTATTTCTAGCCCCTCTTTTATAGTACATGTAGTTACAATATTATATAAACTGACCAAGACTGAATTCTTTTCAAACATGTAGAAATTGAAAAGTTTTATCAAATTGATTTCTGTTATTTTATAATGTTCTCAAAATTGACATACAAAAATATGGCATCTATTTTTAGAGCATTTTGTCTTCAGAATGAAATTTCAATAAATGTGGTTTATCTATGGACACCATATCATAAGAAAAGGTCAAGTTCATTGGTTTTTATGGTCACTTTCAGTCATTATGACTACTAGATTTAATGGATATTATTATGGATTAATGGATAAGATCAAGATAATACTCAGAAACAGGGGGCCATGGTGGCCGTGATCGTATGGTAGTTAGATTTACAACTACCTATACAATCAGTGCCTATCACCACTGAAGTTGTGGGTTCGACACCTGCTCAGGGCGAGGTGTACAACATTATGTGATAAAAATTTATCAGTGACTTGCGGCAGGTCTGTGGTTTTCTACGGGTCCTCCGGTTTCCTCCACCAATAAAACTGACCACCACAATATAACTGAAATATTGTTAAACACCATGAAAGCAAACCAAACTAATACTCAGAAATGTTATAGAAAAATTTATACAATATGTCTGTTCTCATAATACATCTTTCAGAATCACCCCCCCCCTCCTTCCTCATTAAGATAAATGACTATCTATAACTTTTATAAACCTAGGACAAAAGGTATTGTTCACTCTTTGGAGGAAAAGAGCTATTTATTTCTTCAGTTTATATCTCAACATATACGTGTCTGACTAACAAATAAAATCTAGTGTTATTCTCCCAAGAAGAGTTTGAAGATACCAAAGGAGTATCAGAATCCATAAATCAAAGAAGGACAGACAACACAATAGCCAAAAGAAAAAGGACAAACAACGATCTACAAAACATTACACATAAAACTAAAGATCAAGTAACATGAACCTCACTAAAACCTGGAGGTGAACTCAGGTGCTTCGGAAGGGTAAGCAGTTCCTGCTACACTAGTGCCAACCATCCCCATTTCTCCTGTCATTCCAATGTCTACCAAATACCTTTTATCCCTAAT